>JAMPIV010020211.1:0-694593 GCA_024509875.1 Oreohelix idahoensis | reverse complement strand
AAAAAATGTTCTTTTTTTAATTTTATTTGCAAGTGTCAATGCCTGTTTACGGGTTTTAATTGCTCGGTGGAAGGAAACTGAAAGGCTGAAAATAAATAAAAAAGAAATGGTTCTATTCTCAAGACATGACACAGAAATCGCACACAATAATTCTTTGCGATCATTTCTTGGCAGGTTATTCCCTCCTTTCTCTCCCCCCCCCCCCTCCCCCCTTCCCTGCCCTGTTAAAAAAATTATTATGACGAGAAAAGTCAGAAGTTTAAAATAACAGCAACGGTATAGGCTGTACATGTTACTACAGCAACGGTATAGGCTGTACATGTTACTACAGCAACGGTATAGGCTGTACATGTTACTACAGCAACGGTATAGGCTGTACATCTTACTACAGCAACGGTATAGGCTGTACATCTTACTACAGCAACGGTATAGGCTGTACATGTTACTACAGCAACGGTATAGGCTGTACATCTTACTACAGCAACGGTATAGGCTGTACATCTTACTACAGCAACGGTATAGGCTGTACATGTTACTACAGCAACGGTATAGGCTGTACATGTTACTACAGCAACGGTATAGGCTGTACATGTTACTACAGCAACGGTATAGCCTGTACATGTTACTACAGCAACGGTATAGCCTGTACATCTTACTACAGCAACGGTATAGGCTGTACATCTTACTACAGCAACGGTATAGGCTGTACATGTTACTACAGCAACGGTATAGGCTGTACATGTTACTACAGCAACGGTATAGGCTGTACATCTTACTACAGCAACGGTATAGGCTGTACATCTTACTACAGCAACGGTATAGGCTGTACATGTTACTACAGCAACGGTATAGGCTGTACATGTTACTACAGCAACGGTATAGGCTGTACATGTTACTACAGCAACGGTATAGGCTGTACATGTTACTACAGCAACGGTATAGGCTGTACATGTTACTACAGCAACGGTATAGGCTGTACATGTTACTACAGCAACGGTATAGGCTGTACATCTTACTACAGCAACGGTATAGGCTGTACATGTTACTACAGCAACGGTATAGGCTGTACATCTTACTACAGCAACGGTATAGGCTGTACATGTTACTACAGCAACGGTATAGGCTGTACATCTTACTACAGCAACGGTATAGGCTGTACATCTTACTACAGCAACGGTATAGGCTGTACATCTTACTACAGCAACGGTATAGGCTGTACATGTTACTACAGCAACGGTATAGGCTGTACATGTTACTACAGCAACGGTATAGGCTGTACATCTTACTACAGCAACGGTATAGGCTGTACATCTTACTACAGCAACGGTATAGGCTGTACATGTTACTACAGCAACGGTATAGGCTGTACATGTTACTACAGCAACGGTATAGGCTGTACATGTTACTACAGCAACGGTATAGGCTGTACATCTTACTACAGCAACGGTATAGGCTGTACATCTTACTACAGCAACGGTATAGGCTGTACATCTTACTACAGCAACGGTATAGGCTGTACATGTTACTACAGCAACGGTATAGGCTGTACATGTTACTACAGCAACGGTATAGGCTGTACATCTTACTACAGCAACGGTATAGGCTGTACATCTTACTACAGCAACGGTATAGGCTGTACATCTTACTACAGCAACGGTATAGGCTGTACATCTTACTACAGCAACGGTATAGGCTGTACATGTTACTACAGCAACGGTATAGGCTGTACATCTTACTACAGCAACGGTATAGGCTGTACATCTTACTACAGCAACGGTATAGGCTGTACATCTTACTACAGCAACGGTATAGGCTGTACATCTTACTACAGCAACGGTATAGGCTGTACATCTTACTACAGCAACGGTATAGGCTGTACATGTTACTACAGCAACGGTATAGGCTGTACATCTTACTACAGCAACGGTATAGGCTGTACATCTTACTACAGCAACGGTATAGGCTGTACATCTTACTACAGCAACGGTATAGGCTGTACATCTTACTACAGCAACGGTATAGGCTGTACATCTTACTACAGCAACGGTATAGGCTGTACATCTTACTACAGCAACGGTATAGGCTGTACATCTTACTACAGCAACGGTATAGGCTGTACATCTTACTACAGCAACGGTATAGGCTGTACATCTTACTACAGCAACGGTATAGGCTGTACATCTTACTACAGCAACGGTATAGGCTGTACATCTTACTACAGCAACGGTATAGGCTGTACATCTTACTACAGCAACGGTATAGGCTGTACATGTTACTACAGCAACGGTATAGGCTGTACATCTTACTACAGCAACGGTATAGGCTGTACATCTTACTACAGCAACGGTATAGGCTGTACATCTTACTACAGCAACGGTATAGGCTGTACATCTTACTACAGCAACGGTATAGGCTGTACATCTTACTACAGCAACGGTATAGGCTGTACATCTTACTACAGCAACGGTATAGGCTGTACATCTTACTACAGCAACGGTATAGGCTGTACATCTTACTACAGCAACGGTATAGGCTGTACATCTTACTACAGCAACGGTATAGGCTGTACATCTTACTACAGCAACGGTATAGGCTGTACATCTTACTACAGCAACGGTATAGGCTGTACATCTTACTACAGCAACGGTATAGGCTGTACATCTTACTACAGCAACGGCATAGGCTGTACATCTTACTACAGCAACGGTATAGGCTGTACATCTTACTACAGCAACGGTATAGGCTGTACATCTTACTACAGCAACGGTATAGACTGTACATCTTACTACAGCAACGGTATAGGCTGTACATCTTACTACAGCAACGGTATAGGCTGTACATCTTACTACAGCAACGGCATAGGCTGTACATCTTACTACAGCAACGGTATAGGCTGTACATCTTACTACAGCAACGGTATAGGCTGTACATCTTACTACAGCAACGGTATAGGCTGTACATCTTACTACAGCAACGGTATAGGCTGTACATCTTACTACAGCAACGGCATAGGCTGTACATCTTACTACAGCAACGGTATAGGCTGTACATCTTACTACAGCAACGGTATAGGCTGTACATCTTACTACAGCAACGGTATAGGCTGTACATCTTACTACAGCAACGGTATAGGCTGTACATCTTACTACAGCAACGGTATAGGCTGTACATCTTACTACAGCAACGGCATAGGCTGTACATCTTACTACAGCAACGGTATAGGCTGTACATCTTACTACAGCAACGGTATAGGCTGTACATCTTACTACAGCAACGGTATAGGCTGTACATCTTACTACAGCAACGGTATAGGCTGTACATCTTACTACAGCAACGGTATAGGCTGTACATCTTACTACAGCAACGGTATAGGCTGTACATCTTACTACAGCAACGGTATAGGCTGTACATCTTACTACAGCAACGGTATAGGCTGTACATCTTACTACAGCAACGGCATAGGCTGTACATCTTACTACAGCAACGGATACATTTATTTTCTGTCTTTATTTTTTTTTTTTTAAACGGGCTACTTGCTAGTGTTATAAAGAATTATGATTTTGAAAAGTTAAAAAAAAAAAAAAAAAAAAAAAAAAAAAAAAAAAAAAAACTAGAGACTGAAGAAAAAAATAAATTGCGGGTTACGTGAAACTAGATAACACGTCTTACTAAGATAAATGACAAAGAGAATTGCCTACGTTAAGGCAGCGAGGCCTTCATCAGGGACAAGCGAACACAAACAGACAAGACAGAAAGCGAGAAGTGAGTAAAATACATTTCAAAAGTAAATAGAAAATGAAACGACACGTAAACAGATTTAGCTAGTTTCGCTGCCGCTCTCGTAAACTCTAGTGAACATTTTTTTTTAAAAACTGAAAGTAACGGGACAAATAACTAATACAGTAGTGATAGAAAGTAAGCATAAAGTTCACAGCGTATAAGTACAAAGCAGGAGAAATTGTTGTTTCAAAGAAAATGACTTCTATAGTGTGCACCATCAAAGTAAATTCTAGTGTGCACCATCAAAGTAAATTCTAGTGTGCACCATCAAAGTAAATTCTAGTGTGCACCATCAAAGTAAATTCTAGTGTGCACTATCAAAGTAAATTGAACAATCCTGAAACATGTCAATATATTGAAATACACAAACATGATAATAACATTAGACGGGAAGATGCATCTCAGAGGTAAAGAGTAGAATATCCCAAGCAGAAGCAGCGTTCCATAAAATACAAGCAATTTATACAACAACTCTTTGTCAGTGGAAGTCAGAAAGAGAGTTTTCCAGTGTTATAAAGATATGATCATGTCATATGAAAGTGAGTCATTGTCGTGAAGTCTGATTCAAAACACGTCATTCTCACCAAAACAGTGCACCATTCTTTATAAAACTGTATGATAGACGGACCAATGGAATCGCATCTTCATGCAGTGTTTACAAAACGATTAGGCATTCAACATGGCGATCTCAAATCTGTGCAAACCAGTTGAGGATGGCATTAAACGGCAGCATTATGAGCGAAGTACCGCCTGGAAGAGGTCACTGATTTAACAATAGGAATGTTGCTGTACAGGTCTGTGCAAAAATTTCCACGGGAAGTAATATAGTAATGGAAAAATCTCGAGTGGAATGCATCGAGTCATCAGGCAAGTCAAAAATTTTGCTGTTTAGGCTACGCATAGCATAAAAATATAGTATGATACTAAAAAAACAATTATCTAAATAAATGAAGACTAATCCAGAGTATTTTAAGCCTAAGATGAAGGAAATCGGTCCAGGAATAAGGAGGATATGTAGATTACTAGTTTTTCATATTTGCACATCTGGACAAATGTATGCCTGTATTTCGGAACGCAAACACACTTTAGCAGTAAAGCTCCCTCTGTCGTTCGGCCTTGGCCTATATATAGGACGTGCCATAAATGGAAAGCAGGCCATAAAAAAAATTTCAAATACAGCGAGAGCGCGAGTTCTGTCAGTGAAGACTTCTTTGCCTTCTGCATCTGAGAGCAGGCTGCGTGACCATTAACAGCTCGACTGTATGTACTTGAGGGTAAGCAAGAATATGTATATATATATATATATATATATATATATATATATATATATATATATATATATATATATATATATATATATATATATATATATATATATATATAATTCTAGTTAATTAATTAACTTGTGCGTTAGAAAGTGTGTAGATGTGTTTCAAACTACTGTGTAATTTCTGGAGGCTAAACCAAGCCTGTGTATATTCAAATAAATTAAGAATGGAAGCAGAAAGGGTGTCCTTGGTTTTAGAGAAGCATTTAAAGAATTATTTCTTGATGGAATGGGACACACACTAGGAACAAAGGAAAGGATGAAAGGAATTGTATTACTGTATTGTTTAAGACATCACTTAGTATTTTACACAAGACCTAATAATTGTATGGAGGCGAATCATGGACAAATGGCTCTAACTAAGGATTTGGAGAAAAATTGTATTCACAGTGACCTGGATTGTGTTGTTACTGATATATTATGCCCTGTGCGTCTACTTGCACACTGTCTGAAACTGTCTCTCATCCCCTACATCTGTAATAGAGGGATAGTGATAGACAATATAGTGGTTAATCAAATATGTTTCAGGTTATATCCTGTCATCCAAATACACTTTAAAGAGTCAGCCACTACTGCAGGAACTAGTGGTGCGAGTGCACTTTGACTTCAGAGGGACAGCCACCCAGTGCCTACTGCCTGGAGGAACTTCATTTGACCTTTTCTTCCATGTCAGAATTGTGACAGACTTCAATTCACCAGATAAGTGGCCAAACAAGGCTACTGTTCAGAGTACACCAGTCAAACCACTATTAAAGACAGTAATATCTAATGATGACTGTTACGTGCAGTCTTTGATATCTTGCAATATTATACATTTGTATGCTTGTTATGTTCGCAAATATTTTGTAAACAAAATAGAAACTTTTTTGCTTAAGGAAAAGTCATTATTGAGTTACTTCCCTTGAAAGGAGTTTCGCCACTTTCGATCGAACTCCGCGGATGAATCTAGTTTTACTACGATTTATTCTTTGTTTGGGTAGAAATAGATTGTTCTTGCTTCAGAATATCTATGGCCTGAATTTATGTGTATTGTTTGTCTAGGTAGGACGAGTCGGTCTTATATCTGTATGTCTTTACATATCTAAGTCGAACTATATGTTCTTTGTCGCTAGAAAGGTCAAAGGCTGTCCAGCGGATGTGTCGCTAGTTAGTTGTGATTTGGCTTCGCCCTGATGGGGGCTGTCGTGTTTTTCTGTATCGGCTTGTCGCCGGGAAAAGTGATCTCAAGATTGATGGGGAAAGTGATAGACGTTTAGACCTATCCTGTATGCTTTACCCCAGTGTTTATTCTTATTGCCAAGGAATGGCAGAATCATATTTCTGACACCAAGGTAACAAAAGCACTTCTTATGAACTCTCTTACGAAGCCATCGTTTTCGATAAGCAGACGCACGATTTGTACGTCTGAGAGAATATTTAACTAGATGAAGAAGACATTCTGTATCCAAACGTGAGTGACAGCTCACCAGAAGCCATCTTGTATCCAAATATTTTGTGACTTTCAAGAAGAGAAAAGGGATGCCCCGTACTATCGCTTGATGAGTCCAGAGATCACTGCTACAGATGAGAACCCATTACTAGCGGTTCAAAATGATTATATGAAAAATATGTGCTGAACATTATTTAAAGGAATCTTCGCTAGACGAGGTTAGGTCTAGAAGCCATCTTGAATATTTTTTATAAACTGACGTGCTTTGTCAGTAAACTCAGATGATATATATATGGGCAATACTGAGTGCTTGTCTACTGACATTCCATTGTGCTATGATTCAACGAGTGCCCATGTATCATTGCAAGACCATTTATCAATTGTACCATGATGTATTATGCCAACCTGTGATTTGTCACTGTATCCGTGCTGTCGAATGTGTACGTCCAATTAAACTGTAACAAAAAGTACACAGCAGTTGGCGTCGATGACTTCCAGCCATACATGAGTGAGAAAAAGAACATTTATCAACTCTTCGAACTCTTTCATCATTCGCGTATTATACTCTCACTCTATGTCTACACACCACTGCGTAGGTCGAGTTGATATTCCTATTCCTAACAACCACTCTGACGAGCAACGCTGGGGCCAACAACAAGTCTTTAACATTGGAGCTTCCACAGACCACTGTCATAAAATTAACAGTGATACAACGTAAAAATATCTCCAAAGGATAAAATGTAGGGATAAAAAGAATGCGTAAGTTACTAGAAGGCATGATCGCCCACGTTGCGCGTCACTACCCTCCATAAAAATTGACTTGCTAGACGGGAAATCAAAACGGTTACCATTTGAACGGGATGAGAACGGCGGATCAAAAGAAAAAAAAAATATGACTGAAAAATTGCGTGAGACTAGCAAGGCTAAGGAGACGCAATTGGGGGGGTGGGGGGGGGGGTGGGGGGGGGGGGGGGGAGGGGGGGGGAAGGAAAAATTCACGTCCCCAATTTGACACGAGGTACGGAAACCGTCATTTCTTGGACGCTTATGCGATACCAAGCCTTTTATTTGAATTCAGCGGCAAAAGCATTACAACGCAGATGCTTGAAATATTACAAAATTAAAAAAAGTAACTTTTTCTTAATACTAATGTTAGGAATATAAAAATTAGCTGGCCGGATGGCCCATTTTGAGCAGTGAAATAATATGCTTTTATTTATACAGACGGATAGATAATAATGAAGACATTGACAAAATACTGTGTTGTTCACATCAGCGAAAGACTGCATTGAATCAAACATGTCACTAATTTGCACAAAAACCGCGACCTTGAGACTCAAGTGTCCAAATCTAGTTAGAATGAAAGAGAGGGACATTGGTGGGAGCTGTGGCTAAAAATAACTTTAAAGACAAAATTTGTAGAGGGGACGGATAGGTTGGTTCAAAAACCAAGTACGTTTTTTGTGAAAACGCAAGTAGAGACGGACGGACTAACAGATAAAAATCCATACTTGACTGAAGCATGACTGAAATGACTTTAGTGTAGGAAATTTGAATTTGAAAAAACACAAGGCATTGATTGGCCACAGACAATCATATTATCAGCGCTCAGACGCGCTTTTTTGCCATTCCTCAATAGTTGTCCAGTGATAGACACAGTAAATTTTAAGTGTGGTGATTTCCAATGAAGTAAATTGAAATAAGTTCAGGGACGCCATACTATAGCCAGCAGCTCAGCTGAGTTTTGCTAACATTTCTGTGTTCTTTATTCATAATCTGGTAAGATTGAAATTATTTCTTTGTATATTTTAAATATTGTTTAATGTTTCGAGTGATTTGATACTGCCATATCGAAATCTAGCCTTACAACAAGTAAGGATTTGCTCTAGACCCCCCGCCCTAGTTCAGGGTCTAGGGACAAACAATATCTATAAACTCCAGCAAGGATTAGGAAGGACAGATCAAGTGTTGAGATCAATGGAACATATCACCTATCCTATTCTATGGCAGGAAGCTAATAAACATATTTCGGAATATGTAGTCTGGGAGAACTTATCCTATGTGAAACCAACTTGGTAAGATGTGTTGTATGGTCAGAGAGATCTGACCCTGTCTAAGTGGTGTTATTGTAAATTGTTACGTGTAGAAGTGGCTCCTTAGGTAAGGTTCTGAACCTAAACCAATACTTTATTTCAGAGCTGTGAGTTTTTTATGTTGACACCAAAAGGTGGTGTCAAATGCTGGGTAAATAATTGACAGTGAGGACCCGTGCAGTGTCGCATCTCGGCAGAACAGCCTTGTATTGCCCCAAGCACGGAGAGGTGGGGCCACCCGATATATTGCCCCCAAGCACGGAGAGGTGGGGCCACCCGATATATTGCCCCCAAGCACGGAGAGGTGGGGCCACCAGATTCCAGCACCAGAACTACTCTTTCAAAGTTACGTAAGCAGGCTGGTCTGCTGGATTTACACCAACTTCATAGACATAGCACCCAAAGTGAATTACTACTAAAACATCCCATTTCCTTCCATCATTAATGGACAATGTTTGGTAGGCATAGACAGGGAGGGATGAAGCCACCCCAACAGCACATCTATTCATCGTTCTCCCAGGGAAAATAAAATTATGAACTGTAGAAATATTAACAAATCGTGAAAATTATATACGTACACACCTTTTATTTATCATGCCATTTATTCATGCCATTCACTCATAAATTCCAAAATCTTTCATATGTTCTGGCCAAAATAAAACCTTGGTTCAGAACAAATAAATTTTAAAAAAGATTTACTTTCTAAAATTTCACCAGCTGAATTTAGTTCATTGTGTTCTAAATTTTATTGATAATATTATATTATTTAATATCTGTGTGTGTGTGTGTTTGTATATGTCAATACAACACATTACATTCAGTACCCTAGATTTTAACGTAGCCACATTCATTAGAAAAAAAGATAGGTGTGAGGTCGTAGTGGTAGCAAGAAAGGCCTTCTGAAAATTCACAACTACATTTTATCTCAGGAGCCTTCACAGCTGACCTCATACATCACACTTAGTAATATCACCATCATACAATACCATCAAAACCACTACATATATTGGGGTCTTGTCCAGGGATAATTAGCATAAACAGTAATATAAGGATCTCCTGGTGGGAGAAATAAAATTAGGGGAACAAAATTGTAAAATTCCCTTAAAATTAAAAGTGTCCCTTTAAATTAAAAGGGCAATTAGAAGTTGGTGAATCTTCACAGCCAGTGTTAGTTAATTAACTAATTAGAATTATTTTAGTCTAGAGTAATTATAAGTACTTTAGTGGTTGGAAATTTTATCTTACACATTGCTAGATTTGTTTAAAAAGTATGGCGGAGCTGGCAAAATTTAGATCAGCTGCTGTGCTGACGGCAAAGGAGATGGGAATGGATGGTCAGATTTTAATTCAATACGTAACGGCTGAATGTGATAAGTATATTGAACGGGAAGAAAGAAGATTAGAAAAAGAGGCTGACAGAAAATTAGAGTCTGAAAGGTTGGCTGAAGAGAAGAGGTTACAAATTGAGGCTGAGACTAAGAGGTTGCAGATTGAGGCTGACAAAGAGGCTAAAGCATTGGAGGCAGAAGAAAAACGACAGCAAAGGGAGGCAGAAGAAAAAAGATTGACTGCCGAAAGGGAGGCAGAAGATAGAAGGTTGCAAAGGGAGCACGAATTACGACTAAGGGAGCTGGAATTACAAGGCCAGGCTCCTGAAAATGGTGCCAGCCCTTTTGCCTCAGATGCTACGCCCAGTCTGGGAGCCTCAAACTCAGCTATGGGGTTTCATTTAGACCATTTTGTTGAAAAAGACGATGACATAGAGGGGTACCTAGGACGTTATGAGTTATTAGCTACTACATATGGGTTAGAGAGAGAGAGGTGGAGTTTAAAGCTATCACAGGGACTGAGAGGTACTTCTTATGAAGTCATTGCTAAAATGAACAGGGAAGACCAAGACAATTATGACATGTTAAAGCAGGCTTTGTTATTAAGGTACGAAAAAATGGTGAATTTTATCGTAAGAAATTTAGAAATGCCAAACTGTTGTCTGGGGAGACATACCACCAATTCTCTGCCAGACTGGAAACCTATTTGGAGAAATGGACTGCTCTGGGGAAGACCCAAGATCTTAAAGAAATGATCATGATTGAGCAATTGAGAGAGTCCATGGCTCCAGACATGAGAAAATTTCTCATGGAACAAGGTGCAGAGAAGTTGGGGGAGGTTTTAAATGTCGCTGAGAGGTATCAGGCAGCCCAGGCAGAGGTAAGTGGTGCTAAAAAGAAGCACATAGACAATTTTAAAGCTCCACAGCAATTTAATAAATTTGATAATAGAGAGCAGGGAAATAAAGGTAGGACAAACTTTGAGCGGCCAAGAAATGACTATCGCGACAGAAACTCACAGTTCAATGACCAAAAGTTCAATGAAAGAAAACCGTTGAACCAAGGAAAAAGATGGTGTAAATGGTGCAAGAAAGATAACCATAACACCGAATTTTGTAGAAGGAAACCTTCAAACATTGCTGCAATGAAGTCGGGGACGCAAAGATTAAAGGTTAATCCTAATGGACAACAGGAACCTTATCACCCCCCAGTTTGTGAGGATGTTATTTGTAATGGGGTCACCATAAGGTGCCTTTATGATACAGGTTTGGATTATGATTCAGTTGTGAAGTCTAGCCTAGTGGACCCAAGTCAGTATACCACAGAAACAGTGGAAATACAAGGGGCGACTAAGGACATACCACTCATGACACTTCCCATCGCAAGGATAACGGTGAAAACTCGCTATGTGGAAGGAGAAATCAGAGCAGCAGTGATAGATGAACCAATCTACCCTCTGATATTGGGGTGTAGATACGTCTTCTTGGGGAATCCCGAGAAACCTGTGATCATGGCGACAGTGCAGACCAGGTCACAGAAGAAGGAGGAAGAAGGTGAACCTATAAATGCTCATCCAGAGGAGATGAGGAAGGCGCAGGCTGAGGATAGGACACTCAAGCCATGTTTTAAAAAATTGCCCAAATGCCACACACCTCCGAGCAAGGGGGAATATTTCATGAAGAACAGATTATTATACAGGAAGACAGGAACTAGATCCACTGGTCACGGACAGTTAGTTCTTCCCAAGATATATAGGGCAAATTTAATAAGGAGCTTACATGTTGGAAAAGATGGTGACCATGAGAAAGTCGGTACCATCTGCCAAAAGATTGCTCGAAAATACTATTGGCCCGACGTAAATGTCGATGTTGAAAACTTTGTAGAAGCATGTGGCGTATTTCATGAGGGAACACCCACAAAGGGAAAATATGTGCAGGACCTAGAAACGCCACGGGGCAACTTTAGGCCTGAAAGGAAAACTAATTATACTCGGGTAGACAAAGTGGAATGGGAGCCCCCTTTTCACACCCAGTCTTCACTTGAATGGATTAACATGGCCACTATGCGAAGAGTACAAAGAAGAAATTTTACCCAGGATAAGATGACAATCCCTCGGTCAGACTTATATAAACTGGAAGAACAGAAAAGAGAGCGAAGATCTCTCATAAGCAATCTAAAGTGGGGAGACAAACCCCAGAAAAAAATTGGTAGTGGTCGATTTGTGAGTGATGATTCTAGGAAGAAAAGTCCTCATTATAAAGCTTCTAATGGACGGGACCCGATGGGTTCCATGAAAAATAAGTATGATAAATTAAAGATCCAGATGTAACTTTATTAAGGACCTGGACAGATGAGAAGGCGGAAGAGACTGTTACCTCATCTTATCAATACGTGAACGAACTGACCACTCGTTTGAAAGCTGGATGGAAACTGGCAAATGATAATTTGAAACAAGCCAGGAAGAAACATGCAGCATATTTTAATAGGAAGGCAAAGGACAGAGAACTAGCTGTGGGAGAGAAGGTGCTGCTTCTACTACCCGGAAGCCAGAATAAATTACAAATTGGTTGGCAAGGTCCATATACGGTTCTAGAGAAGGTGTCTAGAACAAACTATAAAATTGACAAAAAGGGGAAGGAAAAAGTTTATCATGTAAACCTGTTAAAGAAGTATCTGGACAGACCACTCCAGGAAAGCACCCCCTTATTGACCTTGGCTATCGCAACCCAGATGCAAAAAGAACCACTCACCTCACATGAATACCCATTACATCCTTGTGAAACAGCAGCACAGGTAAAAGTCAGTAAGCACCTGACTAAAAACCAGAGGGAGAGAGTTCAACAGGTTCTGGAGGAACATACAGATGTATTAACAGATAAACCAGGCCATACAAATTTGCTACAGTATGACATGAAACTGGTAGACTCAAACCCAATCTGTATGAGAGCCTATTCTATTCCGTTCGCGAAGGAGAAGGCATTGAAGGAAGAAATAGATTATTTGTTGAAGGAGGGGATTATTTCGCACAGTGAATCATCTTTTAGTTCTAGTGTCGTTTTGTTGAGAAAACCGTCTGGGGAACACAGACTGTGCATAGATTACAGGAAACTGAATGCTGTCACAGAAGGACAAGTGGATCCATTACCAGACACAAAACAGTTATTTGCCAGACTGAACAAGGCAAAATACTTTTCAAAGGTGGATCTTAGTAAAGGCTATTACCAGATCCCAGTGAAGCCTGAAGTGAGACCTTATTTGGCTTTTAGCACTTCGGATGGACATTATGAATTCAATATGCTACCATTCGGACTGAAAAATGCTCCGAGTGTATTTTCAAGGATGATGCGCAAATTGTTGGATCCCCTGAATAACCCATGTATCACGAATTTCATGGATGATATTCTCGTCGCCACAGAGACATTTGAAGAACACATTGAAGCTCTAGAAATGTTATTTAATAGACTTAGGGAGGCGAACTTAACTGCTAGGCCAACAAAATGTTGTATTGGATGCAAAGAGTTGGAATTCTTGGGACACACTGTATATCAGGGTAATATGACCCCTGATCCCAAGAACTTGGAAAAACTGCAGAGAGCACCTAGACCACAAACAAAAAAGGACGTGCGATCATTCGTGTCGTTATGCGGATTTTATCAAAAATACATCAAAGATTTTAACTCTATTTGTGCTCCTCTGACTGATCTGACTCGCAAGGGACTTCCAGATAAAATTATTTGGACTGCGCAAAGTGAATTAGCGTTCCAAGACTTAAAGGAAAAACTCACTAGCAAGCCTATTCTCAAACTGCCTGATTTGACACAGGACTTTGTCTTAAGAACCGATGCAAGTAATGTAGGACTCGGAGGGGCTTTGTTGCAAAGATCATCTTCACCTGATGGGGAACTGAAACCAGTCGCTTATGCAAGCCGCAAATTGAATAAAAGTTTATAAACTAATAAAACGGTATTGAATCAGTTTTACAAATAACAGTTCACATGAGACAAGGGACGTTTCGAGTTTTACCCTTCATCAGCCACAGTTACAAACAGGTGACAAGGACAAGAATTACATATAGATACTACAAAAACATATGATGATGAGAAACATACAGAAAATGAGCGATACAAGCAGATGAAAAAAATAAACAACCACAGTGATGAGCGAAAAATGAACAATAATAATACAAGAAAATGGTAATACCTGAAAGAAATACCGAAACAAGAAAGTAAATATTCAACGAAACGAAAAAATGAATAAACAAAACTTTCGAACAAGTAAAAGGTCACTTAGCTAGATCGGAAGATGCTAGGAATAAAACACTGAGGCACTTTATCAAAGAAATCCCGTATCAAAGGAAATGACGTATAAGATCGCGACAATAAGATACGAAACGAACCAAAACAAAAACATAAGAAGACAGATCGGAAAAAATAACAAATGAAAAAGAGAGAAAAACCACCAGAATTTATGCAAAATGATGTTGGATATTTAAACCGCGGGAGCTAGAACACCCATTTTAAAAATAAGGCGATTCTCCAACGAAAAGCGAGTCTTGTCATTACCGGCACATGAACGCAGGGCAGTGACATGTATATCGGAATTACCTGAATGGTCCGGTCTATTGAAATGAAGGGCCACCGGTAAATGTTTGTCCTGATAGATGTCATTCAAGTGCTCACGAAACCTGTCTGCCAAACGCCTACCAGTTTCACCAATATAGGTCATGCCACATCTCTTGCAGATAATAGCATAAATCAGGTTTCTGGATTCGCACGTAAAAGACTCTCTAATGATAAATTTTCCTTTAGGAAAAGTGACTGTCTGAGTTTGGAGTACAAACTGACAGGTCTTGCATATCCGGCGTTGGCACGGTTTAGTACCAAAGTAAGATGGGCTAGAATGTCGCAAGCGACTGTGTACAAGAATATCCCTAAAATTCCTATCCCTACGATAAGCCACCAAAGGTGTATCACGAAATAACTCTTTGGTATCAGGATCAGAGTTGAGAATAGGCAGATGTCGAAACAGAATTCTCTTTACCGCCAGGCAGTGAGGATGGAAAGTTAGAACCAGTTTGAGTCTGTCAGATTGGACAGAATGTGAGTGCCGTCTGACGAGTGACGCGTGTGATACGATTAAGGGCATCAGATAACACATGTTCTGGATAAAGACGTCGGCGAAAGAACTCAAGCATCTCTTGAGCTCGCTGATGAAAATCATCGTCATCGTGACATAACCGACGCAAGCGAAGAAGTTGAGAAAAGGGAATGGAATTTTTACAGCTAAGAGGATGCGATGAAGTATAAAGAAGGAAACCATGAGCGTCAGTAGCCTTATAATAGATAGACGTTTTAAGACCAATAGGGCTAATAGTCACAGTGATGTCAAGGAAGTTCACTGAGGTCGTAGAAATTTCAGAAGTGAATTTGATGGCAGGATTGAAATTACCAACATAGTCGATAAATCGACGGAGGTCTACCTCAGACATGTCAGTAATGCCAATACCATCATCAATGTAGCGGCGGTAAAACTCGGGTATTGGCCCATCATAATTTTGAAAGACCAAATATTCAAAGTGGCCCATAAAAAGGCAAGCGTAACTAGGGCCCATCTTAGTACCCATAGCAACGCCACTGATTTGGTTGAAGAATTGGCCATTAAACTCAAAAGAGTTGAGATTAAGAACCAACTCAGCAAGGCGAAGAAGCGGACGTGTACTTATAGTAAGATCAGTACGCTGGTCGAGAAAAAATTGGAGTGCCTTAAGACCATCAGCATGTGGAATAGAAGTATAAAGGGAACAAACATCTAGAAGGAAAAGACGGTAAGTACGATCAGGCGTGAATCTGATAGAATCAAAGGTAGTGATAGCATGAGTAGTGTCTTTCAAATAAGAAGGCAGATTGGCGACCAAAGGCTGGAAAATACTATCAAGGAATTCAGAAATACGTTCAGTGGGACAAGAGCAGGCTGAAACAATAGGCCTACCAGGGTTAGCAATTTTATTGTTATCAAGCCGGCAGACAAAGGTGGTGCTGTGGTTGTTTGGCGTAAGGACTTATACACTCACGAAGGAGTTACACAGCTAGGTAACACCACCTTTTACTCACCTTGTTCTGGTGATGCTACAGTCCGGAATAATCTTACTGTTTATGAGACTATCCGGGGCCTTATCCATGATGATCATCTCCCTTCTGGTGCTTTATCTCTCCATATTTTTGATAGTAGTCTTGGTAAGCCTTCCTTCTACATGCTTCCTAAGGTGCATAAAATTGCTAACCCTGGTAGGCCTATTGTTTCAGCCTGCTCTTGTCCCACTGAACGTATTTCTGAATTCCTTGATAGTATTTTCCAGCCTTTGGTCGCCAATCTGCCTTCTTATTTGAAAGACACTACTCATGCTATCACTACCTTTGATTCTATCAGATTCACGCCTGATCGTACTTACCGTCTTTTCCTTCTAGATGTTTGTTCCCTTTATACTTCTATTCCACATGCTGATGGTCTTAAGGCACTCCAATTTTTTCTCGACCAGCGTACTGATCTTACTATAAGTACACGTCCGCTTCTTCGCCTTGCTGAGTTGGTTCTTAATCTCAACTCTTTTGAGTTTAATGGCCAATTCTTCAACCAAATCAGTGGCGTTGCTATGGGTACTAAGATGGGCCCTAGTTACGCTTGCCTTTTTATGGGCCACTTTGAATATTTGGTCTTTCAAAATTATGATGGGCCAATACCGAGTTTTACCGCCGCTACATTGATGATGGTATTGGCATTACTGACATGTCTGAGGTAGACCTCCGTCGATTTATCGACTATGTTGGTAATTTCAATCCTGCCATCAAATTCACTTCTGAAATTTCTACGACCTCAGTGAACTTCCTTGACATCACTGTGACTATTAGCCCTATTGGTCTTAAAACGTCTGTCTATTATAAGGCTACTGACGCTCATGGTTTCCTTCTTTATACTTCATCGCATCCTCTTAGCTGTAAAAATTCCATTCCCTTTTCTCAACTTCTTCGCTTGCGTCGGTTATGTCACGATGACGATGATTTTCATCAGCGAGCTCAAGAGATGCTTGAGTTCTTTCGCCGACGTCTTTATCCAGAACATGTGTTATCTGATGCCCTTAATCGTATCACACGCGTCACTCGTCAGACGGCACTCACTACTAAACTTTCTGTCCAATCTGACAGACTCAAACTGGTTCTAACTTTCCATCCTCACTGCCTGGCGGTAAAGAGAATTCTGTTTCGACATCTGCCTATTCTCAACTCTGATCCTGATACCAAAGAGTTATTTCGTGATACACCTTTGGTAGCTTATCGTAGGGATAGGAATTTTAGGGATATTCTTGTACACAGTCGCTTGCGACATTCTAGCCCATCTTACTTTGGTACTAAACCGTGCCAACGCCGGATATGCAAGACCTGTCCGTTTGTACTCCAAACTCAGACAGTCACTTTTCCTAAAGGAAAATTTATCATTAGAGAGTCTTTTACGTGCGAATCCAGAAACCTGATTTATGCTATTATCTGCAAGAGATGTGGCATGACCTATATTGGTGAAACTGGTAGGCGTTTGGCAGACAGGTTTCGTGAGCACTTGAATGACATCTATCAGGACAAACATTTACCGGTGGCCCTTCATTTCAATAGACCGGACCATTCAGGTAATTCCGATATACATGTCACTGCAATGCGTTCATGTGCCGGTAATGACAAGACTCGCTTTTCGTTGGAGAATCGCCTTATTTTTAAAATGGGTGTTGTAGCTCCCGGCGGTTTAAATATACAACATCATTTTGCATAAATTCTGGTGGTTTTTCTCTCTTTTTCGATCTTCGTTATTTTTTCCGATCTGTCTTCTTATGTTTTTGTTTTGGTTCGTTTCGTATCTTATTATCGCGATCTTATACGTCATTTCCTTTGATACGGGATTTCTTTGATAAAGTGCCTCAGTGTTTTATTCCTAGCATCTTCCGATCTAGCTAAGTGACCTTTTACTTGTTCGAAAGTTTTGTTTATTCATTTTTTCGTTTCGTTGAATATTTACTTTCTTGTTTCGGTATTTCTTTCAGGTATTACGATTTTCTTGTATTATTATTGTTCATTTTTCGCTCATCACTGTGGTTGTTTATTTTTTTCATCTGCTTGTATCGCTCATTTTCTGTATGTTTCTCATCATCATATGTTTTTGTAGTATCTATATGTAATTCTTGTCCTTGTCACCTGTTTGTAACTGTGGCTGATGAAGGGTAAAACCCGAAACGTCCCTTGTCTCATGTGAACTGTTATTTGTAAAACTGATTCAATACCGTTTTATTAGTTTATAAACTTATATTCCTTACCAGTTTTACTGCAGCCCCTTAATTTATTTGCAAATTGAATAAGGCGGAACAAGGATACTCCACAAGCGAAAAAGAATGTTTAGCGTTAATCTGGGCAATAAAGAAGTTTCAAATCTATCTGTATGGTAGGACTTTTGTGGTCGAGACGGATCATCAGCCTCTCGTATTCTTATCTCAGGCTAAGCATGAAAACGCAAGAATGCTGAGGTGGTCTTTATTGCTTCAACCTTATCAGTTTAGTATCCAATATATCCCAGGCAAATTGAATGTCGGTGCAGATTTCCTCAGTCGGCACCCCTGTGATCAAAATTAGAGTAATGGCAGGCGTGAGGAGAGATTTTCTCTATGTGTATCACTGGTTTTAGAACTTGCCGTAGGCATGTTTTCAAGTGGGGAGATGTGTCATAAAATTAACAGTGATACAACGTAAAAATATCTCCAAAGGATAAAATGTAGGGATAAAAAGAATGCGTAAGTTACTAGAAGGCATGATCGCCCACGCCGCGGGTCACTACCCTCCATAAAAATTGACTTGCTAGACGGGAAATCAAAACGGTTACCATTTGAACGGGATGAGAACGGCGGATCAAAAGAAAAAAAAATATGACTGAAAAATTGCGTGAGACTAGCAAGGCTAAGGAGACGCAATTGGGGGGGAGGAAAAATTCACGTCCCCAATTTGACACGAGGTACGGAAACCGTCATTTCTTGGACGCTTATGCGATACCAAGCCTTTTATTTGAATTCAGCGGCAAAAGCATTACAACGCAGATGCTTGAAATATTACAAAATTAAAAAAAGTAACTTTTTCTTAATACTAATGTTAGGAATATAAAAATTAGCTGGCCGGATGGCCCATTTTGAGCAGTGAAATAATATGCTTTTATTTATACAGACGGATAGATAATAATGAAGACATTGACAAAAGACTGTGTTGTTCACATCAGCGAAAGACTGCATTGAATCAAACATGTCACTAATTTGCACAAAAACCGCGACCTTGAGACTCAAGTGTCCAAATCTAGTTAGAATGAAAGAGAGGGACACTGGTGGGAGCTGTGGCTAAAAATAACTTTAAAGACAAAATTTGTAGAGGGGACGGATAGGTTGGTTCAAAAACCAAGTACGTTTTTTGTGAAAACGCAAGTAGAGACGGACGGACTAACAGATAAAAATCCATACTTGACTGAAGCATGACTGAAATGACTTTAGTGTAGGAAATTTGAATTTGAAAAAACACAAGGCATTGATTGGCCACAGACAATCATATTATCAGCGCTCAGACGCGCTTTTTTGCCATTCCTCAATAGTTGTCCAGTGATAGACACAGTAAATTGAAATAAGTTCAGGGACGCCATACTATAGCCAGCAGCTCAGCTGAGTTTTGCTAGCATTTCTGTGTTCTTTATTCATAATCTGGTAAGATTGAAATTATTTCTTTGTATATTTTAAATATTGTTTAATGTTTCGAGTGATTTGATACTGCCATATCGAAATCTAGCCTTACAACAAGTAAGGATTTGCTCTAGACCCCCCGCCCTAGTTCAGGGTCTAGGGACAAACAATATCTATAAACTCCAGCAAGGATTAGGAAGGACAGATCAAGTGTTGAGATCAGTGGAACATATCACCTATCCTATTCTATGGCAGGAAGCTAATAAACATATTTCGGAATATGTAGTCTGGGAGAACTTATCCTATGTGAAACCAACTTGGTAAGATGTGTTGTATGGTCAGAGAGATCTGACCCTGTCTAAGTGGTGTTATTGTAAATTGTTACGTGTAGAAGTGGCTCCTTAGGTAAGGTTTTTTATGTTGACACCAAAAGGTGGTGTCAAATGCTGGGTAAATAATTGACAGTGAGGACCCGTGCAGTGTTGCATCTCGGCAGAACAGCCTTGTATTGCCCCCAAGCACGGAGAGGTGGGGCCACCCGATATATTGCCCCCAAGCACGGAGAGGTGGGGCCACCCGATATATTGCCCCCAAGCACGGAGAGGTGGGGCCACCAGATTCCAGCACCAGAACTACTCCTTCAAAGTTACGTAAGCAGGCTGGTCTGCTGGATTTACACCAACTTCATAGACATAGCACCCAAAGTGAATTACTACTACTAAAACATCCCATTTCCTTCCATCATTAATGGACAATGTTTGGTAGGCATAGACAGGGAGGGATGAAGCCACCCCAACAGCACATCTATTCATCGTTCTCCCAGGGAAAATAAAATTATGAACTGTAGAAATATTAACAAATCGTGAAAATTATATACGTACACACCTTTTATTTATCATGCCATTTATTCATGCCATTCACTCATAAATTCCAAAATCTTTCATATGTTCTGGCCAAAATAAAACCTTGGTTCAGAACAAATAAATTTAAAAAAGATTTACTTTCTAAAATTTCACCAGCTGAATTTAGTTCATTGTGTTCTAAATTTTATTGATAATATTATATTATTTAATATCTGTGTGTGTGTGTTTGTATATGTCAATACAACACATTACATTCAGTACCCTAGATTTTAACGTAGCCACATTCATTAGAAAAAAAGATAGGTGTGAGGTCGTAGTGGTAGCAAGAAAGGCCTTCTGAAAATTCACAACTACATTTTATCTCAGGAGCCTTCACAGCTGACCTCATACATCACACATAGTAATATCACCATCATACAATACCATCAGAGACACTACAACCACCATACCTCTTAACACTGTGGTCCTGTAAATAGTTGATGTCAGTGTGAACAAGGAACAATACAACTTCATATCTATACACCATTCAACAGTATATATAGAAACAGCATTTAACTCTGGTGGAATTCAAAAGAGAAGCATATTTAACACTGGTATGCTATTATTTAACACTGCCAATACTTAACACTGGTGAGCCAGCTTTCTGGGTTTGACCTCGCAGAAGTTGAGAAGTCAACAGACTACCGATACCAGACCGTTTCCTGTGGCTGATACGACACACTTGAAGTATTAGTTTGCTCGTTGTCAACACTTTGTCACGTGACCTATCAAGTGAATGCAGTATCTAGGTCAGCGTTGTTGACATTTTTACGCTTAGACATTACAGAGTTTCACAGTACAGAGATGATACTTTGAAGGCCATAAACTGTTCTATTGTTGCAGTATTGTTGAACATAAGTGCGTAAATTTCATCGTTGGGCCTTCTGATACTCATATTGTTGAACATTATAATAGATTAAATCAAAAATCTAGTATTGATTAAAGTGGCAGTTTACTTTGTTTATTCAGAAACTGTGCCATTATATTTATGAACTGAAACTCTTTCCAACACATTTCATTATTTAATGTATAACTGAGCATCCTATCTGCAACACAGTGCTTTATATATTACACACATGATATATGCATTTATGATTATATGTTATATGTTATTTGTTTGTATAGTATATTAGTTTATATGTCAGCGGGTTGTGTTTAGGTTGGGCGGTGTCCTCACAACAGAATATCCCACGTCATAGAGGGTCCGTTGTGGGCGTTTTCTTTAGGTGCAATTTCCTTAATTGGAAATTTGCTTGCAACAACTAGTTGCTATTTGTGTTAGCTGTGAAGACTGTAATTAATGTTATTTTTGTAATATTTCTTTGTTCTTTAGTTTTGTTTTGATTTGTTTGTAATTTGTTGGTCTACCCTTTTCTATCTTTCAGTTCTATTCACAATTTATATTCATATACTGTGACGTCATTTGTGTTGTTATTCCTTGCAGACTCAGTGATTATTTTCATTGATTTCCCTATTTGATTTATTTGATTTCTGCAAACGTTTTCGTATTGTCAGTCTTATTTGTACTTTATGTATGCTGTTGGTTGACATATGTTTTATATAGGTATATTTCATAAGACACTATTGCTTGTGCACTGCACTTGGATTATGGTATAAACCAGTACTTTATTATTATTACTGGTATACAAGAAATTATACAAGACCTTATTAAGGCTTGTGACCCACTGAGATTGAGATAGTGTACTGATTAATCAAGTCATTAAGAACTTGTGGTATTATTATTGTTTCAAGTAATTAGTATTATTGTTAGACATCATGTCTACATTAGAATACTTCATTGCACAAGGGAAATCCCTTGATAAGACTGGTCAACAATTAGAAGAATGGGCAGTTGCTCAATATGACAAGACATTAGCAGCAGAAGAGAGAAGATTAGCAGCTGAAGAGAAAAGATTAGACAGAAGAGTACTGCTGCTGCTGAACAAAAGAAATTGCAGATGCAGGTGGAGGAAAGGAGATTTGAAGCTGAACAAAAAAAATTAGAAAGAGAAGCTGCTGCTGAACAAAAAAGATTAGACAGTGAAGCTGAACAAAAAAGATTAGACAGGGAAGCTGAACAAAAAAGATTAGACAGGGAAGCTGAACAAAAAAGATTAGACAGAGAAGCTGAAGAAAAAAAAGCAATAAGAGAACATGAATTTGAGTTAGAGAAATTGAGATTGACAAGTATGAGTAATGTTAATCAGGCATCTAGTGGTAATGGTAAACCTTCTACTTACAAGGTTAAGGTTCCACCGTTCAATCAGTCCAGTGACGATATTACATTCTGGCTGGATAGATTTGAACGTTCTTGTCGTACACATAATGTGGATAAATCACAATACGCTAATCAATTATCAGAAAACTTGAAAGGTGAATCTTTGACTAGATTATGCCTTGTAGGAGAAGCAGATAAGGATAATTATGATGTCATTAGGGCGGCTTTGATAAAAAAATACCAGCTAAGTGAGGAAGGCTATCGCCTTTTGTTTAAGACGATGGTGCCTGAGACAGGTGTAGAATTCTCAGAATTCATTGCAAAGGCACGTCTCACAGTTGATCGTTGGATTGAGCTTTCCAAAACAGAAAAAACGTATGAAGGACTTATGGATTTGTTGCTCAGAGATAAGATTATGTCATGTGTTAACAAACCATTCCTTGAATTTATACATGAGCGTAAACCCAAAACACTAAAGGAAATGGAAGAATATTGTTCCCAATATGTCACTGCACACCCCGACGTGACTTTTGGCAACACTAAGTTTAAGGAGAGTATGCCAGTTGCTTCAGCAACACCATACAATCCCAATTATTCACACAGATTTCAGGGACCTCAAAACAGATTTGAAAAAAAAGGTAACCATAATAGTTATCAAAACCAAGGTAACCAATCATTTCAGGGTTCTTCTTCAAAGAACTGGAGACAAGCTGATAGCTCTCGACACAGGGGTGGTCATAATTATAGGAATTTCCATAGAGGAAGTAATTATAGAAACTATTCGAGGTATCCGTCTTGGAGTCAACAAGATCATAATTACAGGGATACTCATTATAATGAATATGATAATGGTAACCAAGAGAACTATGACTCAAACCCAAATAGGGGTTACAATAGAGGTAACAATAACTACAGAGGTAATAATAACCGAGGTAGATCTCAAAACAGAAGACATAAACCACATTTTCAGGCAAACTCTGCACAGCAAGAGTCTCATGAAGCCTATAGACAGAGTAAAGATAATAATGACGCTAGTAATATGGCATGTTCCGCTTTTGATTTTGGGAGAGCATCTCAGTGCCCCCAATGCAAAACATTATTTGAGCCAACCACAGTGTCTACTTTAAGCTGTGGCCATCCTCTTCCTGCTCTTCCTGCATCAGTCGCGCATGATGGAAGAGGTTCTCTTGTCTTACATAAGGGTTTAGTAAATAACAATCCAGTCTCCGTTCTATTTGATTCTGGATGCACCACAATTGGTGTTAGGCAGTCACTCGTAGATCCTTCCCGTGCCACTGGACAAGTAGTCAAATGTGTAACATTTGGCGGCACATTAGAGAAATACTCTACTGCTATCATTAGGATTGCTACTCCTTTCTTTACAGGAGATGTACACGCATGTCTTCTTCCAAATCCGATCGCTGACCTTATCATCGGTCGCATTCATGGAGTCAAAGAATGCACTCCGCAACAAATTTCCACGTGGGAAAAGCAAAACATGCAGATTGCTAACGCTGTAGTCACTACAGCTCAAGCTCTTAATATGCCTCAAACTTCATCTACTGAAGATAATGAAGTGCATAACTGTCGTAAAAATTAACAGTGATACAACGTCAAAATATCTCCAATGATACAACGTAGGGATAAAAAACCAATGCGTAAGCTGCTGGAATACATGATCGCCCGCGCCGCGGGTCATCAGGTGTTAGACTTGAAGGCAAAACGGAACGAGGATCAAAAGACAAAAATCTGACTGAACGCGTACTTGAACTAGCGAGGTTAATGGACGCAAATTGGTGGGGCAAGGAGGAAAAGTCACGCCCCCCCCCCCCCCCCAAGTTGACATAAAGTAAGGAATTCGACAGAAGGGACCTTGGATATGATACGCCACAGTCATTTATTGGACGCTTTTGCGATACCAAGCCTTTTATTTGAATTCAGCGGCTAAACGCAGATGCTTGAAATATTACAAAATTCAAAAAGTAACTTTTTCTTAATATTAATGTTAGGAATATAAAAATTAGCTGGCCGGATGGCCCATTCTGAGCAGTGAAATAATATGCTTTTAATTATACAGACGGATAGATAATAATGAAGACATTGACAAAAGACTGTGTTGTTCACAACAGCGAAAGACAGCATTGAATCAAACATCTCACTATTTGCACAAAAATCGCGACCTTGAAGACTCAAGTGTCCAAATCTAGTTAGAATGAAAGAGAAGGGGAATTGGTGGAAGCTGTGGCTAAAAATAACTTTTCAGGCAAAATTGTAGAGGGGATGAATAGGTTGGTTCAAAAAAACAAGTACGTTTTTGTGAAAACGCAAGTAGAGACGGACAGACTAACAGATAAAAATCCATACTTGACTGAAGCATGACTGAAATGACTTTAGTGTAGGAAATTTGAATTGAAAAACACAAGGCAGTGATTGGCCACAGCCAATCATATTATCGGCGCTCAGACGCGCATTTGGGGCCATTCCTCAATAGTTGTCCAGTGATAGACACAGTAAATTTCAAGTGTGGTGATTTCCAAATGAAATAAATTGAAATAAGTTCAGGGACGCCATACTATAGCCAGCAGCTCAGCTGAGTTTTGCTAGCATTTCTGTGTTCTTTATTCATAATCTGGTAAGATTGAAATTATTTCTTTGTATATTTTGAATATTGTTTAATGTTTCGAGTGATTTGATACTGCCATATCGAAATCTAGCCTTACAAACAAGTAAGGATTTGCTCTGGACCCCCCGCCCCAGTTCAGGGTCTAGAGACAAATAAAATACATAAACTCCAACAAGGATTAGGAAGGACAGATCAAGTGTTGAGATCAATGAAACATATTACCTATACTATTTTAGGGGAGGAAACTAATAAACATATTTCAGAATCTGTAGTCTGGGAGGACCTATCTGATGTGAAACCACCATGGTAAAATGTGCTGTATGGTCAGAGAGATCTGACCTGTCTATATGGTGTTGTTGTTGTGTAGTGTTGTGTCCAGACATGGTTAGAGAATGGACTTTTGACACATAGCCAATACTTTGATTGCAGAGCTGTGAGTTTCAGTTGTCACCAAGGCGGTGTAAACTAAGTTGGTGATTTTACCAGAGTGGATCCGTGCAGTAACGTTGTGTCAGAGCAGACTATTATTGCCCCCAAGCACGGAGAGGTGGGGCCACCAGATCTCAGCACCAGAGCTACATCTTCAAAGTTGAGTGAGCCTCTGGTCTGCTGGAAATTCACCAACTCCATTTAGTTACTAACAATCCCATAAAATTCCTGCCATTTCTGGACAAGGTGTAGTCAATATAGACTGGAGTGATGAGGCCACCCCAACAGCACAACCATTAACTATCCTCCCAATTAGATGACTAGTATAAACATTAATAAAACTAAATAGTCTAGTACTTACATATGTACACTCTTGCATTTATTATGTAATATTCCATGCATTTCTTTCATAATTTCTAAATCTTTTATAAGTTCTGGTCAAAATAAAACTTGATCCAGAACAAAATAAATGTAAAAAAATTTCTATCAAAAATTTTACACACTTGAGTTAGTTCAGTGTATTATAACATTTGTTAATATTATTAGACTTAGTAAATATCTGTGTGTGTGTCTATAAACTATCACACCACATTACATATCATTACCCTAGACATTTAACGTAGCCACATTCATTAGAAAAAAGAAAAAAAAAGATAAGTGTGAGGTCGTAGTGGTAGCGAGAAGGGCCTTCTGACAACTCTCAGTTACATTTTATCTCAGGAGCCTTCACAGCTGACCTCATGCATCACACGTAGTACCATCACCACCATACAATACCATCAAACCCACTACATATATTGGGGTCTCTTTGTCCCGGGATCATTAGCCCAACAGTAATATTAGGATCTCCTGGTGGGAGAAATAAAATTAGGGAAACAAAATTGTAAAATTCCCTTTAAAATTAAAAGTGTCCCTGCATATAAAAGTTGGTGAATCTTCACAGCCAGTAATAAGTAATTAGTTAATTAATTAATTAGAAGTATTTAGACTATAGTAATTAGAAGTAAGTTAGTGGTTAGAGATTTATCTTGTATATTATTATATTGTCTAAAAAGTATGGCGGAGCTAGCAAAATTCCGATCAGCTGCTGTGCTGACCGCAAAGGAGATGGGAATGGATGGTCAGATTTTAATTCAATACGTAACGGCTGAATGTGATAAATATATTGAACGGGAAGAAAGGAGATTAGAAAAAGAGGCTGAAAGAAAATTAGAGTCTGAAAGGTTGGCTGAAGAGAAGAGGTTACAGATTGAGGCTGAGACTAAGAGGTTGCAGATTGAGGCTGACAAAGAGGCAAAGGCATTAGAGGCAGCAGAAAAAAGATTGACTGCCGAAAGGGAAGCAGAAGATAAAAAGGCCGAAAGGGAGGCAGAAGATAGAAGGTTGCAAAGGGAGCACGAATTACGACTAAGGGAGCTGGAATTACAAGGCCAGGCTCCTGAAAATGGTGCCAGCCCTTTTGCCTCAGATGCTACGCCCAGTCTGGGAGCCTCAAACTCAGCTATGGGGTTTCATTTAGACCATTTTGTTGAAAAAGATGATGACATAGAGGGGTACCTAGGACGTTTTGAGTTATTAGCTACTACATATGGGTTAGAGAGAGAGAGGTGGAGTTTAAAGCTATCACAGGGACTGAGAGGTACTTCTTATGAAGTATTTGCTAAAATGAACAGGGAAGACCAAGACAATTATGACATGTTAAAGCAGGCTTTGTTATTGAGGTACGAAAAAAATGGTGAATTTTATCGTAAGAAATTTAGAAATGCCAAACTGTTGTCTGGGGAGACATACCACCAATTCTCTGCCAGACTAGAAACCTATTTGGAGAAATGGACTGCTCTGGGGAAGACCCAAGATCTTAAAGAAATGATCATGATTGAGCAATTGAGAGAGTCCATGGCTCCAGACATGAGAAAATTTCTCATGGAACAAGGTGCAGAGAAGTTGGGGGAGGTTTTAAATGTTGCTGAGAGGTATCAGGCAGCCCAGGCAGAGGTAAGTGGTGCTAAAAAGAAGCACATAGACAATTTTAAAGCTCCACAGCAATTTAATAAATTTGATAATAGAGAGCAGGGAAATAAAGGTAGGACAAACTTTGAGCGGCCAAGAAATGACTATCGCGACAGAAACTCACAGTTCAATGACCAAAAGTTCAATGAAAGAAAACCGTTGAACCAAGGAAAAAGATGGTGTAAATGGTGCAAGAAGGATAACCATAACACCGAATTTTGTAGAAGGAAACCTTCAAACATTGCTGCAATGAAGTCGGGGACGCAAAGATTAAAGGTTAATCCTAATGGACAACAGGAACCTTATCACCCCCCAGTTTGTGAGGATGTTATTTGTAATGGGGTCACCATAAGGTGCCTTTATGATACAGGTTTGGATTATGATTCAGTTGTGAAGTCTAGCCTAGTGGACCCAAGTCAGTATACCACAGAAACAGTGGAAATACAAGGGGCGACTAAGGACATACCACTCATGACACTTCCCATCGCAAGGATAACGGTGAAAACTCGCTATGTGGAAGGAGAAATCAGAGCAGCAGTGATAGATGAACCAATCTACCCTCTGATATTGGGGTGTAGATACGTCTTCTTGGGGAATCCCGAGAACCTGTGATCATGGCGACAGTGCAGACCAGGTCACAGAAGAAGGAGGAAGAAGGTGAACCTATAAATGCTCATCCAGAGGAGATGAGGAAGGCGCAGGCTGAGGATAGGACACTCAAGCCCTGTTTTAAAAAATTGCCCAAATGCCACACACCTCCGAGCAAGGGGGAATATTTCATGAAGAACAAACTATTATACAGGAAGACAGGAACTAGATCCACTGGTCACGGACAGTTAGTTCTTCCCAAGATATATAGGGCAAACTTAATAAGGAGCTTACATGTTGGAAAAGATGGTGACCATGAGAAAGTCGGTACCATCTGCCAAAAGATTGCTCGAAAATACTATTGGCCCGACGTAAATGTCGATGTTGAAAACTTTGTAGAAGCATGTGGCGTATTTCATGAGGGAACACCCACAAAGGGAAAATATGTGCAGGACCTAGAAACGCCACGGGGCAACTTTAGGCCTGAAAGGAAAACTAATTATACTCGGGTAGACAAAGTGGAATGGGAGCCCCCTTTTCACACCCAGTCTTCACTTGAATGGATTAACATGGCCACTATGCGAAGAGTACAAAGAAGAAATTTTACCCAGGATAAGATGACAATCCCTCGGTCAGACTTATATAAACTGGAAGAACAGAAAAGAGAGCGAAGATCTCTCATAAGCAATCTAAAGTGGGGAGACAAACCCCAGAAAAAAATTGGTAGTGGTCGATTTGTGAGTGATGATTCTAGGAAGAAAAGTCCTCATTATAAAGCTTCTAATGGACGGGACCCGATGGGTTCCATGAAAAATAAGTATGATAAATTAAAGATCCAGATGTAGCTCTATTAAGGACCTGGACAGATGAGAAGGCGGAAGAGACTGTTACCTCATCTTATCAATACGTGAACGAACTGACCACTCGTTTGAAAGCTGGATGGAAACTGGCAAATGATAATTTGAAACAAGCCAGGAAGAAACATGCAGCATATTTTAATAGGAAGGCAAAGGACAGAGAACTAGCTGTGGGAGAGAAGGTGCTTCTTCTACTACCCGGCAGCCAGAATAAATTACAAATTGGTTGGCAAGGTCCATATACGGTTCTAGAGAAGGTGTCTAGAACAAACTATAAAATTGACAAAAAGGGGAAGGAGAAAGTTTATCATGTAAACTTGTTAAAGAAGTATCTGGACAGACCACTCCAGGAAAGCACCCCCTTATTGACCTTGGCTATTGCAACTCAGATGCAAAAGGAACCACTCACCTCACATGAATACCCATTACATCCTTGTGAAACAGCAGCACAGGTAAAAGTCAGTAAGCACCTGACTAAAAACCAGAGGGAGAGAGTTTAACAGGTTCTGGAGGAACATACAGATGTATTAACAGATAAACCAGGCCATACAAATTTGCTACAGTATGACATGAAACTGGTAGACTCAAACCCAATCTGTATGAGAGCCTATTCTATTCCGTTCGCGAAGGAGAAGGCATTGAAGGAAGAAATAGATTATTTGTTGAAGGAGGGGATTATTTCGCACAGTGAATCATCTTTTAGTTCTAGTGTCGTTTTGTTGAGAAAACCGTCTGGGGAACACAGACTGTGCATAGATTACAGGAAACTGAATGCTGTCACAGAAGGACAAGTGGATCCATTACCAGACACAAAACAGTTATTTGCCAGACTGAACAAGGCAAAATACTTTTCAAAGGTGGATCTTAGTAAAGGCTATTACCAGATCCCAGTGAAGCCTGAAGTGAGACCTTATTTGGCTTTTAGCACTTCGGATGGACATTATGAATTCAATATGCTACCATTCGGACTGAAAAATGCTCCGAGTGTGTTTTCAAGGATGATGCGCAAATTGTTGGATCCCCTGAATAACCCATGTATCACGAATTTCATGGATGATATTCTCGTCGCCACAGAGACATTTGAAGAACACATTGAAGCTCTAGAAATGTTATTTAATAGACTTCGGGAGGCGAACTTAACTGCTAGGCCAACAAAATGTTGTATTGGATGCAAAGAGTTGGAATTCTTGGGACACACTGTATATCAGGGTAACATGACCCCTGATCCTAAGAACTTGGAAAAACTGCAGAGAGCACCTAGACCACAAACAAAAAAGGACGTGCGATCATTCGTGTCGTTATGCGGATTTTATCAGAAATACATCAAAAATTTTAACGCCATTTGTGCTCCTCTGACTGATCTGACTCGCAAGGGACTTCCAGATAAAATTATTTGGACTGCACAATGTGAACTAGCGTTCCAAGAGTTAAAGGAAAAACTCACTAGCAAGCCTATTCTCAAACTGCCTGATTTGACACAGGACTTTGTCTTAAGAACCGATGCAAGTAATGTAGGACTCGGGGGGGCTTTGTTGCAAAGATCATCTTCACCTGATGGGGAACTGAAACCAGTCGCTTATGCAAGCCGCAAATTGAATAAGGCGGAACAAGGATACTCCACAAGCGAAAAAGAATGTTTAGCGTTAATCTGGGCAATAAAGAAGTTTCAAATCTATCTGTATGGTAGGACTTTTGTGGTCGAGACGGATCATCAGCCTCTCGTATTCTTATCTCAGGCTAAGCATGAAAACGCAAGATTGCTGAGGTGGTCTTTATTGCTTCAACCTTATCAGTTTAGTATCCAATATATCCCAGGCAAATTGAATGTCGGTGCAGATTTCCTCAGTCGGCACCCCTGTGATCAAAATTAGAGTAATGGCAGGCGTGAGGAGAGATTTTATCTATGTGTATCACTGGTTTTAGAACTTGCCGTAGGCATGTTTTCAAGTGGGGAGATGTGTCACAAAATTAACCGTGATACAACGTTACTCCAATGATACAACGTAGGGATAAAAAACCAATGCGTAAGCTGCTGGAATACATGATCGCCCGCGCCGCGGGTCATCAGGTGTTAGACTTGAAGGCAAAACGGAACGAGGATCAAAAGACAAAAATCTGACTGAACGCGTACTTGAACTAGCGAGGTTAATGGACGCAAATTGGTGGGCAAGGAGGAAAAGTCAGGTCCCCCCCCCCCCCAATTTGACATAAAGTAAGGAATTCGACAGAAGGGACCTTGGATATGATACGCCACAGTCATTTATTGGACGCTTTTGCGATACCAAGCCTTTTATTTGAATTCAGCGGCTAAACGCAGATGCTTGAAATATTACAAACTTCAAAAGTAACTTTTTCTTAATATTAATGTTAGGAATATAAAAATTAGCTGGCCGGATGGCCCATTCTGAGCAGTGAAATAATATGCTTTTAATTATACAGACGGATAGATAATAATGAAGACATTGACAAAAGACTGTGTTGTTCACATCAGCGAAAGACTGCATTGAATCAAACATCTCACTATTTGCACAAAAATCGCGACCTTGAAGACTCAAGTGTCCAAATCTAGTTAGAATGAAAGAGAAGGGGAATTGGTGGAAGCTGTGGCTAAAAATAACTTTTCAGGCAAAATTGTAGAGGGGATGAATAGGTTGGTTCAAAAAACAGGTACGTTTTTGTGAAAACGCAAGTAGAGACGGACAGACTAACAGATAAAAATCCATACTTGACTGAAGCATGACTGAAATGACTTTAGTGTAGGAAATTTGAATTGAAAAACACAAGGCAGTGATTGGCCACAGACAATCATATTATCGGCGCTCAGACGCGCATTTGGGGCCATTCCTCAATAGTTGTCCAGTGATAGACACAGTAAATTTCAAGTGTGGTGATTTCCAAATGAAATAAATTGAAATAAGTTCAGGGACGCCATACTATAGCCAGCAGCTCAGCTGAGTTTTGCTAGCATTTCTGTGTTCTTTATTCATAATCTGGTAAGATTGAAATTATTTCTTTGTATATTTTGAATATTGTTTAATGTTTCGAGTGATTTGATACTGCCATATCGAAATCTAGCCTTACAAACAAGTAAGGATTTGCTCTGGACCCCCCCGCCCCAGTTCAGGGTCTAGAGACAAATAAAATACATAAACTCCAGCAAGGATTAGGAAGGACAGATCAAGTGTTGAGATCAATGAAACATATTACCTATACTATTTTAGGGGAGGAAACTAATAAACATATTTCAGAATCTGTAGTCTGGGAGGACCTATCTGATGTGAAACCACCATGGTAAAATGTGCTGTATGGTCAGAGAGATCTGACCTGTCTATATGGTGTTGTTGTTGTGTAGTGTTGTGTCCAGACATGGTTAGAGAATGGACTTTTGACACATAGCCAATACTTTGATTGCAGAGCTGTGAGTTTCAGTTGTCACCAAGGCGGTGTAAACTAAGTTGGTGATTTTACCAGAGTGGATCCGTGCAGTAACGTTGTGTCAGAGCAGACTATTATTGCCCCCAAGCACGGAGAGGTGGGGCCACCAGATCTCAGCACCAGAGCTACATCTTCAAAGTTGAGTGAGCCTCTGGTCTGCTGGAAATTCACCAACTCCATTTAGTTACTAACAATCCCATAAAATTCCTGCCATTTCTGGACAAGGTGTAGTCAATATAGACTGGAGTGATGAGGCCACCCCAACAGCACAACCATTAACTATCCTCCCAATTAGATGACTAGTATAAACATTAATAAAACTAAATAGTCTAGTACTTACATATGTACACTCTTGCATTTATTATGTAATATTCCATGCATTTCTTTCATAATTTCTAAATCTTTTATAAGTTCTGGTCAAAATAAAACTTGATCCAGAACAAAATAAATGTAAAAAAATTTCTATCAAAAATTTTACACACTTGAGTTAGTTCAGTGTATTATAACATTTGTTAATATTATTAGACTTAGTAAATATCTGTGTGTGTGTCTATAAACTATCACACCACATTACATATCATTACCCTAGACATTTAACGTAGCCACATTCATTAGGAAAAAAAAAAAAGATAAGTGTGAGGTCGTAGTGGTAGCGAGAAGGGCCTTCTGACAACTCTCAGTTACATTTTATCTCAGGAGCCTTCACAGCTGACCTCATGCATCACACGTAGTACCATCACCACCATACAATACCATCAAACCCACTACAATAACCAAGATGATCCCTTGGTAATTTCTCGTGACTCGTTTATAAAACAGCAAGAAGATGATCCCACTCTGAAGAAATTCTTCATTCTTGCAACTAAAGGTGATCCGAATAAAGACACAAGTCGTAAATCTTGGATTACAAAGAAGAATGGTGTACTTGTACGTATGGTTCAAGACTCCATTACGTCAAGTCATTCTCAAATCCTGGTTCCCAAGAATTTGAGAGTTAAAATTTTGCAGCACGCTCACGACTCTCAGTGTGCTGGACACATGGGTTTTTCCCGTACTAAGTCAAGAGTTCTTGCGGCTTTCTTTTGGCCATTGGTAAACAAGGACATACGGATTTATTGTCGATCTTGTAAAGTATGTCAGGAAGTTAAATCCAAAGGTCCACGCCATGCTGCACCCATTCAGGCTGCTGACATCCCTATTCGGCCGTTTCAAAAAATGGCCATAGACATTATTGGTCCATTTAAGATCAAGTCTGCCAGAGGACATCAGTTTATCTTGACGTGTGTTGATATGTGCACACGTTGGCCAGAGGCTATTCCTCTGAAGAGCATTACTACTGCTGATATTGCAGATGCTCTTTGGCTTATATTCTCTCGTCTGGGTTTCCCCGGAGAGATATTATCAGACCATGGCACCCAAATAATATCAGATACCATGTCTCAAGTAATGTCTACTCTGCAGATAGATAGATCTTTAAGTAGTATCTACCATCCAATGTCTAATGGTATGGTCGAACGCCTTAATAGAACACTTAAAAACTTACTAGGGAAGATAACTGAGGATCATCCTCAAGACTGGGACAGAGTTTTACCTGCAGCCCTCTTCGCTTACAGAGAGGTCCCCAATGAACATACAGGGTTTTCTCCCTTTGAACTTGTCTTTGGCGCGCGTCCGCGCGGTCCTATGTCTTTGCTCCATGATCTCATAACAGCTGACAATATTGACGATGACACAAAGTCATCTTACGAATATGTCATCGCGTTGAGACAAAAGATTATCGAAGCATGCAAATTAGCAACTTCTTCTTCCGAATTTGCGAAACAGAAGGCAAGGCAATTTGCCAATAAGAAGAGATGCTTACGACAACTTTGTTCTGGTGACAAAGCATTTGTATTACTACCTTGTAGGGAAAACAGACTACTTATTTCTTGGAAAGGTCCGTACGATATAATATCGAAAATTTCCGATGTCGACTATATTGTCGATATTGATGGGAAGCATAAAACCTTCCACATCAATATGCTTACTGAATTCCATGAACGTCCGGATTATTTACAACCCATTTTCCAAGCAACGGACGATTCTCCAGTACAACATGGTCATTACTCATCACTGTCCGTGATACAGGATGAGGAAACAAGTTTTTCAGATGTAAATCTTCCTCTTCCAATGATCCCACTTCATTCTAGTGAATCTTGGAAGAACGTTACTGTCTCTCCTGATTTGTCTCTAGGAGAACAGCGACAAGTTTCAACTATGTTGCAAACATTTCAGGATGTACTCACTGACATCCCTGGACAAACTCATGTCATTGAACATGACATTGTTCTAACTGACCATACTCCTATTAGGGTTAGACCTTATCCTATACCTATACATTTTCAAGCACAGGTCGAGAAAGAGTTGGATGAGATGACAGATTTGAAAATAATCGAACCATCCACCTCTGCATATTCTTCGCCGATGGTTATTGTTCGGAAAAAAGACAATAACATACGTCTTTGCGTTGACTATCGCAAATTGAATCAAGTAACGAAGTTCGATGCCGAACCTATGCCTTTACTGGAAGAGCTACTTACTCGACTTTCCAAATCTCATTTTTTCACTAAACTTGATTTGTCTAAAGGATATTGGCAAGTACCTTTATCTGAACGCGCCAAACCTCTCACGGCTTTTTCAACACCTAGAGGTTTGTTCCAATGGAATTTTATGCCTTTCGGTCTTATGAACGCACCAGCTACATTTGTACGCATGATGCGCCGAATCCTATCTCATCGGTCAGATGTCATTGCATATCTAGACGACATCTGTCTTTTCAGCGATACTTGGGAAGATCACTATTCAGGGTTAGATGAATTGCTGTCTACTTTGCGCGAGCACAACCTGACAGCGAAACCCTCTAAAGCCTATATTAGTTTTAGCGAAATTTCTTTCCTAGGCCACCGAGTTGGTCATGGTTTCCTAAAGACAGAGGACCATAATACTAGTAAGATACTTAACATCTCTATCCCTAAGACTAAAAAACAGGTGAGAAGTCTGTTAGGTCTTATTCAATTTTATGGCAGATTCATTCAGAATCTATCCTCTATCATGACACCTCTTTCTACACTTTTAAAGAAAGGTTCGCCTAATATGGTCCACTGGTCTCAGGAATGCCAATGCTCTTTGGATAAGATTAAAACATTGTTTTCAACACCACCTATTTTAGTGTTACCTACTAAAGATAAGACATTTGTTCTTCGTAGTGATGCTTCATCCACTGGGATTGGAGCGGCACTAATGCAAGAGTACTCTGGAACTCTGCATCCTGTAATGTATATTTCCAGAAAACTTAATGCGGCAGAAAGGAATTATTCGGTTTTAGACCGTGAGCCATTAGCTATGGTTTGGTCGATCCTCAAACTACAGAGATTCCTTCTAGGCGCACATTTCATAGTAGAAACCGACCAAAAAGCTCTTACTGCTATACAGAGTAAGAATTTGAAGAGCTCGAGGTCTACTCGATATGCAATTGCTCTTCAACCTTTTCATTTCTCTGTGCGAGCTATTCGTGGATCAGATATGTGATGGCAGACATTCTGTCAAGATGCCCACATGATTCCACATAACTATTAGGTCTTAGAAGTCTTAATATCTCTAGGTCTATAGTAGTTCCTTTCCATATCAAGATAGATACACATTTGTAATTTAATAATATTATGATTGTATCACTACTTAGCGGTTCAGTGATGTTTATTCACCGCTGTTCTTTAATGATTTTTCTTTATAAATCATAAATTTAAGATATCTAATACGAAATTATGGTATGAATTTTTTTATGCATTGTATAATTGCCATAATTGTATTATACGTGGATCACACCCTCCTGGAAAAATTTACTTGTAGAGAAATAATTTCTCTCAGATTATGAGATACATTCTCACCAGTCGCTTCATAAGTCGACTTAGCCTCATATTAGGCGTTATATTTATTCCTGATATTTGCATCTGCGCAGTATTCATGCGTTGTGAGCCTATTGTACGTTGCTCCTAGATGTATTTCAAAAAAAAAATGTTTCATTTTTTTTTTCTCGGGAGGTGTGGTAAGACTGTTACGTGCAGTCTTTGATATCTTGCAATATTATACATTTGTATGCTTGTTATGTTCGCAAATATTTTGTAAACAAAATAGAAACTCTTTTGCTTAAGGAAAAGTCAATATTGAGTTACTTCCCCTTGAAAGGAGTCTCAGATCGAACTCCGCGGACGAATCCAGTTTACTGCGATTTATTCTTTGTTTGGGTAGAAATAGATTGTTCTTGCTTCAGAATATCTATGGCCTGAATTTATGTGTAGTGTTTGTCTAGGTAGGACGAGTCTGTCTTATATCTGTATATCTTTACATATCTAAGTCGAACTATATGTTCTTTGTCGCTAGAAAGGTCAAAGGCTGTTCAGCGGATGTGTCGCTAGTGAGTTGTGATTTGGCTTCGCCCTGATGATGGGGGGCTGTCGTGTTTTCTGTATCGGCTTGTCGCCGGAAAAAGTGATCGATTTATGTGTAGGGGAAAGTGATAGTCGTCTAGACCTATCGTGTATGCTTTACCCCAGTGTTTATTCTTATTGCCAAGGAATGGCAGAATCATATTTCTGATACCAAGGTAACAAAAGCACTTCTTATGAACTCTCTTACGAAGCCATCGTTTTCGATAAGCAGACGCACGATTTGTACGTCTGAGAGAATATTTAACTAGATGAAGAAGACATTCATTTCTAGCAGCACTATATCTTGTATGATGAAGTCAATTGTATCATGATAGAATCTACAGAGCAATGAGAACATTTAATGAATGACTAACTTTAATACAGATTCATTGTCTGTATCCAAACGTGAGTGACAGCTCACCAAAAGCCATCTTGTATCCAAATATTTTGTGACTTTCAAGAAGAGAAAAGGGATGCCCCGTACTATCGCTTGATGAGTCCAGAGATCACTGCTACACATGAGAACCCATTACTAGCGGTTCAATATGATTATATGAAAAATATGTGCTGAACATTATTTAAAGGAATCTTCGCTAGACGAGGTTAGGTCTAGAAGCCATCTTGAACATTGTTTATAAACTGACGTGCTTTGTCAGTAAACTCAGATGATATATATATGGGCAATACCGAGTGCTTGTCTACTGACAGTCCATTGTGCTATTATTCTAAATGAGTGCCCATGTATCATTGCAAGACCATTTATCAATTGTACCATGATGTATTATGCCAACCTGGGATTTGTCACTGTATCCGTGCTGTCGAATGTGTACGTCCAATTAAACTGTAACAAAAAGTACACAGCAGTTGGCGTCGATGACTTCCAGCCATACATGAGTGAGAAAAAGAACATTTATCAACTCTTCGAACTCTTTCATCATTCGCGTATTATACTCTCACTCCATGTCTACACACCACTGCGTAGGTCGAGTTGATATTCCTATTCCTAACAACCACTCTGACTAACAACGCTGGGGCCAACAACAAGTCTTTAACATTGGAGCTTCCACAGACCACCATACCTCTTAACACTGTGGTCCTGTGAATAGTTGATGTCAGTGTGAACAAGGAACAATACAACTTCATATCTATACACCATTCAACAGTATATATAGAAACAGTATTTAACTCTGGTGGAATTCAAAGAAGTATATTTAACACTGGTATGCTAATTACTTAACACGTATTTTATTATATTATTTTAAAATAGAATCGTACGTCGTTCAGAATAATGTGTTTTTATTTGGTTTATCATGTATGTAAGTTGGTTCTACTGTGCAAGCTGAATGAAGATGAGTGAACCATCAGATGCTAAGAAAGAGAGAGAGAGAGAGAGAGAGAGAGAGAGAGAGAGAGAGAGAGAGAGAGAGAGAGAGCAATCAAACCACTCACTAGCAAAGGAACTAATCCACTTGATTCTGTTGTAATCTAGGCGTACGTCTAGGAAAATTATTTCTCCAAGAAAGATGACTTTTGGACAGAAAAAAAAGTGGCAGATCGGGGATTAACTAATAACAGAGCAAAAGTGTTACAAACTTCATGACACTTTTAGAACATGTATTACTCTACAGAATAATAATAGTTGCCCATCGCAAGCGAAGATGGCGACAGCTTCAGACTTGAATTGTGAGACCTCTGTGCCGTGATCTCATGTGGCTAATTAGTCCTATTTTGGCCCTACAGGCCATGCCACATACGGGGAACACATGGTTAGAGTCGATAGTAGTGTTGCTGCGCATTCTGACTTTTCTTGCAGCACGCTTGCCTTCTGCCTTATCAGCTTAATTCTGTTCTGCAATGCGAGCGCCTTGAGTAACGTTTGTCCGCCAGGCAGAGCGATCATGTGCAATAGTCTCCCAGGAGGAGACATCAATTTTGAAGCTGCTCAACGATGCTTTCAGTGTGTCTGTGAAGCGTTTCTTTTGTCTCCCTACTGTTCGCTTACCCATAGAGAGTTCGCTGTACATCAACTGCTTTGGGAGGCGTTTTTCGGGCATGCGAACAACATGTCCGGCCTATCTAATTTGGGCCCTCTGCAGCAATGTGTAGATGCTTGAGATATGTGCTCTGTTGAGGACCTCAGAATTAGATACTCTATCATGCCACTTGATCCTGAGTATCCTGCGAAGACAGCTCATGTGGAAATGATTAAGTTTCTTGGCGTGTCTGCTATACACTGTCCATGTTTCACAGGCATACAGGAGGGTAGTGAGCACTATTGCATGATATACTTTTATTTTGGTGGCGGCACTAAATCCTTGTCGATCCCAGACATTTACTCTTAGTCTTCCAAAAGCTGCAATTGCCTTTGCAATTCTGTTGTTGACCTCGGCGTCGATATTCGCATCTTTGGTAAGGGTATTGCCTAGATACGTGAAGCTTTCCACCACTTGGAGACGTTGGTTCTTTACTGTGATATTTGGTTCACAGTAAGGTTTCCCAGGAGCAGGTTGCAACATTACTTCAGATTTCTTTGTATTGATGGTAAGACCAAAGTCATCACACGCTACAGAAAGCCTCCTCATATTGTTCTGCATGTCTAGTTCTGTGCAGGTGTTGAGTGCACAGTCGTCCGCAAAGACAAGGTCAGAGATCATTGTTTCATTCACCTTTGTAAAGGACTGTAATCGTCTCAAATTAAACAGCTTCCCATCTGTCCTGTATCTGATGTGTACGCCGTCACTACTGCCATGCGTAACGTTAGACAGCATGGCAGCAAATATCATACTGATTAGTGTCGGAGCGAGCACACATCCCTGTTTGACACCGTTTGTGACCAGAAAGGGTTCAGAAGGTTCTCCATCATTCAATACGCTGGCCATCATACCTTCATGAAACTGGCTCGTTCGTTCGTTCGTTCGTTCTTTTGTCTAATATGATGCTGTTATACCCTGTTCAACCTGATGAACTTATTGGGACAGCCGAATTTCGCCATAATTTTCCATAGTCCATCCCTATTGACAGTGTCAAAGGCCTTGGTCAAGTCAATAAATGTTGTGTATAGGTCACTGTACTGTTCCTGGCATTTCTCCTGAAGTTGGCGAGCGGCAAATATCATATCGACGGTCCCGCGGCCTGCTCGGAAACCACACTGACTCTCTGGAAGTAAGTCTTGCGATTCGAGATGAACAGTCAAGCGATTGAGCAGGACTCGAGCCAGGATTTTGCCCGCAATAGATAATAGGGAGATTCCCCTATGGTTAACACCTGATTGATGATTTCGCTTTCGCTTGTATATGTGAACAATGGTGGCATCTTTCAATTCCTGTGGTATCTGTTCTTCACCCCAGACTGAGTGGAAGAGGTCTGTTAATCTCTGCAGCAGCATGCTGCCTCCAGCTTTATAAATCTCAGCAGGAATAGCATCTGATCCAGGGGCTTTGCCGCTGGACAGTGGACTGGTTGCTTTCTTGACCTCTTCCAAGCTGGGTGGAAGGTCAAGTCTATCGTTGACTGTAACTTGCGGTATGCTTGCAATGGCCTGGTCGTTCACGGTTGATGGATAATTTAAGATGGCATTGAAGTGTTGTGCCCAGCGTTCCAAAATCTGTGTTTTATCAGTGAGCAATGCCATGCCATCAGCATTTAGGACCGGTGATGATTGATTCGAGTGAGGGCCATAAATTGCTTTCAGGGCATCATAAAAGCGCTTTGAGTCATTTCTGTCTGCATATCTCTGTATCTCGTCTGCTTTATTGCTGAGCCATGCATCATGCATCTTCCTGAGCTTATTCTGGACCACTCTGCGTATGTTGGTAAAGGCTGCCTTTTTGGATGTTGAGGAAGGGTTGCTTTGATAGTCTCTGTGCAAGCGATATTTTTCAGCCAGCAGTGTTTTAATATTTACATCATTCTCATCAAACCAGTCAGGGTTCTTGCGTGTTGTATATCCCAAGCTCTCAGAGGCTACAGAGTACACAGTGTTCTTTAGAGTGGCCCATTTTTCCTCTATAGTGATTTGACCGAGCTCAACGTCCCTCAGACGGCTGTCCAAGTCCATTGAGAAGCTCTCTGCGGTTGCTTCGCTTTTAAGTTTTGTGACTTTGAGCCTCTTCATGGGTTTCTGACTCTGGTGTCTTCGCTTGAGCTGTATGTTAAGGTTGAGTTTTGATACAATCAGCCTGTGGTCAGTCCAGCATTCGGCACCACACATGACCTTGGTCACTCTCACATCACGTCTGTCGCTCCTTCTCGTGATGACATAATCAATGAGATGCCACTGTTTGGAGCGGGGGTGCATCCATGTTGTTTTATTTCGAGTGGGTAGGCGAAACATGGTGTTCGTGATGGACAAATCATGTGTGGCACACAGGCTGAGTAATAGGAGCCCATTTCTATTACATTTGCCTATGCCATGTTTTCCAAGTATTCCTTCCCAGGTGTTGTGGTCAGTGCCTACTCTGGCATTAAAGTCGCCGAGAATAATAAGTTTCTCAGATTTAGGAACTGATGAGATAATAGAGTTAAGTTCGTCATAAAATTTTTCTTTTGTTTCCTCTGGGTTTGTCATTGTTGGGGCATATGCACTGATCAGTGTGGCACTTCTGTTGCTTCCTAGTGGGACATGAAGGGTCATTAGGCGATCATTAATGCCCTTAGGAGATTTGACAAGTTTACGTACGAAATGAGATTTAATGGGGAATCCAACGCCAGCCTCACGCCGTTCCTTGCTGTCCCGGCCACTCCAATAAAATGTGTAGCCACCTCCAATTTCAGTAATCTGACCTTCTTCTGGTAGTCGTGTCTCACTTAGGGCTTCTATATCGACATTATAGCGCGCCAGTTCTTTGGCCACAAGTGCAGTCCGTCTTTCAGGTCTGTCGAGTAGTGTTCGCACGTTCCACGTGCCGAAGGTAAGCACCTTCATTTTTTTCTTATTTTTTGTTCGAACGCATGATTGGGATACCCTCCAGCCGCGTCAAGCTGGTCAGAGTAGGTTGAAGCAGGCTATGTTCAGGGCACCTTTTCTAGCCCCTTCCTCATGCCATGGAGGTGAGCAGAGTGATCCTAAAGAGGGCTGCTCAGTCGCTCAGGGGGCTGTCGGATCTTGCCGCTGCTTCAAAGTTCCAGCGAGAAACGACCCTATGGCCTGAGCCGCCTGTGTGCAGGATTGTGGCTGCAGCTTGAGTGTATCCACACTTTCTGGTTCGCCACTCCCCCATCGCCACAGGTCTTTAAGTGTAGTGTCTGTATGTTTCTGTCTGAAGCTGTGACTTGCGCTGTAATTGGATTTAAGTGAGGAAGAGTTGCGCTAATCGTCATCCTCACTCTTTCGTCCTGAATTATCTGGTCCAGTGGCAAGATATTATCGAGACGACTGGAGACAACACAGAATGCAGTGGATGACCAGGGCGTTCTAAGTGTCTCGCCATGCTCTTTGCGTTCCACTCCGCGCTGCTGGTAGTTGCCTTCATATCCGTTGAGCCAGCTGATGGCTTCGTTCGCATAGTCCGCCAAATCCAGTCTTCACATGCTAGGTAGACAAGCCCTGTTTTTCACCGAGGGTTTTAATGCCCCTCGGCTACCCTCACCTGGTTTAGCCCGCCAGTCGAGGTGGTGTGCCGGGGTGTGGCCGCTGTGCATGCACCAGCTGCTTGGAGCCACAGGGGAGAGCTGAGAAGTAGGTGGGGACCAATTGTGGAAAAGCCACTTCCGAAGGAAGTGCGACTGCCCCTTCACCAGAGTTACTACCCCTCCCTGACCTCTCCATACACTCTACAGAATATGTACCCGATTATCATTATCGTAATATAATGAAAATTGTTCGCATATTGAACATTACAAACGAAGAGTACATTTAATTACATTCCCATTCAAAGAGTGGCTTGGTATGAAGTGGAGACTATTAGAAACTAATGTGCATGTTTCCTAGTGTATTGTGAGAAATAGATCCAAGTCCTGTGAAACCTTTTTTTTGGAAGGACCTGAAATGATGAGTGGATAATACGATAACATCAATTGTCCGGTACTTCCGAATAATGTGTGGCGTAGATATATATATATATATATATATATATATATATATATATATATATATATATATATATATATATATATATATATATGTATATATAAATATATATACATATATACATATATATATATATATACACATAAATATATATATATATATATATATATATATATATATATATATATATATATATATATATATATATATATATATACATATATACATATATATACATATATATACATATATATACATATATATACATATATATATATATATATATATATATATATATATATATATATGTATATATATGTATATATATGTATATATATGTATATATATGTATATATATGTATATATATATATATATATATATATATATATATATATATATATATATATATATATATATATATATATATATATATATATATATATATATATATATATATATATATATATATCTATATATATATATATATAGTGGCGCTCCGTCCTCTAAACTCTACACCTCGCGGACAGTAAAAGAGTGGTGACTAAGTACGAGAATATATCTATATATATATATTTTTTCCCTTCAATATATATATATATATATATATATATATATATATATATATATATATATATATATATATATATATATATACATATACATAACGATAGCCCCAGAGCTGACACTGCCATAGGAAAATGAAGCGTTAGAGACTTCACTATACTCAGTCCACTTAAGCGGTGGTGTGACCATTCCCTTCCTCGCTGCCTTTGCAGCCTTCCGGGCCATAATTTTTACACCAGCAGATTTTGTCCGTTATTTCCGAAACCCGTACATAAGAGGTCCGTTCATTAGAGGCTTTACAAATCTAACAACACGATTTAAGATTTTGCTGTGCAGAGTTTACGAAGACACATCTATGCTATAAATAGTGACTTAGTAAAATCTGTTTAATCTGTTATCTCATTTTAAAAATGATAAGCGAAAGTATCCTCTGACACCAGAAGAAGCCCAGCATATGGCCTTATCCAGGCGACATCGTTCTTTTACCAACCAGAAAAAGGAGAAATGGTGAAACTCTAGCGCCAAAGAAACCAGAATGCTCAGGGTAATTGAGACTCGTATGCCTTAAATGTCAACCCATTAAAACTTATGTTAAAACATCTGCTGCCTTACGGGTAAGCTGGGGACAAGGTTTGACATGCGGCACTGCATTCCTGAAAACGTCAACGTAGACAAATCGGACCTTGCCACAGAAAAGAATAGAGTTGGATTCTGAATTTATAGGACCGGACAAAAAGTATTAAGAGCATCTCTGTACATCAGTAGAAAACTCGCTAACATTAATACGGAACCCGGAATTCTACAGGACCACTCACAAGACACAGAGGGATTCTGAAATAGAAATTATACCCCAGACGCGTGTTCGAGGCATCTCTGCCAGGACTATTCTACTGAGCAAGAAGTCTCAATTATTGAGGTGAGTGTAACATATTTTTTATGCGGTGAATTTGACATGTTCACACTTGATAGTGGTGTTAAAGATTCATACTAGGCTGGCAACCTCAGCATGTGAAAAGGATACATTCATGAACCACCACAGCAAGCGCTGGTGATTAATTCATGCTAGTTCTCACAGAAAAACCAAAAAGTAGAGGTAACCCCAGGCACCGAATGGGGCAGGGAGTGAGTGATGATTACATCATCTTGTGAATAATTGTTTATTATCTTTTGGCGAATGTATGTAAATTTTATATGTACCTTCAGGCAGAAGCCATTGCCGCTTTCCAGTCACACATTTGTTCTTAAATTAACTGACATACTGGTGATTTTTCATCACATGCCCTGAGTGATATTATGTACGCTCAGGGAGAGTAAAAATTCTGAGAAAACAAATGGCTGACGGATAGCAGGAAAAGGCGCTTGATTAATATCAGGCAAACAGATATTTAGCAGCGGAATTTGTTCTTTTCTTCTCTCTAATATTAATGGTACGGATTGGAGAGACCATTTGAAGTTCTAATCACGTTACCAGCTGTACTAGTCTGTGGTTCAAAGCTTGAGAAACCTACACCCCCAGGAGGTGAAGATCCTTGCCTTGACCAGAAGCGGTTACCTCCAGAGACGTGCCTTTGCCACAGAGACGAAGTGACGGAACCAGCAGTACCAACATTTCAGCAATTTGGAAGCTAAGTTATATTTTCAGCAGGCCAAATCAAAAGACTATATTTTTAGCAGGCCAAATCAAAAGACTATATTTTCATCTCCCAAACCGAGATCTATGATGAACCATAATTTCTTATAATTACCATTACATATTTATTTACATTTGTTCTAAAATAATTGATCATTAAATGTATTATATGTTGTTTTAATAAATTCATAGTTGAATTAATTATTACAGAGCGAAAGGTTTGGGATAAGAACTGGAGTGCGAAAAGATGCCTCTTGTTTCCATTTCTTTCCTTACTAGCAATAGACTGGGTTATGAGAACATCGAAAACACACATCAGAAATGGAATCCATTGGACTCTGACTAAGCTGTTGGATGATCTGGATTTTGCTGATAACTTGGTTTTTCTGTCCCATAACCGTAATCAGATGCAGGACAAATTGAAATCACTCGATGATAGGTCACAGCAATTGGGTCTGAAAATACACAGGGAAAAGACAAAGATAATGAGAACAAATGCAGGTAATAATAACAGGGTTGAACTTGAAGAAACACCACTACAAGATGTAGAATCTTACACATATCTTGGCAGCAATATAGACAAAGTTGGAGGGACAGACAGTGATATCAAAATAAGAATACAAAAAGCAAGAGGAGCATTCATTGCATTGGGAAATATATGGAGATCAAGAGAAATCGGATCCAACACGAAAATAAGAATCTTCAACTCAAATGTGAAGTCGGTACTATTATATGGCTCTGAAACATGGAGAAAAACAAATTCAACAACCAAAAAGCTACAGACTTTCATAAATGGGTGCTTGCGTAGAATAGAAGGATTAAAATGGTATGACAAGGTTACCCACGTGAAACTGATGACAAGAACCAGACAAGTGCCAGTGGAACAAGAGATGAGAAGAAGACGATGGCGGTGGATAGGACACACACTGAGGAAACCTATTGATAGGCAGTCCTTGTTCTGGAATCCCCAGGGCAAGAGAGGCAGAGGTAGACCAAGAAGCACATGGAGAAGAGAGCTGGAAACAGAACTTGAGATGATGGCACGTGACAGGAAGACTTGGCATGTGTTTGTTGAAGGCCTATGCTCCTTTGGGAGTGGAGGGTTATGAGTGATGGAAAGGCACACGTGTGAATCCTGATTTTTATATGTGTAGTTATATCTACAGTTGAAGAGCCAATAATAATAATAATAGTAATATTATTATTATTAAGTGGAATTTCGCTGAATCAAATCAATTGGGGGCTTGAAAGAGATAATTATAAGATAATCCTTCACAAAAGGCGGCGGGTCAGATAAAAAGTTAACGTGCTCAGATTCATTCAGCATTGTTCTTGACTTCTAAAATATCTTGGGGAAACTCCCTCGAGGTAGAAGCATCCTTATCCTTCTATCTGCAACTCTGCCAAGAGTAATCTTGTGCGAAGGTAGACACCTTTGAAGACCCACATTAGGTACTCTAGGCTTTGGCCACTGTTGGACCACTACTGCATATCAAGGGGAGGCAACCTGTGACACATAATACAAGATCTTATACAAGATCATGCCAAAACAAAATCACACCGCTCAATATCTCATAATGCAAGATTTCATCATAGAAGATCGTGTCATAATATAAGATAACAACGTACAATATCACACTATACAAGATCACGCCATACACGATCTCACCATATATGATCACATCATACAAACAAGATTACACCATTTCGTCAGTCCTCTACAATCCGCAATCGTCTACCATCTTAAGCCCCAGCATACAACTGTTCTGCCTTCTGGATACGGGGATACCGTAGAGAAACGTGGATAATTTAAGAACAGAATCCTGAATAAAATCTTATTAATCTCGGAAGTATGGTCATCTCATACACGAAAAACGAAATTGAAATTAAAAAATAACGGCACAATTTTCTTCGGAATGTAAGGAGTTAAACCAAGAAGTATTATAAACAAAAATATACAATAGATGTCTCTGGGAAGACATTAAAAGAATAGGACTTCTGCAACAAAAGGCGATAGTAAGAGGCGACTAATATGAGGCTGACATACTCATTATGTAAAATACATTGCTATAGAAACCAACATGTGAATGTTTTGGTATTTGCATTGTGCGAAGTTCACCAGCTGCAGTCAGTGGCGTATCCTGGTAATGCGAGCTAGGCGTGCTGCTACTTAAAATGAATATGTACGCCTACTATTTAACTTCTTCCCCTCTTAATTTAAAAACCAACTATATTCAATTACGCAACGATAGTTATTAGGGGTATATGTCAATTATCTCCGAAATACTAATTAACTTACAACTTGAAACTCACTGTCACTGTAATAATCTGCATTCCCGGCAACTAACAAAAATTAATCACAAAAAACACTGGACGGACACAGCCGATTTTTACAACTCGAGAGCTGCAAGACCACCGCACGCATGTTCGTATTGTATTGACGTATCTGGCCATGACCCCGATCCACACAAACCAATCTTCAGACGTGAATCCGAAAGGTGCAGCACGCATTGTGACGGAATTACCCGAGAAACTTCGGGCGATTGTAACCAACCAATAAAAACTGCACTATAAAACGCGTCTGGGAAACTGAAACTAGATATATTCGTAGATTCTATGCGGGAAAATCCGTTATCCTGATGCGTGCGGTCCGAAAGCAGAACTTTAGAAAAGAAATATTTTATAGAATAATAAATTAAATTTTTATTTTCCTTCGGGCATAGGTGTGCGCAGCACGCACAGCACACATTGAGAATACGCCACTGGCTGAAAAGGACGGTGGTTGCGTTGTGTCTGTTGGCGCCTAAGCTGTGATATCTGCACCTTTCGGTCGACACATCCGACTTCTGCACGGCGTTTTTTAGGGACCGGGTTTGCCTTCCCATTTCGATCCGTACTCGCTCAGCCAGACTGCACTGCTGCAGACTGTTTCCAGGACCACCACGTGGAGGTGGAGTACGGTCTTGACCAGCTCTGGTTCGCTGGTCCTGATACAAGCAGTCAAGCTATGGGTCGCTGACTGCATTCACTATTGCTGCATCTTGGGGTCCCTGATCAGCTATATAATACTGAGTATACTATTCTTCAGTTCATCACATGAAACCACGTGATAGTTGTGGTGGATTTGATGTTAATAGATGTTATCATTCAATATTTCTAGTGTACTGAATGAGGTCAGCTGTGAAGGTCCCTGATTATAACAAATTTTGGGTTGAGTTATCAGAGTACCTTTCTGCTACCACCTTATGACCTTAATCAGACCTATTCTTGACTAGTATGTATGATAGCTACGTACAATGTCTAGGGTTATGCAAGTGTGTAATGTAGTGTAAGTAAAATTACTACAAATACATTTAAATTCTATCACATATATATATATCTATAGGACAGGGTCAATACCACAACCACAAACAAACTAACACTCTGTTATATAACTTATAGAAGTCTGTGGCTGAAAATTATGTAATATGCTAGATTACAATTTTTTGCTCTGATTCAGAATTTTCTGAGTCAGGACCAACAACAAAATGAAATTTATGGTTTTATTTACATAAATATTAATAACACAATGGATCTTCTGTCCATACAAAGGACTATTATAATCAAATTATATTTAGGTATTTCTCTACACTGGGTGACACTGGTAACTAATGGTGGGGTGGGGTGTGGTCATCATTCCCCTTCTTTATATTAGTATCTTGTGGAAAAGTTATTTAATAATCAAAGATTTTATGTCTCTGGTAATAAAGTCAGTGGATGACCGTTGTAGTGCCGACACATAGGCACTTATCTGTAGGTTGATAGTAGATATGATGCTGACAATTCCTTTCGTTCACTCGAATGACCAGACTGACACAGTCCCTGGTGTAGTATAGTATAGTAGACCGCTTGGTCCAGTAAAGTTTCAATCTCTCTCTCTCTCTCTCTCTCTCTAGTAAATTCACCAGGGTCCTGGTACTACCGTAGCACCAGAACAAAAAAACCTGAAACAAGGTTATGATTCTGTATAACATATCTACAATAACATTCCACAATTAATACATGGCATAATTCAATAAAAGAAAAGGGTCAGATCTCTCTGACCAACCTATTTCAACCATTTTCCTCTGAGACAACAACTTATGCCAGTGCTCCTGTTCTTTTCCCTAATGGCTACAACGCCTCTGACACTGCAACAATGATTCTCTCCCATAGAATAATGTGGGTTAGCCTTCCCACTGGTAACTGTGGAAATCATTTTAAGTTATACAACTCATGTCAATTTTTACTGCTTGTGTGCAACACCACAGGCCCTGCATAAGTCTGCTGGGGACCTCTGTACTTAGTCGTAAAGCCTTCCCAAACAAGCAGTATCTCATACACCAAATTTGGTTGTAATAATAAGATTAATAAATTCATTCTTACCACAATTCAAAGAAATATCACAAACATACGTTGACTGGCATTAGCATTAATATGTAAGTTCAGCTTTGCCCCGGTCCAGACTGCCAAGGTTTATTATTTCACTCTAGGCACTGCTGTTCTCAACGCAGCTTGCTTACAAAACTTTCTGTATCAACTGGCGACAAGCCTTTGAAAGCTTTTGCCAATATTATCAGACCGGCCCAATCAGCGAGGGTCTAGCTTTTCAATTCAAAATTTAAAAAAACAAAAGCCAAACTCCAAACTTCTAGGAGTCTTCAAAATATATTTAGCTTTTTTGCCTAACCAATACCCTCCTTCCTATACTCTTCTACCATCCAATCGGATTTGAATCACTCTAATGCCTCTTTTTAAACTGGCGTCCCGACTAACGTTATGGATAAATGAGCGAGACCACCAGTCTGCCCGTCTTAGTGTTCGTAGACATACAGTATTATTTCAATATCTTGGCTAATATGTAGACTACCATATATATTTAAATATATTATTGCTCAGGGGACCCTAAGCTATCTTTATATATGATTTTTATGGCTATATTCTTTGTCGTTTAGATTTTCAGTTTTGTCACTGTTAATCGTCAATTTCAACTTTTCCAAAAGTCGGCCATCTTTTCCCCTCCCTCTCTCATTTTTTTCCATTCAAATAACTAATTTGTCTGGGTTACGTCAGAAATACACTACTCGGCGAGAATTGAAAACTGTCTGTGTGTTTATGTATTCTTGCTTGTCCAACAGAGAGGTTATAGTATTAGTCCCGCGTGCAGAACGAAGAGGGGTTTTTGCCAAGCGTTGGTAGTATTGGCGTTAATTATTACAGTCGTTTCGTTCTTGCTACTGGAAAATGTCCGAGTTACTACTAATTTGGGCGTTAAAGTTAAAATATTACGTTAATTCAGACGGTAGGTTGGTGTCACAGTTCTGGCAGATCGTTAATTGTAAGTCTCAAAACCGAAACTAGGAAAGCGTGCTAGATTTTACAACGGGATCGTTTTATAAGCATTTCCTCTGCACAAAAGGCAGCGCTATACTGGCGTAGAGACAATTTTAAGCAGACACTTACGGGCGAGTTTATTTATTATCATAGGATTAAAATCTTACTGAATTTAGCGATTATTTCACAGATTTTTGCTACAAACCTCCCTTCCTAAAACATGCATTCACTGCAGGTTCTAATCTGTGAGATAACTTAGCGCAAATGAAGTCCTACGCGTTTTTCTGATTTTCATCATAAGGATGTCTACTCAAAAAATCGGCACCCACGTTCTGAGAGCCGGGAATATATTCAATCATAAATGAATAGGGCTGTAATAGTAATGACCATCTTAATAATCTGGCATTTTCATGCTTTGCCTGTGATAAGAATACGAGAGGCTGATGATCTGTTTGGACCACAAATGTCCTACCATACAGATAGATCTGGAATTTTTTTATAGCCCAGATTAACGCTAAACATTCCTTTTCACTTGTTGAATAATTTTTTCCGCTTTGTTCAACTTGCGGCTTGCATAAGCGACTGGGTACAATTCCCCATCTTGTGAGGAGGACCTTTGCAACAATGTAGCACCTAAGCCCACATTGCTTGCGTCACTTCTCACGACAAATTCTTGATTCAAGTCAGGCAATTTCAATACCGGCCTGCTTGTGAGTTTTTCTTTTAACTCTTGGTATGCTAATTCACACTGTGCTGACCAATTAATTGTATCAGGTTGTCCCTTACGCGTTAAATCCGTCAGAGGAGCACATATAGAGTTAAAGTGTTTAATGTACTTTTGGTAGAAACCACACAACGACACAAAAGATCGCACATCTTTTTTTGTTTGTGGCCTCGGTGCTCTTTTCAATTTCTCCAGATTCTTGGGGTCAGGGGTCATGCTACCCTGATGTACGGTATGTCCCAAGAATTCCAACTCTTTACATCCAATACAACATTTTGTTGGTCTAGCAGTCAAGTTAGCCTCTCTGAGTCTATCAAACAGCATATTCAAAGAGGTAACGTGTTCCTCAAATGTTTCAGTAGCGATAAGAATATCATCCATGAAATTCGAGATGCATGGATTTTTCAGGGGATCCAACAATTTTCGCATCATCCTCGAAAACACACTCGGGGCATTTTTCAACCCAAACGGCAACATGTTGAACTCATAATGGCCTTCCGAGGTGCTAAAGGCTAAGTAAGGTCGAACCTCAGGCTTTACTGGAATTTGATAATAGCCTTTGCTAAGATCCACCTTAGAAAAATATTTTGCCTTGTTCAGCCTGGCAAATAGTTGATTTGTATCAGGTAATGGATCCACCTGACCTTCTGTGACAGCATTCAGTTTCCTGTAATCTATGCACAGTCTATGTTCCCCAGATGGTTTTCGCAACAAAACCACACTAGAGCTATAAGGAGATTCACTGTGAGAAATAATCCCTTCTTGTAACAAATAATCTATCTCCTCTTTCAAAGCTTTTTCCTTAGCGAAAGGAATAGAATAGGGCCTCATACAGATGGGTGTTGGGTCTAGTAGTTTCATATCATATTCCAACAAATTTGTGTGCCCCGGCTTATCCGTTAACACGTCTGTATGTTTCTCTAGGACCTTTTGAACCTGCTCCCTCTGTCCTTTTGTCAGGTGATTACTGATCTTCACCTGTGCAAACGTTTCACTGGGCTTCAGTGGATATTCAAATGAGGTGAGAGGGTCATTTTTCATTTCGGTTGCGATAGACAAGGCCATTAAGTGTGTTCCTTCCTGGATTTGCCTGTCCAGATATTTCTTCAGAAGGTTCACATGATAGACTTTTTCCTTTCCCTTCTTGTCTATCTTAATTTGTTCTGGATACCTTTTCCAAAACTGTATATGGACCTTGCCATCCGATTTGAAGTTTATTGCTGCTGCCGGGCAATAGAAGAAGCACCTTCTCCCCTACAGCAAGCTCCCTATCCTTCGCTTTTTTATTATAATAAGCAGCATGCTTTTTCCTGGCTTGTCTCAAATTATCATTTGCCAGTTTCCAACTAGTTTTTAAACGAGTGGTCAGTTCGTTCACATATTGATATGATGAGGTAACAGTCTCTTCTGCCTTCTCATCGGTCCACGTCCTCAACAAGGCTTCCAATGGACCTTTTATTGGCCTCCCAAATAACAGGGTTGCGGGTGCCATCCCGGTTGAATTATGTGGAACTTCCCGATACGCAAACAACGCAGCGGGCAAATATTGGTCCCACGTATCAGGTTTTTCATGGGCCAGCTTTCTCAGGATAGAAATGAGAGTCCCATTGAACCTCTCTACCTGGCCGTTCCCCTGGGGGTGATACGGACTACAATGAAAGTGCTTGGCTTGAAATAACCTAAAAACTTCTTCCGTTAGTTTCCCCTTGAACTGTGAGCCGTTATCAGTCAAGATTTGATGCGGGAATCCTAACCTAGTGAATATTGTAAGTAATGCCTCTGCGACATGCTTCGAATCGATTGACGACAGGGCTACCGCCTCTCCCCACATAGAACAAGTGTCCACCAGAGTAAGGATGTAACTGTTCCTCCTCTTGGTCCGAGTGAGAGGTCCCACAATATCCACGGCAACTCTCTCAAAAGGTGTTCCCACTATGGGCATTTCCCCTAGAGTTGCTGGAGCAGTCCAATGCTTTGGAGCTACTCTCTGGCATTCTGGACAGGATTTTACATATCTCTTTATATCTTCCGTTATCCCTGGCCAGAAATAATGACAAGCTATACGCTGTCCTGTTGCGCTGATCCCCATATGACCACTGAAGGGAATTGCATGTCCTAATTCCAACACTCTCTCCCGATATGAAGTTGGAAGTACCAGCTGTGCATGGCCTGTTGTTCCAGTCCCAGTCTTCCTATACAACAATTTGTTCTTCATATAATAGTCCCCTTTTCTTGGAGGTGTGTGGCATTTAGGTAATTTTTTATAGCAATGCTTAAGTGTCCTGTCTTCAGCCTGTGCCTTCCTCATCTCTTCTGGGTGAGTATTTATTGGTTCATCTTCTTCCTTTCTGGATTGTGAACGGGTCTGGACTGCTGCCAAGACCACAGGTCTCTTGGAATTCCCCAAGAAGACATAACGGCACCCCAATATTAGAGGGTAGATGGGTGCGTCTAACACTGCTGCTCTGATTACTCCTTCCACATAGCGAGTTTTCACCGTTATCCTGGCAATGGGAAGTGTCATAATTGGTATGTCCTTGGTCGCCCCTTGTATCTCCACTGTTTCTGTGGTATACTGATCCGGGTTCACCAAGTGCGCACTCACCACAGAATCAAAATCCAAACCGTTATCGTAAAGGCACCTAATGGTGACCCCATTACATACCACGGCCTCACACTCTGGGGGGTGATAAGGTTCCTGCTGTCCAGTAGGTTTTACCTTTACCTCCTTTTTCCCCAACTTCATAACAGCAAATACAGCAGGTTTCCTGTTACATAATTTGGTGTCATGTCCTTCCCTCTTACACCATCTACAATATAATCTACCTTGATGAAAAGGTTTTCTTTCCTCATATTTCCTGTCAGCGAATTGTGGGTTTTTATTTTTATAATCATTGCGTGGCCTATCAAAATTTTGCTTACCCTTGTTACCTTGATCTTTGTTGTCAAATCTATTAGAGTTTTGTGGAGCCTTATAATTGTCTAGATGTTTCTTTTTGGCGCCAGCTACCTCTGCCTGGGCTGCCTGATACCTCTCAGCGACATTAAGTAATTCACCCAGCCTCTCTGCACCCTGTTCCATGAGAAACTTTCTCAAGTCTGGAGCCATGGACTCTCTCAATTGCTCAATAAGGATCATTTCTTTAAGATCTTGGGTTTTCCCCAGAGCAGTCCATTTCTCCAAGTACGTCTCTAAACGTGCAGAGAACTGGTGATAGGTCTCACCCGACAGTAGCTTGGCATTTCTAAACTTTTTCCTGTAAAATTCACCATTCTTTTCATATCTTAACAAAAGAGCCTGCTTTAACATGTCATAATTGTCTTGGTCATCCCTGCTCATTTTTGAGAAAACTTCATAAGCTGTTCCCCTAAGACCTTGGGATAACTTCAAGCTCCATCTTTCTTTTTCTAGCCCATAAGTTGTAGCTAATACCTCATATCTACTTAAATATGATTCAATATCATCATCTCTTTCAACAAAATAATCTAAGTGGAACCCCATAGCTGAGTTAGAGGCCCCCTGACTAGCAGTAGCATCAGAGGTAGAGGGGCTGTGACCATTGTCAGGAGCATGGCCTTGCAACTCTAACTCCCTTAGTCGCAACTCATGCTCCCTTTGTAATCTTTTATCTTCTGCTTCTGCTTCCCTCTCGGCAGCCAATCTCTTTTCTTCTGCTTCCCTCTCGGCAGCCAATCTCTTTTCTTCTGCTTCCCTCTCTAATCTTTTATCTTCTGTTTCCCTTTGCAGTCGTTTTTCTTCAGCCTCAATTTTTCTCTCCTCAAATTGGAGCCTCTTGATCTCAGCCTCTCTATCTAACTCTAATTTCTTCATCTCCCTAGCATCTTCTAACTGCATTCTCCTCTCTTCAGCTAACCTATGTTCTTCCCTAGCAATGAACTTATCACATTCTGAGGTGACATAGTCAATCAAGACTTGACCCTCCATGTTCATGTCTCTGGCAGTCTGCACAGCAGCAGATCTGAACTTTACCAAATCAGCCATATTGTATCAAGCAACGTTAACAATATACTAAGGTAACTTATTTACTCTAATTAAACAACAACTACAAGCACCAACAGATCATCCACTATTTAAATTCCACAAAAGAATACTTTTAATTTTATTATATGGGATTCCTATACATGAATTAGGGGAAGTTTAAAATCCCAGAAGCGAGTTACCCACTATGGCTGGTGTTGGGAGTTTACCTAATGAAAAGTTCAAATCTCGGACAAGCCTACCAATATATGTGGTGGATTTGATGTTAATAGATGTTATCATTCAATATTTCTAGTGTACTGAATGAGGTCAGCTGTGAAGGTCCCTGATTATAACAAATTTTGGGTTGAGTTATCAGAGTACCTTTCTGCTACCACCTTATGACCTCAATCAGACCTATTCTTGACTAGTATGTATGATAGCTACGTACAATGTCTAGGGTTATGCAAGTGTGTAATGTAGTGTAAGTAAAATTACTATAAATACATTTAAATTCTATCACATATATATAGGACAGGGTCAATACCACAACCACAAACAAACTAACACTCTATTATACAACTTATAGAAGTCTGTGGCTGAAAATTATGTAATATGCTAGATTACAATTTTTTGCCCTGATTCAGAATTTTCTGAGTCAGGACCAACAACAAAATGAAATTTATGGTTTTATTTACATAAATATTAATAACACAATGGATCTTCTGTCCATACAAAGGACTATTATAATCAAATTATATTTAGGTATTTCTCTACACTGGGTGACACTGGTAACTAATGGTGGGGTGGGGTGTGGTCATCATTCCCCTTCTTTATATTAGTATCTTGTGGAAAAGTTATTTAATAATCAAAGATTTTATGTCTCTGGTAATAAAGTCAGTGGATGACCGTTGTAGTGCCGACACATAGGCACTTATCTATAGGTTGATAGTAGATATGATGCTGACAATTCCTTTCGTTCACTCGAATGACCAGACTGACACAGTCCCTGGTGTAGTATAGTATAGTAGACCGCTTGGTCCAGTAAAATTTCAATCTCTCTCTCTCTCTCTAGTAAATTCACCAGGGTCCTGGTACTACCGTAGCACCAGAACAAAAAACCCTGAAACAAGGTTATGATTCTGTATAACATATCCACAATAACATTCCACAATTAATACATGGCATAATTCAATAAAAGAAAAGGGTCAGATCTCTCTGACCACCCCATTTCAACCATTTTCCTCTGAGACAACAACTCATGCCAGTGCTCCTGTTCCTTTCCCTAATGGCTACAACGCCTCTGACACTGCAACAATGACTCTCTCCCATAGAATAATGTGGGTTAGCCTTCCCACTGGTAACTGTGGAAATCATTTTAAGTTATACAACTCATGTCAATTTTTACTGCTTGTGTGCAACACCACAGGCCCTGCATAAGTCTGCTGGGGACCTCTGTACTTAGTCGTAAAGCCTTCCCAAACAAGCAGTATCTCATGCACCAAATTTGGTTGTAATAATAAGATTAATAAATTCATTCTTACCACAATTCAAAGAAATATCTCAAACATACGTTGACTGGCATTAGCATTAATATGTAGGTTCAGCTTTGCCCCGGTCCAGACTGCCAAGGTTTATTATTTCACTCTAGGCACTGCTGTTCTCAACGCAGCTTGCTTACAAAACTTTCTGTATCAACTGGCGACAAGCCTTTGAAAGCTTTTGCCAATATTATCAGACCGGCCTAATCAGCGAGGGTCTAGCTTTTCATTTCAAAATTTAAAAAAACAAAAGCCAAACTCCAAACTTCTAGGAGTCTTCAAAATATATTTAGCTTTTTTGCCTAACCAATACCCACCTTCCTATACTCTTCTACCATCCAATCGGATTTGAATCAATCTAATGCCTCTTTTTAAACTGGCGTCCCTACTAATGTTATGGATAAATGAGCGAGACCACCAGTCTGTCCGTCTTAGTGTTCGTAGACATATTGTATTATTTCAATATCTTGGCTAATAATTAGACTACCATATATATTTAAATATATTATTGCTCAGGGGACCCTAAGCTATCTTTATATTTGATTTTTATGGCTGTATTCTTTGTCGTTTAGATTTTCAGTTTTGTCACTGTTAATCGTCAATTTCAACTTTTCCAAAAGTCGGCCATCTTTTCCCCTCCCTCTCTCATTTTTTTCCATTCAAATAACTAACTTGTCTGGGTTATGTCAGAAATACACTACTCGGCGAGAATTAAAAAATGTCTGTGTGTTTATGTATTCTGGCTTTTCCAACAGAGAGGTTATAGTATTAGTCCCGCGTGCAGAACGAAGAGGGGTTTTTGCCAAGCGTTGGTAGTATTGGCGTTAATTATTACAGTCGTTTCGTTCTTGTTACTGGAAAATGTCCGAGTTACTACTAATTTGGGCGTTAAAGTTAAAATCTTACGTTAATTCAGACGGTACGTTGGTGTCACAGTTCTTCTTCTTCTTCTTCGATCCTTAACCACCGACCGTCAAAGCAGTCAGTGGCCATCACGCCTAGTGGCGTCTTGTAGGGCAACAACAAATTGATTCCACTTTGCACGGTCGGTGGCCATCCTTCGTACAGTGCCCCAACTCTGGTTCATTCTTTGCATCTCAGCCTCCACAGTCCTCCGCCAAGTTGTTTTTGGTCGGCCTCTCTTTCGCTTTCCTTCAGGGGTCCAAAGCATAGCTGTTCTTGTGATGGCATCGGGGTCTCTTCTGAGGACATGACCAACCCAGCTCCAGCTAATTTGGGCGTTAAAGTTAAAATATTACGTTAATTCAGACGGTAGGTTGGTGTCACAGTTCTGGCAGATCGTTAATTGTAAGTCTCAAAACCGAAACTAGGAAAGCGGGCTAGATTTTACGGCGGGATCGTTTTATAAGCATTTCCTCTGCACAAAAGGCAGCGCTATACTGGCATAGAGATGATTTTAAGCAGACACTTACTGGCGGGTTTATTTATTATCATAGGATTAAAATTTTACTGAATTTAGCGATTATTTCACAGATTTTTGCTACAATAGTCATCGCTGTTTGCGATTAGTGAAATCACGACCAATGAACAGTATGATAGAAAAGACAGTTGATATGAAACTGCGCATTAACAAGATCAGGAAGACAAATAGTGCAGACTGGGACAATAGAGAAAGAAACAGTTCCGAGATTAATGATAACAACATATTAATGCCAGCAGAACGAACGAACTTTATTTTAAAGGGTGGAGAATTGGGCGAGTCAGGCTCGTCTAACATTTTGCCCTTCCTTTCTCTCCTTCTTTTATCTTTATAATGAAAATTCTCACATGTACTAAAAAATAAAAACAGGAAAGGATGCCCATTGAGGCATGTTGGGAATATGGTGTTAGACCCATATTTTCTTGACCATCGACACACTAGGGGTAATGTGGTCAGCATCATGCCGGCCGCCTTTACCTTCCTAGAGTTGCTGTGGTACCCAATTCGTGAGGCTGGGTCGACCCCGGAGCCCTTTGCGGTCTAAAAAAATTTCATTCCATCAGGCGATCGAACCATAGACCACCGAGCTAGAAAGCCATTGAACTAACCATTGCGCCATTATGACTCCTGACATGTACTTAAGAACTGTAAAAGCACAGCCGGACTTGATAGGGCTACCGGAGCAACCGCAATGGGCGCTAAGGGCAAAGTGTCGCAGGAGCAGGGGAGAACAAAAAAACTTTTTCATAAAGAAGCTCGACTTTTCATTAGCTGTGACACAATGTGTCCCAGGCCTAAGATCGCAATGGGAATCTTTAATAAGAAAACACTACGACTAAAGAGTAGCATATTTTAAATATTCTTTTTTTTTTTTAGTTGTTATTGTGTTCATTACTTTGTAATTAATAACTATCTAAAACAGATCTGCATTTTTTTAAACGAATCTTAATTAATCTTCCAGTAGAATTTAACTTTCGTGGCTGACGTGAGCGCCTGTCAAACCACTCGCCCCCGGCGCCGAATGCTTTAAGACCGGATCCCGTTTTGTCAGTAACCTACAAATATAATGACCGTCGATGTAAGTTTCCATGAAACTGGCCAAAGAGACAACTAGTTTCTTGATGCGATATCTTATTAATCTGTCAGTATCGATCTTTGAAGTTTTGTCACTTCAGAAGAAGAACAAATGTCTAAAATATAAAATAAAAAAAATAAAAAAACACAAGGATTTAGTATTTGTGGACATGTAAGGAACTGAATAAAGAAGTATTATAAAGACAAACATATGAAGGGGATACTGAGGGATTAGCTTCGCTCACCGCTCTTTTACAGCCAGTGCAAAGTTGAATTTGCTTGTGTTCTGTAGCTGTTGATGGCACTGTAAAGAGGGTTTGTGATTGTTGGTGAGCCCGACAGTACCTTTCTTCTTTCTTTGGGGAGTTCTGAGAAAGTGGGCAGCACATGCTGACCTGTCTCATATGGATGGGATGTTTGAGGGGTTTAAATTGTTTAAATGTGTGTTGAGTCTGAGGTTTCTTATTACATGTTGTATTTGCGTTTCCATTCTGTCGCGGGTTGTCTTTCGTGCTATGCAGTAGTGGTTCACTAATGGCCAAACGTCGAGTAAAAGGATGAGGGTTTTCAAAGGTATCAACCTTCGCTCAGATTACTCTTGACAGAGATACAAATCAACGGTTGGTGCTTCTATTTCAGAAAGTCTAACATGGATTTTTAGAATGGTAAGTATAAGTTTGTTATATAAATGTGGTATTCTCCGCCCACTTCTGTGAGAAAATATGATTTGGCTCGTATTTTGTGAGACCCCAGCTGAAGGTGATTCAGCAAACTATTAATTGTATGTTTAGCTCTGTAAATTGTATTTTTTGTTTTTAAAGAGTCACACGCGTGCAGACATCAAATTCACTCCCAAGTGATTAACTCAACTAATGATTTATATTTACAAAACAAGAGATTTATTTAAGAAATATTGTTGAAACAAGGGTACAAAGGAAAATGGTTCAATCAGTAAACAGTTAAATAATTTATATTCTGGTCTTTAAGGGCATTTGTCATCACTGGATGTTATAACTGAAACGGTGGCGATTTTATGAAAGAAGTCCCTTCAATGAAGCTCTAAGTTTTGACCTAGCTTTGCAGATGTCTGCAGTCAGGTGTCTCTGGATAATGGTTTTCAGTGGAGTCTTGACTGTTCCTTGTCTTGAAGTATTTTGGTAGCAGCAGGTCCCGTGTAATTCCGGAGTACCTGCTCAGACTGCCTCGTCAAATGTCCTCAAGACCCGTCTGTTATAGATGTATCGTCGACTTCTGGCAACTGATACCAAAAACTGAGAGAAATAGAAGATCGAATCTCCCTTTAGTGTCCTGTCTCCTGGTGTGAACAGCAGATGACCTGTGCTTCCCTCCACCATTTTACTTTCCTCCGAATTTCTCCCGATGCCCCTGAGCATTAAATCTCAACCCATCGAGTCGGATGAAAGTGTTTTAGGAGAGCTGAAGCCAACAAATGTATCATTTTCATATATATGTGTACACTGTAAATCTGAATTAAAATTTATATATATATATATATATATATATATATATATATATATATATATATATATATATATATATATATAGATATATATATATATATATATATATATATATATATATATATATATATATATATACGTATATTATGATGTCCTCATCATCCTCTCCTTGCTCCCTATGGAACTGGGGCTACCTCTGCTATTGGTTCCTTTGGAGGAAATCAGAACGAAGCAGTCACCAGCTCTTGAAGTGTTGGTTTATTCGGCAAGTTATTTTATATGGTGAAGTTACCAGCCCCATACGCCACTGTACACCAATGCAAAATTTATACGTGCCAACTGCAAATAAAAAATAGTTGAACTCACCCCAAATGCGTTAAGAATTTTATCCAGACTTGATGCACAGATAGGCCGTAATGATATGCAAATGTTTAAGATGCAGTCCTTCAGGTGGTTATGGTTGTGATTTAACATACAATTAACTATTCACACTTGCGGAAGGTTCTTCTCATTTGTGGCTCTCAGTGCTATTTTTGAAGTTTTATACTTCCTAATTTTAGAAGATACTCCTAGTCCCGTGGATTGTCCTATACTGAAATCCTTATTACTACTCCTTATTCTGGCTGTGATCTCTCCTTGACGAAGATAGGACAATGCAGTGACGAAATCTTAAAATGTGTCAGTTTTAAGTTGTATTTTCTGCCAACGCTAAAATGTCACCTTGGGAGATTCTGTTGGGCGAAACCCAGTCCTAATTAAGTTTAGTTTAAGATTCTAATTTCAAACCAACCACAAGTAAGGCGTTATATTTTTAGTAAATGTTACCCCCACCATTCATTCTGAAAGTTACTACATGACTATATAAGGTATTGCCCCTTAAGTGTTATTTTTACCATAACCATTATATCACGCGACCTGACCTTAATTATTACATCTGATAACCTCTTAAACGGTTGCCCTCACTTCCCATCTTGTTTATTACAACAAGAAATCTTATCGGAAGCGATTAAATCATTTTCTCGTGTCCCATTGCTTTAGGTTGTTATAGAGGCTTGCCGGAAATAGTTACGTGGTATATCTAGCGTCCAGACTGATAAAACCAAGACCACATTGTAAGTAGCAATTTTCTGCAAGTCATATCCATTGATTAAACATTCGTTTTCTCAAATCATCTACCCAAATTGTTGTCGCCATTTGCTGGCTGGTGTGAAAAAGATTACTTGCTTATCTATCATTACTCCGTCTCGCTTACACAATAAGTCTGGCGACCAACATCAACCAAATGTTGACCTAATCTTTATTGTTCCATCTGGCCACTCGAACACTGATCCCAATAACAGAACACGTGACATGTCAGGCGGTCAGGTCAAAAGGTGTGGGAGTGACGAGGTCAACCCTTCAAGGTTCCCCACAGGTAGAAGTCGAGGGGTGTTAAGTCAGGGGAACATGGTGGGAATTCAACAGCACCCCTTCGTCCTATCCAATGTCCTGGTAGCATCTGATCAAGGTAGGCTCTCACGTTGTTGTGGTAGTGTGGTGGTGCGCCATCTTGTTGGAAGTAAATTTCCTCATTCGCATTGTAAAGCGCACGAATGGCCGGTAAAATGGATTCACGCAGCATGTCGAGGTACACCAAGCCAGTGAGCGTACCCTCAATGAAGAATGGTCCAATTAGTCCCCTGGACGTCAGTCCACACCAACATTAACCCCCGGTAGATTAACTGCTTTCTCCACATGAATGTAGGGATTTTTCTGGAGCCCAGTATACACAATTATGACGGTTGATTGTACCGTTTAATTTAAATTGTACCTCATCAGACCACACAATTTTTTACGCAAAATCCGCATCCTCGCGTACCTTGTCTCGAAACCACTCGCAGTACTGCATGCGTCGATCAGGATCATCCTCATTCATCGCGTCTAACAGTCGCGGGATATACAATTTCCATTTCACTCTCTTCAGAATTCGTCGTACGCTGGATCGGCTAACTCCCGTCTCACGTGCGCATTGGTTGACAGACTTCTGCGGTGAGCGCGTGAATTGCTGTAACACCATAGCCGAGGACGCAGGGCTTGTTGCTGAACGACGTCTCCCAGATCGTTCCTTGTGCACATCATGGACGGTGCCATCGTTTTCAAATTTATCGCGAATGCGTGCGATTGTTCGGCGTGTTGGTGGCTTTGTCCCGAACTCCTGTCGCCATCGTCGTTGCACTTCACACACGTTCTCCACTTTGAAATACCACTTCACAATGCTCTTTCTTTGCTCAAACGTCAAGCGTGCCTGCGCCAATTTGGCTCTCCTGCCGGTCACGTGATGGCGAGGCGCCATTTTGGCTCTCCTGCCGGTCACGTGATGGCGTGGCGACTGTAGCCCTCTTTAGAGAGAACATAATTCTACACTTTGCCGCCATAATTAAATTCGGATTTTAAAATCTTGCATAGATACGCACTACGGAAGTATGAGTACATTCTTTTTTACCCCTCTGTACAAACCTAGAAGAAGAACAAATTAATCGTACTATAACTGTTAACTATTTCTAATAACTTCACATATTAATTCAAATACCAGTTTTTAAAGCTGCACAGCAGAAGAAAGGAACATACAACAATTAATCAAATGGAAAATATGTGAAAAAGAAGAGAAATTGCTGCACAGAAGGGGAAATAGTAAAAAAGCCACACAAAAAGTGCACATTATGAAAACAAGTTTAAAATTTAAAAGACACATGTTATTTTTTCCCCAAAATCTGTCACGTGAATCTTTGGTCATTTGTATAAATCCCATCATTTATATTCTTGTTTGCTGCTTACCGAGCAATGAGGTACCATGGGCAAATGGCTCCCTTCCAAGACGTCTCCATCAAAGTACTTGCTTCTGCAGCAGAGATTTCTGTAGCAATCTGTGTTACATGATGAAGCTGGCATCCGCACGAATTATCTTGTTTTTGTCGGCTTTTAAAAATTGTCTGTGTCCTATTCTCATTGGCCTAAAACGAGTCCTTTTTACAGGCTTTTCTTTAACTCGCAACGTATGTCACCCTGTTGTCACCTTCAAATCTTGCAATCGATTTTTCAATCACTTTCAGATGAGCAATAGCTCTGAAAATTGGCATTGTTGTGTATTGCCCATAACAATACAATAATCAGTCGTAAAAATAATAAATTTAATAAAATTGAAATTAATATTAATTTTTTTTTTTTTTTATTTGGTATAAAAACAAATGGGTGATAACTGCAAATAATCTATGTGTATTCTTTCCAACAAGATTGTCTCTCTTGAAACTTCATACCCCCACTCAGGCCCACCCAACCCAACACCCATCCCAGACATACACACAACTGACAAATACATTTTTAAAAAAATTTAATTTACAACTCTTCTCAAAACATAAAAAATATTTTTTTAAATTTACTTTCCGTGTAATATACTGAATAATGAAATCCACCTCCTGTGCTGTGCACTCGTTTATCGCAAACTGATAATGTCATTAGCGGATCGATTACATTTGACTTAAATTTAAAAACAACAAACATAAAAAAATTTAAAAAACATATTTTAAACATAGGCTTTTAATGCACTAAAAACCCAAACAAACAAAAATTTCAAGGAGTTCATAGCTTGCAGTTAAAATGTAACATCAAATTGACAAAAAGCCTGGGGCGCTTAAGCGCTCATCATATATCTTATCCATAGGTGTCTAATGAAGTATAAAGCAGAAGTTAATTTCATATAGAATCATATAAAAAAATGGTAAGCATTCACGTGATTCAAGGAACAACACAATTATAACAATAGATACGCAGGGACGATCCTTCTTCAACCACAGCACATTAAAAGAGATAGAGAGAAGAGTAACATTATAAATATAGTACAGACGACACAAGGTACAGAAACAAACTGTGGGGGGGGGGGGGGGGGAGAAATCCCATATAAAGCACACAAGTGAATTGGAAACAACGCAACCAAAGCAATAACTAAAAAAAAAATTTTTTTTATAAAACTGATTAGTATGAGAGAATCACGAATGCAGACATTTTGGACAGAACAAAGAATCACATTGACTAAACATAGCCACACCGTGAGAAAATCGACCTCTGGAAAAAAAAGGTGAGAGAAGCAATGAATACATAGAAGAGAGACACTGTGGTAGAAATGAAAGCTGGAGGGTGCAACTGGAGAAAGAGGAAGAAGCGTTACGTAGATGAGACATTTGAAAGATTCTGACACTGACCAATGTATCATAAAGAAGCGAATACTGTGATTGTAAAATTATTATAAACACATTACATATAAATGTCCACAATATTTATTGTTCAGAATGGACGAAATATTTGTTCTACGCTGTTTCAAAATGCCAGCGTCCCTCCATTCTGCTTGTTACGATTTGGTGCACTTATCCTTCTGCTGGTACAGTCAACACGATTTTATCTTTTTTACATAGGAGGGCAGATAAGTGATCATCCACACCTTTTCTATTTTTTATGAACCGCTGCAAAAATATGCATAAAGCAGCGCCGTAGGAACAACATAATGGCAGATATTCGAGTATTTACAGTAATTTGTGGCTGCGCTCTGATCAGATTATGAGTATTCCAACCACATTCCGTAAACACCTTAGTCTAAACAGTCACAAGCTCCGGGCAGTAGCAAAATTGATTATTACAGTTTGTGGTGAGTTGTCAGATATTGGTCTGCCTATGAGCTCCAGATAGTAACAAAGATTTATGACTGCTACAAGTTATTGTGATTTTTCAGGTAACTTTCTTTCTGTCTATGAGCTTGGTGATCTGTTAGATTCGTTCTGTGGGTCTATGAGCTTGGTGATCTATTAGATTCGTTCTGTGTATCTATGAGCTTCATGATCTGTTACATTCGTGCTGTGTGTCTATGAGTTTGATGATCTGTTACATTCGTTCTGTGTGTCTATGAGCTTGATGATCTGTTAGATTTCGTTGTGTCAGAGACAGTTTGGTAATCTGTCTGTCTTTGAGCTCGGGGCAGTAACAAAGATTAATAACTACTCCAAGTTATTGTAATCTGTTAGATAATGTCTTCTTAAACGAGGAGAGAACCTGCAAAGGTTTTATTGAATGTTTCCCTATATTTGGAGTTCATGTTGTAATAGACAAAGATGTTGACGCTGGAATTGATGGTCTGCCAAAAGAACGTAAAAGATCACCTGTATTAGAAGATATTGTCATAAGCTCCGCCGAACCGTGTACTCTGGTCGATGACCATGGCGCTGAAACTGATCAGTCCCTGAGTAAACATAAGATGAGAATTACAGAAATCAGAATAACTATCCTTACTAACTTCCGTTCTGACAAAGATGGCTTCTTTATGCCGTTTTTTAGTATTTCATTTTAAAAGTTATAAATACGAGTATATGAAATAGAAAGTAAATAACTGTTCTACTGTAGGACGCTTTTATATATATTCTGGTGGCACTTCGTAGTCTTTGTATCATTATCTCTCACCGTTTCTTTAAGCACATTTATGTACGCTTCTGCAATAAACCCTCAATGTATCATCGGAGATGTTGTACAGGGTATGTTGGAGAGAGATATATAAATATACAGGGTGTCCGAAAAGTTACTGTGCACTTGAATTTAAGGCAGACTAGAGTAGCGGTTTTGATGTGAGAGTTGTCCGTTCTACCCTAGGCGTGACCTTGACAACAGACGAGAGCAAGGTTTTTTTGATGTGAGAGTTGTCATGAGGCCCATGGTGGACATTTCCAACATCTGCTGTAGAAGAAACTGCTACGTGGTACTGCAACGTTGTACGAGGTACTTTACTGCACAGTAACTTTTAGGACACCCTAAATATATATATATATAAATATATATATATATATCTATATAGACATATACATATATATATATATATATATATATATATATATATATATATATATATATATATATATATATATGGATACCGTTACGCGCCCATTGAGGCATATTGGGAAAATGGTGTTAGGCCCATCTTTCCTCGACCATCAGCACACTATGGATGTTTTGGTCAGCATCGCTCCGGCCGCCTTAACCTTCCCAGAAATTGCTCTGGTACCCAATTCATGATGCTGGGTCGACCTCGGAGCCGTTTGCGGTCTAAAAAAATCCCACCTTAACTGGGCATCGAACCATGTACCACCAAGCTAGAAAGCCAGTGCACTAACATGCTACCTCGGCTCACATGGTTACGTCCCTTTATTTTACGCAAACACATTTACAGTTTGCTTTTCCAAAAGCGAAAACAACTAGCGCTTACCTCTAAAAAGGCGGAGAATTGTGTTAAGACAAAGAAGGCATTGAGGCAATAATCTCAGCAAAAGGCCAGACAGGAATGTTCAAAGAAAGCTAGATATGCTGCTGGTATATTTTGAAATACAATTCAGTAATTTTTGTGTGTGATAATATTATATATTTCTGTAGTTATAGTTTCATTACAGAGAAAAATAAAATTTTCTCAACATATATTTTTCTGTTGTTAAATTTCTTATAACTTGCACATTTATTAATTAATTGCTTTGATATTTTGGACATGTATTGTCCATAACATTTAGAAACTTTTGTCAGATTAATTTTTGATATCTTGTCAAACTTTTGATTTATTGAAAAAATGAATGTAAAATTTAGCAAAATTTGTTACTATTATTAGACACTAAATTCAAAGCCCTATAACGTTTGATCTACTAAAGTTATCAAAAATCCAATCTGATAAAAGTTTTATAATGTAATCATAAACCTTCTGTTAAAATTTGGTGTTCCTAGCTTAATAAATAAAAAAAGCCTTAGCAATTTGAAAAAGAACAATAGAATCCAATATGGCAGCCATTTCCATGGCAACCAATGATGCACTACCATCAAACTCTTTATTATGCTTATCAATAATTAATGTAGGTTAAGTCTGTGCATTTTAGTTGAAATCCAATGATTAATAACGAAAATAGCATTTCTGTGTAGCTCCTCCCCTTAAGGCAGCTGCCCACCTTGTTATCCAATAGCAATCTATTAGGGTTGCTCTGGTGAAGGAGCTGTCATGCCCTTTTCAGGGCAGCTCAGCCACCTTTGGTCCAAACCTGGCATCCAGCTCTCACCTGTGGCTCCTCGTAGCTGTCAGCATGCGACAGCGGCCACCCCCGGACAACGGCTTTGACAGGCCGGCTAAACTAGGTGAGGGTAGCCGAATGGTTATAAACCTTCGGTGAGTTAGGGTCTGCCTACCCATGCATGCGAAGACTGGATTCGATAGACTGCGCGGAAGAAACCACCTGTTGGTTCAACGGACATGACGGCGATTACCAGCAACGCGCTGTGGAGCGTAAGGAGCACGGCGAGGCACGTAGAAAGCCCTGGTCATCCACTGCACCTGACTTCATCTCCAGTCGTCTTGACTTGTCTTGCCACTGGATTGAGATGGACCCAGGCGAGAGAGTGAGGTCGACGAATTGCGCAACTCTTCCTCACTTTAATCCAAATCACCGCGCAAGTCACTCTTTCATCCATTCATCCATTCATCCATCCACTCACAACAAGTCCTGTGGCGATGGGCGAGCGGCGAAGCGGCAGGCGTGGGTACGCTGGCAGTCGTAGTCGCAGACCTACACACAGGCGGCTCAGGCCATATGGTCGTCTTCCACTGATCGGAGCAGCAGTGGGATTCGGCAGCCCCCTGAGTGTCTAAGCAGCCCTCTTTAGGACAGCACTGCTCACCTCCATGGCATGAGGAAGGGGCTAGAAAAGGTGCCCTAAACATTGCCTGCTTCACCATTACCTAACCAGCTTACCGCGGTTGGTGGGTACCCTACTTCGGCGGTCGACATATAAGAAAAAGAAAGGACAGATTTTTCCCCCTCATTCTAGGCGCATGGAATGTGCGCACTTTACTTGACAAAGACTTTAACGCAAACAGACCTGAGAGACGAACTGCCCTGATTGGGAGAGAACTGGCCAGGTACAACATTGACATAGCAGCACTGAGTGAAACTCGACTTGCAGGCGAGGGCCAACTTTGCGAAAAGGGTGCAGGTTATACATTCTTTTGGAGCGGAAGAGGAACTGAAGAAAGACGAGAAGCAGGGGTTGGATTTGCAATCAAAACAGCAATTGTCAGCAAGTTAGCTGGGCCCCCAAAGGGAATAAATGACCGACTCATGACGGTCAAGATCCCTCTGTTCTATGGAAGAAAACATGCCACCATCATTAGCGCGTATGCACCAACTATGACAAACCAGGATGATGTCAAGGATAAGTTTTACGAAGAACTACATGCAGTCATTGCATCAGTTCCTAAAGCAGATAAGCTCATCATTCTTGGTGACTTTAATGCAAGAGTAGGCTCAGATAACATCTCCTGGAATGGCACTATTGGTAGGTACGGCGTGGGTCGCTGTAACAGTAATGGACTTCGTCTCCTCCAGACTTGCGCAGAACATGACTTCCTTGTCACCAACACCATTGTTCGACTTCCTACCCGCAACAGGACCTCCTGGATGCACCCTCGCTCAAAGCATTGGCACCTAATTGACTATGTAATTGTTAGGAAGAAGGACAGGCAAGATGTCCGGGTGACCAAGTCCATGTGTGGTGCCGAATGCTGGACTGATCATCGCCTCATTGTATCTAAACTTAAAATTCGTATCCAACCAGCCAGGCGCCCTCAAGGGAAGAAAACTCAAAAGAGGCTGGATGTCACCAAACTAAAGAAGACAAAAATCAAACAGTCATTTACTGACACCTTAGAAGACCGTCTCAAATCTATCTCGTTAGACGGCCAAAGTGTGGAAACAAATTGGGCAGCCCTAAGTGAGCAGATCTACAACACAGCTACAGAGGTCCTGGGTCCTTCCATCAAGAAACAAAATGACTGGTTTGATGAGAACTCAGATGATATAAAGCAGATGTTGGCTGAGAAACACCATCTCCATAAAGCATATTTAAATGATCCAAAATCTACATCCAAGAAAGACGCTTTCAACAACATGCGTAGAATTGTCCAACATAAACCACGCCAGATGCGGGATTCATGGCTGAGTAATAAAGCAGATGAGCTCCAAGCCTTTACTGACAGCCATGACTTGAAAAACTTTTACCTTGCACTCAAAGCGGTCTATGGTCCAACATCATCAGGATCATTTCCCCTCCTAAATGCAGATGGAAAAACACTAATTACAGACAAGGAAAAAATGCTCCAACGCTGGGCTGAACATTTTAATAATATCTTGAACCAGCCATCATCTATTAACGACGAAGCCATCATCCGCCTGCCCCAAATTCCTATAAATGAAGCATTAGATGATGTACCAACTCTGGAGGAAACTAAAAAAGCGATTCGTCAACTGTCTAGTGGAAAGGCCCCTGGCTCCGATTCAATTCCTGTTGAGGTTTATAAAGATGGCGGTGCAGTTCTGATAGAGAAACTTCATATGATCTTCCAGCAAATGTGGCAGAGTGAAACCATCCCAAACGATCTCAAAGATGCCTCAATTATACATCTATATAAACGTAAAGGTAATCGCCAAGACTGCAACAATCATCGAGGCATCTCTCTTTTATCAATCGCTGGGAAGATATTCGCCAGAATCCTTTTGAATCGCCTTACGGCTCATCTTGACAAAGGTCTTTTACCTGAAAGTCAGTGTGGATTCCGGAAAGAACGTGGAACCACAGATATGGTGTTCGCTGCAAGACAGCTACAAGAAAAATGCCAAGAACTGCACTGTGACCTGTACACAGCTTTCATCGACTTGACAAAGGCGTTCGACACGGTCAGTAGAGAGGGTCTATGGAAGATCATGGCAAAATACGGCTGCCCAAAGAAATTTATCACAATAGTGCAGCAACTGCATGATGTAATGCAGGCTAGAGTTCAGGAAAACGGTGAGCTATCAGAGCCTTTCCCCGTCTCAAATGGAGTTAAACAAGGGTGCGTACTTGCACCGACTCTGTTCAGTATCATGTTTTCTGCTATGCTGACTGATGCTTTTAGAGACGGGGACACAGGAATCGACATTAGTTATCGTATTGATGGAAAATTGTTTAACCTTAGGAGGCTTCAAGCAAAAACCAAGGTCAAATCACACACCATCAGAGATCTTCTGTTTGCTGATGATTGTGCCCTCAATGCTGGCTCAGAGGCTGATCTGCAGCATAGTGTGGATAGATTCTCCGAAGCCTGCGCCAACTTTGGGCTTACCATCAACACGAAGAAAACAGAAATCATGTACCAACCAGCTCCTGGCACAGTTTATACTGAGCCAGTCATCAAGGTTAATGGTGAGAAACTGAATGTTGTGAACAGATTCACATACCTTGGTAGCACACTATCCCAGAACATTGTCATTGATGATGAGGTGAACACCAGGATCTCCAAAGCCAGCAGCACATTTGGCAGACTATACACCAACGTTTGGCATCGAAGTGGCATTAGTCTACAGACAAAGCTGAAGGTGTACAGAGCTGCGGTGCTTCCAGTGCTGCTATATGCATGTGAAACATGGACTGTATACAGGCGCCACGTAAAGAAGCTAAACCACTTCCATACAGTCTGTCTCAGGAAGATAATGAACATCTAATGGCAAGACAAGATCCCGGATACCGCCGTTCTTGACAGAGCTGGTATCCCTAGTATTGATACTATTCTGATGCAGTCACAAATTCGCTGGGCAGGTCATGTAGTCCGCATGCCAGACCATCGACTGCCAAAGATACTCTTTTATGGTGAGATGCAGAAGGGTAAACGCTCCCATGGTGGCCAAAAGAAGCGCTTCAAAGACACGTTAAAGACGTCATTGAAAACCTTTGACATAAACCCAGACACATGGGAAACTGCTGCGCAAGACCGAACTGCTTGGCGCACATCTCTTCGTAAAGGTGCAGCAGCATGCGAATCATCCAGAAGAGCAGCAGCGGAACAGTGGAGACAAGCTAGAAAGGACCGTGAAATAAAACCTTCACATGAAGCAAACATTCCCTGCCCACACTGTCCAAGATCTTTCCAGGCCCGCATCGGGCTCTTCAGTCACCTTCGTACCCATAGACTAACCTAACATATTCTTAAATAATTGGATGAACAGAGTGGTCTTCATCACCCGTGATGGACGAACAACCAACCATTAGGGTTGCAAAGTCCACACTGTTATAAGCATCCTCTCGGTCAATTGCGACAGCCACTGTTTCTCTTTTACCCTGGAACCCTCGTACACATCGTACGCAAACGTTCCAGCGTTACCCCGTGTTGTTTTCAAAGGCCTATAGCTACCCAGGGTTTACAGAATGCTGAGGTGTCGGAAGATTGACTACACAGTTACCTTCGGCCACTTCCTAAACCTGGCAAAGACCTCACACTGCTCAGCAGCTATCGAATTATTACACTACAGAATGGCTATAGTAAATTACTTGAAAAGATAGTTGCAAGACAAGTAATGAGCCACCTCGAAAATGCACACATCCTTCCTGATACCCTGGGTAGCTGTACGTTACTGCTCAAGGTAGACCAGTGGATCTCAGCCACTACTGCAGGGCAACAGTGCGACCACTCTCCTCCGAAAGGTGCTACCACTCTTGGGCAGTCCGAATCCCCACATAAATACATGATACACAACAACAGCGAACAGCAGTGGATGGACCGCTGGGCCACCGGCTCAACTGCAAGAGCACTATATGCAGAAATGTCTCAGCCAAACCCTAGAGACAGTATCAACAACTTAATCTGCAGAGACCAGAGTACGATCTTCAAGTTGAGAACAAGACATGTACCTCTCAACAAGCATTTGCACAGAGTGACCTCAGACCATGCACCATACTGCAACCACCGTAACAGACAGAAGGAAGAAACAGTCGAACACCACCTCCTGGAATGCCTGGCTCTAGCAGACCTGCGGAAGCAATTGCTACCACCAAGCCCCTCCATGCAATTGAAAAAGACATGTACCTTTCACTACTTGGCACAACGAAGAACTCGTAACCTAGGGGATCGGAAAAGTCAAAGTTTTCCTAAAATCTTAGTTCACAGCCTGTATCCATCTTCTCTTCCTAAAATCTTCTGGTCACTGCCTCTTTCCATCTTCTCTTCCTAAAATCTTCTGGTCACAGCCTGTATCCATCTTCTCTTCCTAAAATCTTCTGGTCACAGCCTCTTTCCATCTTCTCTTCCTAAAATCTTCTGGTCACTGCCTCTTTCCATCTTCCCTTCCTAAAATCTTCTGGTCACTGCCTCTTTCCATCTTCTCTTCCTAAAATCTCTAGTCACTACCTCTATCCATCTTCTCTTCCTAAAATCTCTGGTCACTGCCTCTATCCATCTTCTCTTCCTAAAATCTCTGGTCACTGCCTCTATCCATCTTCTCTTTCTAAAATCTCTGGTCACTGCCTCTATCCATCTTCTCTTCCTGACATCTTCGGTCACTGCCTCTATCCATCTTCTCTTCCTTACATCTTCGGTCACTGCCTCTATCCATCTTCTCTTCCTGACATCTTCGGTCACTGCCTCTATCCATCTTCTCTTCCTTACATCTTCGGTCACTGCCTCTATCCATCTTCTCTTCCTTACATCTTCGGTCACTGCCTCTATCCATCTTCTCTTCCTTACATCTTCGGTCACTGCCTCTATCCATCTTCTCTTCCTTACATCTTCGGTCACTGCCTCTATCCATCTTCTCTTTCTAAAATCTCTGGTCACTGCCTCTATCCATCTTCTCTTCCTAAAATCTCTGGTCACTACCTCTATCCATCTTCTCTTCCTAAAATCTCTGGTCACTACCTCTATCCATCTTCTCTTCCTTACATCTTCGGTCACTGCCTCTATCCATCTTCTCTTCCTTACATCTTCGGTCACTGCCTCTATCCATCTTCTCTTCCTTACATCTTCGGTCACTGCCTCTATCCATCTTCTCTTCCTTACATGTTCGGTCATTGCCTCTATCCTTCTTCTCTTCCTTACATCTTCGATCACTGCCTCTATCCATCTTCTCTTCCTTACATCTTCGGTCACTGCCTCTATCCATCTTCTTTTCCTTACATCTTCGGTCACTGCCTCTATCCATCTTCTCTTCCTTACATCTTCGGTCACTGCCTCTATCCTTCTCTTCCTAAAATCTCTGGTCACTGCCTCTATCCATCTTCTCTTCCTAAAATCTCTCGTCACTGCCTCTATGTATCTTCTCTTCCTTACATCTTCGGTCACTGCTTCTATCCATCTTCTCTTCCTTACATCTTCGATCACTGCCTCTATCCATCTTCTCTTCCTTACATCTTCGGTCACTGCCTCTATCCATCTTCTCTTACTTACATCTTCGGTCACTGCCTCTATCCATCTTCTCTTTCTTACATCTTCGGTCACTGCCTCTATCCATCTTCTCTTTCTTACATCTTCGATCACTGCCTCTATCCATCTTCTTTTCCTTACATCTTCGGTCACTGCCTCTATCATTCTTCTCTTCCTTACATCTTCGATCACTTTTGTATTCATGCTGTCTGACTAAAATCTTCGATCAATGCCTGGGCCCATTCTCTCTTCCTATAACTTTAGTTGCTGGCTCTGTCAAAGTTCTCTTCCTAATAGCTTGTTTCCCCGCCTCTATCCATACTCTCTTCCTGAAAGATTTTTTCACTATCATTCCTCACATCAGAAAACCTTCTGTCACTGCCTCTATCCATTCTCACTTCCTACAGATATGCCGACTGTCTCTTTGCATTCTTGCATCCTAAAACAGTGCTATGCACCTCTATCCATCCTCTCTTTCTAAAAGTTCAATTATCGTCGCTACCCATCTTTGTCTATTCTTCTTCCACATGTTCACCAATAATCTAGTATGTAAGGTCTGAAGTGGTGGTTGCTCTGTTTCATATTCACCAGAATTCAGAACTATTTATTTGAAATTTTATGGCTTAAATTCAAGATTTCTGTACAAGTGGTTTTGATTCTATTTATTTTTCTTCCTTACACAGCAAATGCCACCAAAGAGTGTTATGAAAATGGTACATGGGCTTCGGCATTGTACAATAACTGTATGCTGGCAAGTGCCCGCAAAGAGCACCCTTTTGACCACATGGTAAGTTAAATATGATACCGTTTATTTATTGTGTCCTGACTTGTTTCTGAAGTCTTCTTTTCGAGACTTCAGACATAAATTAGAAATTATATATTACAATAGTATAGAAAGTTACGATTATAAATCCTGACAAGTGTGAACAAAATCAAAGCCCGTCGGTTCAGTGCTTGAATATGTCCCTCCTATTATTTTAACATTCGTAGTGTGCTTTAAACCAGTGGTTTCCAAGAAGGTCTTGAGTAGTGTCCCGGGTAGAATCGGAAAAGTATGAGAATAATAAGAAATTATATTCTCTTAGGGTCACGAGAAGTGAAAAAATAAGTACCATAGGGTTGAGAGTAAACACGTTTGAGAACCCCTGCCTTAAACACAGGTTACTTGGTTACTTTTACGTTGTAGTTCTGAAAACACACTCTTTATTATGCAAACATAGATGAAAACTGATCTTGTTGTTCAGAGAAATTCGCTGTGAACCAATTTAAAACTCATTCAAGAACTTGGAAAGATAACTCTTCTCTTTGTGAAAATATAATTAAATGTCGTAAAGTTGTTTGTGTGTTTTACACAGTGAGTTGTTACTTCATGAGTCGTTCGAGGCATAACGTTTAAATTTTACATAAAATTGTAATGGCCTTTTCACCTAAAATTATATCTAAACTGTGTTAATACTTCCAGCTTTTTTTTTTCTTCTCCCCCAATGTTTTCTTCCCGCCCAATGTTCTCAAATCGCCTCCGAGTGATGATAACGGCACTATTGTAACACGTAAGCAGAATGGAACGAAGAAGACCAGGTCATGTTATAAAACAAAAGGGTGATTCATATGAGTGCGAAATTTCAAGAGGATAATGTGGCTATCAGTGTCAATTAAAAAAATTAAACAGTCTAGCTAAAACCAGGGCTGTAGAGTCGGAGTCGTGGAGTCAGTCATTTTTTAGTGGAGTCGGTAGAAATTGTCCGGACTCCTACTCCGAATTGTATGCCATAATTTCTTCTTCTTCTTCTTAGTACACTCTCAGACGTCTACTTGAATATATTCAGAGAAAGCAATGGTCAGATTGAGGCTATTTGTATCTCTATAGAGTTTTTCTAGGAATGGTACTCGTGACGTCCACATGTGCTTCTCTGTTGCTCATATGTTGGGCATATTTGAAGCAGATGTTCAGCAGTCATTTTATCAGTGCCACATTTACACTCATCGGTAGTTCCTATCTATAGTTTGTTGAACAAATAATATCCCAATCTGTTGTGACCCGTGCGGAGTCTGAAGATTACCACTTGTTCTCTTTTGCTGAGCTGGTAATATGCATCATAAGACTTGTAAAATAAAACTGTAGCCGGAGTCGGGAATCAGAGTCAGACTTTTAAAATTTAAGGAGCCGGAGTCGGAAAATGTGTTGGCCCACTCCACAACCCTGGTTATAAATATCATCTTATCCTGATTATCTTCTCCTTCAATACTGTACATGATATATCAGAAATATCAGAAGAATTTCAGTGTTCACCGTCTCTGTTTAACAAAAGAATGAAAGCTGTTTCAGATAATTAAGTTAATTAAGTATATACTGTTCTTAATTACTCAATACAGCTAGTTTAATTTATCGTATATTAATGATTATAACTAACTATAAGCTATTGTTTAACTAATTGTAAGCTGTTGTGTATTACTACGACAAACAATATACGCCTCTGTTCATTAATTAAGACAAATGCGTTGAGGTTGTCGTTAATTAACAATTATAATCCTTTGTTAGCAGACAAGATAATTAATTGCATTCTAATGTTAATGAATAAAGTATTTGAAAGTTGTCGGCTCATTGGACAATTTACCTGTTAACACACCTTACTTGATATTTGGGGAACTATTAATGTGATTACATTTTGCTTGAAATTCGGACAACTACTTAAGTTATATTGCCCTATGTGGTGCCCGGGAGTCTCTGATAAGATACAGACAAAAATATTCTGCTCCATCAGGCATGTCGTACATGGCGATTAATATGAAGATGTGCAGAAGGCTGGCAATGTCATCGTGTAAAACAGATTGCTACAGAAACTACTGCTGCCAGAGCATGTGAATGCTAGGTTGGTGAAGGCTAGGTTGGTGAAGGCTAGGTTGGTGAAGGTTAGGTTGGTGAAGGCTAGGTTGGTGAAGGCTAGGTTGGTGAAGGCTTCCTGCAAGGGACCAACTCTAGTGGTGGTTCCATGCTTCTTATTGAGTGAAAAGGAAAATGATGATGGTATATGTCATATGTGTTAACTTACCTTACTTGAGACTGGAGATACTATGTATGATATATGTGATATGTGTTTGTGACGGAAGTACTGAGATTCTGTCTTTCAAATGGCCCATGTCTTTTTCCCCTTGCATTTTGTTCACTATTTTGGAGGGATCACAGAAAAATCCTTCTTCATGTTTCTTCTCCTTCTATTATTTACGTTTTTTCAAGATGAGATCACGAGGGAGTTTGATCTCATCTGCTTTATGGTTCTTCTTTATGTGTTTAGAATGGGGGTGTAGGGAATTGGACAGTATTTTTCTAGAAGAAAGATTATAGAGGCTAGATCAGGATGTGCCCCAGTTTTAGTCTTTTTAAAGATAGGGCAGGTGGCCCTAGACACATTTTTCGGGATTTTTTATATATATATATATTGGCCATTTTTGTTTCATTGCCACTAGAGGGCAGAGCTTAATGCCGTTTCTTTGTCTGGCAGTAACCGGATTGCATCAGGATTGTTTACAATTCTGATTGGCTGAGAGCTAACGGGATTTGAAATTATTGGGTTAGAATTAAAGCCACGCATATGACGTCAAGAGGTCAGCGTGCTGTTAGGCGATTATAAAAGGCCTATATTTCATAGCCTCTTTCTCTTTTAATGAAAAATTGCCAAGCCGGTTGCCAGAGTCAAGTCGATTGCCTTCAGTAGGACATTCGAGATTTGGTAAGCATCATTTTTGCGTGGGGACTTTATTTAATTTTTCTAGTCTAGGCGTAGCAGTAAGTTTCTTGGGAAGTGGAGTTTAATTAAATTCGTAACTTCAGAGCCATCAAATACGATCTGAGTGATAGACATGAGAAACTTACTAGGTCCATTTAATTCCTTATTTCAGGAATAGCGGTATTTAAGATGATTTGAAAGTTGCGAGGTCTCGGCCATGCTTGGATCTATTTCAAAAACAGGTCTGCTGAGAAACCCGCATCTGCGAATTTTATTTATTTACAGAATAGTCGGGAGCGTGTGTAATGTGTATTTTCATTTGTGATTTTATTGAGAGTAGTGATGCTCGCTAATTATATAGTTACGCATGTATCTTTTGACGGGAGTGAAGAGGTGTATTGTTGCACGAGCACGTGGGCGCGTTGGTTACGGTATATTTATTGATACGATGTTCAGAGGGACGAGAGGGAGAGACGCACATGGTCATAAAATTGTAAACACGTGGTTGAACTACGGGGGTTTTCAATTTGATAACAGGGTTTATGTATAACTTTTAAGCAGTATGTAGATGCTAGCGTAAACAGGGTTATATGTTATTGATTGTGCCATGTTATTCTGTGTATTCAGAAGATGGAGAGGAAATTTATTTCTGTTAAGGGAATAATACTTTATTTCAATTTTGAGGTGATTAATCATACTGACGGGAATTTTAGGAATTCCTAGAGAGGGCTAGCTTTATTTTGTATTAATCATTACGGCATTAGTGTCGGCGTAAGAAGTAGGCCACAGTACGACTGCCCAGACCGCGCCAGTGAAAATATTGTTGTTGCTCGGAGTTAGTCAGGCAGAACAAGCGATCTGGGTTAGCCAATGTTTACTTTGTAGGCTCAGGTAGAGAAGGGAACAGGAGAGGAGCGGACGGTGTTGGCATGATTTTTGTATGGAGGTGCATAACGGGTTGAAGAGTAAGGAAGTTATTTGTTATTAGAAATAGATTTATTACGTTTTGTTTAGCTGTTGTTTTGTTTCGTCTGAACAGCAGGTACCGGCTTTTTGTGGGGAAGAGCAGAATTTTTGATACCACAAAAATTTCTCCCACGACAAAGTTGTGGCATTCGCCGACAAGCTAAGTCGCGCATGAATTGCCAGTGGTGGAAGGAGAGGAAGAAAGTACGTTTTCCCAGCCAGGGGAAGACATTTTCCAGCGAATAGGATTTTTGTGGATAAATCCTGAGCTCTGACGCTCGTTACACACGCAGATTTGGCAGGCTGCCAGCGTTGTGGTAATTTTATGTTCGCTTCTTCACGGCCATAATAAAGCCGATAGCCCCATCGCCCAGTCATAGGTAATCGGGCAGGTAACCTCAGAGGTGTTAGGAGAAGCCAGCTACAGTTCCAGTCCAGAATCCAGTGGGGTTCTGTTAAACCTTAGTCATCAATTCCAGAGTTAGTGGAGAGAGAGAGGGTAAACATTCTCTCTACTGAAGTCAGCACAGATAGGCAGAACTGTTAGTTTTGGTGAATCATAGCAGAGGACCGCTGCTGAAGTTTAGAGGTGCAGTTAGTTGTGTTCAGGAGATTCCAGGATAGGCTGTGTAGGACCGAAGTCTGTGCAGAGATTGTGTAGACACTTCGTATTCGTTCCAGCTATCAGTGGACTTAGAGTTAGAGTTAGAATTTAGAACAGCTAGTTTGGAGTGTAGGCGACATCAAGTGCAGTGTAGTTCATTTCGGTTAACCTTACCTTCTTTCTCCATACAGGTTGCAATTGTGGGAGAAGGGTTGGGGTTGATGCATTTTTAACTGTGCTTGATTTTGTTTCAGGTGTGCATCCTCGCACTTTATGTATTTGACATGTATATGAGTTTGTTTATAGGTGTATAATAAACTTGTATAAATTGTAGCTGGCATCAGTCATTTCCTTTAAGTACAGTAGCTATATGTTGTCTGTACCTTGGTGTTTGTGAATCTTAATTGAACCTTATCCCCATAGGGTAGTTAGAGGTGGTTCGAGGCCATAGCAATTTAAATGTCCGAAGTGGCGAGGAAAGAATCAACCTCGGTTCTCAACCTCGGAGCCAATGGTCTCAACTTTCACATTTTGCACTATATTTCTATCTGAATCTATCATTTCAGTCTTTCTTCTTACTATTGTCTTGTCACTATATGTAGACAGTCTCTAGTCATAAATCCATTTCATGACAGTGTTAACTTACCTTACTTGAGACTGGAGATACTATGTATGATATATGTGATATGTGTTAACTTACCTTACTTGAGACTGGAGAAACTATGTATGATATATGTCATATGTGTTAACTTACCTTACTTGAGACTGGAGATACTATGTATGATATATGTCATATGTGTTAACTTACCTTACTTGAGACTGGAGATACTATGTATGATATATGTGATATGTGTTAACTTACCTTACTTGAGACTGGAGATACTATGTATGATATATGTGATATGTGTTAACTTACCTTACTTGAGACTGGAGATACTATGTATGATATATGTCATATGTGTTAACTTACCTTACTTGAGACTGGAGATACTATGTATGATATATGTGATATGTGTTAACTTACCTTACTTGAGACTGGAGATACTATGTATGATATATGTGATATGTGTTAACTTACCTTACTTGAGACTGGAGAAACTATGTATGATATATGTGCTATGTGTTAACTTACCTTACTTGAGACTGGAGATACTATGTATGATATATGTCATATGTGTTAACTTACCTTACTTGAGACTGGAGATACTATGTATGATATATGTGATATGTGTTAACTTACCTTACTTGAGACTGGAGATACTATGTATGATATATGTGATATGTGTTAACTTACCTTACTTGAGACTGGAGAAACTATGTATGATATATGTGCTATGTGTTAACTTACCTTACTTGAGACTTGAGAAACTATGAATGATATATGTGATATGTGTTAACTTACCTTACTTGAGACTTGAGAAACTATGAATGATATATGTGATATGTGTTAACTTACCTTACTTGAGACTTGAGAAACTATGAATGACATATGTATTAATACACCTTGCCCATCCTGGGTGATTAAAAAAAGAACTGAACAGTTTTAAATTTGTGTTACTCAGTAACAGTGAACAATTAGTCTAATCAACTTTCTAAATGAACAATCACTTATATTTTTATAATCTTACAGTTGCTTAATATGCACCCCTCGTGTCATGCGGCACACATCAATCATGTATTCCAATCAATCCCAGAGCCTTTGCACTGAACTGCTCAACGAGTGCCTGTTAGCTGCCTTTATTTATTTACTACTCACAGGGCTCAGTATTTCAGTGTTTGCCCATCAATGACTTTCACCTACACGTTTATTCTGTGTAGTTCATCTTCCTCTACATATTACAGAACACACATATTTCTGCCTTCATATGGTTTATACTTGGTGATAGGAAACTTAATTAGTGATTGAGTCTTTAAATGTCTGGGTAGTTCATGGGTACTATATACCGTAGCTGTGTAGGTGTCGTTAGAATGACCTCGGCCAATTTAGCACTTGTTTGGGTTGCTAAATTGACTGGGCGTTCACTCATGATTTATTTTGATAGCAAGGCGATGGCGCCGTTTGGGTGGCCCTTGGTTAGATTCCAGATAAGCCTATCACTTATATTTCTTTCCTGTTGTCTGGTGTCTTCCTTTCTGTCCAACGAGTGCCTGTTAATTACCTGTATTTATTTATTAATTAAAGTGTATGCGACAAAGGGTCTGGGGGGAATTAAGCTGCAGGATTGTTGTGTGTTGTGTGACACGAACGACGCATAACGAGCATTTGTAAGATTATACAAATTATTATGATAATTCCTTACAAGTTGGTTTAGACTATATGTGATCATATCACACTAGTTACTAAGTAATACAAAAATAAAGGTAGTCCCATAGCAGATACTGCATTAGGGGAGTGAAGTGTTAGAGACTTCACCACACTAGGTCCAGCATCCAGAGGTGGGGTGACCAGTCCCCTTCCTCGCTGCCTTTTCCTTCCCTAACGCAAGTGCTAAGTCAGGTAGCTATTTACAGCTGGGTAGACTGAAGCTTGTCGATACCGTGAATCAAACCCGACATCTTTGCCACGAGAAACCACGTTCTAACCAATATGGCAATCGAACGCCCAACTAAGTCATAAATTTGTTTAAAATGTTCATTGTTTTATTGAATCGCCCTGTGTTAAGACAAGCATTTATCTTTATCAATGTGCCTCCTTCTCTTCTCCAGTACATACAAAAGACACTCAGTGTCAGGGTCATATACGACGTTGGTTTCTCTCTGGCCACGGTAGTTCTGCTTATTGCTCTGGCAATTTTCCTGAACTTTAGGTGAGTATTTGTACCTATCTCTCTCTCTCTCTCTCTCTCTCTCTCTCTCTCTCTCTCTATATATATATATATATATATATATATATATATATATATATATATATATATATATATATTGTGATGCAGTTGACAGATGTAATGAATGAAGCACACTATTTTGTTTAGGGAATGTAACACCGAATGAATCACATTTGTTTAAAGCAGCGGTTCTCAAAGTGTGGTCCACTGACCCCTGGGGTCCTCCAGACCCTTTCAGAGGTCCGCGAAGTCAAAATTACTTTCAAAATAATCTAAGACGTTACTTGCCTTTTTCACTCTCATTCACACAACCCACATACACAAAAGCACTTGGGGGGGGGGGGAATCCGCGACAATTTTTAAGAGTTGAAAGAGGTCCTGAGACCAAAATGTTTGAGAAACGCTGGTTTGAATGATGTAATACAGTGACATAAGAGGTGAATGAAGCAAACATTATTTGTTCAGAGGCTGTGATAGGGTTGACAGAAGCAGCGAATCAAGCACAATTCTTTTTCTTGAGTGGATGTGATAGAGCTGACAGAAGCAATACAGGTGATACAAGTGACCAAAGTGTCAGCACAAGATCAGTTTACTAAAGGAAAGAAAATGTCACATTCGTCAAACGCTCCCAACAAAATACTTTTAACATTGACAGTAATACAGCACAGACTTAAACATGTAAATTTACCAAGAACATGTAATACAAGCAAGTTGAGTAAATACATTACCAGTTACTGACCACCAACACCAGACAGCGTTCGTTAATGTATCTCTATGCTTTTGCTTTTTCAGAAGTTTAAGATGTCTTCGAAACTCCATACATTGTAACCTTATCGTGGCTTTTATATTCTTCAACATTTCGTGGTTTACGGTACGCAACACACTTACTGACATCTTGACAGGAGCTCCACGGGTAATGTACTTGACGTAGTGGATTGTAAACTGCATGCTGTATGTCACAGGCGATCATGTCTGTCCACAACCTAGTCGCTAGTGTTGTTTAGGAGTTCTTCTGAGGATTTCCTACCGTGCCATGCCATCATTTAATTTAATGCTCTCTCTCTCTCTCTATCTATCTATCTATCTATCTTTTTCATCTACACCCCCCTCCCCAACATTTAGCTGTTAACCGAAATATCTCAGTCTTTCCATCATTTTAATGTTGTTGTCTAATGTTTTCGTTATTTCTTTCTGTCTCATTACCTCTCTCTCTTTCTCTCTATCTCTCTCTCGGTCTGTTCCCTTCTTTCGACCTTTCTGTCGATCTAATGTAGATGTCCGTTGAATATTAACTCTCTGTTTTCAGCTGTCCTTCCTTCCTTCGATTTTCCTTCGTTGTAATGTTGCTTTCTATCTAATATATTCTCTCTCTCTCTCTCTCTCTCTCTCTCTCTCTCTCTCTCTCTCTCATACACATAAACTCACTGTCATTATCTGTCCCTTTTCCCTTGATCTTTCTGTCACTATAATGATGCTGTTTATCTAATATTCTCTCTCTCTTTCTCTCTCTCTCTCTCTCTCTCTCTCTCTCTCTCTCTCTCTCTCTCTCTCTCTCTCTCTTCATCTATTTCCCTTACCTAGATATTTCCGTTATTATAATCATGTTGTTCATCTAATATTCTCTCTCTCTCTCTCTCTCTCTCTCTCTCTCTCTCTCTCTCTCTCTCTCAGTCGTTTTCTCTCTTTCATCTTTCCCCTGTCCCTCAATTCTTCCATATTTATAATATAGCTGTTCGTCCACTTTCTCCTATGAAAACCCACTATCGCGTCTTTGTTCAGTAAACATTCTCATATGCAACATATTATATTGTGCTGTCCCGGTCTGTCTCCTTTCACTGATTGTTGGAAAATATTTCTTTAGATTTCTCATTTCATGTTTTTTATTTGTGTTCTACCATTAACAAGCCGGCATGAAATAATAAGAGGACCTGAATTATCACAATCAATAATCAATATTATTAGCATTAAGTGAACTTCAACAGCTGCATTTAGCAGCAAGCTGTTTACGACATTCTGAATATTTCACAGTTATGAATGAAGCTTTTAAACTCAAAAATGAAAATACAACTTGACAATAACTTGACAATAACTTGACAATAACTTGACAATAACTTGACAATAACTTGACAATAACTTGACAATAACTTGACAATAACTTGACAATAACTTGACAATAACTTGACAATAACTTGACAATAACTTGACAATAACTTGACAATAACTTGACAATAACTTGACAATAACTTGACAATAACTTGACAATAACTTGACAATAACTTGACAATAACTTGACAATAACTTGACAATAACTTGACAATAACTTGACAATAACTTGACAATAACTTGAAACCTCTAACAGAAACAGGTAAAGGTAGTTATACATCAGATACTGCCGTGGGAAGTGAAGTGTTAGAGACTTTACCATACTAGGTCTACATTTATGAGCTGGGGGTGAACAGTTCCCCTCCACGATGCCTTTACCTTCCCTAACTCAAGAACAGAGTCAGGTACCAAGTCACAGCTGGGTAGAATGAAGGGAAACCCTTAAGGTGTCTATTTATAGAAAAGTGCAGTGAAAATCAGTACACAAGCGTCCCTAAATAGGATATCTTGAAAATTACCGAGGATGTGAAAGTAACAGGACAACAAATTGTATTACGTGAAAGTAATAAAAAATGAAAAATGTACCTGTATTATTGGAAAGTAACAGAAAAAGGAATCTGCAAATTTTCAAAATATGTCAGACGTACTGTTTTCATAAATCACGTGATAAGACAGGTCAAAGACAAATGAAACATTGACAGAGGGAGAGAGGGAGGGAGAGAGAGAGAAACACACTCATTAACTTGTTGATAGCTATCATCTTTTTTTTTTTTAAATAAAGTTTTGCCTCGTTCTGGAGAGGCGCGTCCCGTTCAACCTTGTCGGTTATATTAGGGCGCATGTCCAAATATAAAAGACCCTTAGGTATGAGATTATCATATAAGCTATCATCTAAAAACCTAAAAACAATATGATTGATATTCACAACGGTACCAGTGATAATGAAAAGCAATATAAATTATGTCGTGTCAGAACAAATTTTTGAATTGATTACTGTACTTACTGTAATATTATAAGTGGTAGAAATTGCCGTTGCGGTACTGGTATAATAATAATAATAGTTGCCCATCGCAAGCGAAGATGGCGACAGCTTCAGACTTGAATTGTGAGACCTCTGTGCCGTGATCTCATGTGGCTAATTAGTCCTATTTTGGCCCTACAGGCCATGCCACATACGGGGCACACATGGTTAGAGTCGATAGTAGCGTTGCTGCGCATTCTGACTTTTCTTGCAGCACGCTTGCCTTCTGCCTTATCAGCTAAATTCTGTTCTGCAATGCGAGCGCCTTGAGTAACGTTTGTCCGCCAGGCAGAGCGATCATGTGCGATAGTCTCCCAGGAGGAGACATCAATTTTGAAGCTACTCAACGATGCTTTCAGTGTGTCATTGAAGCGTTTCTTTTGTCCCCCTATTGTTCGCTTACCCATAGAGAGTTCGCTGTACATCAACTGCTTTGGGAGGCGTTTTTCGGGCATGCGAACAACATGTCCGGCCCATCTAATTTGGGCCCTCTGCAGCAATGTGTAGATGCTTGAGATATGTGCTCTGTTGAGGACCTCAGAATTAGATACTCTATCATGCCACTTGATCCTGAGTATCCTGCGAAGACAGCTCATGTGGAAATGATTAAGTTTCTTGGCGTGTCTGCTATACACTGTCCATGTTTCACAGGCATACAGAAGGGTAGTGAGCACTATTGCATGATATACTTTTATCTTGATGGCGGCACTAATTCCTTGTCGATCCCAGACATTTACTCTTAGTCTTCCAAAAGCTGCACTTGCCTTTGCAATTCTGTTGTTGACCTCGGCGTCGATATTCGCATCTTTGGTAAGGATACTGCCTAGATAAGTGAAGCTGTCCACCACTTGGAGACGTTGGTTCTTTACTGTGGTACTGGCATAGCCAGTAACTAATGTTGGAAATGTTCATTTAAGGCTGGGATTAATTTCAATAATTTTGATCGATTAATATAGTTTCTTTAATTGAAGATTTTCCACACAATCTGCCTAAGGAAAATTCTCCGAATCTTTTGGCCAAACGCCATCAGCAACCAAGAACTACTTGTTCGGAGTGACCAGGAGGACATGCACACCATCATAGCTGGCAGACGCTGGAGTTGGGTTGGCCATGTCCTCAGAAGGGATCCTGATACCATCACAAGAACAGCTATGCTATGGACCCCCGAGGGAAAGCGAAAGAGAGGCCGACCAAAAACAACTTGGTGGAGAACTGTGGAAGCTGAGATGCAAAGAATGAACCACAGTTGGGGCACTGTACGAAGGATGGCCGCCGACCGAGCAAAGTGGAATCAATTTGTTGCTGCCCTACAAGACGCCACCATGCGTGATGGCCGCTGACTGCTTTGACGGTTGGCGGTTATGGATCAAAGAAGAAGAAGAATTGAAGATTAATCGATCAATTTCGAACAATTTGATAAATTATAAAAAATAAATAAAAAAATAACACATATTTTTTTTTAATCACTAAGGACTTCATGCATTTTACTTGTTATGAGGCAATATCGTCCTGAAAATATAATAAAAATACTTAAATGCTACAACCAAACAAATTATTATTTTTGACCATACTTGTCAAATTCCATATCACAAACCACTAACATAGAAAAACGCTCTCGCATTTAAGCAAAAAACATAAACATTGCGAGGATAAAATATATTAATCGATTGAAATTTGTATTATTGATTAATCGATTTTTTTAAACAGATTAATCGATTAATTAATCGTTGAATTCCACAGCCCTAATTTAAATATTTAAGTAATTTATTGTTTAAGTTTTCCTTAAGCCACGTTTATATCTTTATTACCAGTGGGTGTGCAACTTTTTTGTGGCGACCACGACATATTTCCATACTGCCCCTTTTTACTGGATGTTCGTGGAAGGATTTTATCTGTTCACTATTGTTGTGTGGGCCTTTTCAGCTCAGAAAATTCGTTTGTGGTATTACCTCGTCATTGGTTGGGGTAAGTACAAAGTTGTTTATACATTATTTATGGTGTTTTCTACTTTCTTTTAACCAACCAAGTAGTAGTAGTAGTAGTAGTAGTAGTAGTAGTAGTAGTAGTAGTAGTAGTAGTAGTAGTAGTAGTAGTAGTAGTAGTAGTTAGTAGTGGTGGTGGTGTTGGTGGTGGGGGGTGGTGGTAATAATAATAAAAATAATATTAAGTTTATAAAATACTGCCAGTAATTTTAATGAAGAACGGAAAAGGAGAGAAATAAATAAGTATTTATTTTACGTTAAAATAAAACTGCAAAAAATATTAAAGCTGTGGCCAATATAAAGTAATGCTCATAAGGAAAATAAATACAATGGGAAAAGATATACACAAGTATTAAACTTTGGAAACTAATCTTTTTGTTTTCAATTAAGGTAAAAAAAAAAAAAATTAAGGATCACGTTACACACCCATTGAGGCATATTGGGAATATGGTGTTAGGCCCATATTTTCTTGACCATCGGCACACTAGGGGTGATGTGGTCAGCATCACGCCGGCCGCCTTAACCTTCTCAGAGTTGCTCTAGTATCCAATTCAATACTACTACCCAACTGGGTCGACCCCGGAGCCATTTGCGTCTAAAAAAAATCCCACCTCAACTGGAGATCGAACCATGGACGACGGAGTTAAAAGCCAATGCACTAACCACTGCGCTACCGTGGCTCCCAAAGTTACTGTAAATACTAAAGGAAAATAGTAGCAAATTCTGACGTAAATAGATCCCACCAATTTCTATCAATTAAGCTGTCTCTACTTTGATATCGGTGTGTTTTTTTTTAAAGTTCTTTCTGTTGTTTACTATTCTCGTGGAAGCTGTAGAGATTTCGAAAGATCGACAAATTCAGAAAGAATGTCTGATTATACTCATACACACTGATTGTTTCTGTGCTACATTCTCTTTTTTCAGTTACGCCATTTGTTGTCACAGTCGCCTGGGCTGCGGTGAAGGAGACGTTTGAAGAGGAAACGTACGTAAATGATAATTATTTTAACACATTATTTTAACGTGTCACCGTTATATTCTTTGGTAGCGTGTTATCTTGCAACTAGTGTAAAAGCTCATCATAAGACGGGAATTAAATTCAAAAGCACCTAACGGCAATTGTACTTCTTCAACAGTATTTTTTTTTAAACCACTGTGCATCACCAACAGTACACGAACTACGTAGCAGCAGCGAGAATCCCAATGTGTTTATACGGGATCACACATTCTATAAATATTTGTGTGCACACCGTCATTTGCGCACTTTTCTTTGTCGAGTGCTACTATTTTCGGGAGAGTACATATAAGGGAAACAATACAATTAATATCTAACTTTCAACCAAAGTTGCATCCCTTAGCGTTAGTGACAGAAAAAGCTGGGATTTTATATATATATTGATAGAAAACTGTTTTACTGTGTTATACACATTTAAAATGTGTGTCTGCATTAGTGATTATGACTGTTATTATTTGATAGTTGTAATATAGCGTTTTCTATTGGTGTTATTGATTTTATGTTAATTGTATATATAATTATATTTATACGAGCAATTAACCCGCCAAAACATCGCGGGGGGGGGGGTATAATTGTATTGTCTATTTTCTGCTGCATAACCTGCTGACGATACTAATTATCCTGTACTCATTTCATTAATTTTCATTCCATTTCATCTTCATTGAATCTTTGTGGTCAAACTTTATTATGACTTGTGGTAAATGGTCATTACACCATGAACAAATTGAAAGGCCGCCGTGCCATTTTAATGGCCGCAAAATTAACTTTCACGATGCAGTGCGCGGCCTTCACCGGATTTTAAAGAAAAAAAAGGGGGGGGGGGGGCGGATTGTTTTTTTTTACATGTTCGCTTCAGGACGTTTAAGTAAGACATTTAGTAATATGGGGGTGTTAATGGTGTGTAAATAATTTTTGTTACAAACTTTGAAAACTAAGAATATAAAAATATACATATGAAGTATTTTTTTCTCGATGCGCTTTGGAATATTATCTTCTTCCCCTCATTAAAGCTATTTTCTTACACGTACTCTGTTCCAATTTTCTGGTGTTCCCCACGTTCCCTCTCGCACAACAGACCTCACACCAGGAACTCATATTTATTTTCATATGTCCAAACAGTTTCTTCCATTCGGTGAGATTACTCCCCTGAAATAAATTTATGATTACTTTACATTGAGAATAATCCAACCCTAGATGAATCCAGATAATAGCTCGTTTATTTGTTTTGCAATTTTAGTCATCTCAAATGTCAAGTCAGTCTTATTGTATGGTTCTGAAACATTGTGACAAAACGACTTATAAATTGTATTTTCCAATCCGCCCCCTTCTAATTTCTCTTCTAAATTTTTTCTTGTCCCACAGGCTATATGTATTTCGTTTCTTTATTGTAAAAGTCTGTTTGTCGTGATATTAAAGTTGGTAGAGTGGGCGTGTCGTTTTATCACCTGGACAGAACAATGTTGCGGTGTATATCTAGGTCACCAGCGTGAGGTGCTGCCAGGGTGTAATGAAGACACTTACACAAACAGCATACATGTTTTCAGGCTTGTAGTACTTGTATTATGATGTGGGATGATGTGGTAAGTGTGGGTGTAGGCGAATGCGTTTAGGCTCTTGGACAGCTGCACACTAATCCACTCACCCACATGCAGAAGTCAGTGAAGGTAGGTAATGCTGCTGACGTTTCACAATATTTATTATACGACGTACGATAGTATGGACGACACAGTCAATGGTACAAGAATCATGGACATTCATCATCAGTTGCCATCTCCACAACGAAGGTTGGCTGTAATGGATCTCCAACGTCTTCTGTCTCTTGTCTTGATGGTGCACTCTGATAGATTCTTTCCTGTCTATCTCTTGATGTTGTCTTCCCACTTATAGCGCTGTCTTCCCCTTGCACGTTTGCCTTCAACTCTCCCTTCTGTTATGGTCTTCTGCAAGGTGTTATGCCTTTTTATGTGGCCAAAGTATTTTAGCTGTCGAACTTTGACCTCCCTCATTAGTTCTCTTTTCATCCCTAGATTTTCTAGGACCTCCTTATTTGTTTTCATCTCTTTCCATGAGATACGCCCCATACGTGATGGTAATGGTGGTTAACACTTCACATCAGCTCAGATATATGATGCCAACAATAAGGGCCTCTCAATCTACGTTCTGCTTTCATATACTGAAGTTCTGGTTCTGACAGAACCCGTCAGGTACCCCTTTACAAATATACCGCACGGGAAGGGGCGGTTTCAATGGCCTAAAAAAAAGGCTATGACTTCTCCTGGCATCACATGCCAGGCACTTCTTCTCATGAAGAATAAAGGCAGTAACAACGGGCCTCTATGGCGACAGCATCAGGCCGCAAGTAGTGGGCCTCAAATATAAGGTAACCTTAGTGTTTTATCTTTCCGTGTACATATTCCTGCCAATCCTACCGCTTGCATAGCGGGTTACTCAAGTAGATAACTTTCTCTGGGCTTTTACTGTTCAGAAGACAACTTGGTCTTGGTTCCCGTATCAAGCACCAATAATGGGGCTCTATGTAACATATCAGCTGTGAGCTCTATTCAACATGTCGCCTTAAGGTAATCAAATGTACTTCTCTAACTTAGGCATTCGAGAAGATCAAAAATGACTCTATTACCTTGTTTCGTGATCTTATTAAACACTAAACATAACACTGCCATTCCTGGCATACAGAATTAACTAGGGGAAGGAAAGATGACATCTCAGTCATACAATGAACTTCCAAATCCCCGAAAAGATGGCAAGGAAAAAATCTTCGGACCTCTGTCCGAACACAACGCCCAGGGTACACTGCTCAAGGCGGAAGTCCCTCGGTCTTTGCGCCAAAACCTGCGCATGTGCAATAAGCACAGACCTGAGCGAAACTAACACCAGACCAGGGTGTTTCCTCAAGCGAGAGGCAAAGCCGCTCCATATATGGTCAAGTGACTAGTGACTTAAGACATGACCACTATTTAAGACCTTCCCCTACACCGGACAACATAAGACAAGGGGAAGATAACCAGGGATCAAACCTGTCACTAACGCAAATCACCAGTTCCCTTTCTTAGACTATCAAAAGAATTAAACAGGTTGATGTCTTACACAATTATACCAAATAGACAGCAACATTTATATTGTTCTAATGGCCTCAGTAACCTTGTTATTCCCCTCTCAGACACCCACCACGAAGCGTGGCTGGGTTTTTGCTTTTCGTTCTTGCTCATTATAAATGCATCGCTCGATTCTTGGTGGCCAGCGACCGGCGATTGTGGTAATCTTACCTAACACGCACCTGCAGTCTGCCAAACTAGGGGAACGCTCTTCGCTCTTAACAAGTGTTATTGACCACGAGCGAGAAATAGATTCTTTGAAAAACGAACCACTGTCTTACTAAAGTTGGTAGAGTGTGCGGTGCAACGAGGCAACCCTTTGATAGCTGGGTATCCCCCCATTTCATCTCCATTCAGGGGAGAGACTCAACGTTCGTTCTGAGACTTTGGTAGCAGCCCTTGATAGCCGTCACTTTCTTATGTCGGCTGGCGAGAGATAAAAGTATGTCTTATGCAGGGAAATTTCTCGTGTCTGTTGTCTTCTGATGTAGACTCTGGAATAATGTTATGTTACTCGGGATTACGCTTGTAAAAGCACAGCGACCGAACACCTGCGAAAACATGCGATGCCAGGTAGCTGGGTTAGCGCTTCTTTTAGACTATATAACTTGATGAGATTATTCGTTCAGTACAATCGTACAATTTTCCTGCCCGTAGATGGCCAAATGAGACATCGGCAGTGGTGGGCACAAAACTAGACTTTGTGTTGCCTTATTCTTGTCATCTCGGGTTCCAGGGTACCCCACTGTTCCTGTCTCAGTAAAGGAATGTAACATTCTCCTCGACCTCACGGTTCCAGTAAGCAGCGAACTCCACGAGTTATCATAACGTACCTGAAATTGCAACCCTCTTCACATAAGCCTTCTAACGGGAATTTAGCTCATGCAGTGCTTAACCAGCAACAGCAAATCTGAAATCATATTGTGCAGTAGTGGTTTACTACTCGCCGATTTAATGCAAGTCAGAGCTTTAGTAGCATCCAATAACTCATCTTGCTCATCTTCACCAGCTGAATTGAAAGCATCTGACTGTGTGCTTAAACTGAGCGCTCAGTCACAATAAAGTTCAAACCAGCCAACCGGATTTAAGCATCAAGCACGCAGGCCTATTTCACGCACTGGATAATAGCGCAGCGGACAGCTGTCCTAATTTGACCTCGTCTTGTATACTTCTGGTCAGTCAAAACCCCCGCCCGTATTAGCGATCAGTGAAAGACTAGAGATAAACCTACAGCTTATCGTGTTAGTAATTTGTGAAGGCTACGCAAAGATAGCGTTTGCTCTTCCCCAGTGGATTTAGTATACTCCTCCAGTCTGGATAGAGACTTTAGACACTGTGATAGCGTTATATCATACACATACAGCTGAAGGATTTATCTCTGGGTGTAGTTTATGGATCGGGGCAGAATAGCTGGTTTTGTTCCCTTGATGTGTTTCTGTAATTGTTAACTTGTTGTGATTTTGCTGCATTACTCTTGTTGGTGTGCTGATATACTTGATTTATATATATTTTCTACTTTCAAGAATTTAATAAATTTTAACCTTTTATTAATGCGCTGCTCATGACCTTTCTCCATACAAATTTAGCTCTTACTATATTCTCGATCTGTCTGTGAGAAAGAAGAGAGAGCGGGTGATTCGTAAGATATAAGTGAGTGTGGGCTTGGCAAGAGAGATAGCAGTAATAGCCCTCCTTCCAGGTTGTCATACAGTCACCCTATTTTCACACATTATCTATGTCTTCTCTATAAGTCTGACAGATCACTTACTTTGTCAATTTAACTAAAATTGTCAAACTCCACAAATATTTCTAAAACCTTCACGCTCGTGACAAACATGGAGAACAAAAAAAAAAAAAAAAAAAAAAAAAATAACTAACTAACTAAATTGCTACAGACTTTCATATGCGTGCTTGCATGGAATAAAAGGATTAAAATTGTATGACAAGATCACCAGTGTGGAACTGATGACAAGAACCAGACTAGTGCCAATGGAACAAGAGATGAGAGGAAGACGCAGGCAATGGATAGGACTCACATTGAGGAAACGTGTTGATAGCATTCCAAGGTAGTCATTGTTCTAGGATCCCCAGTGAAATAGAGGCATAGGTTAACTAAAAAACACGTGAAGAAGAGCACTGTAGACAGAAAAAAAAATTATGAGGAAGAAGGGGAAAGAGCTTGAGCTGATAGCATGTGATAGATGACTTGGCTTGTGTTTGGTAAAGACCTGTGCACCTTCGGGAACTAAAGAGTATTGAACGATAGAGTCTTAAAGATTTAAAGAACTGGAGAAAAATAAAAAGCTTTGGGAAGAGGATGGAAGGAGAAACAAGGAAAAACCAGTTTAACAATGAAACAGAAGAGGAGATAACAGTAAGAAGAAACGGAAAGCAAAGGACAAATTGGCGTAATTTAATTTATATAGTTTTCCTTAAACGTAACCAGCCGTATTGGGTAACAGAATTTATCGCATGCAGGGAATTCACTAGTGGAATTTACCACTTAGGCCTAGTCATTAGAACTGTTTATAGTGTACGCGCAACACATTATCGATGACGCTACTACAGATTTAAAAAAAACATAAATCAATTACTCTTCGTTGACACAACACACGTCTGATGTACAGTTACAAACGGGCTTCTTAGCATTTGATAAACAACAGTTGCAATAAATAAGACACGAAGATAATATCAACAAATATGACGCCTTAGTAAAGATCAGCACGTCTAAAGGGCGCCCCAATAAAGATCAGCAAGTCTAAAGGGCATACCCAATAAAGATCAGCAAGTCTAAAGGGCGCCCCATGCAGTTTCCAAGAGTCTCTGAAATAACGAAGAAAGAATAGGACTGCTCCCTCAGACAAGATGACTAATATGAGGCTGTCCATGAGGCTGTCCATGAGGCTGTCCATGAGGCTGGGGCAACCTCATCATGTAAAACAAATAGCCATAGAAACCACTACTACAAGTGCGTGTGACTGTCTGGTGCAGGCTTCCTGCAGGGGGACCAGCTGCAATGGTGGATCCATGCTCCGTAAGGAACGCAAGTGAAAATAAATGAAAGAACGAAATCTAAAGGACTAACGTTAATTAATATTGCGATTAATTTAAGCAAAAATGAAACATTATTGAAGAAACTTGGCAGCATTTCTTAGCAGAAAGTGTAAGATTACCCCGAGGAATAAGACTGGGACACAAAATGCTAAGGTTGTCAATTACTTTTTTTACACCGCCTCTGACAATATGCTAGTCCGTGGAATGAAAATGACATATAGTCAATAACATCTTCCTATTAACAGAACCAAACATAATAATTAAACGAGACACAAAAACGGAAAGCGGTACCCTGCGAAGTGTTCTGCCTGAGAACAGCTGTCAAAAGTGTTAAGAGAAACATAGGCTGACATAAAACAGTTAGACTGCGAAACGGAAGCATTTTTCCTGGAATATACTGAGTAGCACAATAGCTTGCGGTGTCTGCTCATAGCTGAAAGTGACAAGAAGGCATTATACTGTGCATGCTGGATCATGAGAACTGTAAGCACCAAGAAGTCTAAGAGAAAAGACGGCCACAGATAGTGACAGAAGTTTTTTTTTTTTTTTTGGAAGAGAGAATAAACCATCGTCCAAGCCACAGAAAATTACAAAGCAGTCCTTGTTCTGGAACCCTCAGTTTAAGAGAGGCAGAGGTAGCACAAGAAACACATAGAGAAGAGAACTGAATAAATGATGAGCAAAACGTGGAAAGAGTTTGAGCTGATGGCACGTGATAGGAGGACTTGGCATGTATTTGTTGATGGGACTACTTTTCTTGGGGAGATATAGGGTATTGGTTGGTTGAAGCCACACAAAATACTAGAGAATTGCGTTGCACTACTAAGCTAGACTTAAAGGTCTTTTATATTTGGAGATGCGCCCTAATATAACCGACTAGGTTGAACGGGACGCGCCTCGCCAAAACGAGGCAAAACTTTATTTAAAAAAAAAAAAAAAGAATTGCGTTGCAACTTCAAACGGTTTAAAGGCACTAAAAGAAGGAGAAAGAAGACAGGTGGGTAATAGTTAAAATAGAAATATAAACAAACAAACAAAAAGGATAAATCGTAGTGTAGACATACATAAAGTAATGATTTTATTTGTGTGTTTTTTTATAACTGTTTTTTAATTGTTATTCTTTATCACTTTTATTGCTCTACCCCTTTCAATTTCTCAACGAGACGTTTTAAAAGTGAGGTGTACAGCCATCATAACACAAAGCACAAAACATTCTAAAAGAGAAAAATAACAAGGAAATAATAATTCGGTCACTTCGCGACGATCTCACTAAATTAATCACAGATTCACGTCTTTGCAAGAATCAATAGCCTTGCACGCACTGAACGTCCATAAACAATGATATTCTTGGCATGTTGCAGTAGTATCTGGGCATAATTATCCTTGTTGCTCACTGTTTATGTGGAATGGCCACATATTTGGCACTTGTTCTAAAGCGTGAGCGAGCTTCAAAGTATTTGGCCCTTGTTTTAATGCATGAGCATCAAATATAAAGCGTTGTCGCAATTGTTAAAATAATAGAGTACGTTATTATGGTGTAGGTTTTCAGAAATACATGGTTAGTTCATTTACAGAAGGTAACCGATATTTTCATGTGATAGCAGGAAACCAGAGCAATAACACACAAACTAAGAAAACCAGAGCGATAAAACACAACTTAACAAACAAGAATATTAATTTATAACAATCCTTTTCGCTACCTTGTAAACGCATTTTTTTCCCCACACGTAAATTTGTGTAGCGAGATTTGGTACCACTTGCTTTGTTTGTGAAAAAATGTGTAACGCGACACACACACACACACAAACACACACACACATACACACACACACACAGCGCAGGAACAACGCGGCGGGTCTTGCTTTGAAATTTGAAAGTGGCTGAAAAATTTGCACTTCGTCTAGCCGACCAACATTGAAGAAGGTAGGAAATAGCGAATATATGAAACATTGCCGACCTTAAAAGTGTGCATTAGCTGGAAAGAGAATCTAACTCTACAAGAGCAAGCCTGGTTGTATAACATTTAAATAATAATAATTCACCAAAGGAGATAGAGTATGAATGCTATCCAAAAGGATATTATTCAAATGTAAATAGTTTTAAAAATAATTGATATTTTTTCATCGTCATCACATCTGCTAAAAGTTAGCTCATAATCTTTAAAAATTTATTATAACTACATACCTAAACGGATTTCGATAAAACTTGGATAGAATGAAAGCCTCATATGGGGGAAATAAAAGGATACCTAGGAAGGAAGGAAAGAGAAAAGTGTCTAGTGACAAGAAGAGAAAACAAGTACAGAAAAAGCACAGATCGCCTCAAACCAAGAGATTAAACGAAATCTTAGCGGACTTCAGACGGTGCTTTCTCGTACGGGAGAGTCGCCCAAATATAAGGACACGGCGGCGCGTTTAAAATCACACACACCAAATCCAGAAGCCAGAGTGAGAAACTGGAAGACAGTATCTGCAAGAAAAGTTCTTTTTTCACGCTGCATGCAGGGCAGATAGACTTCAACAAATACAGCCTCACCATGCGCTTATTAATCCTAAAAGAGTATGTAAGTTTATTAAAGATATGTGTGACTAATATCAATTTATTTCAGATTTTGTTTACGATTTGATTGTATCAGACATAATAACAAGGGAATGACGCTAACCAGAGATAACCTCCACCGGCATTGTCAGGAAGCATAACCATTAATTGGTTAGCCAAATATATCATGGCTAGTTCTTGCCAGCAAGTACATAAGTGACTTGGCATCCATAAGTGGAAGGCAAAGGTTATATCTTACCCTTGTAACTGTCACGTAAGGTTTATATTCATTTAATTTCCTACAACTTCTTCCTATTCTTTCACCCGAAAATTCTCTCTTTTATTATCTCTGTATTTCATTTTTTACTGTATTTTTTTCACCCATTCGTTTTGCGAATATTATTTTCATATAATTCGCAAACTTTACCTGTTTTCCTTTCTCTTAAACTGAGAATCGCGCTAGGACGATATTACGTAGATGTCAGGGCTGCAGGGCGTCAGAAGGCGTGATAAGTCGGTTCGCTGAACATAGGACGTAGCAAATCGTCTACATTCTCACCGAGCGCGCGAGCTTCTTCTCGGCATTAGTCCCGGTGAGGTGTGATACTTTACATCTGCACCGGTCAGTATCCAGACATTTGTCTGGAAAATCCCAAACTGACACGGCGCTCACTTGGGCCATGGTCAGCTGTAGTGTGAAAACTGCCCTGAAATGGAGTCAGGCTGTCTGGGATTTGAAACTGACACGCGTACATCGTGGTCAGTAGGTGACAGTTACGACACGCGTTAAGCGGACGTAAATGTTGGGAGTAGGGGAGATAATTTCGCTTGGCGAAATAAGTTTGGGCCCTTTGTCTGATTTTAAGATATTGGCCAAGTTTGAAACTTTAATTTCATTCTCGCTCATAGACTCACAGTAGATAGGTCGCTCGAAAACAGAATAGCTGTTAGCGAAGATCTCAGTTTGTTTCGGCAATTTGTCGAACTTCTAGACTTCCAGAAATATTTTCAGCATTTTTATTCTTAAGTTGTGCGACTACCTGTAATTCTGTGGTTGAGGTAATTAATATGATAGATATATAGATTTTGTGAGTGTTAAAGTGTTAAATCGCTTAATTCATTTTAATCTATTTCTTTAGCGCAGAAGAGAAATAAAGTGGTAGGCTATTATATTTTCTAGGGAAGCATTCAGTGGAAAGCAGAATAAAATTAAAATTTCTAGCTTATAACGGCAATTGTAGCTATTTATAAATTTAATTTAACTGCTAATACTCAGTCGAGTGTATTTTTCTAAACTAACGTATAAACTCTAGAATCCAGCCTCATGAATGGTGACGGAATACGCACGTGTTCTTAATTTATGAGGATTGCTGATTTTTAAATATAACTTACGTCACGGGAAGTTTAAATGATAAGCAAAGCTCTCTGCTTGCAAGTTTAAATGTAAGTTTTAACCAGTACAGATTCTGTTTATTATATTATATGTGTTATTTTTCCTCCACACAGTGAAAGTTTTGGGGTGACCCTAACTTTACCAGCACCTAGTAGTAGTTTCCATACTTGTGAAGAAATAGACAGTCCTTATTTTGAACCACGTGGGTTTTCTCAAGTAACACTGATCTGACGGTGCAAGTTAGACAGAAATACTAATATCCCTATAACGGGTTTTCAAAGACTGTAATGATAAATACTGGACCTTGGAGCCAGCACTTAATTTCTTCTAGAAACTCTATATAATTTGCTGCCTGGTGGCGTGAATATTAACAATCATTTCCCGACTAGATTATATCTTGTGGACAAATCTGTGGTGTGACTAAAGTGAATCCTATACTGAGGGAAGGCACCGACCTGACATTCATCATTTTTTAGAAACCTACGCTATTGACACTGTGCTCTGCTAACTCCCGCGCCTGGAATAATTGTTAGGTGACTTAATCAGACATTTGAACAAATTTGCATACCCAAGTAGTCGTTCCCGGAGACTCCAAGTTAAATACGTCTTTTGGAACTGGGGACTTCTTGGCAGAAGACTGCATTTTTTGAGTCTGTGTGAAAATCTAAAATCAATGTGTTCCAAGAGGCAGCAAGCAAAGTCGTGAGTACAAGTATGAGAAGCCATGGCGGAATGAATGAGTGTACGCTGGTTTGAGTGATATTTTTCACTATTTTATCTTTGACACCCTGTTGCTGTCCTAATTTTTTTTCAATCTGCATAATTTGTTGCTAAGGCTAGAGTTCTTGTGTTTTTGTCTTAGGTTAAATCAGATTTTTTTCAAACTCTGTGCATATAATTACGAGATAAAACAAAGAAAACTCTTAGACTCAAACCCTATGTATCTGTGACTCGGGCGCCATCATCTGTTCTCTTAACGGGGCCGGGCTAAACCTAGAGTTAACACTATAACGGGGCTATCATCCTTGCAACATTTCCTTGATTTTTTATGACTATGTGTATATGTATTTTCCTTGATGTACTTTCTTTGATGTTGTGAGCCGATTTTTCCTGATATTAAAATCGCTCTTGAACTTAATAATCGTGTTTGGTCAGCTCGTTCTAGATAATATATATATCATTGTTATAGTTTTCCCACGTCTGTGTGTTTACCTGTCGTCACGTGTATGTGCGTGCCTGTGAGTGATAGAAATATACGTAATATGTATATTGGTGTAGTCTGTCTGACGCTGTAACAACTGTTGTAGAAGATAGGTGAGAGAGAGAAGAATTCTTTTCGCTTTCAGAGACAGCCACTATATCAAAATCTATCATCTCACGTGTGTGGAAATTCTATTACCTTTCACTAACTCTCACTGAGTCTATCACCTATTCAAACCTATTCAGAAGGGACCAAACCTAGTCTTAATTCTCCTATCGGAAATCTACGACAAATGAGGGCTCGTTTCCGGTCTTTGAACTTAGAATAGGAAGACGAGTACGACAAACGTGGACTCGTCTATCTGGATTTTGAACTTAAGATTCTGTATTCTGATATAGAGTAAGAGTGTGATGTCTTGTGAGTTGTTATATCTTTAAATAATTACCCCCTAGACTAGCGATCTGTTTACGGGCGTGCTGACCACACAAACTAATAAGTTTTTTTTTCCACAGCATCTTTGAATAATATACATTTTGGTTACAGGTTGATTTTGTCGGGATATATGTTAACTGCTGATTGTAATACTAAATGCTGGTAAAGTGGTGAGTGTATAACATTCACTGGGTACTGAGGCAGAACGGCGTTTGAACTAAGTTAAGGAGTGTGTTTCGGACTTTTTGTCCAGATTAATTCCCTCCCTTACCCGATCTGACTTCAGGGGCGAACTTATAGTGGATTTTTAAAAATTAAGGGATTATTTTTCTCTTTAATTTTTGCAATATTCTTTTGCTTTTCCACTGTAGCAACTTATTTTTCAGTTGTAATCTTAACTACCATTTATTTGGCGTAGTCGTGTTTTGCATTGAGTGCTTTATTGCCGATAATAGCAGCGATAGTTAGATTTTATTTTGGAGGAGGTATCCCAGGGTTAAGGATATCATCTTTTGATTTTTGGTAATTTTTTTTCTCGTAAGTGGTAGGAACCAGTGTATCCTTTTTCCTATTTTCTTCTCCACTAGTCTCAGTCACTGACATAATATGGCCGAGAGGGCAAAGCTTAGACAACTTCTCAGGGACGAAGCGAGAGAGGAGGGACTGGAAGGAGAGGAAGCGAAAGCTTTTGTCAGAGACGAACTTGAGAGATATGATGCGGAGAGGAAAGCAGAAGAAGCTAAAGAGGAAAGAAGAAGCAGCGGAGAGGAAAGAAGCGGAAGACCGGCTATTACAGCAGAAGAAGATGGACGAGGAAATGGAAATTCGCAGGATGCAGCATGAGGAAAGAGAGAAAGAGAAATAGAGACAGCATGAGTTGGCTCTTAAAACTCTAGAGTTCCAAAGTCGTGGTGCTGCCTCTACCTCCAGCAATGGAGAGTCTTCTCCTCATTCTTCCTTAACTGACCCTGCTAACACTCAATCTCTTCAACTAAATGCTATGTCTTTCACTCTTGAATCTTTTCCTTGTCCAAATGAGAAGATTGACACATGGTTAGAAAAATTTGAGAAAATTGCAACTCTGTACGGGTTAGAGAGGTCGCGTTGGAATATGAAACTTTCCCAGGCCCTAAAAGGTTCTGCTTATGATGTTTATTCTAAGCTGGAAAGTAGCCAACAAGACGACTACGATGTGTTGAAGAAAGCGTTACTGGAGCGCTTTGAAATGAACGCTCGCAAGTTTTTGCAACTGTTTCGCAACAGCCGGAAAGAGAATTCTGAAACTTTTCACCAGTTCTCATCTCGTCTTAAGGGATATCTAACAAAGTGCCTTGAGCTTTCGCAGCTCCCCTCTACCTATGAAGGTCTTGAGGAACTTGTTCTAACTGAACAAATAAAGAACACTTTGTCTGCTGATACCCGGAGATTTCTCGCTGAGCAGGGGGCAGAAAAACTTGAAGACATTTTGGAAAAGTCTGAGCGTTATCACAATGCGCTGGCTGAACTACCGGCCACAAAGCGGAAACCGACAGAGGAGCATTTTCGAAAACATAACCTAGAGCAATCTTCTCAGGCTTCTAACCAAAATAACCACAGAGAAACTGGACCTCAAAACCCCCCTCCTGAAAAATCCAAGTTCTACAAGAACAAGTACCCCAACCACCCCAAACAGTCTGATCAACCCGACCGCCCTACATGGCAGCGTAGCCAGAAAGGACAAGGTGGCAAAGGGAGAACCCCTGAGCACGGGACATATGATCAGACCGAGCACACCGAGAAACGCATCGGATGCTTATTGACAGTCTCGCAAGGCGGAATTATTGACAGTGATTCCCAACCTGTTGGGGATAGACCCTCAACGCGAGGTACTGTTACTTTGAACGGTTCTCAAACTTCTTGCTTATTTGACACGGGGCTTTCTTACGATTGCATTGTTGCCAGAAACCTGGTTAAACCCGGTCAAGAGACAGGAGAGACCGTCAAACTTTGTGGAGTTCGTAAGAGTGATGCACCTACAGCGCTTCCCATCGCATTGGTGGAGATACACTCTGACTTTGTCAGAGGTGTGATCAAAGCGGCTGTTATGGATGATCCCATCTACCCAGTCATACTTGGCGGGAGATACGTGTGTATTGGGAAACCGGAAGAGCCGATTGTGGCAGCAGTAACTACAAGAGGGCAAACCAAGAAGGAACGGGAGCCTGCGCCTAATTTGTTACCTATGGAACTTAAAGAAGCGCAATACAAGGACCCTACTTTGGCACCCTGCTTTAGGAAACTGCCCATGGCTAAGGAACCCAAACAGCACGGGGACATTTTTTCTGAGGATGGCGTACTTTATCGGAGAACGGGCAAGCCTGACCAAGGTTACAACCAGCTCCTAGTACCGAAACAGTACAGAAGCCAAATCCTAGAAATGGGGCACTCTCTTCCCTTTAGCGGACATATGGGACAGAACGCCACAAACCAACGTATAACCACTCATTATTGGTGGCCAGGAGTAACTACTGATATTATCAGATATGTCAAATCCTGTGCCCAGTGCCAACGTGTGCCACCCAAGCAACGGGCACCCCCTGTCCACATGGGTGAAATGCCAATAATGGGAACACCATTCGAACGGGTTGTGATCGACATTTTAGGGCCTTTCGAAAGGACTAAAAGAAGGAACAGGTTCATCCTGACCTTAGTCGATACATGCACTTTATGGGCAGAAGCTATCCCGCTAACATGCGCAGATGCCAAGCATGTCGCAGAAGCCCTCGTGCAGATTTTCACTCGGTTGGGATTCCCTCAGCAAGTGTTGACGGATAATGGATCTCCATACCGAAACCTGTTGATGGATGAGATCGTTAAGATCTTGAGGACCCAGCACATCCACACTAAGCCATATACTCCGGCCGGAAATGGGCTCGTGGAACGTGCTAATGGAAACCTCACCATGATGCTAAGTAAGCTGGCACAAGTGAAACCTGAAGATTGGGATCTCTGTATTCCTGCAGCATTATTTGGCTACAGAGAATCTCCTCATACTTCCACAGGATTTCCGCCAGCTACACTCTTATTCGGCAGACCCATTAAGGGCCCGCTTGAAGCCTTACTTCAGTCTCTGACAGACGAGAAGGCTGATGAGACAGTTGTCTCAGCCAGTAAATATGTGTCGGTTTTAAAGGAACGGTTGAAACTAGGGTGGGACCTAGCAACGACTAACTTTAAGCGAGCACGCACCAAGCACGCTAACCGATACAGGAAAGTCGCGGAAGAGAGAGAACTGGAAGCAGGAGAGAAAGTTTTGGTGTTGCTCCCTACCGAGAACAACCAACTGAAGATCGGATGGCAAGGGCCGTTTACCGTCCTGAAAAAGATTTCTAAGGCTAACTACCAGATCTCTATTGAAGGAAAGGAGAAGGTTTTCCATTTAAATCTCTTAAAGAGCTACTTGGAAAAACCAGTGCCAACCTCCGACCATCTCCTGACGATCGCCAAAACTGACGAAGATGACGATAGTGGCAGGGATATTCCACCGCTATCACAGGAAATCTTTCAAAAATGTCAGAAGCGGCGACGCTCTTTCAAGCGCGCATATGAGACATTCCAGGGGAAGGAAACTTTGAGGAGTGGACTTGAGTAGGAATTGGACAGAGATGGAGGGGGAAGATGAGAGGGAAGAAGACAGACACCCCGAAGCTACGGTTATAGGAAATTAAACTCCATAACGTAGACATGGAGTGCTTCCATATCTTAAAGGGGGGAGGCTCTGTCACGTAGGGTTTATATTCATTTAATTTCCTACATCTTCTTCCTATTCGTTCACCCAAATTCTCTCTTTTATTATCTCTGTATTTCATTTTTTCCTGTATTTTTTTCATCCATTCGTTTTGCGAATATTATTTTCATATAATTCGCAAACTTTACCTGTTTTCCTTTCTCATAAACTGAGAATCGCGCTAGGACGATATTACGTAGATGTCAGGGCTGCAGGGCGTCAGAAGGCGTGATAAGTCGGTTCGCTGAACATAGGACGTAGCAAATCGTCTACATTCTCACCGAGCGCGCGAGCTTCTTCTCGGCATTAGTCCCGGTGAGGTGTGATACTTTACATCTGCACCGGTCAGTATCCAGACATTTGTCTGGAAAATCCCAAACTGACACGGCGCTCACTTGGGCCATGGTCAGCTGTAGTGTGAAAACTGCCCTGCAATGGAGTCAGGCTGTCTGGGATTTGAAACTGACACGCGTACATCGTGGTCAGTAGGTGACAGTTACGACACGCGTTAAGCGGACGTAAATGTTGGGAGTAGGGGAGATAATTTCGCTTGGCGAAATAAGTTTGGGCCCTTTGTCTGATTTTAAGATATTGGCCAAGTTTGAAACTTTAATTTCATTCTCGCTCATAGACTCACAGTAGATAGGTCGCTCGAAAACAGAATAGCTGTTAGCGAAGATCTCAGTTTGTTTCGGCAATTTGTCGAACTTCTAGACTTCCAGAAATATTTTCAGCATTTTTATTCTTAAGTTGTGCGACTACCTGTAATTCTGTGGTTGAGGTAATTAATATGATAGATATATAGATTTTGTGAGTGTTAAAGTGTTAAATCGCTTAATTCATTTTAATCTATTTCTTTAGCGCAGAAGAGAAATAAAGTGGTAGGCTATTATATTTTCTAGGGAAGCATTCAGTGGAAAGCAGAATAAAATTAAAATTTCTAGCTTATAACGGCAATTGTAGCTATTTATAAATTTAATTTAACTGCTAATACTCAGTCGAGTGTATTTTTCTAAACTAACGTATAAACTCTAGAATCCAGCCTCATGAATGGTGACGGAATACGCACGTGTTCTTAATTTATGAGGATTGCTGATTTTTAAATATAACTTACGTCACGGGAAGTTTAAATGATAAGCAAAGCTCTCTGCTTGCAAGTTTAAATGTAAGTTTTAACCAGTACAGATTCTGTTTATTATATTATATGTGTTATTTTTCCTCCACACAGTGAAAGTTTTGGGGTGACCCTAACTTTACCAGCACCTAGTAGTAGTTTCCATACTTGTGAAGAAATAGACAGTCCTTATTTTGAACCACGTGGGTTTTCTCAAGTAACACTGATCTGACGGTGCAAGTTAGACAGAAATACTAATATCCCTATAACGGGTTTTCAAAGACTGTAATGATAAATACTGGACCTTGGAGCCAGCACTTAATTTCTTCTAGAAACTCTATATAATTTGCTGCCTGGTGGCGTGAATATTAACAATCATTTCCCGACTAGATTATATCTTGTGGACAAATCTGTGGTGTGACTAAAGTGAATCCTATACTGAGGGAAGGCACCGACCTGACATTCATCATTTTTTAGAAACCTACGCTATTGACACTGTGCTCTGCTAACTCCCGCGCCTGGAATAATTGTTAGGTGACTTAATCAGACATTTGAACAAATTTGCACACCCAAGTAGTCGTTCCCGGAGACTCCAAGTTAAATACGTCTTTTGGAACTGGGGACTTCTTGGCAGAAGACTGCATTTTTTGAGTCTGTGTGAAAATCTAAAATCAATGTGTTCCAAGAGGCAGCAAGCAAAGTCGTGAGTACAAGTATGAGAAGCCATGGCGGAATGAATGAGTGTACGCTGGTTTGAGTGATATTTTTCACTATTTTATCTTTGACACCCTGTTGCTGTCCTAATTTTTTTTCAATCTGCATAATTTGTTGCTAAGGCTAGAGTTCTTGTGTTTTGTCTTAGGTTAAATCAGATTTTTTTCAAACTCTGTGCATATAATTACGAGATAAAACAAAGAAAACTCTTAGACTCAAACCCTATGTATCTGTGACTCGGGCGCCATCATCTGTTCTCTTAACGGGGCCGGGCTAAACCTAGAGTTAACACTATAACGGGGCTATCATCCTTGCAACATTTCCTTGATTTTTTATGACTATGTGTATATGTATTTTCCTTGATGTACTTTCTTTGATGTTGTGAGCCGATTTTTCCTGATATTAAAATCGCTCTTGAACTAAATAATCGTGTTTGGTCAGCTCGTTCTAGATAATATATATATCATTGTTATAGTTTTCCCACGTCTGTGTGTTTACCTGTCGTCACGTGTATGTGCGTGCCTGTGAGTGATAGAAATATACGTAATATGTATATTGGTGTAGTCTGTCTGACGCTGTAACAACTGTTGTAGAAGATAGGTGAGAGAGAGAAGAATTCTTTTCGCTTTCAGAGACAGCCACTATATCAAAATCTATCATCTCACGTGTGTGGAAATTCTATTACCTTTCACTAACTCTCACTGAGTCTATCACCTATTCAAACCTATTCAGAAGGGACCAAACCTAGTCTTAATTCTCCTATCGGAAATCTACGACAGTAACATAACATGTGATTTATTCATGTATTTTGTTATTTTCTGCACATTGGACATTATCTTATCATGCTATCTCTGTAACATACTACCATGATTCATTCATTTATATACAAACATTGAAGACATGGTCGCCTCATGAACAGCAGTAGTTGGTGAGATTGTTGGAACACCATGGCCACATATTACCTTTTGTTCCAGGTTTTATGATCGTTCCTGATCGAGTTTATGATCGTTCCTGATCGAGTTTATGATCGTTCCTGATCGAGCTCATGTTCGAGTTCGTGATCGAGTTTAAACTAAAGACTTTAGGACCTTTGATCCTGCTAACTGAAGCCTGGTCAAACAATCTTCAACACCTTAGTCCCCCGTAGTTATAGGGCGGGCTGAAGGAAAGTTTTCCTGATCATCAGTGTGTCTCAGGAACCTCGAACAAACACAAGTTGAGTTTTTCTGTATCCCATCCAACAAACACTGTGTGCAGTTTCTAAAGCTAATGTCGATGATGATAACAGCTAGAGACTAGATAGCAAGATATATCAAAAATATACTTTGACAGACTTGTCTAATTTCATTGGAAGATTCATCCAAGATTTTTTTCTATTATTTATTTTAATTTGTAACTATAAATAATCATACATTTTACCATCTTCCAACACCCATTTCTCATTACAACGATATATAGATGTACATAATAAATTATGAAATTGTACTCATTTGACTTGGTAAATTTTTAACTGTTAAATTTTGAGTTACGTTTTCTAATTTAATTATATTATCACATAGGGTTACTATAGCGAAAGTGGCACAGTATACTTCTGAAGCCTAAATCTATTGTCCAGCTCAGAGTATTCACAGCCGTAACTCAATTGTGATATCAGTGCACTTCTCTGGCACTGGGACTTCATACTTTATGGAGAAATATTCTACTTCTTCTCTACCACTATCATCACACCAGAAAAACCTTTCGCTACAATGTGTTTGACAATTTTATAATAAATGCTATTAAAGTTCTTAACAAAATTTGCAGCATTACAAGTTCTAGTTATGAGGAAACTTTATACAGAGCGATACAACAGGAGGCAATCTGATCATCAGAAGTAATCCCCCCGTCGATCAAGCGTTTCGGCCCTTTAATCTCCTTTACAATCTAAAGGGGGCGGGCCCACTTAGGTCATGACTCTCAAGTGTCAGCCGCTTGTTGTCTAGTGCAGAGAATCGAACCCACTCCACCTTGGTTGCAGCTTTCAAATTCACTCCTATTTTCTGCCAGCTGGAGGCAATTATGAAAGTAACCCGTATGTTGAAAACAAATTACTGTCTCGAGTTCCATAGCCCGTTGCGGTTGTTCCACGGCCAGCACGATGCCTGTTCAGCAGTTTCGCTGAGCCTCTTAAGTGCCCTTGTTCTTGACTGTCCCCTCAACCCCAACAGTTTCAGTAGATCACACACTGAGGCAGCCACAAGACCTCTTGCACCCACCTCAACAGCCATGACTCTTGCAGTGAACCCATCGCGTCTCATGTCCGCGGCCAGATCATTATACTTGGCCACTTTGAACGAGTGTTGCTCGTCCAATCTGGATTCAAATGGCACGGTCAGCTCAATCAATATAATCTGGTGCGATGATGGGGAATGCAGCACTATTGTAACCGCGTATACCGTGAGTCTTCAGATACAGACTATATTAACATATAAAATAAATTTTTATAGAAACAGAGGATTGGAAAATCTTGACGCAGATGTTTAATTAGGCCAGTTTGGCTTCGAAGCGCCACGCATTAATTAGGCTAGGCTTCGCTTGTATAGTTGCGTTAGTCACGTGATTTCCAACCAGTGGTTATGCTCAGTCCTTTTTTTCCCCGGAATGAACGAGAGACGGAGCCATTTTTTGAGCAGTATTGAATTGAGAGCGTTATAGTGAAGACATGTTTTGTCTGCTCAGTGTAAATTCCAGTTGAGGACATCAACTTCAGACACAGTTGTGTATATTAAATTAATTGTTGGAAGTGTTTGTGAATTCCAAAATTCAGTAAGTACTATCAAATGAAATGCTTAAACAGTTAGAGCTGACGGTCATAACCCAAGCAGGGCTATGTTTGAAGATGTGCAACAAAGGAAAAAACTAGGCATATAATTGACAGATATGCTTACAGAGGAAAGTCCTGAAGTTGAGAGAACATTTAGGAATACCTACGAAGGCTGAGTGGTTAACACTTGAAGGATAGAGGATCATCTCAAATTGGTGCCGTTTGACCAGTCCTCTATAAAAGAGCAGAAGGATGATGGACCAATTAATGGAAAATTAGCCGCCATGAACACCTCTCCTACAGCGACAATGGCTACACCACTTCTAGAAGACACATAGCAGCAACTACAACAACAACTATTTAAACATGGAGAAGTGTTCGACAACCATACAGAACAGAAAGAAGAGAATAGCAATGAGAGACCTCGCTTCAGAATTAAAACGTTGTAGAAGCTACGCAGTCGATTTCCCTTGCATAAGAATAGTAGACGGATTGGTTGCAAAAGTTTATAAGATTGAAATAAAGGACATCGTTGAAATTCAACTAAAACCATTGAAAGTCAAAGAAGGGAGACCAAAATTGAATTTGAAACAACGAACTGAGCCTGCAGTCATTAGAATAGAGCCTCGGACAGAGAATGTCGCAGTGCAAACGAATGACAGGTTTAAGAAAAGTCTTATTCCAGTCAGGATAAAATCAAGACAAGTTACAGAGGACTTACTTGATTTGTGCAGTGTTGAAATGGTCGATAATACAGAAAAGATGACATCTGAAGAAGAAGATAAGTTGGAATGCACGGAGAGGTGCGAGATGATGGAGAAGTACAGAAAAGAAGTGGAAGAAAGATTTAGAGAGAGAGATAGAAGATGGCAGCAAGCAAATCAGATAGAGAAACAACACCAAACAAAAGCTCACGTAAAACAAATCAAAATTGATAATCACCGGCCCATTCCGCCTCTGACGACAAATACAAGACCAGTCAGAAAGGCCACCCTAAATTATAATCCATCCAGTACAGATCCGTCTGACATATCAGAGTCAGAGACGACAGACTCTGAATTTTACCAAGACGACCGCATACCCAGACCACCCACCGATGCACTACATCGAGCAAGACAACAACGAGACTCGTCCGAAAGCGAAGAAGATATCCCACCACTTGAATTGCGTAATCGACTCCAAGACAGAGACCTGCGCATTAGAAATGAAGAAATAATGCCTCAGACGTCACACGATGACAACAACCAAACAACTTATATTCACACTCAAACTTACTCCCGCGGTGATAAATCGTCAGCTGATACCTATCACACCCCAAATTCAGGCAGTTCCAGTTTTAACACTAGTGAAAACCAAACACTGCTATACCACAAGAACAAGATTGGTCGTTCAGAACAATCAGATCCTGAAGAAACTATACCCAAGCAGATTGTTGAACCATATACCAGCAATCTTTATGAAGACGAAACGCAACAAGAAATGAGAAACTACAGTGTCAACCCCGGCACAGCTTTGTCAGACCCCAACGAACAAAATGACAGAGAAATGGTAGAACTATACGAACAAGAAACAGACATTGATACAGCTAGTTCTATTGAAACCAGTGATGCGGATAGTACATTATTTGTACCAGTCAGCTCCAGCGTCAAACGCGCCTATAAAACAGAATCAGATGACTCAATCCCTAGCAACAAAATTCCGCGTATACAGCACAACTATATCAGACGAAAGATTCTGAAGAAACGCTATCATGTTCCAAAACCAAGCCGAGAAGTATTAGGCTCAGCTCTACTAGTTAAAAACAACAGTGTGCAAATTACGCCCACTGTAAAAGACGTTAACGTACCACAGACCCAAGTCAGAAGAAAAATCAAGGCGAAACATATACCTGCCTCAAAACTAACAGATGTTCCAGCCATACAAACCCCTACCACAGTGAAACCATCACCGCAATCAAAAGATGTTAAGCCATCACCGCATTCGCCAATGTCCTCAGTGCCCCAACAATCAGCAAATGCAGTGTCGTCGCCTACCACACCAGTCACCACTGCTACTCAGTATGATGCTCGCCTAAGCAGTAGGGACATTGCAAGGTTAGAGATGGCAGAGAAACTGAAGGAACTACTAAAGCTTTGCTGAGACACGCCCCTCGAGTCTTCAATGTACATGCCATCCCATGTACGGTCACCGCGAATGTGAAATTACTTTTTAACAATGTACTAACTTTCACATGTACTTTCGTTTCAGACTATGTTCAGATTGACAGTTATATATGACTTTATGCCAGAAAGTTTTTCCCAGCCATACCACTACTGATGCCCAGAAAAAACAATCAAGACCAGCCCACGGAGGATTTTCTTTAGATAGTATAGTTTTGTGAAATAAAAATGACAAAACAATTGATAACACACGGTGTTACGAGTTTACAGACATTATTTAGTTACAGACATTTTCTTAATATTTAGAATGTTACACAACCTTACCTATAACACATGTGTCACACTATTCTGTTGTAACATGGATCTACACTTTTGTAACTGATCATATTCCACGCTCCATTCACCAGACTTCTTGTCCTTGCAGTTCCAGAGTTCTGTACTTTCGCATCTTAGTGCATTTTCATGCAGACACTTTACACCAGTAGTTTTTTTCTTCCCTTATACTATTATTTCTGTGATCTAAATTATGCTAAACTCCTTTATATCTATCACCTTGATCAATCATACTGTTCTTACTATGACATCTCTTAACAGCATATAATTCATACCCAAAACTAGTATTGCATGATATGCTATTTTTCTCCACAGGATTATTTATTTTTCAAATGTACATTATTATTTTAGACCCAGATGTATATTAGTACTGTCAAGAATTTTAAACATTCTCCTAAAGAGATTCCATATCCCAACCTTGACTCTCTATAACAAGATTTTCTTCACTCCACTGTTACATCATCTTTGACTTACTATTTTTCCTTTCCACTATATTGAGACGACATTCTAGACTTGTGATTTTTTTCAATCCCAATCATATTCATTCCTCGGAATTACAATCATGTTGTAATCAGGAGATCCTTGATGTACCCTTTCCTTGCCACTTATTGACAACAGATACTGCTACAACATTCATTCTATTCTAACCTAAACTATTACTTGCAGCCCTATTGGTTAGGATTTACTATTAGGAATATTGATAGTATATCTAGTGTTTAGTGAATTGATTTTTATCATTTTTAGTACTTGTAATACAAACAGAAAAGAAATCAAAAAGAAAAGAGAAAAGAAATCACAAGAAAACAGAAAAGAAATGGAAAAGAGAAAGGGAAAAAAGAAATGAAAAAGAAAAAAATGAAAAGAGACAAAAGACATAAAAGAAAAAATGAAAAGAAAAATGAAAAGAAGAGAAAACATTCTAAATGGTTTTATAGGATTGCTATATGTTTATATGCCACCCTCACACATTTTGATGATGATAAGCCAATATTGTAAAACATTGACTGCCCTGAGGTTAGCAGCCGACATAAAAGAAAAGAAAAAGAGAAAATAAATCACCCTATGCCAGTCATACCCCCACCAGCTTGATCTCTGATACTCCAGCAGTATTTTGTTGATACTGTCTATCACAAGTACCCCAATGACATTTGCGCATGCTGATTTTCTGCAAATGAAGAATCCCTTGAGAGCATTAGTATATGCTAACCCCAGATTGAACAAATTGTACCTATTTGTTGATGATGCCTTTGCCCATGTTAAAGAAATAGCATTTGCACATGCTGACCTAGCAAATGAAATACCCCTTTACAGCATTTGTATATGCTGAACCCACATTGAATACCCCATTACCGGATGATAACCACTAATGACACATGAGATGAAGAAGCAACTGGTTATGTATGATGAAGATGCCATTTTATATTAAGGTGAAACTTTATGTTGTCACAGCTGAGATTTTATTGTAATGTTTATGCACAAAATCCCCCACATTAACATTGGAGGAGCAATAATTTTAGTCTTTCGTGGTTACGAGATAAGACAAGGATATAATAGTATATTCAATGAATACCATGGACATGGAACAAATCAGAGCAGATGATTGCTGCACATATGAGGACCATATTTGAAGTCATTATTGAAGGATTATCAGTAGACAAGAGACAAATAGATTATGATAATCCCATGGAACCACAGGTACTAACGACACAAAATGGAGATTAAATAATGAAAAAAAATAATGACTGAATAATTACTACGCCCAGAGGTAAGGGATATAGAGATACATCCGCATTTTCGGACAAGATATCTCTTTGATTTTTGCTCATTGCCTTTGTAATATGAACATGGTTGTATAACAAATGACTATTCCTTATCACGAATTACAGAATGTTGTAAGATAGTTGAAATAAATTGACAATTTACTATACTCATAACACACCCAGAATTACAGGAGAGAAAAAAAAATAAATGATTGATGAAATTGGACGTACTGAGATTTGCTCACCCCGAGGATATTGGATAAAAATAATGTTATCCCAAGGACAGACATGTCACAGATATATCGTGGAGATATTATGACATAAGAAAAGAATACCTAGATTGGAAATGCAGCAAACTTTGTCAACGACACCATGAAATAGACCCCCGCCCCACACTTAAGATAACTGACGGACGGGATTTTTGAATTATAAGTACCATAAGTCACCCATCTGGCTGTAGTCAGCGGACGTTACAGGCACCACATAACTCTGACTAATCTTCGACCTGCGAAGGCAGAGTTGGTGTTGAAATCCTGAAAATATGTACAAAAGTATTTTACCTCATATTGCGATAAAATTATGAAAGTTTTGTTGATGTTTACAAATGATTAGTCGATGTGTTGTTGATAAATATATTGTTAGATGTCATACATTGAAAGTCAATACTGATGAATTCCCAGTATAAACAAGAGGACCAGGAAAGATCCACACCTATAAAATATTGGAGCACCACATATATATTGAGAATATGAGATTTATGAAAAAAAAAAAAAAAAAAAAAAGGAAATACTAAACGGTATACAAGGATAAACAAGCGATAACAGATACATATTGTCAAGGATACCAGGTTATTTCAAAAATAAATGAACAAGTACAAGTAATGAGATTTTTAATCATTTTATTTGGTACATTGTAATTGCTTATCAGAATAAATTGTTACATTGAGGTTTGAAAATGATTATGTACAGGTCTGAAATTGTTTCCCATATGCAATAATAAATAACAAAAGAAAGCATGATGGATCACCACGGATAAATTAACTGACTTATACAATTGGATCGTCATTTGCAAAGATGATGTGGATATTTTGAAAAAAAAAAAAAACGGGAATACTTTCTACTGCAATATACATGGAGTGCACACTCAATAAATAAGTTAGGACCAAAACTTATTGGAACACACCAGGAGTGAAAATAACATAAAATTTTGAACCACTCGGAGGACACAGAGATAGAATTAGGTTTTCCCCCACAATGTCCAATACAATGTGTCAACTATATTGTTGGAATAACATGCATGTGGATTATGATAATGAAATAGGATATTATTGTTCATGTTCCCAATGTTGCCACTCCCCATATTTTTGAGTGATGACTTAATGAATATTTTTGTTGGTCAGGGTTGCCAATTTAAAAATGTGATGAAAAATGTTGTAAAATGCTGGATAGTTAAAATTTTTTTTTGAAGTTGATGTCCATCCCTAAGTTTTTATAGAGAAGTTGATCTCATATAGATATAGGAACCCAGTTTAGGAATTAGTTTAAATTTTTCCGAATTATTTTTTGACTTAGAAAATTTCTTTGAACTGTAAATTTTTCTGAACATTTTTTTGAACTTAAGAAATTTTTGGGATAAATTTTTTAAGATTTGATAGTACTCAAATGTCTCCCTACGGGATACATTTGCAGGGCCCCGGGATCTGTATGTAACCGCGTATACCGTGAGTCTTCAGATACAGACTATATTAACATATAAAATAAATTTTTATAGAAACAGAGGACTGAAAAATCTTGACGCAGATGTTTAATTAGGCCAGTTTGGCTTCGAAGCGCCACGCATTAATTAGGCTAGGCTTCGCTTGTATAGTTGCGTTAGTCACGTGATTTCCAACCAATGGTTAGGCTCAGTCCTTTTTTCCCCGGAATGAACGAGAGACGAAGCCATTTTTTGAGCAGTATTGAATTGAGAGCGTTATAGTGAAGACATGTTTTGTCTGCTCAGTGTAAATTCCAGTTGAGGACATCAACTTCAGACACAGTTGTGTATATTAAATTAATTGTTGGAAGTGTTTGTGAATTCCAAAATTCAGTAAGTACTATCAAATGAAATGCTTAAACAGTTAGAGCTGACGGTCATAACCCAAGCAGGGCTATGTTCGAAGATGTGCAACAAAGGAAAAAACTAGGCATATAATTGACAGATATGCTTACAGAGGAAAGTCCTGAAGTTGAGAGAACATTTAGGAATACCTACGAAGGCTGAGTGGTTCCATATATGACAAATTTGAAGATAATGAATAAGGTCGATAAGCCTAGAAAATTAATAAAACGAAGAAACACTTGAAAGATAGAGGAACCACGCCATGTTGTTGCAAGTTAACAAGTTGAAAAGACTTAAGGACATAAAAAGGAATGTTGCATCCTGGAAATAATACATTGACCTTTTATACTTGTTTATTAATGTCAACATGCTATTATGCAAATTTGGTTTGGTTACCATTTGACTTAACCCAGTTCTTGTTGAAAATTGAATAAACATTTGTTTCATTAAACACAAATGCTGTTGACGAATCATATGCTTGCAGTTGGCCATCATACAAATTATTAAGGTATCATACCAAAGCTAATCGCTGCAGGTGCAACACAAATAAAAACCATCTGCTCTAAAAATAAAACATCATAGAGGATTATCCCCGAACCTGGTTAAATCCTGTAAGACTGTAGAGAGCAATCATCACCTCTAGCAGGCTAGCTAGTCATCAAAATCTAATACTCTCGATTTAAACAGCAACCCCCTCTACCCTACCCGGCCACACTATATCCGGCCGTCTTCGAGATCTTATGATACTCTCTGGATATGCCCCTAGCCCAGGTAGGTCTACTGCCATCTCCCAGTCATTTGCACAATCAAGAAGAGATGGTAAACTGCTACTTGGTTTACTTGATGTGGGACGGGCTGACTTTCCTGCTCTCAGAAAGTATGTATCTTCAGTGTTCGGTCTGACTGCTGTTCGCCTTCACCTTTGCCAAGTCTATAGTAGCATGCAGCTCATTTAGCACTTTGTTGTGGCGCCATGTGTATCGCCCTTGCCATAATGGCACCTTGCAAGCTAATAGCACGTGTTCAAGTGTCTGCCTCGCATGGCACTGGGAGCACTGAGCAACATCAGACTTTCCCCATCTCACAAGGTTTGCGGACGATGGCAGGAGGTCATACATTGATCTAATAATGAAGCTGAGTCTAAGAGGTGCCATATGCCATATATCATTCCATGTCAAGGACCTTTGCAGGGCTCCTTCCCATGTAGTCCATTCGCCTTGTTGAGCCTGCTACACCGCTTTTAGCATCCTCTTATCATTCTCAGCTACTCGTATCTCCTGAATCACAAGTACCATATCTCTGCGTTCCCTGTTTGATGCCTTGGACCATCAGCGGATGTCACCATGGCCAAATCCCCGTCTATTCGTCTGTGTGTATCCGATTACCTCCCTCGGCGTCATCTGCTGACTCGCACAGCATCATTGCGAGCCTTGCGTTTCCTGTTTTGTATTCTTCAACAACTGACCTGAAGGGAAGCACAAGCATTGCCTTCTTGTAGTACAGTGCTACGACTGACAGACCTGGTGGTACTCCTAGCCATTTCATAATGAACTTGCTGACCTTGTGCTCTATAGCTTCCACTCTACTGATGCTTATTACAACTAGAAGTGGATATACAGGTTCACTGACAAGTCCATATGCAACTTCAAGAAATGTATTCTTCTTCTTCCTCGTTCCCCCTCAGACTTCCATGTTTATAACTCTAATAAAGGCAGTAGTCAGATCAAGGTCCCTGACATCTCGTTCCCCCTCACACTTCCACGTTAATAACTCTAATAAAGGCAGTAGTCAGATCAAGGTCCCTGACATCTCCAAACAGTTTTTCGTGGAGAGAAGTAGGTTGTTACTATATGTTATTCCGCTCACTGCTGTATGATGGGCAGGACTGCAGCAGATGTTCGGCTGTCATGGGGTTGAACTTGTGATATAGATAGTACCTCAGTCTATTGTGTCAGTACGTAGCCGGAATATAATGACAAGGTCTCGCCTAGATAGCTGATGATAGGCATCATTTTTTATATGGAAAGTTAGTTCCAGAATTTCAAGACATGCTTTTCAACTTTTTTGTGCAGAGATATCCAAATGTATTTGTACAGCTTAAGCCAAAATGCTTTAAAAAAACAATTATCTTAATTAATGAAAAAGTGAATAAAGGTTAATAAATATTCACTTATGTACTTCTGGTCTGTGTTTGTTATTTACGGTATGTACTATCAAACCCAAATGGCTTAAAAAATATTACGGGCCGACGTGTTTGAGAAATAATTGAGGAAACAATGCTCCACTGGCAGTTGTCGACAGCCCCACATTGGTGACTTTGTCACACCATTTCAATCCTTCTATTCTACACAAGCACCCATATTTGGTTGTTGTTTTTGTTGCTTTCCATGAATCATAGCCATTCAAAAGGACTGACTTGACATTTGAGTTGAAGATTCTTATTTTTGTGTTCAGATGTTGATATACCACAGATGTTGATATATTGATATATTGTAGATTTACTTTTAAAACTCTCTAGACATTGTTTTAGGTGACCGATAAGCTACTGGTTTAGGTAAACATTTTGATTCCTGATGTTAATCAATGTGGTTGCCTGGCACTGCTGAACACTGCTACACACTGCTACACACTGCTACATACTGGATCTTTACTAAAGTTTACCAAATTTAGGCCACTTCGTATAACAAGCTACCGCTCGAGAAGTGGGCTTCGAAGGGCAGTGTAGCAAGCACGTTATCCTGTGGAGTACTTGCTCAACTCCAGGTTCTCGAACTAAGGCTGCTGGTAATTGATGGTAGTACTATTTTGACTCTTCATATCAAGACATGCGAACATTCTGGTTTACATAAAATACGACATCAACGTCTAAGTTGTTAGACACTAGCACAGGCCTCAGTTCTTAAGACAACGATAATAAACGTTTATTTGGGTCGCTTGAGCTAATCACAACAGTAGATGACACATGTAGCAGTCTGACATAATTGGCAAATCTTACAATTCTCTTCAAGGTTACATGACATCAACAATTTCTTTGGTTACTTCTTGTTACCCGTGCACTCTCGACAGACTTCATTTAAACTCTATGACAGTATCACTATGTCTTCTACTAAAATCAATGTTCTGTCCTCTGTTAGCTAGGACGCTATCTTCAATACAAAGTTACAGATTTTCGACTTCGATTTTACTCACTTGTAGTTGAAATACTTGGAGGGTTCTCTGGCTTTCTACACGAACTAACAATTGGCTTGCAGCGGTAACTTACTGCATTCACGAAACCTCGTTACAGCTAAAATTTTTCTCCTGGAAAACTTGTTCTTAACATATGCTCTAACTGCTATTCACCGAGCCAACTGCTCTGTTTAACGGTTCTATGCCAACTGCTCGTGCAAAAACCTGTTATTCTATTTCCCGTTGACCGCTAAGTGTCCTTATCTTCTTTTTGGTCTAGGCATCTGACCTAAACCCAATCACTTATCTCTTTCTATCCTTAATCATCTATTTTGTATTGAGCCCTGGCGAGCTCAAGGCGACCACGCCAATCTGTTTACAACCACTACCCCTTACTTGAGTGTTTCGCGAACGTTCCGATCTAACTGTTCCATCGCTATCAACTCTTCCCTTAAACTCCATTCCCTACTACAACATATTTAACATGGATTTAGCAGTTAGAGCAAAAGATAAACTATAACCTCACTTTACGCATTTATTGATCACCTGTTACGAGGTTTTAAATAGTGAATATACCACATACCACGTATCACAACAGTTCAGACTAGCTGTAGTAAATGGCTCATGTTCTTGTCGTTGTTACAGTGTTCATGTAATGACTTTTCTTCCATTCCACCTTCTTTATAGTGATGAATTGGGGATGTAGTGCCTGAGACACGATGACAAGTGTGCTTAATGTTTCACAGCACTGGTGTGTTATTAGTTTTGAAAATCAGTGGTCGTTAGAAAAGTGGCAGACAAGCAGAAATGTTTTTTTTTCTGTCTAGATCAGGGATTTTGTTTTGTGTCATGGACCCCTTTGATTGTCCGATGAAGGTTACGTACCTCTTTGATTGTCCGATGAAGTTTACGGACCTCTTTGATTGTCCGATGATGGTTATGGACACCTTTGATTGTCAGATGAAGGTCACGTACACCTTTGATTTCCGGTGAAGGTTACGGAGAACTTCGATTGTCCGATGAAGGTTACGGGAAAAAAAACGAATATATACATAACGCATAATTGAAAATTTTACATTTTAGGCTTTATACACGAATTCCATAGAATGCATTTATTGACCACAGTGGGTCGGGTGACCACAAGTTAAGAACCTCAGGTCTAGACCAACAGACAAATGTAGATGAAAGGATAAATAGATAAACTGATGTTTATTCATTGTCATCATAATAATGTTCCTTTTTTCTCCTTATGGAGCAAACATTGCGGCTGGCCGGGGTCCAGCACCCATGAATTGCTGCTCTTGGAGCTGTGATTTCTGAAGCAGTGTATATTACACGATGAGACTGCCAGCTCCACGCACAACCACATACTAGTCGCATCTTACGACATGCCTGAGGGAGCAATAGTCCAGTTCTTTCTTTCTCTCCTCAGAGAACTCGGGAACTACGTGGAGCTGATAAATATCAGAAAGACTCATCAGTGTGTACACAAGTGTGTAGCATGTCTTCTTGTGTTCACAAGTGTGTAGCATGTCTTCTTGTGTTCACAAGTGTGTAGCATGTCTTCTGTCTGTATAAAATGTTGGGAGCTGCGCTGCGGTGCATAAACTTCAATTTACCTTTTTCGTGTTGTTTATGTACCACAGAGCTCTCTCAGTGAACGCATGTTGTTGCGTGACGTTAAATAGATTTAGAATGATGACGTAAGCAAGTTGTCAAGGGTGATGAACGTTTTTTTACAACGGTCTTTGGTGTGAGTCTTTCGGTGTCCCCAGGGCAAGTGTGATTTCTTTGGGATGAGTCTTCCCAGATAAAGGAATATTTGTATGTCCAACATTGAGTGTGCACGTGAAGACGCAAGTGCCTAGTATCAGTGAGCATACGCGTGTCTGCGTGTGTGTTTGTGTGTATTTCATTCAATATTTAAGTGAGTTAATAAATATTTCGGGCCGTTTTGGCAGTCTTCTGAGCATGATTATTGAAGCGTTCTGATGTTGAGATGTGGGTGTTCTATTGCAACCACCAGCAACCTAGACAAACTTGGCCCACACACACACTTAAATATACCAAGAACCCCACATACACATTAACCACATAACGGAAATTTGGCTTTATAACTGTCTTTTATCTTCATTCATAGTAACCACATATCGCATATATGCTTTATACATACTATGTCTTGTCTTTATTCACATTTACCACATATTGCATATTCGTTTCATGCACATATTTTCTTTTTGTACTCATTACCCACATATCGCATATTTGCTTTATGCATAACAAGTCGTATGTCATTACGCATAATAACATGTCTTTTCTCTTTGTACACAATGACCACACATATATATATATATACTGAAGCACATTAAAAACGCACCACTATTATATATACTGATGCCGAGAAGCTGGAAAAAAAAGTGTGGGAATGGATTTTCCCCGTGTTTGTCATGAGGTAGAGAGCGAATGGCTGCTGGAATGGAAAGTGCATGATTCAACCTACGGGTTTGTGTACAGACTACATGAAGCCAATGAAAGTTACACGTGCAACACGATTCCCAACAGCTATGACCCTGAAAATATGTACGCGTTGTGGCAGTATACTCGGTATAAAAAGGCCGTTGAGACAAAACACCCAGTACATGTGCTTGAAATGCCACGACCATCTGAAAACGACCGCCAACGAGCCATTGGTATGTTGGAGACCGGAATGAGCTCGCGGGCCATTGCCAGAAGGATGAATTGCCACCACAGCACTATTGTACGTCTCAATGAACGTTACGAAACCACTGGCAGTGTCCGGGATAGACTTCGGAGTGGCCAACTACGAGTTACTACCCTTGCGCAAGATCGTCATATTGTGCTGAGTCACCTAAGGAATCGTTCTCTCCCGGCAAGTCAAACAGCAAGAGCAATAGTGGGTAGACGTGGGCAAGTCTCTCGAATGACAGTCATACGACGACTCAGAGATACAGGCCTTACTGAAAGACGACCTTATGTTGGGCCAAACTTGACTCACAGACATCGTCAGCAGCGCCTGCAATGGGCAGAGCAACACGTCAGATGGACTAGACTGCAGTGGAATGCTGTCCTATTCACAGACGAGAGCAGATTCAACATATCCTTTGCTGATGGACGTATGCGGATTTGGCGACGGTGTGGACAGCGCTTTGCAGATTGCTGTGTTCGTCAGCACAACCGATTTGGAGGTGGCAGTATTCACATTTGGGGAGGATTCAGTTTTCACCATCGCTTGCCTCTTCACGTCTTCCGTGGAAATGTTAATGCTGTGACATATCGAGATGAGGTTCTGGATGCATTGGTTGCTCCTGCGTTCAAAAATTATCCAGACTTGCAGCTTCTCCAGCAGGATAACGCACGTGCGCACACCGCATGCATTACGCAGCAATATCTACAGCAGCAGAACATTGTGACGATTGATTGGCCTGCCCTATCACCAGACACGTCCCCTATAGAACATCTGTGGGACGAGCTTGGACGCAGAGTCTACAGGCAAGGTTCTCCAGCTAATCTGCAACAGCTCGAAGCTGCTCTTACACGTGAATGGGACTTGATTCCCCGGAATTTCCTTCAGAGACTTGTGCGTTCCATGCGGAGCCGCTGCCAAGCTTGTTTGCAAGCACACGGTGGACATACCAGATACTGAGGATAGTGTGAATGAATTTTTTTATTGGTTGCATTTTTGGTTGTCTCCTTTGCCTGCACAGAATGCAATGAATTTCATAACAATCAAATGAACAAATTAATGACCAGCATGGATTCATAGGAAAATGAATAAAGATTCCAAATATGTAAACTTCTAAACACTTACATTTACATTTCACACTCTGTTCCTGGATTATACAAGTGGTGCGTTTTTAATGTGTTTCAGTATACATTAACCACATATCTCACATTCGCCTTATTCATAACATGTCGATTATCTCTATACACATTAACCTCATATCGCATATTAGCTTATGTACATAACATATCTTCTGTCTTTATAAATATTAACCAATTATCACATATTCGTCTTATACAATTGTCTTCTTCGGAATTTTCAACAGCTGCTGGCTTCATGCGGGGACACCTCCGGACTACGTATTACATGGACCTGTTCTCTTTCTACTGGCGGTAAATTAATTCTTTTATTTACAATAGTCCGTTGCCTGGGCAACACATAGCTTTGGATGATCACAAAGTTGTGGATGATTTAGCCTTTTTTTTTGGGGGGGGGGGAGAAGAAGGGGGGGGGGGGAAGTGTGTCTGTGATTTTAAATACTTTAAATATTCCATAGAAGAACTGTAGAAATACTGCAGACATCGAAAGTGAACTGTAAAAAAAACCGTAGATACATTGAAGTGTATTGTAGGCACACTGTAAACATGTCATATGTATATTGTTTGCATACTGTAAACATAGTGTGGGCATATTGTAAACGTAGTGTAGGCATATTGTAAACGTAGTGTAGGCATAGACCAGGCATATAACACATGCTATATTCATCTGTAGAGATACCGAGGACATTCTGCAAACATGACGTGGATATTGCTGTATTCAACATTGGATTTAACCTATGTGTATTGTAGGCATACTCTCAACATATCGTAGAGATATTGAAGCTATATGTACACCAGCTGCAGACATGCTATAGACATTGTGTACACATAATGAGACACATTTAAGACCTTACAAAACACTTGGTAGAATTCGCATCGACACACTCAAACAAAGTAGACAAAGATATTGATATTACCGTGGGCGTTTTATTGTTATATCGTAGACTTACTTTTCAAACTCTCTAAACATATTCTAAGCGCGTTCCAGAGATCTGTAGACACACTGTAGGTATAGAGTAGAATACAATAGATATACTATAGACATAGTGTAGTCAACCTGTACTTTAGACATCTACAATCAACAGAAACACACAAACATTAATAGTTCAAACCTTTTGTTCATTAACCGTCAGAGATTATTGCCTGTTTTCAATGAAGCAAAATCTCCACTTTAATGATGATACTAACGATAAGCGAAACGCTGCTACTGAAACCATTGATATAAAGTAAGAACCAGGTCTGCTCTGTGTAATTTATTGGGGGTGAATACAAAGAAAGAAGAATACAAAGAAAGAATAGGACTATGCTAACTCATGCATGTCGTAAGAGGTAATTAAAAGCATGGCTGTGCATGGCAATCTCATCAAGTAAACGAAATTGTTCCAGAAACCAACTCTGCAAGAGAACGTAAAAATGCTTTAGTGTCGACTTCCTGCAAAGGAACTAGCTACCATGGTAGTTTCATGCTCGACATGGGGCGAAAAGATGACTGGTCATGAATCAAGAGCCAGATCTGAAGTCAAGAATGGAAAACTCAAAGGGATCCTGGAGAAACAAACAAAAGCACCTCCCAATGAACAATTGGGTATAAAATGGACAAATGGAAAATTCCTGGGGGACCTGGATTTCGCAGATGATGTAGCATTCTTAAGTTCAACACCAAGACAATCCCAAGAAGCAATAAATAATTTGTGTCATCTCTCGGTTAAAATTGGTCTCCAAATAAATGCCTCTAAAACTAAAGCTATGAACTTTTCTAACGAGACCTTTGATATCATCTTGAACGGGGAAAAACTACAGAAAGTTGAAAGTTTCAATTATTTAGGCAGTAAAATGACTCAGGATGGTGACACAACAAGAGAAATCCATACTAGAATTGCTTTGGCAGCTAGCGCCTTCAATAGATTATCTAACATTTGGAAATTACGATCATTGAATATACATACCAAGCTTCGTCTGTTTAATTCAAATGTTATCTCAGTGTTAACATACGGCTGTGAGAGTTGGAAAATAACAAAATCATTGGAGAACAAGCTGAATACATTCGAGAACAAATGTCTTAGAAAACTCATGAACATCAGTTGGAAAGAATTCAAGACTAATCGACAAATAAGAGAAGACTCTAGGCAGAAATATGTCTCCGACTATATAAGGAAAAGACGATGGTCATATATCGGTCATGTCCTACGAATGCAAAACAACAGAATACCACTACAGGCGCTCACTTGGGTTCCTGAGGGTAAGCGGAAAAAAGGAAGACCAAAAGAAACACTCAGAAGAACAATAATAAGAGAAGGAAGAACGTTGGGCCTAAATAATGTGCAAGAGCTAAGAGGAGTGGCGTCACAACGAACAACCTGGAGAGCACTGGTTTCTGCCTTATGCGCCGTGTTTGGCGCTTAAAGAATTTATTATTATTATTAATGGGCAGAGCTAAACAAAAACGTTCCATATAGAAATACATAGTGAGCTCAAGATTACTCTTGGCAGAGATGTAAATAGAAGAATGCTCCTATTTATGGGAGCGTCACATGAATTTTATATAATGGCAAGCACAACATCTGAGACCATCTAAGCTGTCATGAACTTGTTATTCTCCCGCCCCTTACATGAGGAAAGATATTGATTCGAATTTTCTAAACCTCCAGTTGATGGTGATTCAGCAACTATTAATTTACTAGCTCAGTGTATTTTAAAACAAACTGAGTCATGGTGGTGCTAATTCACTCAATAATGATTAAATCAACTATAATTTTATATTTACATATAACAGGCTTAATAATCAATTATTGGTTTATTAAATTTGAAATAAATAAAGTTATTTTAACAAAGCAAACAATCACTTAATTTCGTTCGTCTTAGGATGCTATTAAATTTTGGTGGATAAGAGAATGAAATTGGAAATGTCCATTGGCAGAGGTTGAATGCTACTTAGCTGACGTATGGGATCAGTTGGCGTCTACTTCAGTCGCTGTTGGTTCCCACTGGTGCTTTGGGATGGTCCTTCTCTTGAGGCGTCAAATATGGTGGCAGTAGCACACCTTTGCATCAAGGCCGGGGTAACTACTTAGGTTACAAGCATCTTCAAAAACTGTCCCTTGTAGGTGTTTAACGTCGACTGCTGGCAACAAATACTACAAACTAAGAGAAAACAAATGCCTTTCTTAAGTATTGGGTCTCCTGATGTGAGCATCAGACGACCTCCGCTTCCATACACCATTTCATTTTACTCAGAATGTTTACCCTCCCTGAGCATTTATTTTAGAACCAGTGCTTTGGATTGAAACCAAGCCTGGAGGAAGACAGCTGATAGGATTGTATTGCGCTCTCTTTGGCAAACATTACACCCAAGGGTAGAAGAGGAACGACTAAGTAAATAATATTATATGAGAATAATAAATTATACATCCATGAAGAAAATCGGAAGCTTTTTGTAATTAAAAGAAACCAATGTTGTTTACAGTGTAACAACTGAGTCTTGTTGATCATATAGTTATGTCTGCAATCAAAGAGAAAATAATTATAATAATAAAATTCATACATGCAAAAAGTAGATCAATACTCTAGCCGAAAGTAATTGTAACAACTTTTTAACTCCGTTTATTTCTATCCTGAAAAACAAATTTGAAATTTTATGTAGGCTTCCACTAGCTATAAAGTACTGAAACGTACGTTCGAGTTCTGGTGGATCACAAAAAGTAGTGGGAGAGAAAGGAGATAGATCAAGAGAGAGGCAGATGAAAGTATAAAGAGAAACTGTTCAATATGCGTTTCATTATGGCCGTACTAGTGCTACTGAAAGCTGTATACTATATATCTTCCTATATTTCTGCAGAGCAATATGTTTTTCATTGTGGCTATCATATGGGTACTCGTCACTAAGATGAAAGCATCGAACACACTGGAAACACGACAGTCCAGGTTGGTGGAATATGTGCCTGGTTCTGGGTTCTTCAAGATTGCAGCATCTGCTATGTTCTCGTCTCTTCTTCTTCTTCGTCGTCGTCTTCTTCTTCTGCTGCTGCTGTCATTGGAGCTTCTACTTTTTGTGATTCTACTTTTGCTCCATCATCTGCGGCTGCTTCTTCTGCTGTTGTTTCTTCTACTAATGTTTCTGTTTTCCTTAGTCTACTACTACTGCTGTTGCTCCTCATAATGTTGCTTCTTCTGTTTTTGCTTCTTCTGGTGTTGTTTCTTCTTTCTCTGAATCTTCTCCTTCTGCTGTTGTTTCGTCTTTCTGTGAATCTTCTTCTTCTGCTGTTGCTTCTTCTTTCTCTGAATCTTCTTCTTCTTGTGTTGTTTCTTCTTTCTCTGAATCTTCTTCTTCTGGTGTTGCTTCTTCTTTCTCTGAATCTTCTTCTTCTGCTGTTGCTTCTTCTTTCTCTGAATCTTCTTCTTCTGCTGTTGTTTCTTCTTTCTCTGAATCTTCTTCTTCTGCTGTTGTTTCTTCTTTCTCTGAATCTGCTTCTTCTGCTGTTGTTTCTTCTTTCTCTGAATCTGCTTCTTCTGCTGTTGTTTCTTCTCCTAATGTTTCTGTTTTCCTTAGTCTACTACCACTGCTGTTGCTTCTCATAATGTTGCTTCTTCTGTTTTTGCTTCTTCTGGTGTTGTTTCTTCTTTCTCTGAGTCTTCTCCTTCTGCTGTTGCTGCTTCTTTCTCTCAATCTTCTTCTTCTGCTGTTGTTTCTTCTCTTTCTGAATCTTCTTCTTCTGCTGTTGTTTCTTCTTTCTCTGAATCTGCTTCTTCTTCTGCTGTTGTTTCTTCTTTCTCTGAATCTTATACTTCTGCTGTTGCTTCTTCTTTCTCTGAACCTTCTTCTTCTGCTGTTGTTTCTTCTTTCCATTAATCTGCTTCTTCTTCTGCTGTTGTTTCTTCTTTCACTAATCTTCTTCTTCTGCTGTTGCTTTTTCTTTCTCTGAATCTGCTTCTTCTGCTGTTGCTTCTTCTTTCTCTGAATCTGCTTCTTCTGCTGTTGTTTCTTCTCCTTATGTTTCTGTTTTCCTTAGTCTACTACCACTGCTGTTGCTTCTCATAATGTTGCTTCTTCTGTTTTTGCTTCTTCTGGTGTTGTTTCTTCTTTCTCTGAATCTTCTACTTCTGCTGTTGCTTCTTCTTTCTCCGAATCTTCTTCTTCTGCTGTTATTTCTTTTTTCTCTGAATCTGCTTCTTCTTCTGCTGTTGCTTCTTCTTTCTCTGAATCTTCTTCTGCTGTTGTTTCTTCTTTCTCTGAATCTGCTTCTTCTTCTGCTGTTGTTTCTTCTTTCTCTGAATCTTCTTCTTCTGCTGTTGTTTCTTCTTTCTCTGAATCTTCTTCTTCTGCTGTTGTTTCTTCTTTCTCTGAATCTTCTTCTTCTGCTGTTATTTCTTCTTTCTCTGAATCTGCTTCTTCTTCTGCTGTTGTTTCTTCTTTCTCTGAATCTTCTTCTTCTGCTGTTGTTTCTTCTTTCTCTGAAACTTTCATTTGTCGGGTTTTAATCTTTCTCTGAATCTTCTTCTTCTGTCGGGTTTCCTTCTTTCTCTGAATCTTCTTCTGCTGTTGCTTCTTCTAATGTTGCTGTTTCTACTGTTGCTTCGTAGACTGCGGATGTCGCTTCTTTTACCGTTACTTCTTCTATTGTTTATTCTGCTGTTGCTCCATCTTATATCGCTACTGTTGCTTCTTCTGCTTTTGATCCTTCATATACTACTACTGTTGCTCATTCTGCTGTTGCTTTATCTGCTGTTGCGCCATCTTATACCGCTACTGTTGCTTCTTTTACCGTTACTTCTTATTCTGCTGCTGTTATTGCTTTTAATCCTATTTATTTTCTTCTGCTACTGCTGTTGCTTTTTCTTTTATCCTCTGCTGCTGCTGTTCTTACTTCTTCTGTTTTATAATCTTACTAGCAATAACCCGTCAATAATGACGGAAGTAAATCAAAAACTGTAATATATTTTTTAAATATTTTTTAGTTCAATATAAAAGTTATTTGATGACAACATTTTTTGTGAAAGTGCGTGGATTTGTTTCAAAGAATGTTCCCTGATAAAAAGTGTTTTTAACAACAACTTTCAAGTTTTCATGATTTGTTCCTCGGTTGAGGGCAACATAGAGCTGGCCGTGTCCGAAAACAGGTTCAGGAAGGAAAACTCCTATGTGATCAAAAGATTGTCCTTGCGCCTTATTGATCGTCATTGCAAATGCTAAAATCACTGGGAATTGACGACGTCGCATCCTAAATGGCAAACTGCGCTCGCTCGGTTCTAAGTCAATGCGAGGAATTAAGACTCGCTCTCCCTTATTTCTGCCAGTGATAATTTCTGCATCAATGGAATTCCTATGCAAGACTTTTATGACCAAACGCGTGCCATTCAATAGTCTGTTTTTTGCGTTCAGATTTTGCAATAGCATGATACACGCAGCAACCTTTAATTTCAGCAAATGCAGTGGCATTCCTGATGGGCACTGCTCGTTAAGGAACTCGGTTGGGAAATCAACTGCGTCGTTGGGATCGTCGGAAATCATGGTATCTATGCTCCAAAAAACCGTTTCATTTCCAGCGACTAGCTCCAACAATAAGTCTGCAATACTTTAAATTAAAATTGTATCTTGAAGAAACAATCAAAAACTTACATGTTAAGGTTATTCTTAACAAAATGATGAGTTAAATCCGTTTCCGGAATGAACCTGGGTTCTACAATCAAAAACTTACACTTTACTCATATATCACTGTCACTCACTTTGTGTTGTCAAATTCAACGGCTTTTCTTCGTTGAGTGTTACTATTTTCGGGAGAGTACATAAAAGGGAAACAATACAATTAATGTTTAACTTTCAACCACAGTTGCATCCCTTAGATGTGACCGACGTACAAACGGCGAGAATTATGGAGTTTGATGATGCTGCTCCGTTTCTTCTTCTAATTTATAAACTTATGCTGCTCCGTTTCTTCTTCTGATTTGTAAATATTATGCTGCTCCGTTTCTTCTTCTGATTTATAATCTTGTGCTGCTCCGTTTCTTCTTCTAATTTATAATCTTATGCTGCTCCGTTTCTTCTTCTAATTATAATCTTGTGCTGCTCCGTTTCTTCTTCTAATTTATAATCTTATGCTGCTCCGTTTCTTCTTCTAATTATAATCTTGTGCTGCTCCGTTTCTTCTTCTAATTTATAATCTTATGCTGCTCCGTTTCTTCTTTTGATTTATAATCTTATGCTGCTCCGTTTCTCCTTCTGATTTAAAATCTTATGTTGCTCCGTTTCTCCTTCTGATTTATAATCCTATGCAGCTCCGTTTCTTCTTCAATGGCTGCGTCCCGTTCCTTTCTGCTTCTACTATTGCTTCCTTTCCTTCCCCTTTTTGTTGTTGCCTCTTTTCCTTCTTCTATTTCTGATGCTGCTTTGCTTCTTAATTCTCCTCTTTTTATTCTCCTTTTTTCCTTCGCCTGCTCTTGTTTGTCTCATCTTTCTCTTCTCTTCCACATCTTTGATGCATTTCAAGCTTGGATATAGACGAAATCCGAGTGTGGGACGTGTGTTCATATTGTTCCTGCTGACTATGGGTAACCACACTGCTCCATCTCTCTCCCCGCTCTATGTGTCGTGTGAGGGGCTAACATCTCTAATTGTGTTCCTTGAATTAACACTTCCTGTCACAGCGTTATGCAGTGAAAAGCCAGTCGGGAGAGGCCGAGGTTAGCCGAACTGGTGGGTCATGTGACTACCGGAAGTCGGGGGAAAAGGCGCAAAATTAGTGAGTGAGAATTGAGTCTGTTGTCCGGGAAGGAGGTTTTTTCCCTTATGCCAGCGAGATCGCTGTGTGGTCTATATTATAAGACTGTAAACTGAGTGCCTGCCATGTTTTCGGACCTTGGTGATAATTACGTTGTTAAGTCTAGAGCAGTGAAGGGTCTAGATTGTATTGTCTACAGGCCGTAGTTTGATAGATGTCGACGATTTTGAGTGTGTAATTGTCATAGTTTTGCCGCTCGGGTGACGATATTTATAGCAGCCATTTGGGGTATAGTTTGTACCTTCGTGTATGGAGGTGATAGTTTAAGCTGCTAAGGCAGGTTTACAGTGGTTTTCTCATTATTGTATTTGATGCGTTTGATGGCCGTGTGAGGCCTTATTGTGTGTGTATATTATTAAAGGGAAGTACCTGTTGAAGGTGTTTATTACTTTTGTCAGCCATTGTTGTGTTGTCATACCCTTAGGAGGGCGAGCCTATAGTTGTTATTATAAACCCACACAGCAGCGGTGTAACCCGTGGAGTGTTCTCCATGATAAGTGGTTGCTGACAGCTGGGGAGCTTTTATCCGGTTCTTTTGTGAGCCTGGAGGCCGTGGGGCCAATATTTTACTTTATAGAGGCTAGAAGTTTCTATGCACACATATGAGAAGTTCGTAGCAGCGTTGTGTACACGTCATCATGTTTTCCAGTGTTCACGGTAGTGTGTTTTGGTTTTTTTTTCTTGTTAGACAGTATCAGTGAGCTGTTTTCATTCAGGTGTTAATCCGTCCGCGGTATTTGACCTAGTGTGGAAAGAGGGCACAGTGAAAGGCTAGCGTTTGCTACACAGCTAATATTTGACATGTATTGTGTTCTATGGTGGTTTTCAAAGGTTCACTTTTGTGCAAGGGTTTCCGGTAATGGATATGAGTGGTGCGACAATGTATAGAGTAAAGTTGTAGCTGACGTCGAGCATCACAATTTGATATGTTATAATGCGTACTTTGTAGCTTAGTGCTAGGAAGTTGGTGATCCAGACGGAGCAGCGGAGGTTAGTTGTGCAAGGTGTCAATATAGTTGATCCTTGTAGGGCTATGGCCTTCTGTGCCTGACTGTGGTGTCGGCATAGGAGTTTAGAATTTCTTGTGTTGTTGGTGGTAGTATTTCGGGCTCCGGTGCTTGACTGTGGTGTCAGCAGAGGAGATTAGAACGTCTGTATTTGGTTAGTATTGGTAGTGTTGATAGTGGGGGTGGCATCTCAGGGAGTGTGCAGCTCCTTATCTAGATAATGTTCTAGATCATCGCAACCATTGATGTGCACGTATCCGACCTGAAGTAGTGTCATCGTTTGTACTGCTCTACCTACCTGGGGAACCTTACGTTTTTGTTCCTGCGTTCCTGCCATGTTCCGACGTCATCATGCCTTACCGATGTGCCTTTCCAGAGGGAGTCTACCCATGCCTCGATCGGGGTCCCAGTACCACTTGATGGGATGCCAGTTACTGAAGTCTGCTGATCTGCGTGGTCCTGGAATATACTGTGCTGAAGAGTGAAGGCTGCTGGGTTCCTGAACTGACGTAGTGTGTTGAACTGTGCTTATATATTATACGCTTCACCGTGCCAAAGGACTTGGTCATGATTATCTGGCACGTATACTAGTGAAGAAGCCTTGTCACCAGGACATTATTGCGTTTACGGTCGTTATTCTTGCTGTGGAAAGTGCTGTGATAACACCGTGAAGAACATTGTGTACTGTTTGGATGCTGTTTGTAAAGACTGGTTTGTGCTGTTTTCATCTACTATCATCTGTGTCTGAGGAGCTACGTGGAGGTGCATCGCTAGATCGTCAGTTAAGTTATTGTTTGAATATCTGTGTACGGTGATTTGTTGTATTTTTTGTTTTGTTTTTTTAGTTTTTTTTTTCATTTCTCGTTTTTCCCCCCTTCAATTCCGTCTTCCTTTTACAATTTATCGTACAGTCTGGTCTTCTAGGTTAGTGGGACCTTTCTGTTGGGGTCATGTTAGGTTAGCATAAAGCAATAAGCATTTTTCTGTTCGTTTTACAACGTCTGTTCCTTGAGGTATTCTTGTATGTTTTTTCCTTTCCTGTTGTTTTGTTCTTTTTTCGCTTTCTTTGTAGAGACTTAGTCAGTGACTTTATATGTTGTTAGTTGGTTACGTGGGATCTGTAACTCTGAATTCCTTTTACTTTGGGTCAGTATTATAACCATGGTGAATATATTTATATGTTACAGTATTATTATTGCTTGAATGTTAGTTAGTTTTATTTTGAGTGGTATGATTTAGCTAGTGGCTAGTTAGAGTGATAGCTCTCAGCACTTCATTGTTACGTGTAGTTGTTGTTCTAATCTGCTGTGTTTAATATTATATTGGTGAGTTCAAGGGTGGACGGGTGGAGAGTTTAATTCTTTCTTTTCTTACTTGTGGGAAAAGATTGGATTAGACTGATCCCTTCTAGGGTGTGGCTGCGTGTGTTTAGTGGTGGAGTCAGGCAGAAGGGTATTCCTGCGACTGCCCTACTTAACATACCAAGCACAGTATTCGTTAGGTGTACTGGTGGGGTTTGTATTTACGGTGTCGTGTACATTCAGTAATTCTATTGTCGTGTTTAAGTGGTGTTATCTCTCGTTCCTTCTTGCTATCTTGTAAATACGTTAACGGGTATCCCTTGTTTTCGTTCGTTGTCAGTCACGCAGTGTATATATCAGTCTATCTCTGCTCAAACGTTGTCTGTCATCGTATTTGCTGTGACTGTGAGTTATTGTGGTGTCTAGAGTGTGTCTTCTCATCTGTAGAGTGTTCATTTTTTCCATTTGTAAACATATTAGGTAGAACTGAAATATGGTCAGAGTACAGCACCAGTATGGGTGCTATTAAGTTACTGCTGTGTATAGGCTGACTTATTGTTCAATTTTCGGGTCGGTGCCCCTTACAGTTGTGAGGTGGTATAGTACCAATGGGTATTATCAGCTAGTGAGATACACCTATTGACTATAATAAGGGTCTTTTCAGTTGTATCACAGAGACTAAGTGGTCTGGAGGACCAAACCTAGAGAGTAAGTAGACATAAGCCAAGAGGCAGAGAACGGGCATACTGGGTTGAGTGGTAAATTAGGTTCTGTATACATTCATATGGTTGTACTTTGAGCAGTGACATTGCTAGGTATGTATAGAGAGGTATGTGTTGATATAAGTGAGGTGGTTTAGAGTACATGTTATTGAGTAGATGCATAGAACCTATAGCAATCTTGTCACCAGGCAAGACCTAGAATCTATAGCAGAAGGAGCAGAGTTATAGTCAGCATTGAGTATCGTGAGTGTACATCATTGACTTGCAGGGTTTCATTCTGATAGGTAAAGAATGTGGGTACACTGGAAATAAACTGATGGATTTTTCCAAGGCAGAATTCCAGGCAGAGGAAAATCAAGAAGCTTTGGAGAAGAAGAAGATTGAGAAGCAGAAACAGGAAAGAGATGCTCACGCTGAAGGGTTAGAGCTCAGGAGAAGAGAGTTCGAATTACAAGAAAAGAAGATGAAAGAAGATTGAGAATTACAAGAAAAGAAGATGAAAGAAGATAACGATTTGAAACAGAAAGAGTTTGAATTACAAGAAAAGAAGATAACGATTTGAAACAGAGAGGGTTCGAATTACAAGAAAAGAAGATGAAAGAAGATAGAGAATTACAAGAAAAGAAGAAGAAAGAAGATAGAGAATTACAAGAAAAGAAGATGAAAGAAGTTAGAGAATTACAAGAAAAAAAGATGAAAGAAGATAGAGAATTACAAGAAAACAAGATGAAAGAGGATAGAGAGTTAGAATTAGAAAAGGAGAGAATGAGACTAGCTCTGGATAAAAAAAGACTGCAGGTAGAAGCTGATAAGGAAATACAATTAAAGAGAATAGAAGCTGATAAGGAAATACAATTAAAGAGAATAGAAGCGGGTGCGAGTGGTCAGAACTCGACCCCGAGGGAGTCTCATCGTCCCTTTAGGCTGCGTCTGCCGAATTGTAATGACGAAATAGATAAATTGGACTTCTTCCTTGAGAGGTTTGAGGCCGTTTGCGAGGCCTGGAATTCTGACAGAGACGAGTGACCATCTCTGTTATACTTGATTGTTAGTTGGGCCTGCGATGGAGACTTTTTATGGCCTCCCGCTGGAAGAGCGGGCGGATTACGACAAGGTGAAGGAACGGTTGCTCCGGAAGTTCCGTTTGACGGTTTAGAAACACAATGCCAAGTGCAGACCAGGACTTCGAAGATTTTATTTCGAAGATCAAACTTCTGCTCAATAGATGGATTGAGATGGAGCGGATTAACAAGGACTATGATGGCTCGATAGACCTGGAGCTGCGGGACAAGGTGTTGTCGTCATGCTCGTCAGAGCTGGTAGTACTTTTCCAGGAACGAAAACCTAAGGATATTGCTTCTATGGCCCAATTGGGGCACCACTACGTCCTGGCCCATCCGGGCAAACCCATCCATCGGTCTGGTCTGTCAGACGCCTTAGTTGCAGGCGTCGGCAAAGTCCAGCGCCAACCGTGGCAAAATCAGTCAGACGGTGCAGATAGCTTCGAAGAACAGAAACACGATAGGCCCTCCCGTCCCTATCAACCATGCAGAGGGAATTACGGTAACTTCCGATCTCATCGGAATGGTCGGTCGAACTGGCACAACCGGCAGTGGAGAAGTGATAGCGACGGAGGAGAGCGCCAAACGCGGAAGCAGGTACGCTTTGAGGAGTCTCGAGACGAGGATCGGTTTTATTATAAAACAAAACCTTACAAGCGGAGGAATGGATCTGCAGATAGCCGATCATCCGACTCCGATGCGCGGTCTTCACCGGCTAGCAGCCCCAGCAAAAGTCCACGCGATGAGTCAAAAAGGGAACGCAGATGTTCCAATTGTAATGGCAGGGGTCATTATGCTGACGTGTGTACTACCCCAATCGAACACGCGAATTCTGCGTTTGTGTTGGACACAGTCAACAGCGAGGACTGTGTGGGGTGTCGACCTCTATTTCACTCGGACGAGAATATAGTGTTACACTGCGGACATGCGGTACCATGTCTGTCGGCGGTCCATGAGACTGGCAAGGTGGCACTCCACAAAGGTGTGGTGGAGAAGAAACCAGTCTCGGTGTTGAGAGACACTGGATGTACCACAGTCGGGGTGCGTCGTTCCTGCCTCACAGGGAAAACTGTAAAGTGTACCACGTTTGGGGGCAAAGTCGAGTCTTACCCCCAGGCGTGTATTAATGTGGACACCCCGTTCCTATCAGGTAGAGTGAACGCGTTTGTCCTCGAGAACCCGGTCGCCGATTTGATCGTCGGCAATGTACGAGGAGTGCATAACGCCACGGGAGGGGCTGGAGCAGGGGCTCAGCAACACTGAAGTCCCGAGGCGGACGATCAGGTGGTCGAGGTATCACCATCTGAGAAGAAAATACATCTTAGACGGGGTTCACGGCAAGCGCCCACTAATACTCACAGTCCGATGCCGAGGGACAAGAATAGGAACCGTAGAGGCATATCTGAGGGCCTGATAGCTAGTGACCGCAAGGTATGGGTCCGCAATATCCCCCCGAGTGCTAGTTGGCGCACACTCAGACGTGCGTTTAATGAGGTCGCGCCGGTTAGGTTCGTTGAGGTATTGTCGTTGCGAGACAATACCAAGGTTGCACGAGTTACTTTCGCGAATAGGTGGGGTGCGCGTGATGCAGTCAGGTGGAAGCACATGTCGTTGCTTCATAACCACCTGCTGATAGTCCAGCAATAGCAAGGGATAGGTATCTGGTTTCGCATTCAGTTAGGGTGTTTTGGTGAACGCGAACCGTACTGTAGAGTCTGATCCACTCCACCAGTAATGTTATACTAATTAAATGAGTACATAATGTAGTAGCAGACGCTCGGTCCAGGTTATAATGTTGTGGTAAGGACATGAGCGTTCTGTGGTGAAGTGTTTTCATGTGATAGTGGGTAACAAGTTATTGCAATCACTGTAGAGGTGTTTAGTGTACATTAAAGATCATGTAGATGCTAAATGTTATGCTTATGAATTTCATGTATTATGGCGCCATAAAGGCAATTTAGTATATGATTGAATCTTGTTACGAAAGTACATTGTTTGTGCTATTTCGATATCAACGTTAATGTTTGTTTATGTAGGAGGTGCAATGAGTATGCATCGGACTGTGTTATGGTTGACCAGGGGAGGACAGTCGTTGTCATTTTTCACGGCTGCCAGAACCTTGGGTAACCTACTTCGTACTCATGTTGTGTTTTTGGTTGGTTGGAGAATGCAGTAACGACAATAGTAGAGGAGAACTATGGCTCTCTCTCTCTGTTCATATTAGGATATGCTGTTAGTGGCATATGGTCGTCCAGACTCCTACGGGGGTCGGGCGAAGCGTCCTCCTGATGGAAGAAAACTTCGTTTTCTTTCTTGGGGGTGGATGTCACAGCGTTATTTCGCAGTGCATTTAATGTCTTGTGTTCGTTGAAAAGCCAGCCGGGAGAGGCCGAGGTTAGCCGAACTGGTGGGTCATGTGACTACCGGAAGTCGGGGAAAAAGACGCAAAATTAGTGAGTGAGAAGTGAGTCTGTTGTCCGGGAAGGAGGTTTTTCCCTTATGCCAGCGAGATCGCTGTGTAGTCTATATTGTAAGACTGTAAACTGAGTGCCTGTCATGTTTTCGGACCTTGGTGATAATTACGTTGTTAAGTCTAGAGCAGTGAAGGGTCTAGATCGTATTGTCTACAGGCTGTAGTTTAATAAGATGTCGATAATTTTGAGTGTGTCATTGTCATAGTTTTGCCGCTCGGGTGAGCGATATTCATAGCAGCTATTTGGGGTACAGTTTGTACCTTCGTGTATGGAGGTGATAGTTTAAGCTGCTAAGGCAGGTTTACAGTGGTTTTCTCTTTATTGTATTTGATGCGTTTGATGGCCGTGTGATGCCTTATTGTGTGTATATATTATTAAAGGGAAGTACCTGTTGAAGGTGTTTATTACTTTTGTCAGCCATTGTTGTGTGATCATACCCTTAGGAGGGCGAGCCTATAGTTGTTATTATAAACCCACACAGCAGCGGTGTAACCCGTGGAGTGTTCTCAGTGATAAGTGGTTCCTGACATTTCCCAAAGTCAGTTAATAGTGGGAGGCTTGCCGTGACAAAGCTGATAAATAGTGTCCACAGGTCCGGGCAGAGTCGATGTAGCTCAAGGTAATGTAGTCCCATAGCAGATACTGCCGTCGGGGCGTGAGTGTTAGAGACTTCACTTTACTAAGTCCAGCATCGAGAGATGGGATGACCAGTTACCAACCCGAACTCAAGAGCAAAGTCAAGTTCCTATTTACAGCTGGGTAGACTGGAGCGTAGTTGATACCGTGAATCGAACCCGGCATCTTTCCCGCAAGACTTCAGCGCTCTAGCCACTCTGTCAATCGGACGCTCCGGCGAGGCTAGCGGTCCTTTTTCATGGAAAGTCCTTTTCGGTGCTTCATCATGCTAGCAGATATATAGTAATAGCCAATTTCAGGGCTTAAAATTTATCTACACTGAACGAGCTAGCAGTCCTTTTCAGGGCGTATCGTGGTAACTGATAGAAGCTAGTCATTTATTTATGGGTTTAGCTTTTATCAATGTGCATTTGGTTGACAGAAATCACACATTTTTGAATGATAATTGCGCTCTAATATAACCGAAGGACTTTTGGTCTTGGCGTAAAGAAGTGTGCTTCACAAGAACGCATTTTTTCACTCGATGAAAAGAAAAAAAAAGGAGGGAGGATATATCACGGGAGAGAACTGGTAAAATACTTGCAAGCAATCATGTTCGGGTAATTTTTCTTGATCTCACTACGATCATTTTTAATACTAACCCATTTACAACTGAAAATTAAAGAAATGATTCTTGTGTATGTGTGTTTTCTGTTCTATTTTTTTCTGCTTATAGAAAAGCTGTCAAGGCCACCATTGTGCTGGTTCCACTTCTGGGGCTAACATACGTACTATTCCTCAAGCCCCCATTCGATGACATTATTCTGAACAGCGTGTTTCAACATATCAACGCCTTGTTACAGTCCATACAGGTACGGCTTCTGTTTGTGTCTCTGATATATTTTGGTCGTAAAGTTTTGTAACAGTATACACTTACCTGACACTTGCTTTCTTAGTCAGAGGAACAGAAGACACCAGTGTAACCATATCATCTTGATCACCATCGCCTCTTTTTTCGGTACTTTTTGAGCCTAGAACTATTACTGCATATGGCTTCCTTGAGGAAGCCTAGGTCAAAGGCATACTCTTTTAGTGGTGCTTTCTGTTGTAATGTGTTTGACAAGATGAGGTTGCCAGTCCCTTGCACAACCTCATACTTGTCGCCTCTTACGATTTGCCTGACGAAGAAGTACTAGTATTAATAATAATAATAATAATAATAATAGCCCCTTCAGTCATAACTGACTATGGGAATGCGCCCCTGAGGTGGCAGCCCTACTAGTATTATTTCTCTGTATCCGCAGAGACCTGCTGAGAATGATATGTATCACGAGTTTAACATTGTACAGTGAAAGCCAAACATTTACACCAAAATGAATACGAAGTGCGCTTTATTTTATACAGCAAAATATACTTATTGTTTTTCTTTCTTCCAGATGAATAGCTGCTGTCCATGGTGTTAACATTACCCACTTTACACTTTAGCGTTCGGTGGGACCTGTGGGCTTTAATTATTTGCTTTAGTTTAGCTTTCTGTCTCTTTCTCTGTTTAATTTAATTACACTTATTGTTAATATATCAGTTATTTGTGTTTATTGATATTTTTTTAATGTTTAATATAATTAACACATTTCTTTACACAGAAGTCGTATCTTACAACTTGATACACGTTGCCTAAAAACAGTAGCTACTAGTGCAAAAAGGTATCAGATAAAAAATAATACTGTTATAGGTGACTCAAAACCTTGCTTTAGAACACTATGTAACGGCTCAAGAAGTTACCGGACGAGAAACAATAGTGTTAGAGAAGACTCGAAACGTTGCCATATTTGAAATACCAGTGGCGTGTTTATAAGTTTTCCGGGTGGAGGAGACCACTTTTCAGCTCATTCTTGGAAACCTTTACTCCATTATAAGCCATTTTATTATAAATTATATTGAGCATATTGCATTCAATCTGTTCTTTGGTATAGGAATTTTACACCAAAACAAAAACAGTTTTAGCAACCCAGTGCACGTTAGAAGAAAGTTTGGAGGAGGCTAAAGATCGGTAACCCCTGTTCATAAATAGAGAAGTAAAATGCTCACTGCAGTTGTTTAAAAGGTCAATAAACGTCCTTCAAAAGTAATAAATTATCTGACGTTTATAAGCGCAACATAACAGAGAAGCTTCTGAGTCATCCAGCGCACATTAGGAACAATATGGCGGTGGTTATGCTGGAGCCCGGATGGTCTCTTTTTAAGTACGCCATTGTACATACGTAGAGACATGAAGTGGCTAAGGCAATTGGTCACGACGCTAGATTCATCTGTATTACACATTTTCTACACTGGCACGCCGTCTTATTGGCACAAGGAAAACCAATGAAACATTTGAACCGATGGATTGCATAGTGCTTATAAATAAATAGTACACATAAAAGTATGTTTCGGGCACTCGTGAGAAATAAAGAAGTAGAAAACTAGACAACAGAAAAACAACAGAAGTGATAGGCTCGCCGGAGAATCGAACCCAGGACTATCAGAACGGCAACACCACCTACCTACAGAAGCGAATCACACTATCCGCCCAGCCAACAAGGCACTACAAAAGTAGTGCTTCGTGGACAGGGGTCATTAGCGCGATTTTCCATTTGCAATACCGGATGTGTACCTTGGGCGATTGTTGCGTGTCATCGGGGGTTGAAAAGAGTGGTAGAGTAATAGTGCTGAGTTGTTATTGAATGACGTGAGTGTCCAACACAACACGGTGTTAAATTGAATAAAGTTCACGACGCTTTTCTTGGCTGGGTCCACAAAACACTTACATTTAATTGACAGACATCATGAGGATGCATAGCAGTAATTCAATAGATACATCAAGGCAGTCTCCTACAGTCAGTAATGCATCGTCGCATGACAGCCTATATACTCGCGATGACGGAACATCGGTGTAGTGACAACTGACAGCTGGCGATGAAAATATTTATCATATTACTCTCTGAAATTCCTCAAATACTGCATCAGTAGACTTAAAGTGGCGACCTCCGTTAATTATTAGCCACGTAGGAAGACTGTAAAATTCAATAACGTTGGGAGCAATAATATCCACGTCTTTCTTGGACGGGCTTACATGACGAAAGGTCAAGAAGGACCGTTACCTGCCTAGTGCAGCGCCTTACTACGTCAACCTATTATTAGTGACGTCTACACATAATCGCGTTCACTAACTATACTTTATAGTGTACAATACATCATGTTGACCTAAGATAAATATGTTAGCGCGTAAATTTAAACTGGTAACAAATTTAAATGAGGCCAGCATGTAATAGACATAAATATACCTTAACAGTGATCCAGCCTAATTAATGACGCAATCACTTCTGCGGTCCCCCTAATATACAGGATAGGTCAGATTACACAAGACAAAGTATCAATAATTCGTCATTCTGTGGATACATAACAAGCAACCATTGACTACTAGCTCGGTCGTTGGCATAGCTGCCTAGTCCTGTTTAGGGCTTTATGCTATCAGATAGATAATGTTGGTTCTTTTCAGGACTTAGTATCTATCAACGCTGATCGGGTTAGCAGTCAACAGAGTTGACATTTTTTTGGATGGTAAATGCGCTCTGATATAACCAAATAGGTTGAAAGGAACGCGCCTCGCCAGGAGAAGGCAAAAAAAAAAAAAAACACAAGACAAAGACCTTAATACTGTGTCTAGAAAATTATAGAAGTCTGAGAACAGTACAGGTCAGAGGGTAGGTTTGGTATAGTATAAACATTTTAAACAAATAAAGAGGGGAAACCCGAGGCCTGTAAACAGTAAATTAATAAATATTTCACACATAAAAATATGTTTCAGGCACTGGTGAGAAATAAAGAAGTAGAAAACTACACAACAGCAAAACAACATTAAAGGCTCGCCGGAGAATTGAACCCAGCACAATCCGAACGGCAACACGGCCTTATTTAACCACTATGCCAGCTGACGAAAAGTTTAGGAGTGTCGTGACTATCCCCACTTCTTGTGATGGCAATAATTGGAAGGAAAACAGAATTTGGCATTATTAAATTCATGGGGGTCGGAATGGCTAAGAGGAATGGCGTCCACCTCGAATTCTAGAGGTACCGGGTTCGATTCCCAGTACAGGGAATATAATTTATAGGAAATTTTTTTTCAGACCAGTGGTCCTAATAATGTCACCCCCCCCCACCCCACCCTTCCCAGTTTCCTGGGTAGTAAGATCGGATACCTAGCCTTCTCGCATTAGGGCAGAAAAATAGAAAGTCCCGTGTGCAAGTTGCGCACGTTAAAAATCCCACGGCAGTTGGAATTCGTAACGAGTACGCCATAAGGCCGTTGGCCTGGCAAATTTAAAAATTAGAAACCTACCTACCAAATATATTTATAGAATGTGTGATTCCTATATACACACATTATGATTCTCGCCGGTGCTAAGGAGTTCGCGCACTGTGCTGAGATCCTCCTTGTGTGATCTAAGGGAGGAGTTATCCGTGTGCAATGAAGATAGTCCTTAAAAGTAAACAAAACCAGTTCATTTCAGTATAAGGCCCAAGTTTCTATTTAACGTTTTTTTTAAATCATATGTAGTTTGAATGCTTTAAAGTACAGCATTGTAGACACAGTTTTATTACATTAAAACAATTGTTTTTTTTTTTATTTCCTTCAGGGCTTGTTTGTTGCCATATTTTACTGTTTCCTTAATGGAGAGGTGAGTTGACAACTGTTACGATTCTAGTATATGTCTAGTCATTCAATCATTCAGAGCATCGCACTGACCACGCGAATGATAATGAGTTTTCTTCAGGATGAAAACTAACATGAGCCGGCAGGTGGTTTGGTCCACAGACAAACATCATTTATTAAATTGACTTCACATGACGATTCCATCAACGTAAAAGATAAAAATGCATGGCATAAAAAGCATATAGGTAATGTCCGTGTTTATAACACAATGTCATTTGTCAATCAAATATCCTCAAACGTGGCAATCAATTAGTTAAGATTTCTCTCGCTTTGGCTCTGGCCTTTGTGACAAGCAGTGCGGGTAAATCCCCAGCACCCAAGCAATGAGGCAGAAGTTAGTAAGTCGAGGAAACAATAAATACGGTGTTCCCAGCATACATATGGTACGAAGACTTCTGGTTAAGCTTCGGGAACCATCATGACGATTGATCAATAGTGGCGGCCTTCAAAATGTATACCTTATCACTAACATATCTCCAAAATCTAGGAGCAGAGAGAATAAACCGTCTATCTTTTGACGAATCCAGAATACGCCCCTGCGCACGTGAAAATCGTTATCCTCGAAAGCCCCTGAAGCGTTCAATTACAATGCAAAGTTGTGCAAAAATACAGTTAACGACCGACAGACACATTTCCTGACAAATAACTGGACATATGTCTGGGTGTGTAGCAATAACGTAAACCCTATTAATTCTAACCTTAACAACAACCGTATAGGCCTTTTTTTTAACTTCAGTAGCACACAAACAGTGGCAAAGCTGCTATAACTTGAAGTGTCATGAGCAAAGAGTTGAACAGGACAGTACTTTCAGTTTGTGTACGTCCGATTGGCAGAGTGGTCAGAGCGTTTGCCTCTCGCAAACCGAGCTCCAAGTTCAAAACCTGGTAACGACAGGCTCCAGTCTAAAAATATTTAAGATGGGCTACCTGGCTCTTCTCTGAGGTAGGGAAGGCAAAGACAGAGAGGAAAGGAACTGGTCACTCCATCTCATAAGTGAAGTCCCTAACGCTTCACTTCTCTACGGCAGTATCTACTGGCAGCAATGGATTCTGTACCTGTTTTTTTTACATTATGAGATTGCCAGCCCAGGCAAAAACCTCATAACTGTCATCCCTTACGACGTGCTTGAAGGTGGAGTAGTGATTTCCTTTCTTTGTATCCTTAGAGATCCCAGGAACTACGCAGTTCATTGGCTGGTATGGGACTAACTTTTTTTTCCATTTGACCCACAAGTAATTATGCAGTGATTTAAGAGTGACATGTATGAACTATGGCAAACTACTTGCGAAATTTTGATTAAAATTATCTGGAAATTGCAGTCTTACGCTGATTAACAGACATCACTATGCCTTAACTGTTGGTTATTTGAAAAAGAGATCACTACTATTCAAGAATTATCATCATGTGCGCTTCAAATTAGATCACGTGTTATATGAGCCCAATCAGATATCACTTTTATAAAACTAGCAAGAACAAGATCTAGCATTTCATCACAATTTCTTTCCACTTCTCCCCCCATAGAGCAGTGAGTCTAAACGTTTTTACGACTATGACCTAAATTTCACAGTTGGTGAAGCTGGCGACCCATGTACAAAAACTGACCGGTCAAAATTCATTATAGGATTTCAGCCCAAGGCATGCCACTTAAAACTTGGAGTAAGAGAAACGTTAGCGATGTTTCCAGCATCTCAAATTTTTTTTTTTTTTTTTGGTCGCAACCCACAGTTTAAGATTGACTGCCATAGAGCATTGAATAACTGCTGCAATTGTTTGCTCCCCCCACCCACTTTAGCAGGAAGCCTGCATCTAATAATAGATGTGGGTATGCAGTGGCGGTTTTTGTTGCAAGTTGTTTCAAGTGATAAGATTGCTAACCCCAAGTAAAAACGTATATTTGTCGCCTCGTACATCATGCCTAAGGGAGAAGTAGTTAGTTATTTTTTTTTTTTTTTTTCATTTTTGTCTTCTCAGAGATGCGAGGACAATATATGCTCTATATATTGACACTTCAGCTAAACGCCAATTTTCTTACATTTTCTTTTGTTTAGCTATTCAAATTTCAGGTCCGTTCTCTGCTTCGTCAAAGACTGAATGCCCTACAATGTGGCAAATTTGCTTGTCAATAATTATGTGAAACTAAGTAAAATTGATTTTTTTCCCCTAGTATTGTTGCACCTTATGTATGCAGTAAACAGCAGATACAATATAAAATAGCATATGAAAAGGATCCCGTTACACGCCCATTGAGGCGTTAGGCCCATATTTTCTTGACCATTGGCACACTAGGGGTGATGTGGTCAGCATCACGCCGGCCGCCTTAACCTTCCCAGAGTTGCTCTGGTACCCAATTGGGGCTGGGTCAACCCAGGAGCCGTTTGCGGCCTAAAAAAATCCCACCTCATCTGGGGATCGAACCATAGACCACTGAGCTAGGAAGCCAGTGCACTGACCACTATGCTACCGCGGCTCCCAAATAGCATATGAATGGTGGTCAAAACATAGGGAGAAAGTTTTGAACATATGGCCAGTAGTAACAAATAGTCCATGTGTCATGATTAGAATTAAATACGGGTTTTTTTTCCTCTTTTGATTTAGCACTTGAACGAAAATTACATCAAATTCCCGCTGCCTTCCTTCTTTGCATCTTCCACCAGTAAAATGTATGCTCTCAGAGTTCAGATGCAAAGAAATATTGCACTTTGAAAATGTTTGTGGATATCCTCCTCAAATCAAAAATTACACGCTGAGTGTAAAAGCGCTCATCGATTAATGGTTTACTACATCACTGAACAAGTTTGAGATCTGTAATTGTAAAGGTCTCACCGACATGTCGAGTGCCTAATGGCTCAACTCTGGAATAGCTTTGGTATGATTTTATGCTTCTCTTCCATAAATGAGAGATTTTCTTGGGAAACATCAGACTGAAAAATTCTTTGCCTCTGAGGATTGTTTAAGGCAGTTCTGAACGCAATATTTTGTGTGTGATTTTCTGGCTCCCTTGATTGAACTGAATGTGAAATGTCAGGAAATGAGAAAGCTGGTTCTGACCAGGCAAGGCACATACGAGAATTTATGTTTAACCTTCTGTTGCCCTGAGTGTAGAAGGATGATTTGACTTATTTTCCAACATAAATTGATTTCTTGAGAAAAATAGCAGAATTGATTTTCTTAGTAAAAAAAACTCCAACTTCTGAACTTGATAAAAATGATGTTTCTGAAATTTGAAACACACTGTTCCAAATTCAATAGTGTAAAATGAGCATTCCAGTTTTAGTGTCGAACATTTTAACTTTGATATTGAATAGTTCAGCAAACTAAATGACCATGTTGCTGTCTTTAGACATATGTAAAATTGAAGCTTACATTCTTGCTCTGCATCGCCAAAGACATCAAGTAAAAGATGGAAAGAAAGAATGGCTGTAGCTTTAGAAAAAAAGAGCATACATAGTCGTATAAGTCACGTGAAACTCTCAAGAAGGTCATTACACCTTTTTTTACTCTTATGATACCTTTGTTGAGGCAAAGTTAATTTATTCATCTTTTATCTGTCTATTCTTTTCAGGTTTTACAATATTTTATTCAGCTTCATTCTCTACTTGTCTAGCGTTTGGTAATATAAAAATAGCCTACTTATAAAATTGGAGTAACTGTTTGTTGTACACATATGAGAATAGTAGAACAACAAAATTAATTATGCTTGCTTATATTTTCACAGATCCACAAGCATCTTTCAGAAATACTTACTCCACTGAACATGCTACATTGTTTCCATTTCCATAGTAATGGTCTATCTTTCTAATTAACAATTACCTTCTGAGTTTCTCTGTTTTACTGTTCTGTCAATACTTTCTGTCACTTTCCATGTGTCCCTTTTTTTTTTAAATTCTTAAACAGCAGCTCTTATATTTTCTTTCATGGAATATTAACTACAGTATTCAAATGCCATTTTGGTAAGTTTAGTGCAATTTGCATGCTCCATATATGGAAATTTCAGCTAAACGCCAATTTTCTTGTATTTTCTTTTGTTTATTCAAATTTCAGGTCCGTTCACTGCTTCGTCAAAGACTGAATGCCCTACAAGACAGCCGTACACTGAGCCGGTATACAAAGTCATCATTCTTTGGTAGTCCACGTCGTTCAAGTTGTTACGGTGTGGCTTTGACCACCTGCAATGGCAAGGGAGGTAACTTGAAAGGCAGCGCTCATTCAAAAGCTTCACGAGCGGGAGAGCCGGAAACGGAAGCTTCCGTTTTAATGTTGGAAAAGTTTGGAAACGCTTCAGAGTTAGCACCTGTAACCGGTCGAACATCACTGGATACAAAAGTCTGATGTGTTTGTCAGGGATGCGTTGAAACGTCCATCATTGGTCTGAAACCCTGTATATAAATTTAAGTACAGAGCTACAACATTACTATCACAGATCATAACCAAAAATAGTAAAGAAAAATGTTTCATTCCTTAGCTTTGTCTGTTTTTCGTAGTATTGTACAAATGCTTATATTTTTCTTGCTTGTATGAGACTGGATATTATTTGTTTTATAGAGTTTGCAGTGAAACCTTCTTTGATTTGCTTTTAATTAAATTGAGGCCATAATTTTTGTTTGAACATACATGTGGGGGAAACTAAATCTTGCACATGTCTGAATGTTAATACAGGTATACATCGCGTTATTGCGCTTCGCTTTTTGTCAAATTATTCATATTTTTTTCTAAAACGTGCCTTCTTCTTCCGATAGATTTTGGCGGGAACATCGCTTCGAGCGAGTCGATCGGCGTCATTTTGCTTCCCACCTTTGCACGCTTCGTGTCTCTGTGTCACATTCTGGGAATTCTCGCAATATTTCAAACTGTTTCATTGTTATTACAGCGAAATTAGGCCCATTAATAACTGTACAATGTGTCACGGAATTGCCTCTCCTACTGTGCAGTAGTGGTCCAACAGTGACCAAAACTCAAGAGTATCTAATATGGGTCTTCAGAGGTCTCTACCTTCGCACAAGGTTACTCTTGGCAGAGTTGTAGATAGAAGGATAATGATGCTTCTATCTCAAGGTACTTTTCATAAGATATTTCAGAAGTCAAGAACAATGCTGCATTTGGGCAGGGCAGTTGTTAACTTATATCTGATCCGCCGCCTTTTATGAAGAATTAAGCCATTATTAACTTCAGCTCGTTCAAACCCCCACCCTGATTTACTCAGTTGAATTCTTATTATTATGGTATAGCTCTGTTTAGAGTGTTTTTAGTAAATTGACTGAGACAAACATGCAGTACATTAAAAATGATTAAGTCGACGTTAAATTTGTACATTTACAAATAACAGATTTAATAATCAACTATGTTGCGATATTTGCTTTATTGCGGTGGTCTGGAACTGAACACGCAATATCTCCGAGGTATACCTGTACTACTGTTCTCGCCACTGAGATAAATGATACGGATTAGCAATGAGCCAGTGGCGTACTAAGGGAGGTGCAAGGGGGCGGTCCGCCCCAAGTGACAGCCAGGAGGGAGTGCCAGCAGACACTATTATACTAGTACTTGCTGTTAAAAATGTACCTGCAAGTGTGTTTCTTTATTTTTGGGGAGAGGGCTAAGGTAGGTCCGCCTCGGGGGCCAAACACTTTTAAGTACGCCCCTACAATGAGCGCTGATTGAACAAGCGAACAAAGGTTATTTACTGACGTTTGTACCATAACTAGGATTTCTTTAATGGTTATTCAACTAAATAAATCTCTCAGAAATTATTTTTCATTAGAACTGACATCATTCCACTCTAGGCAAACCCTTAGGCGCTCAGTCTGCTCAGATGTTGAAGAGTGTGAATGCTGATTGTTCCTGTGGCGTGCTGCTTATATGTACGCCTGGTGTATTCTCTCATACCTGCTAGTCTTACATTTGATGCCAAGTAGCAGTAGACATAGCTTTGCTGATTCGTCAATTGTAGTATCCCTCTCTAACAGGGTATCATTAATTATCTTATGTATCTCTCCAAATTGTTTAGATGTTATACGCGAAAGGATAAAATGAAACTGGTTACAGTCCACCTATCTTAATGAACAAGTGTAAAGACAGGTACAGAGTGTCATTGACTAATTTAATTTGCCGTTTTATTTAATAATAAAACATTCTTAAAAGTAAGTGAAAATTAACAATGCTGTAAATTATCAAAGCTTCGTATACAGTGGTACTAATTTTGAAAGCGACGTGAGGATAATTAAATAATGTGGGTCCAAGAAGCCATCTATAGTCTAGTCCTAGAAAGAGCTATTGATTTTTTTTTAGTATTCAATATTTTAAAAAAAACCTTTTATTTTTCTTTAAATATTTACACTTGCTTTGAAGTGCAATAGAAAAGTATATTAAGACACTCCACATATTTCAAAATATTTTAAATGAGTTCTTATTAGATTAAGCATAGTTAACGAGTTTAAACATCAAAAAGCAAATCAATTCAGTCAATGAACAATTTTTTTTGCTCAGATTCAATCTGAAAATATGTTACAGAGTGAACAGAGTTGCTGTCAACATATTTGATTTCTTTGAGTGTGCTAAATCTTTTAGTATATTTTTGAATTAACTGTAATACTTGTTTTTTATTTTATATCATGACTTAAAGAGAAATGAATCATAAAATGATTTTTTCTTATTTTTTTGCATTTAACATTTAACATATTTTCATCACTTGCATAAAATGTGTCAGTAAAAGATGACCAAACTCGTGGCTGCACGGGTTACAGAAAATGGAGGTATCAGTCTTATAGTAATTCATTCATCACCCTTCAGCTTCCCAAGGAGCATAGGCCTTCAACAAACATTAAGCCAAGTCTTCATATCCTGTGCCATCTGCTCATGATCTTTCCATGTTTTCTTCATCCCCTTCAGGTCTGTCTCCAGCACTCCTTTCCATGTGTTCTTTGGTGTCCCTCAACCTCTCTTACTCAGGGGATTCCAGAGAAAGGACTGCCTGGTAATGCTATCAACGTGTTTCCTCAATATGTGTCCTATCCATCTCCAGTACCTTCATCTCATCTCTTGTTCCACTTGTTCTTGACATCAGTTCCACATCAGTGAATTTATGGTAATTATTACATGATAATTGTCCCATTCTTTCTCTGTCTCATCAGAGACCCTCGGGAAACTACATGGCACAGAGAAACTGATTGGCAGTAAGAAAAGCTTCGAGACAAACTTTCAACGTCATGAACGAACGAACTTTATTTTCAAAGGGTTAAGAATTGGGCACGCAGGCCCGTCTGACATTCTGCCCTTTCTCTCTCTCATCATGTATACTGTATCCCTTCATCCTCACATTGTGGTTATATGAGCGCCAAAAAAAAAAAATAGAAGTGTCTTGTGTTGAGAACTCAACAGTCCGGTGGTGTAAAACGGTAACCTGCTGCCAGGGGTAACATCTTTTTTTTTTAATTTTAAAATGATTGTGAAAACGTTTTAGAGAAAAATCCAGCTCTTTTATAACAATTATTATGTTACTGAAGATTTATTAATGTCATGACTACAAGTATCTTAAGAAATCATATAGCCACAGTCATGTGGAATTTATTCATGATATTGTCAGATTCCTTTATGTTATGGATGTAAAATTAGTAATCATCATCATCAGCTGCCATCTCCACAACGAAGGTTGGCTGTAATGGATCTCCAACGTCTTCTGTCTCTTGTCTTGGTGGTGCACTCTGATAGACTCTTTCCTGTCCATCTCTTGATGTTATCTTCCCACTTATAGCGCTGTCTTCCCCTTGCACGTTTACCTTCAACTCTCCCTTCTGTTATGGTCTTCTGCAAGGTGTTATGCCTTTTTATGTGACCAAAATATTTTAGCTGCCTAACTTTGACCTCCCTCATTAGTTCTCTTTTCATACCTAGATTTTGTAGAACCTCCTTATTTGTTTTCTTCTCTTTCCATGAGATGCACTCCATTCTTCTATACATCCACATCTCAAGAGTCTCAGTTCGTTCTTGCAATTGCTTATTCATTGTGCATGTTTTTACACACTACAGTAGTGAAGAATATATATAACATTTTACTATTCTCAGTTTTAATTTGTGAGTTAACTGTTTAGATGTCAGTATATGTTTCATGTTGTTGAATGTAGCTTTGGCCATTCCTATTCTCTTCTTGATTTCCGCTTCACATCTGCCATCTTCTGTTATTATATGACCAAGATATGAGAAGCTCTTCCAGGATTTTCCCATTTATGCTTATCTTTAATGTGTGCTTATCGTCTGTTTTGCTAATTATCATAGTTTTTGTTTTCTCAATATTAATGTCCAATCCATATTCATGACTTGTACTGTTCACTTGCTTCACTAGTTCTTGTAAATCCTGTTCACTTTCAGCTAACAACATGGTATTATCTGCATATCTAAGGTTGTTTATTGACCTTCCACTGATGTTCAGTCCTGGCATTTCCTGTATCTGTTAGAAAATTTGTTCGAGTGTATGGATTAAATAGGCAGGGGGACATCCCACAACCTTGTCAGACACCCTTCTTTATGTCTATGTTTGGTGAATAATTCCTTCCAGATCTTACTGTGGCAGTTTGTTCCCAATAAAGGTTACTGAGTATTCTTATATCTTTTCCATCAATGCCTATGTCTTCGAGGCATTCAATTATTTTCTCATGATGGACTCTGTCAAAAGCCTTCTTATATTCAATGTTGCACATGTAAATACTTTTTTGGACCTCTGTATATTTTTCTGCTAATATTCTTTGTCAAAATATTGCCTCTCTTGTTCCACTGTTCCGTCTAAAAGCAAACTGCTCTTCTTGGATTTCGCTGTCTACCTAACGTTTTATTCTTTCCTTTATGATTTTGAGCAGTATTTTAGTTGCTTGACTCATCAGGCTGATTGTTCTGATGTCTGAACATTCTGTTGCATTAGGTTTTTTGGGCAATGTTATAAAGACTGATGTCTTCATGTCCTGTGGTATATATCCTGTATTGTATATATCGTTGCATAGATCTGTGATTGTATCTATACCAAAGCTCTCCAGGGCTTCTATCATTTTAGTTTCTATGTTGTCCATGCCTGTTGATTTTCCTTTTTGTATCATATGTATTGCATTCTCTACCTCTGATCTGAGAATGTTTGGACCTTCATTAGAATCTGGTGATGGCTTTATACCTCTGTTGTTCTCGAATAGATCTTTTACATACTCTGCCCATCTGTCTGATATGTCTTTCTCATCAAGTAAGATTACACCATTTTTATTCTTGATACAGCCTCCTCTTTGGGAAAACCTCGACCTGTTTGATTATTTCTTTATTTCTTCATGCATATCCCTTGTCATGTGCTTTGCTTTCATGTCTTCTAGTTCCTTGCATATTGTTTCTATCCATCGTTCTTTTGCTTGTCTACACATCGTATGTATGTCATTGTCTACTGTTTTATATTCTGGAGTGTTTTTTGCTCTCTTTCTTTCTGCCATTTTATTCAAGATGTCATCTGTCATCCAAATTTGATTTTTTTCTTAGGCTCCTTTTTAGGTACATTTGCATTTGCTGATTGTATGCTTGTTTTTAAACATTCCAATTTTGTGGCTACTTTTTCTTCTGGGTTTTCTCTTCAGTACTGTTCCATGTTTTCTGTCGGTAACTGTTGATACTTATTTTTGACATCGACAAGATATTTTTGTTTTATATCTGGTTGTTTCAGTGCTGATATTTCTATCTGGAGTTCCTCCTTTCTTCTGTTTCCTGTTCTTTTTAGCTTTATATTTACTTTGATGACGACCAGATTGTCGTCTGAATTTATGTCAGCGCCAGCATGTGTCTTTGCGCTTGTGACACTGTTCTTAAATCTATGTTTTATCATGATAAAGTCAATTTGATTTCTTGTTACATCGCCTGGGCTTTTCCATGTGTATAGTTTCCTTGGGTGGTGTTGAAGAAAGATATTACATATAACCAGCTGGTTTTCTTCACAGAACTGGATAAGTCTGTCTCCTCTATCATTTCTTTTCCCTAGTCCATACTGTCCTACTATTTCGTGTATTTTCATTTTCCTATTTTTTGCATTCATATCACCCATTACTATCAACACATCTGTAGATGTTAGTGGTTTAAGTGTGTGTTGTAGCTCTTCATAGTATTCCTCTATTTCTTCTTCGCTGTGTTCTTCAGTTGGTGCATATGTTTATAAGATTGATGTGTCAAATGGCTTTGCTCTCATTTTCAGTAACATCATTCTGTCATTGTGTATCCAGTATCCACATACGTATTTTTCTAATTCCTTCTTTATTAACATTCCTACTCCTCTTTCGTGTTTTTCTTCTCCTGAGTATATAAGCGTGTACTGGTCTCTTTTTATGTAGCCTGTATCTAATAATCTTGCCTCTGCAACTCCCAGTATATCATGTTTCATATTTGTTGCCTCTAAAATGAGATTATCTAGCTTACCTCCTCCGTTCTAATGTTCCATGTTCCTATTTTTAGGCTCCTACTAGTTTTTAGATGATTTTTCTCAGAATGCTCCCTTTCAACAGAATTTGAGGAACACTAGTCATTATGTACTTCCTTGCTTATTAGAGAGGTTGCCTCTTCCCTGTTGTTATGTACAGTACGTGGGAAGGCCCCAGTCTCTTCCACGTGGCTAGCCGTTGTCTTTTTCTATGCCCGACATGCCTCTAGTGCACCACGCACTTTGCTGTTTTGCTTTGTGAGCCGTTGATCTTTTTTACATTCCTCCACCTCACTCACCGTCTCAACCTTTGTGTACTAGGGATGGATATTCCCTTTAGTAAAATTGCTCCTACTTCACTCATGTAGTTTAGCCAGTCAACCAAGACTGTTGCCTGGGATGTAGCCACCGCTGCACACAAGCAGTATTCGTGGAGCCATTCATGAGCTAGATAAAGAGAGGGGAACCAAATAGGATCCTGACTATCCATTAAGGATATGGCTGTCTCTCATCGTGAGGTACTATCCCTCTCTCTTTATCATACACCATCCTACACACAAATTAGTAATACCTTGGTTTAAATGCACAGATGAAGCAGTCTCTTGCATAGATAGTGCTTGCCCACTTTTGTGAACTGATGAAAACAGTAATTAACTGTTTTGAAGTTTGGCAATTCCTTTGTTGACTATGAATATCTTAGGCAATAACAGAAGTGCTCTTGCTTCCCCCACCTCCAATTCTTAGTAAAAGCAGCTGTAACTATAGTTTCATCTGTACAGAAATTGGCATGCAGTTGTATATCTGCCACATGGACTTGAACTACTTTCTTCAATTACAAGTGCTTAGCTTTCACTTCTATTTTGATATGGTTGCTAATGATTCACCTTATTGGCATAGTTCTTTTTCTTGCATTTCATTCAATAATACCATAATTTTCATAACACCAACCCCCTGAGATGAAAAGCCTGTACAAAAAAATATATCAAACACGTTGTAATTTGGGTAAAAATATTTTCAGAGTGTGCTGCATTATAATTGAGACATGTAACCTTTGCTTTTTTAAGTAAACCCAAACAACTAGTGTTTGAGTTTATTTAATAATGTAAAACGCAAGCTCTTGCATTAATTAAAAAAGGCTGCTTGATTTTATTTGTACATTTTTTTTATTCACATGACCTATCATATCACTGAATCTCAAGACATTAATATCAGCTATGGTGGTGTGTGTGTGTGTGTATATATATATATATATATATATATATATATATATATATATATATATATATATATATATATATATATATATATATACTGAAGCACATTAAAAACGCACCACCTGTATAATCCAGGAACAGAGTGTGAAATGTAAATATAAGTGTTTACATATTTGGAATCTTTATTCATTTTCCTATGAATCCATGCTGGTCATTAATTTGTACATTTGATTGTTATGAAATTCATTGCATTCTGTGCAGGCAAGGGAGAAAACCAAAAATGCAACCAATAACAAAATTCATTCACACTCCTCAGTATCTGGTATGTCCACCATGTGCTTGCAAACAAGCTTGGCAGCGGCTCCGCATGGAACGCACAAGTCTCTGAAGGAAATTCCGGGAAATCAAGTCCCATTCACGTGTCCATTCACGTGTAAGAGCAGCTTCGAGCTGTTGCAGATTAGCTGGAGAACCTTGCCTGTAGACTCTGCGTCCAAGCTCGTCCCACAGATGTTCTATAGGGGACATGTCTGGTGATAGGGCAGGCCAATCAATCGTCACAATGTTCTGCTGCTGTAGATATTGCTGCGTAATGCATGCGGTGTGCGCACGTGCATTATCCTGCTGGAGAAGCTGCAAGTCTAGATAATTTTTGAACGCAGGAGCAACCAATGCATCCAGAACCTCATCTCGATATGTCACAGCATTAACATTTCCACGGAAGACGTGAAGAGGCAAGCGATTGTGGAAACTGAATCCTCCCCAAATGTGAATACTGCCACCTCCAAATCGGTTGTGCTGACGAACACGGCAATCTGCAAAGCGCTCTCCACACCGTCGCCAAATCCGAGTCCATCAGCAAAGGATATGTTGAATCTGCTCTCGTCTGTGAATAGGACAGCATTTCACTGCAGTCTAGTCCATCTGACATGTTGCTCTGCCCATTGCAGGCGCTGCTGACGATGTCTGTGAGTCAAGTTACGCCCAACATAAGGTCGTCTTGCAGTAAGGCCTGTATCTCTGAGTCGTCGTATGACTGTCGTTCGAGAGACTTGCCCATGTCTACCCACTATTGCTCTTGCTGTTTGACTTGCCGGGAGAGAACGATTCCTTAGGTGACTCAGCACAATATGACGATCTTGCACAGGGGTAGTAACTCGTGGTTGGCCACTCCGAAGTCTATCCCAAGCACTGCCAGTGGTTCCGTAACGTTCATTGAGACGTACAATAGTGCTGTGGTGGCAATTCATCCTTCTGGCAATGGCCCCCGAGCTCATTCCGGTTTCCAACATACCAATGGCTCGTTGGCGGTCGTTTTCAGATAGTCGTGGCATTTCAAGCACATGTACTTAGTGTTTTGTCTCAACGGCCTTTTTATACCGAGTATACTGCCACAACGTGTACACATTTTCAGGGTCATAGCTGTTGGGAATCGTGTTGCATGTGTAACTTTCATTGTTTTCATGTAGTCTGTACACAAACCCGTGGGTTGAATCATGCACTTTCCATTCCAGCAGCCATTCGCTCTCTACCTCATGACAAACACGGGGAAAATCCATTCCCACACTTTTTGTTTCCAGCTTCTCGGCATCAGTATATATAATAGTGGTGCGTTTTTAATGTGCTTCAGTATATATAAATATACGCAGCCTTTTTTAATTAATGCAAGATATATATATATATATATATATATATATATATATATATATATATACACACACACACAGTGCAGTCCGGGTAAGCGGAAGTCACTTGAGCCATCTAAAATACTTTGGCATATCCAAAATTCTGCTTATCAGGAGTTTCTACCAAAGAAGACTTCCCGGAAGGTGCAAAACAGCTTTGACTTAACCAAAATTTAGCTCAGGCTTATGTAGACTGATTACAAGGCATTCCTTGTTCTGGAATCAACAGGGAAAGAGAGGCAGATGTAGACCAAAAAACACATGGAGAAGAGAACTGGATATAGAGGTGAAAATGATGAGGAAAACATGGAAAGAACTTGAGCGGGTGGCATAGGACAGGAAGACTTGGCATGTGTTTGTTGAAGGCCTATGCTCCTCGGGGAGCTGAAGGGTATTGATTGATTACGCAGACTGCACTGTCAGAGTGCTTGCCGGCTTTTAAGAACTGATGAATACAGTAATGAACTGTTTCGAAGTTTGGCAAATCCGTAACTATGATTACCTTAGGCAAGATATATATACCTTGTATACATATATATTAACAATTTTATGTATTTTTTTTTTAATATGACTGTAGCGACTTGTTTCTTTCAGTACATTGCTTGGATCTTCTTGGAACAACCATTTGCAGAAGTTCTAAATAATAACAGCTCAATAATCAAAGTAGAAATCAAGGATATTGCTTAGATATTGTTCCTCACAGATTTCTTGCCAGTGGCCAGTCACAAATACCCTTAAGGAACCTTAAATACAATGTATTAGACAGTGTATCAGAAACACTAAATGAAACTAGCAATAAGTTCAACAAAGTGACAGTACATTGTGTTTCTATCTTCTGCGAAATAGATGGAAACGAAAAGGCAGATAGACTTGCATGGAGGAAACATAAAACTCAGACTGAAGACAAGGCAACGCTTGAAAAGATAAAAAAAAATTTTTTTTAAACTGTAAAAAATGACAGAGAGAACACCCAGAGGCAGATATAACACTTGCATACTACATGTGTATGACAGAGAGAACACCCAGAGGCAGATATAACACTTGCATACTACATGTGTATGACAGAACACCCAGAGGCAGATATAACACTTGCATACTACATTAACCTAAATCCTCTGGGACAGGTTTTAGTTTTCAAATGTTGCCCAAATTGCTTTCAAAAAGTAGCCCACAGTTGACAAAAATGTGTTCAAAAATAGCCAAAAGTCGCCCAAAATGTGTTCAAAAGTCACCTAAAATAGTCAGAAATCACCCAAATTGTGATAGAAAATAAGCCAAAACAAACTTTCAGAATATTTATGTTTCCAGTTGTTCAGATAAAAGGTTATAAACCTGTTGAGTAGAAAGAGTTGAATTCAAGATTATATTAAAAAAATGAAAGTGTGGACATTTTTTTCTTAGCTGTTGAGAAGTGCAGTAGGCCGTTCTGTCTCTAGAAATAAACTACTCATCTCTTTTTACTTTTGTCTTTCTTTTATACATCAAATTTGTGTAAACTTTTGTCTCTTCATATCATACATTAATTGTCTGCTCACTATAAATTTATTCATTCATTATCCCTCAGTTTCCGAAGGAGCATAGATGTCAAATAAATGCATGCCATGTCCTCCTGTCACATGCCATCAGCTCAAGTTCTTTATGTCTCCGGTTCTCTTCTCCGTGTGCTGTGTGACCTGCTTCTGCTTCTCTTTTTACGGGCATTCCAGAGCATTGACGGCTTGGTAATGCTATAGACCAGTGTTTCTCAAGCTTTTAGACATCCTGCACCCCTTTACAGCATCTTAAGAAACCTCACTCCCCTTTAAAGCATCTTAAGAAGCCTCGCACCCCTTTACAGCATCTTAAGAAGCCTCACGCCCCTTTACAGCATCTTAAGAAGCCTCGCACCCCTTTACAGCATCTTAAGAAGCCTCACGCCCCTTTACAGCATCTTAAGAAGCCTCGCACCCCTTTACAGCATCTTAAGAAGCCCTACGTCCCTTTACCTTCCAGCTCGCAAAACGTGCCAGAAATGCTAAAAAGAGATAAAAGTTTATTTTGAGAAAATGTTATTTAAATAATGTGACTAAGGTTCAGTATCTAATTCATGTTATCAATATTCTATTTTGTACAAATACGTTTGAGTTCTGTGCATTATATATTATTTTTGATGATTCTCATCTAAAATATGTGGCATGTCTCGTACCCCCAGAATGTGAGTCTCACACCCCCAGGGAGTGCATGCACCTCTGGTTAAGAAGCACTGCTATAGACGGATGTTCTCATTGTTGTGTCCTATCCATATCCAGCATCTCATGTTCCATTGGCACTTGTCAGTTTTTTAATCAGCATAACCAAAAGTCAAGAAGCAGTCAGTTTAATAAACTGGTGCGTTAGTGGCCTTAATCAACACTGCAGAATCAGTATTCCATTGTATTACTATTTCTCAAAATTGGTTTTGTTCAAGTTTCTTTAGATCATGAAGAGGTTTTTAATGATAAAGTTTTACCTTTTTCATGATATGGCTACTTATTTAGTTTTTATTATACTTGTACCAATCTCTGCTATTTTTATGTTCCATGCATCTGAAAATGGTTTATCTAGTTGATACATTTATCATCATAGAAATGTGTACAACTGATATATGTATCAATACAACTGATATATGTATCAATAAGTGATATTTTATATTTGTTATTAAATTTACTACATTAAAACATATTTTTCATTTGAGCTTACACATTTTTAAAAATCTGTATATCAAAACAAAACAAAATGCTCTACTGTTAATTATATTTACTTCAAGTAATAACATGACAAAATGCTACATATTTTAAGAATACTTAACGAACTGTGAATACTTCACCCAAGCTGTAACTTGTAATATTTATTTTGTGAAGATTATCCAGCCTTGTTGTCGTGTGTATGCCGGCAAGAATAAATTTGTTATAGTGATATAGTGTGTTGAGTTGATGTGTCATTTAATGCCAAAGATCTCGTGTGTTTCCATAGGTTCATCCTATATTTTTTCTTTTCTTTCTTTGTCCCCAAGCAGATACTGCTGTAGGGGAGTGAAGTGTTAGAGACGTCACAATACTAGGTCCATCATCGAGAGGGGGAGTGACCAGTTCTTTTCCTCCCTGTCTTTTCCTTCCCTAACTCAAGGCAGAGTCAGGTACCCATTGACACCTGGGTAGAGTAGAGAGTGATGCCGTGTTTTGAATCAGCACATTTGCTGTGAGAGGCCAGCACTCTAACCATTCAGTCAGTCAGACACGTGGTCATCCTGTATTAGTTATATATATGATCATCATTTTTCTTTACGCTTATGGAGCATATGCCCAGCACAATAGCTGGTCCCCTTGCAGAAAGCCTGCACCAAGCACTCACATTCTCTTGCAGTCGTAGTTTATGTAGCAATATGTTTACATGATGAGGTTGCCAGTCCCATACACAACCTTACATTAGCCCCCTTGTGTAACAAGCCTGAGTGTGCAGTGGACCTATCCCTTCTTTGTCTTTTCAGAGACCCTCGTGATCTACACTGAGCAGTTAAATATATATATCTTGTTATGTGTCTTTTTAGATGTGAATGTTAATATGCAATAACAGGATGGTTCCTGTGGCCAAGATGACATCTAGGGTAGCAAATCTCTTAGACCCCGCAACCAGCCAACACCACTCAGAATGATTTGGTTCACAACTGACGAAGTGGACAATATGCAATTTATTTCAGACTGCACGCAGCTCCACATTCCATAGTTCAGGCCAACATATAATGGCAGATAATATGCAATGCATTAGACGAAATACCGTAGGCAGTCAATTCATGTCAGGAACGCTGTCCTTTAGTTCTCAATATGATTTATCATCTCTTCACACTCGACACTGAGCAATTATACTTCATGTCAATACAGATAACTAGATACATCTCACTGAAGATTTTGATGAATTAGTGATAACAGAACTCCATTATAAACACTTTAACAATAAAGAGCTCAAATACATACGTCCACTCGCCATGACACACCATTGTATAAGGCCCCGCACTTCTGCTCCTCTAATTTCACGTGAGCCAGCCAAGCATATCGGCTTAACGTCACTCACCCGTCTTTATCAGTGACCCGTATAAAATAAACATACAAAGAGCCATGTTCAAAATTTTATTTAAAATACTTCATGCGAAAATAAATGTTGTTGCACAATATATGTAGATGTTTTTTTAAACAACGTATGTGTGTATATGTATCAGTGATGGATAACTGTCACGAAATGGATTTAGGACTAGAGACTGTCTACCTATAGTGACAAGACACTAGTGAGAAGAAAGACTGAAATGATAGATTCAGATAGAAATATAGTGCAAACTGTGAAAGTTGAGACCATTGGCTCCGAGGTTGAGAACCGAGGGTGATTCTTTCCTCGCCACTTCGGACGTTTAAATTGCTATGGCCTCGAACCACCTCTAACTACCCTATGGGGATAAGGTTCAATTAAGATTCACAAACACCAAGGTACAGACAACATATAGCTACTGTACTAAAGGAAATGACTGATGCCAGCTACAATTTATACAAGTTTATTATACACCTATAAACAACAAACATATGCATGTCCCATACATCAAGTGCGAGGATGCACTCCTGAAACAAAATCAAGCACAGTTAAAAATGCATCAACCCCAACCCTTCTCCCACAATTGCAACCTGTATGGAGAAAGAAGGTAAGGTTAACTGAAATGAACTACACTGCACTTGATGTCGCCTACACTCCAAACTAGCTGTTCTAAATTCTAACTCTAACTCTAAGTCCACTGATAGCTGGAACGACTGCGAAGTGACTACACAATCTCTGCACAGACTTCGGTTCTACACAGCCTATCCTGGAATCTCCTGAACACAACTAACTGCACCTCTAAACTTCAGCAGCTGTCCTCTGCTATGATTCACCAAAACTAACAGTTCTGCCTATCTGTGCTGACTTCAGTAGAGAGAATGTTTACCCTATCTCTCTCCACTACTCTGGAATTGATTGAGGTTTAACAGAACCCCCCCTGGATTCTGGACTGGAACTGTAGCTGACTTCTACCACTCTGAAATTACCTGCCCGAGTATCTATAACTGGGCCGTCGGCTTTATTATGGCCGTGAAGAAACGAACACAAAATTACCACAACGCTGGCAGCCTGCCAAATCTGCGTGTGTAACGAGCGTCAGAGCTCAGGATTTATCCACAAAAATCCTATTCGCTGGAAAATGTCTTCCCCTGGCTGGGAAAACGTATTTTCTTCCTCTCCTTCCACTACTGGCAACTAACGTAAAACCCTTGCGGTTCTGCGAATGCCCCAACTTTGCCGTGGGAGAAATTTTGTGGTCTCAAAATTCCGCTCTCATTCCCACAAAGCCGGTACCTGCTGTTTTAGACAAAACAAAACAACAGCTAAACAAACCATAATAATACATTTCAAATAACAATTAACTTCCTTACTCTTCACCACGTAACTCCCCTCTCTACCTGAGCCTACAAAGTAAACATTGGCTAACCCAGATCGCTTGTTCTGCCTGACTAACTCCGAGCAACAACAATATTTTCACTGGCCCGTCTGGGCAGACGTACTGTGGCCTACTTCTTACGCTTGTAATATAATATGATACATTAATAATACGAACCACACATTGTAATAATATGCGAATCTTGACATGTACGATATTCTGTAAATAAACATGGCTACGAATTGAACATGCTTTTACTGAGTCCCTTCTGAAACGTGTGTGCTTGTGTAGATGACGAGGTAATGATTATATACATACATCATAACATTACATGGTGGCAGCGGTCGATACCGGACTGACGCAAAACAGCTACACGATAACACGTGAGTACAGTTTATTCGGCTAATTTTCGTCATCGAGGTCAACAATGGCAGCTAAACATTACCGCAGCGCACCGCAAATGAGATTTGCCGGTCAAGATGATAAGAGTGAAGCTTTCTTGTTATGGCGCCAACGCATAGATCTATATTCCAAGACCACTGGTCTGGAAGGACAAACCCTAACTCCATATATCCTAGAAGCATTGGACGATGAAGGTTTGAAAATTTACAACAGTTTTGCTACCGCCATGCCGGTTGAGTCGGCAACCGACCCCGTAGCCATATTGGACGAATTTGAAAAGCGTCTGATCATAAAGCACACAAACTTTAGAGCGGCAAGATTAGAGCTTCACCACCTGCGACAGAAACGTGGTGAAAGCCTAGATGATTTCTTCACTCGCATTAAGGAGAAAACAAGAGTATGTAAATTTAGCAACGAAGAAGAAAAAGAGCGAATTATTGAACAGATTCTTCTTAGCACACCAATGCCAGAGTTCCAGAAATGGCTACTGAGCCAGAGTGATACGCTAACTTTACAACAACTTCTGGATGAAGGCAGGAAACACGAGGCACAAGCACTAAACATTAAACAAATTCAGCAAGGTACATTAGCAGCCCAGGTGGATGCAGTGAAAAGCTATAAACCTAGACACAACAAAGCAACTGGTTCGAAACAACAAGAAAAACACAACACAAGCAGAGGTGCTATGTGTAAATGTTGTGGCCTAAACCACATACAAAACCACTGTCCAGCTAAAGACTCTACATGTCATTACTGCAGAAAGAGGGGCCACTGGATAAAATTATGTTTCAAGAGGAAACAAGACAGTGCTCAACACAACTTTCACAGCAGAGAGTCATCAAAACAAACACACTTTATGATGACTGAGGACCTTGACTCCAGTGAAGAAAGTGATCCTTCCACATTTGATACTGTGAAGATACTAACTTTCAGTAATGAACCAAAGAGAACGCAGGCTTTCTGCAAGGTACAATTCCGAATACCAGGAATTAAAAGGCACAAAGAAAGATATATTCGGTTCAAGATAGACACAGGTGCCCAAGGTAACACTCTACCCTTAAGAATATTCAGACAGATCATGCCTGACAAGGTGGATAAGCAAGGATTTCCCACAAGGGATGTAAAAAGTAGGAGTGGCAGGACAAAGCTAAGAGCTTACAATGGAACAAGTATAGACTGTTTCGGAGCAGTAACACTTGAATGTTTATACAGAGACTCTGAATGGACATCGTCAACATTTTACTTGGTAGATGTTGAAGGACCTGCAATTTTGGGTTTACCAATGTGCGAAAAGCTGAGTGTGGTAACTATTAACAACATTAAAGCTGACAAAAAAGAACATCTTACTCTACACGTCACTGGAGTAGATGACCTTAAACAGCGATTCCCAGAACAGTTCGACAGAATAGGCAAACTTCCAGGAAAGGCAAGATTCTTTTTAAAAGACAACGTTGAGCCAAAGATAGACCCACCTAGAAAGTATCCTATACATGTTAAACAGAAACTTGCCACAGAACTAGAAAAGATGGTGCAGAATGATGTTATTAGAAAGGTTGAAGAGCATTCTGATTGGTGTAGTAGTATCACAACCGTTCTGAAGCAGGATGGTTCTCTTCGGGTTTGCCTTGACCCAAAACACTTAAACAACAGTCTAAAGCGCTGTCCACACAAAATGCATACAGTGGAAGAGATAACTCACAGATTCCACAATGCCAAATATTTTTCTAAACTAGATGCTGTACACGGATACTGGAGTGTTGAGATAGCAGAGGAAAGTCAACTCCTTACAACTTTTCGAACACCATTCGGCAGATATTGTTTCAAGAGACTCCCATTTGGTTTGAATGTATCACAAGACATCTTTCAACAGAAGATTGACAACATTGTTGAGCAATGTTCTGGTACAGTGGCTATTGCGGATGACATTGTAGTCTGCGGCAGGTCAGAACAAGAACACGACCGTAACTTGATTAACTTGATGCATGTAGCACAGGCCAATGGGCTAACATTCAACAGCAAAAAGTGTACAATTAAGGCAACGGAGATACAATTTTTTGGATTGCTGTACACCCAGAATGGTGTAAAACCAGACCCTAAAAAGGTTGAAGATATTCATGACATGCCAACACCAGCTACAAAGAAGGAACTGCAACAATTCTTAGGTGCTGTCAATTTCCTAGCACAATTCATACCAAATTTGTCAGCTGCTGCAGAACCTTTGCGATCTCTGCTACAGAATGAAACTCCGTATGAATGGTCAGAAGACTACCAACACATATTCAACCACTTGAAGACCCTCATATCATCTGATGCATGCTTGAAATACTATGACATGCAAGCACCCACTTTTCTCATGGTTGATTCCAGTCTGAAAGGCCTAGGAGCAGCACTTTTGCAACCAGACAAAAATCCTGAAGGACACTATGCCAAAGAACTTCGTCCTGTAGCTTACGCAAGCAAATCATTAAGTTCTGGCGAAAAGAAACTTGCAAACATTGAAAGAGAAATGCTAGCTGTACGTTTTGGAATCAAACGCTTCCACACATTTCTTTTCAACCGCCCATTTACAATTCTCTCAGATCATAAGCCACTTGAGATGATTCATAAAAAACCAATAGCTTCAGCACCACCACGACTACAAGCTCTGTTATTGGAAACACAAGGTTATGATTTTAATATTCAGTATATCCCAGGAGAGGATATAGGTCTTGCAGATGCTCTCAGCAGATTACCAAACCCCAACAAGACAGCAGATCTTACCCCAAACATCAAAGTTGATTTTGTCAAGTTTAGCGATAATCGGCTTGAACACATCAGAGAAGACACAATGAGAGATCCTATCCTTAACTCTCTCAAAGAACTGATATACCATGGATGGCCAAGCTCTATCAGGGAAGTTCCAACACACATCCGTCCATACTACTCGATGAGGGACGAGTTAAGCATCGAAGATGGTCTGATCCTTAAAGGAGATCGCATTGTTGTACCAGAAACACAACGCGATATCATCCTTAAACAGCTCCATAATAGTCACCTTGGTATTGTGAAGACACAACTGAGAGCAAAGAAAGATGTTTACTGGCCACAGATAAACAAGGACATAGAAACACTATGTAAAAACTGTTCAATTTGCCAAGAACATGCAAATAGGCAGTGCAGAGAACCTCTCATACCATCAGACATACCATTGAGCCCTTGGAGCATTATAGGAACTGATATTTTCTCAATCGACAATAATGACTATCTTATTATTGCTGATTACTACAGCAAATTTCCCATCATTGAGAAACTTCCACAACCCTCACCATCAGCTGTTATTGCAGACATTACAAAGAAGTATTGCAGCATGTTTGGCATCCCAGATGAAATTAGATCAGACAACGGTCCACATTTCTCAGGTCAAGCATACAGAAACTTCACTAAGGACTGGAAGATCAAACACACAACATCATCACCTAGATACCCTAAATCTAATGGTTTCATTGAGAGACAGATACAAACTATCAAGTCAATCATGAAGAAAACAAGAACAGAGGATGTACACCTAGCACTATTGAGATGGAGAACAACACCGGTAGACAGTAAGATCGACAGTCCAGCAGAACTTATGTTTGATAGAAGAATTAAAGACCTCCTACCATCTAAGGTCCATTTCCGTCCACAACATAGAGACAGCACATATGATCAACTTCAGCATCGTCAGCAAGTTCAGAAATCCAACTATGACAAATGTGCTAAAGACTTACCACCATTATATCCTGGTCAGCATGTGACTACCTACAACCACAACAATGACACATGGTCAAAAGCAACAATCATTTCCAGAAACCCTGAACCCAGGAGCTATACTTTAAGACCAGACAGCAGCAGCAACCTCCTGAGGCGAAACAGAGTGGACATAAGAGAAATCCCACAGAATACAACAGAACAGAGAATTCCCATGCTTTCAACAGACAATGCAGTAACTCCAGACTTTGGTGCCCCACAAAACCAACAAGCGCCAAGGCCGAAATCACAACCAACTCAAGCTAAACCAGGGACTTCCGCAGAACCACCAGCACTTTACACCACTCGTTCTGGCCGTACAGTGACACCTCCCAGCCGATACAGACAGTGACATATATATACTCACACTGAGCATTACACATACTTATCCTTTCTCACATGAAACATTTTGTTGGAAATGTTTGCACACATTTTTTTTTCAAAAAAGGGGGGATGTAATATAATATGATACATTAATAATACGAACCACACATTGTAATAATATGCGAATCTTGACATGTACGATATTCTGTAAATAAACATGGCTACGAATTGAACATGCTTTTACTGAGTCCCTTCTGAAACGTGTGTGCTTGTGTAGATGACGAGGTAATGATTATATACATACATCATAACATTACAACGCTGACACTAATGCCGTAATGTTTAACACAACTAAAACTAGCCTTCTCTAGGAATTCCTAAAATTCCCGTCAATAATAGTAATCACATTCAAAATGTAATACAAAATAATTCCCTTTAAAATTACTTCTCCCATCTTCTGAATTCACAGAACAATAATGCACAATCAATAACATATAATCCTGTTTACGCTAGCATCTACCTGCCGTCAAAAGTTATACATAACCCCCGATTATCAAATTGAAAACCCCGTAGTTCCGCCACGTGGTGCCGCAGTTTTTCAACCACGCGCTCCTGCATACATTCATTACTGATAGCACACACGTGCTCCAATTAATACCTCTATCACTTCCGTCCACAGTTATATGCGTAACTATATAAATAGCGAGCATCAATACTCTCACTAAAATCCCAAATGAAAATACACATTACACGCTCCCGACTATTCTGTAAATACATATGATTCGCAGATGCGAGTTTCTCTCCCGACCGACTTTGCAATAATACAAAGCGGTGATATCTCAACTTTTAAACCATGCCGCTATTCTTTCAACAAGGAATTAAATGGACCTAGTTTCTCATGTCTATCACTCAGATCGAATTGATGGCTCTGGAGTTAAGAATTAAATTAAACTAAACTTCCCAAGAAACTTAAATGATCGGCTAGGACTAGAAAAATTAAATAAAGTCCTTACGCACAAATTCATGCTTACCAAATCTCGAATGTCCAACTGAAGGGCAATCGACTTGACTCTGGCAACCCGGCTTTGGCAATTAATTTTTAGAGACCGAACTTATGAAGTTCGGGCGTATTTATTCTCAAGCCCCCACGCGCCGACTTCATGACGTCACATGCGCGGCGTGGTTCTAAAGCCAATGGGCGCTCTGCATTTCAACTGCAGTTAGCTCTCCGCCAATCAGAACCTTAGATCTTTCTGATGCAACCAGTCCCCGCTAGACAAAGAACCGGGAATTGGTCCTAGCCCTATACTGCGGAAATGAAGCAAAAATGGCCGCAAATAATTTAACTCCCGAAAAATGCGTATATGGCCACGCAATATCTTTAAAAAAGGACACTGGTGCAAATCCTGATCCAGCCTCTATAATCTCAATCTAGAATAATACTTTCTAATTCCCTACACCCCCATTCTAAACACATAAAGAAGAATCATAAAGCAGATGAGATCAAACTCCCTCGTGATCTCATCTTGAAAAAACGTAAATAATAGAAGGAGAAGAAACATGGAGAAGGATTTCCTGTACTCCCTCCAACAATATATTGAACAAATTGCAAGGAGAAAAAGACATGGGCCATTTGAAAGACAGAATCTCAGTACTCTCGTCACATCACTCCCCCCTTTCAAAGATTGAGCAACGATCTCATTACTGAAATCTCTGTGTTTCACATTGGCCCTTAACTGTCTACAAGGCTGTCTGTCCTTACCCCTCCTATTCAGTGTTCTTCGACCTTCCTCTTTTGCGTTTCCTCCTTCTTCATCTCCTAGAATGAGCTCCTATGCTCCGTTGGGAGAGTTGATCTCTCTTCAGACCTGTGCCGTCTAATGGCGGGTCTGAACTTTCCCTTGCTATGGCCGTCAAAAGGCTGTCCTGGTCAGCTGATGTGACCGGCGGGCGCTGTGGCGACCTGGCAATGGCGACTTCCTCGCTGCGCGTCAGCAGAGTTGTGACTGCTGGTACCGTGCGAAACTGATGCAACGTCTCGGGTTCCTCTGGTGTAGAGCCTCCGATTTCTTGCTGGGTGTCTATTGGATCACGATCGACCTCAATAGCTTCTACCTTTGAAGAAAGGTAGGTAAGATCTGCCCCTGGCAGTGGTTCTGGACTCGCTCTTCCCCTACCAATCTGAAGCGGGACAGAGCTCTCCAAAATCGCTCCTTGCGAAGTTATAAGGCAGTTTCCCTCACTAATTCCTGGCCTGGAAAGTTTGTGAGATGCCCGTATAGTTCCAGAGAGTCCTCCGTCTAAAACTCTGGTTCTAAGAAAATTCTCAACCTTGCCCTCCCCGTCGAGAGTTGCTGGCGTCAGTTGGAATGTGTCCTGCAGTGACACTTGACGGTTTAAGATCCCGTTAGATCGCGGAGAATCTGAGATAAAGCTCTCGGTGACTGGTTCCAATGTTCCGTGAAACGAATTGGAAAAGATAGCCAATTTTTCAGGCTGCTCGTTACAAGAGTCGTTTCCTGTAAACGAGATACGAGAGTTGTGGGGCCCATCTCCGTTTATAGGCAAACGGATACTCAGATCACTGTCCTCCTCCGTTTGAGTAAAGTGCTGGTCGGATGGGGCTCCAGGGCTGGTTGGAACTATATGCTCGCTCAGACCGCTATCTTGTGCCCTATGAAGATGGCGCTGGTCGTTGACATATGTAATACCGCTCTTGTCAGTATGTCCCTCACTTGAAGGAGCTAATACCATCGGGGGCCTAATTCCCGACAACAAAGAGTGTACTTCCGGAATCAGAGGCGTCGTCACCACTGTTTGGCCGGTTGGCTGAACAGGGCTGGCGGGCGAATTTGCCTCTGCAAATAACATATCACTGTCGTCAGAGGCGTTGCACCCCTCCTTGGCACGACAGCTATGTTTGAGCTCGCTCGGGGCTCCGTGAATTAGGGGTTCTCCTTTTTCACTTATCTGGCCTGCAGTAGGCCCCCTTGCATCAGCAAGGATCGGTGTGGGCGGGTTCCCCAAAACTAAATATGGGTTACCGAGAATGAAGTCGTAGGCCGGCTGAGCCGTTACAGCTGCCTTGATGGTGCCAGACACGAACCTACATTTCACCTCAATATTGGCTACCGGAAAGCGCTGTGAAGTCCCTTTCCTTAAAACTCCACCAATATTCACTTTTTCCTTCGTCATCTGCCAGGGCTTCACCAGATGTCGGGCGACTATGCTGGGGTATGTAAGCCCGCTGTCAAATAAGCATGTTGTCTCAGTCCCGTTCACTTCTGCTGGCCCGCTGTTGGAAAACAACTTCTCTGACTGGAAGGGTTTCCACTTCTTCCCTTGTTTCACCCTCACAGGCCTTAAACACGCCATCTGATGAGCGGGTTGTTTGTTTGGGCACCGTGTTGTCCAATGAGAAGTAGTCCGACAGAACCTACAATATCTCTCATTATCTCCCCGGTTCCTGACGGGTTCATGAGACGTCGGCCCCTGTGTTCTGTTAGGCGGCTGGGAGCGCATGTTATGACTGGGAGGGAGCTCCTTGCGAGACGGCCCTTGCTGCTGTTGATCTGAAGAGGAAGGCGACTGCGATGAAGATGCTCCTTTGTCCGGGGCTGGCAGGTCAGGGTGTTTTCTTTTCTGTCCCAGTACTTCGGCCTGTGCCGTCTGGAACCTTTCAGCAAAAAGAATTATCTGGTCCAGTTGCTGTGCGCCCTGCTCCGCCAGGTACTTCCTTAAGTCCGGAGACATGTTGGCCTTTATCTGTTCGCACAGAACTAATTCTTCCAATCCTTCAAAAGATTTAGCCAAACCCGACAACTCTCTCCAGCGAGTGAGGTAATTCCTCAGCCTCTCTGCGAACTGGGGAAAACTTTCTCCTTTCTCCAGTCGACTTTCCCTAAACATCGTTTGGCACTTCCGGGGAGTCCATTGGAATCGCTGTAACAGGGCGTTCCGCAGAGCCTCAAAGTTACCTTGGTCATCTACCAGCATCTTGCTATAGACCTCATACGCATGTCCTCTTAGAGATTGAGATAATTTGAGACACCAAAGACTATCATCCAGCCCGTATGCCTTTGCCATCCGTTCAAATTTTTCTAAAAATACCTCAATTTTCTCATTCCCGTTAGGAAAAGAGTCCATCGGAAAATTCATGGCTGCCATCCGGGGCCCTCCGTTTCCTGAGGTGTCTGTTGCCCCTGCTCCGGGAGAATCTCCGTTAGCCGAACTGCCTTCCGAAGATCGGTACTGCAGTTCCAGTGAACGCAGGGCAAGTTCATGCTGTCTCTCTGCTGCCTTCTCCCTCTCTTGGGCTTCCCTCTGTGCTAACTTCTCCTGGGCTTCCCTCTGTGCTATCTTCTCCTGGGCTTCCCTCTCTGCTATCTTCTCCTGGGCTTCCCTCTCTGCTTTTCTCTCCTCTGCCTGTCGGGTCTTCTCTTCTTTCTCCGCTTCCCTTTTCTCTCTCTCCGTCTGCCGGTCCTGTTCCCTCATAATGTAAGCCTTAGTCTCGGCCTCATTCATCCCCATGCTTTTAGCTGCGTCCTTCCATGCAGTAAGTAGCTTGACCAATTCAGCCATCTTACCTGACAAATCAGCAGTACTCACAACGAGGGGAAATGACAAAAAAGGAACAAGAAAAATTTACTGTTACCTACTAGGAATATGCTGTCGCAAAAACCCGCACTCAGACTAGCACCAAGTCTGACTAATAACTACCTGAAAAAAATTCAAGTTATCCAGCTACCCAAAACCCGAATTTACTTTCCTGTTAAGAAAAAAAAATTCAATTAGCCATCAATTACCTCTAAGTCATAAACAACCTTACTACAACTATCATCTAACTAACTGTAACCTGTGGAAAAAAACTTATAGCTGGATCAGTCTTAATATAGCTCAAGTCTAGGGGATATTTAAGAAATCTATTTCCAGAACTTTCTTCAGAGACAATCTATGAATCTAGAATTGATCCCAACAAAGATGATCCCAAGGACGACGCCACCCACTTTGTCAAGATCACAGAATTGAACGTAACAAAGATGATTCACCGGACGATAGCACCCACTTTGTCACGAAATGGATTTAGGACTAGAGACTGTCTACCTATAGTGACAAGACACTAGTGAGAAGAAAGACTGAAATGATAGATTCAGATAGAAATATAGTGCAAACTGTGAAAGTTGAGACCATTGGCTCCGAGGTTGAGAACCGAGGTTGATTCTTTCCTCGCCACTTCGGACGTTTAAATTGCTATGGCCTCGAACCACCTCTAACTACCCTATGGGGATAAGGTTCAATTAAGATTCACAAACACCAAGGTACAGACAACATATAGCTACTGTACTAAAGGAAATGACTGATGCCAGCTACAATTTATACAAGTTTATTATACACCTATAAACAACAAACATATGCATGTCCCATACATCAAGTGCGAGGATGCACTCCTGAAACAAAATCAAGCACAGTTAAAAATGCATCAACCCCAACCCTTCTCCCACAATTGCAACCTGTATGGAGAAAGAAGGTAAGGTTAACTGAAATGAACTACACTGCACTTGATGTCGCCTACACTCCAAACTAGCTGTTCTAAATTCTAACTCTAACTCTAAGTCCACTGATAGCTGGAACGACTGCGAAGTGACTACACAATCTCTGCACAGACTTCGGTTCTACACAGCCTATCCTGGAATCTCCTGAACACAACTAACTGCACCTCTAAACTTCAGCAGCTGTCCTCTGCTATGATTCACCAAAACTAACAGTTCTGCCTATCTGTGCTGACTTCAGTAGAGAGAATGTTTACCCTATCTCTCTCCACTACTCTGGAATTGATTGAGGTTTAACAGAACCCCCCTGGATTCTGGACTGGAACTGTAGCTGACTTCTACCACTCTGAAATTACCTGCCCGAGTATCTATAACTGGGCCGTCGGCTTTATTATGGCCGTGAAGAAACGAACACAAAATTACCACAACGCTGGCAGCCTGCCAAATCTGCGTGTGTAACGAGCGTCAGAGCTCAGGATTTATCCACAAAAATCCTATTCGCTGGAAAATGTCTTCCCCTGGCTGGGAAAACGTATTTTCTTCCTCTCCTTCCACTACTGGCAACTAACGTAAAACCCTTGCGGTTCTGCGAATGCCCCAACTTTGCCGTGGGAGAAATTTTGTGGTCTCAAAATTCCGCTCTCATTCCCACAAAGCCGGTACCTGCTGTTTTAGACAAAACAAAACAACAGCTAAACAAACCATAATAATACATTTCAAATAACAATTAACTTCCTTACTCTTCACCACGTAACTCCCCTCTCTACCTGAGCCTACAAAGTAAACATTGGCTAACCCAGATCGCTTGTTCTGCCTGACTAACTCCGAGCAACAACAATATTTTCACTGGCCCGTCTGGGCAGACGTACTGTGGCCTACTTCTTACGCTGACACTAATGCCGTAATGTTTAACACAACTAAAACTAGCCTTCTCTAGGAATTCCTAAAATTCCCGTCAATAATAGTAATCACATTCAAAATGTAATACAAAATAATTCCCTTTAAAATTACTTCTCCCATCTTCTGAATTCACAGAACAATAATGCACAATCAATAACATATAATCCTGTTTACGCTAGCATCTACTTGCCGTCAAAAGTTATACATAACCCCCGATTATCAAATTGAAAACCCCGTAGTTCCGCCACGTGGTGCCGCAGTTTTTCAACCACGCGCTCCTGCATACATTCATTACTGATAGCACACACGTGCTCCAATTAATACCTCTATCACTTCCGTCCACAGTTATATGCGTAACTATATAAATAGCGAGCATCAATACTCTCACTAAAATCACAAATGAAAATACACATTACACGCTGCCGACTATTCTGTAAATACATATGATTCGCAGATGCGAGTTTCTCTCCCGACCGACTTTGCAATAATACAAAGCGGTGATATCTCAACTTTTAAACCATGCCGCTATTCTTTCAACAAGGAATTAAATGGACCTAGTTTCTCATGTCTATCACTCAGATCGAATTGATGGCTCTGGAGTTAAGAATTAAATTAAACTAAACTTCCCAAGAAACTTAAATGATCGGCTAGGACTAGAAAAATTAAATAAAGTCCTCACGCAAAAATTCATGCTTACCAAATCTCGAATGTCCAACTGAAGGGCAATCGACTTGACTCTGGCAACCCGGCTTTGGCAATTAATTTTTAGAGACCGAACTTATGAAGTTCGGGCGTATTTATTCTCAAGCCCCCACGCGCCGACTTCATGACGTCACATGCGCGGCGTGGTTCTAAAGCCAATGGGCGCTCTGCATTTCAACTGCAGTTAGCTCTCCGCCAATCAGAACCTTAGATCTTTCTGATGCAACCAGTCCCCGCTAGACAAAGAACCGGGAATTGGTCCTAGCCCTATACTGCGGAAATGAAGCAAAAATGGCCGCAAATAATTTAACTCCCGAAAAATGCGTATATGGCCACGCAATATCTTTAAAAAAGGACACTGGTGCAAATCCTGATCCAGCCTCTATAATCTCAATCTAGAATAATACTTTCTAATTCCCTACACCCCCATTCTAAACACATAAAGAAGAACCATAAAGCAGATGAGATCAAACTCCCTCGTGATCTCATCTTGAAAAAACGTAAATAATAGAAGGAGAAGAAACATGGAGAAGGATTTCCTGTACTCCCTCCAACAATATATTGAACAAATTGCAAGGAGAAAAAGACATGGGCCATTTGAAAGACAGAATCTCAGTACTCTCGTCACAATAACTGTTTTTCTTGTCATTATTATTTGTTGTCATCTGTTCTTACTTTTGTCCTCAAATCACTGACAAACGCTATGCAGCAAATACTCTTTGTCTATTCTTATACAAAGTGGTTTCTTCTCATCATCTCGTTCCGAGACATGAAACTTAAGTTTTTTTGCTTTAATCGTAAAAACATCTTTCTTCATATCTCATTGTCTCTGATAGCACCTGTCAAATTTATAATTTCCATTTCTTTAAGGTTCATCTCTTGTCGCGAGAGGTTTGGATGTTATTGAAAGTAATAAGATATCCTGGACATAAAGGTGTATCAGATGATACCAGGATAGTGCCAGATAAGAGTCTGGTCTTATCAGTAATACCCCTTTCTCTGAAAAAGAGTAAAGGTGTATAGACAACAAAGGTAGGGTCAAGCTGTATAAGTTCCCAGAGAAGATGGTAATGTAGTTTCTGAGTCCTTATGGGCTACCTCTCCAGATCCTCCTCTGTTAATATGGTAATTATTATTAATATTTTAAACTCTGCTAGGGGTAATTATTTAATTAAATTCACCAACAATGAATAAAACTTAACTTAATTTAAGCAAGTCTGCTGGTAAATATTTACAATTTATTTGTACATTTACTCTTTTCTGTTTGAAAAGTTTTAAAAGAACTCATATTACAAAAGTAAATAAATAATAAAAATGTTCAACAAAGTCTTTCACTGAATTAAGATGTCTATCAATATGGAGACAGTCTTGCTTGGTTGATCTGTCCCTGAATAATTACTAGTGTTATTCTCACAGTCTAATTGACAAGCTATACTGCTAGGTTCATCACAAACTGGTTTGATTTTAGTTTTGGTGATCAGGAATATGCTACACAGTTGCCTTTGTGGGCAACTTATCTGAGTCACTGAGGATGGCTCCCTCTGATACTGGAGAGAATTGGCGGATGAAATTCTTCCAACTGGTATACTCGCAATGTCTGGCCCTCTAACATAGACCGGCACTGCATCCGTCGTAACCTCAGTAATAGATGCCTCTTATATTTGTCGTAGATTACAGGATAAAACCCTCAGGCATACACACAGACGAGCCGTTAATGGTTGGTTAAGATCTGCTTTCAGGTACAGAAGGCAAAACACTTGCATTAACACAGGCTTTCTTTTGCCGCTCGCTGTCGATTCAAATATTGTGACTGACCTGATTCTATTAGGCACGCACTATTTATAGAGTGACCTCGCCCGTCCGAGGTGGTTTCCCCTACTAATGTGTTTCAAGGTCCGAAAATATTGGTAAAATTTGCCTATTGTTCAAATCAGGAAAACTACTTTTTTTTAATTATCTCCGTTATTCCTGGAGCGATTTTATTCATCCAAAGCTTAAATTATACTCTGAATTATTCTTTATATATCTATCTAATAATCTTTTAGTCTCATAAGTGCATTTTATTCTATGCATAATTTAAACAGCTAAATTAAGGACTAACCTGAAGCTTCAAATGCATTCAACCAGAGGTTTCTCCCGTCCTATATTAGCATTTATAAAAGTTATTGTACCTACGGGTAGAGCAACATTCCCAGTATCGTTTTGTATACTTCTTCCATGTGGTACCGTACTTCTTTCATACTGATGTAGTAAATTGTCTTCCGATACTAGGTTGCACAGATTGGACTTCCATTTTTATTATCCAAGGCTGTAGTAAACACTGCATATCGGAGCGTTCTGATTGGACTGGGTATCTTGCAGTTCTTACAATGTATGGCGCGCGGTGTGGTCAGAGTTACTTAGAATTCGTGATACAGACGTCACTTCACGACATCTCTCTTCTGCCTGCCTATCCTCTATTTTTTGTGCATTGTTGGCACGTTCTTTGTGCTTGTTTCAGTAGAATTAAACACCCTCATTTTCCTCTTCTCTCTCTCCCCCCTTTTCTCTTTCCTTCTTTGGGTCTTTTAACCTCAGTTTGTTCACTGCCAAAAATGACAGGATGTGTGTGGAAAGAAATGTGCAGGCTGACTATGAGTGTGAGAACAAAAAAAAGATAGAGCAATATCTCGCTTCACTCCTCTAGGGGCACATACATCTTGCTGGCACATATAGACATATAACAAAGAAATCTCAACTACAATCTTTTTTCTTTATTAGTCCATGAACACCACAATAAGAACCCCTTACTGTACCAGTGGAGTGTTCTACTGACAAAGCAAAGCAAGGCTGTGAAAAAAACAAGTTCACACAAGAAACCTAGTTTAACAATTCTGGTTGATCTTTAAACAACCAAGCCACCAAAATGCTGACCAAGAATCGCAGGTGTGTCAGTGGTGTACTGCGGAACAACTGCAATAATTTATCTTCACTTTGTTACTTTCATAATTGCCTTCGGCTGGCAGAATTGTGGATTTTAAAGCTGCAACCAAGGTGGAATGGGTTCATTTGCTACACAAGACAACAGGAGGCTGAGACACTGGGGAGTCATGACCCAGGTGGGCCCGCCCCTTAGAGTGTAAAGGAGAATAAGGGGCCGAAACACTTGTTGTATCGCTCTGTATAGAGTTTCCTATCATTTCATTATTCACTCTAGCAGCATGGATGGTCCGTGGTTCAATTTCCCAGGTAACCTATCACTTATATTTTGTTCAGTTGTCTGGTGTCATTCTTTCTGACTTACGAGTAATATAGACCTATATTTATTTATTTACTATAATGGTGCATCATTGTCTAGTTCGTGTCATCAGTTCCACATTAGTGATCTTGTCATACTGCTTCAATCCGTATATTCCTCGCAAGCACCCATTTATGAAAGTGTTTACTTCTTGGTTGTCGTTTTTGTTGTCTTCATATTTCAGAGCCATACAATAGGACTGATTTAATAAATCTCAGTTGTGGCTACAGAAAGACAACTGTATATTTTACAGGCTCAAAAAACACTTTATGATTGTTTATTGAAGCTTTATAAATAGGTGAAACCAAAAAGTCATTCAGTTGAGGACTCGAGTGAAAACATTCTTACCAAATCCTTTGGTGACAACCTCAGTTCTGTTTATGACTCTACTCACTTTTTGAAGAAAAAAATTTTTTATTTTATTTTAGCAGAATAAATATTAATTTTCTTTTCATGTTTTCAGCTAGTTTTAGGTTGCTCTACATATTCAAAACTGTCATTTCATTCATAGTAATGATTTGTTCATGGTCCGAAATTGCATCATAAGTGTAACTGAAAAAAGTATTGTTTGTGTCACTAACAGCCTTGTGTCATACGCTTCTCCATCTGTGACAGTACAATTTTTTATCATGTAATTTGAAATAATATATTCTACCAACAATGCATGCACATGTACATGTGTGCACTTTCTGAAACAAAGAACATAAATCTCTTGAGCTCCCTAAAAGTAATTCTTTCTGCAGGAAAAGAACTAGTAAAACATTAAGAAAGTAAAAATAAAATGTACAAAAATCACGCTTTTGTTTAATGTTTTATTTCCAGCTTTGCTTCACAAAATATCTTACGACTGACTATAATATTTGTAAATGTCATCTTTCAATCAAAGGGTTGGAAACTTTCTTGCTGTTCTGTAGAGAGGTTAATTAAAGATGTCTTGAAGTAACACAGCATTCTCAGCCTTGTCTGATAAAATGAGTCACAGATGATGTGATACTGTCATCAGGAAGGTCATCCAGAAAGACAATTTAAAAAAATAAAATAACATCTAGAGCAGTAAATTAAAGCAAGCTTAATTAGAATAGGGAGCCGTGGTAGCATAGTGGTTAGTGCACTGGATTCCTAGCTCAGTGGTCTATGGTTCGATCTCCAGATGAGGTGGGATTTTTTTTAGGCCGCAAACGGCTCCTGGGTCGACCCAGCCCCAACTGGGTACCAGAGCAACTCTGGGAAGGTTAAGGCGGCCGGAGTGATGTTGACCACGTCACCCCTAGTGCGCCGATTGTCAAGAAAATATGGGCCTAACACCATATTCCCAATATGCCTCAATGGGCGTGTAACGGGATCCTTTACCTTTTAATTAGAATAGGATGTTACTGAAATACTGTATTGCTAAAATGTGGTCATCTATGGATAACTGATTGCGTGCCAGTGTTGACTGTAACTGTCTTCCCTATGGTAATTTGATACACATCATTCTTTTGAAAGCAATAATTTGTGTACGGTCATCTTAGGATATACCGTACTATACAGTATTCACTTATGTCATCTCCTCTTCTACAGTTCTCTTACGTGTCCATTTTCGCCACAAGCTTCTATTTTCATACGGATTCCATTCTGAGATCTGTCAGGCTATATTTTGATTATTTCCCTTGACAATATGGTCTATTCAGTTCCATCTCTTTGCTATTTACTGGTTCGTTCTTGTTAACAGGTCCCTGTCTCTTGTTATATCATGTCATTTGATTTTAAGATGCATTTGAGGCACTAGTTGGTAACAGTTTGCTAGTTATCTATTATTATGTGTGCGTTATCACTCTTCGGACCGGAAACTTTAAAAAAATCGTTCCAAACGGAACGATGACTTTTGAAGTAAAAAAGCACATTTATTTTTTAATTTTGACTTCAAATCAATGTTTTATATTAAGAATACATGTTAATAATTATATCTGTTCAATTACAAATAATTTGATGTAAAACACTCTTGGGTAGACTTCAAATTAAAATGTATCAAGGACTATCAGAAGTCAGATATGTAAGAGTATGAGAAAATGATACAAAATATCAGGTCTGAAGAGAGATTTATTGTTGTTTTTTGTTGTTGACGATGTATCTTTTTTTCATATAGTGACTAGGCCTTAACCGTCTCTCGAGTATGCTGTGTTTGTTCACTTTCTGATGTTAATCACTGACTTTTTAATATTCGCAAAAAACTGCAATTGCTACATGTTCATGTTTTATTTAATTTAATTTTTCTTACTCTGAGAAAGGCATGACTGGCCGTTACACTTCTGCTTTGTTCTTGCAATTCAGTAGAACTCTTCCATTCTTATTCGCGTTATGTCATCGTATTTAGGGTAATTCATTCCAAAAATGAAAGTTCAAGAAGCAAGCTACAGTATTCTGTCATAACGATAACAGAGATTTCCTTCTGGCTTTAATCTCGAAGGTACAATTTAGGAAACCTAAAGTGTGAATTAATGATAAACTATATAGCTACTGTGGAAACTTCAGATCTGTCCGCCGTAGTTGAAGCGCCCACTTCTGGTAGCTGTTTTCCGTGCAGTCTGAAAGTGTAAGGTCATCACTGCCCACGCTTGCAGTCAGGCACCGGTTTGTGGGGATATGGAGCAATGTCCGATCCTGTGATGAGAGCGAGTTAAAAGTTTGACAAGGCAATTTTCTTAAAGTGGATTTAATGATTAAATTTTAATTCCTTGTGATAATTGATGACAGGAACCAGACACGCGCCTGTGGAACAAGAGCTGAGAAGAAGACGCTGGCGATGGATATGACACACATTGAGAAAAACCTGTTGACAGCATCACCATGCAGTTTTTGTTCTGTAATCCCCAGAATAAAAGAGATAGAGGGAGACAAGGGAACATATGGAGAAGAGAAGACAGGCATGAAAAGACCTTGACCTGATGGCACAGATCAGGAAGACTTGGCATAAATTTGTTGAAGGCCTATGCTCATTTCAGAGCTGAAGAGTGATGGATACTTGAACTCTCCCGTGATGTTTGCAGGAGTCTTTGAGGAGACAAAGGAAATCATTAGACTACTGTTCACTTCGGCATGTCGTAAGAGGAAACTATTTTGAGGCTGCGCATGTGGCTGGCAACTTTATTATGTAAAATAAATTGTTACATAAATCACCACTGCATCAGAACAGCGGCTTAAACACAGGCTTCCTGTAAGGGGTCAGCCGTAGCAGCAGATCTAGGTAATGAGCCAAACCGGAAATGAATGAATTAAAACTTGAACTAGTCATGTGATGAAAACAATGTGGGATCTTCAAAAACGTGGAACAAGAAGAAAGTACTACTGATGAAATAAATTTTTGCTATAGGAACTCGAAATACGAGTTAAGTGTTTAATATTTTTCATATCCCGTTCGCTTATTCCTGTCGTATGTGATCGCGGATGGGCCACACCAAACAAGTTACAAATGCTTGTGAAATTCTATGTGTGTATGTATGCATTATGTACTATGTGTGTATGTACGCATTATGTACTATTTGTGTATTTTGTATGTATGTGTGTGTGTTACAATGATGAATGCAGTATTAATATTTACTACTTACTGTTGAAGTTAAGAATGTATTAATTTGTAATCACTTTTAGAAATGTATTATTACAGGCCACAAATGTAAAAAGGCAATAATGCCTATTTCTTTACCCCGATGAAATAAAGCTTTCATTCATTAATTCAGAAAGAAGACACTTTTTCCTGAATCCTTACCTTTGGGGAAAAAGAAACCATCATCCTTATAATGTATTGGATGTATACTGAATGTAATAACTTTCACTCCATCCATGTTACTCCCACATCCAAAAAATATACACACAAAATTTGAATTTATGAGAGTGAATGACATGTCTTGGGGCTCTGCTGGGCGCATACGTCAGTGTTCATACAGTTCCATCCATCTCGTCTCTCATTCACTTTCGCCACCTCTCTCCAGCTGTCACCTCCATCTTTTAATCTTGCCGTAGTGCCATTCTTTCAAGTGTCCATACATCTTCACTTCTTCCTATTTATTTGTTAGTTTCATGTCAGTTTCCGACTGACAGAGTGATTAGTGCACTTTCATGTCAGTTTCCGACTGACTGAGTGATTAGTGCAGTTGCCTCCCGCATATGGGTGGTCCTGATCCTAATGACTACATCAGCCAACTTACAAGGAGGGATTAGAGAACCATTTTTTGGCTCTGAACACAACATATACCACTCAACAATCACTTCAACAGTATCCAACCAGAGTGCCAGCTATGTACCTACCCCTATGAAACTGTTGACTAGCACCTCTTCGAGTGCCCCGTACTGAATGATATTAGGAAAATACTCCTTCCTCCAATGCCAGATAAGTGGAACACCTTCTATGGAGCAAAAGAACAACTTGCGAACACATGCAATTATTACTACATGGCATTGGGCCGAAGGGCGATAGCCAAAACGACGCCGGACCAATAACAACAATAACTTTATAAACCTGGACCTAGTACATGGAAGTCTCTAACACTTCACTTTCCTACGGCAGTATCTACTATGGGAACACTTTTTTTAATAGGAGCACGTAACAAATAATCCAACAGCTCGGTTATCGTCCATGCCATATTTATGAATATGCAAAGCCATAACCCTTGGAGGGGAGAACAAACTGCCGGACGCGCTTCATCGACACATTTGTGGGGAAAATTGTATGGCGACAATGTAAGCCTGAGACAGACCACCAACTTTATGAAAGAAATAGATTGGATTACATGACAGCAAACTAAGAAAAAATATTTGCGGCGGGAATAAAAAGAATTGTTTTCCTTTATAAATTGCGGACTAGCCCTTTCCTTCCGGCACTTAAAAGTGCGTTGTCCCCATGCTCAAAGGTACTTTCACAGCATTCCCAGTGAAAACCTGCAACCTAGGTGACAACAATTCACTTTATTTATGAATTGCATAAGTGAATTGCATTGTTTCAAATAAAGTTAACGTTCTGTAAAACTTCATTTAGTTTTGAATTTTACACAGCTGTGTCGATGGAGTTTCAGGATCCAGATCATCCGGCAGAGCTAAAAGTTACAATAATGCTGTACTTATTCCAAATTCGAAATACTGTGAAACCTGAAAACTGACATGATTTTATCAATTTAGATCTTAGTGGTCCTAAAGTAGACCCCACAGCTCTAGTGTATGCTCAGTCTTTTAGTCAGTTACCTCAGTATATACATTCAAAAATCGGTTATCTGAGTATTTAATCAGTACCCATGTACCTACTTATGTGTGTGTTTGCGTGTGCGCGCGCGAGGACGCTCGCTAGCTTGCGTAAATAAGATAACGCCTACAGTTGTACCTATCGCATTCCATGAAAATGTATGCATACTTTGCTGCAAACAAACCATTTCACACCGACTCTTACAGTTAACGTACTTCTCTGTATTTCCATGTGGGACCTGATGGTAGGCAGTTGTTTGTGTTGACGATCTGTCCGCCAGAGAAGCAGATATACCACTGATCCTGGTGAATCTGTCCAGAGTCACTGAGATACCAGAACTGGTTGTAACCTTGACCGTGGCATGGGTACATCTTCGGGGCTGGTTGGTTCTGCTCAGGCCCGCCCATGCTGTCTACACACCGAGGGCTAGGTATACTTCGAATCTAGCAGTGATATGAATAGTAAGAATTTGAATATTTTATTGAAGCCAAACTCCTGAAGCCAGAATCGAGTCCGTTAAAGTTAACATACACATATATATATTTTAGTGATCATTCAGCGCATTTAAGAATGACAATATATGCAATATTTTTTTGTAATGTAAATGTAGTGACCGTTTTATATGCTGGATGAAGGGAAGATATGACAAGGACTAAAACGTTTATGCAAAACTTACTTACTTAGTCGTTCCCTTTCTACCGTGAGGTGTAGAGGTTTGGAAGAGAGAGCGCCAGACCATTCTATCAGCTGTCTTCTTCCTGGCCTGGTTCCATTCTAGTCCTCGGTCCTTCAAAGATTGTCTAATGTTGTCCTCCCAGCGGACTCTGGGTCGTCCTGGAGGTCTGGATCCCTGGCTCTTTGTTTCCCATGCTTGTCGTGGTAGCCGATCTTCTCCCATTCTGCAGACATGGCCAAACCATCTTAGTTGGGACTGTTCTATTTGGGTCTGCAGCGGATGGGATTTTAGGTCTTGACGGATCGTCTGGTTGCGGACCATGTCTCTTCTTGTTACTTCAACCACTTTCCTCAGATACCTCATTTCTGAGGTTTGGATCTGGCTTTTGTGGGTTGTAGTCATTGCCCACGACTCGCATCCATATGCCAAGACTGGGACATAGGTGGAGCGGTATACAGCCATCTTCGTTTTCTTACCAACCTCTTTCTTGCTGAGGAATCCACGATTTATGGCCTGAAAAAGTCTCCCAGCCGCTGCTTTTCGACTGGCCAACTCTTCTTTGATGCCTCCCTTTCGGTCTATAATAGCTCCGAGATATTTAAAGTGGTCGACCTGCTCCAGGACCTGTTCTCCCAACTTAATCTGATGTTTTCTTTCTTCTCGTGATATCACCATGGATTTTGTTTTAGAGCTGCTTATGACCATCCCTCTCTTCTCCAGCTCTTCCTTCCAGACTTGCAGGTTGGATTGGAGATGTGCCTCTGATTTAGCAATCAGGGCAACATCATCAGCAAATGCCAGCTCCGAAATATAGACCTGTCTCATCTTCCAGTACCCCACTGAATACTTTCTTGTTCTCTCCTTACATGCCTTGATGACATCGTCCATAAGGAGTATGAAGAGGTAAGGTGATAGGATATCACCTTGTCTTACACCAGTGGTGGTCCTGAACTCTTCTGACTTATGGTTTGCTGTCCTCACATAATTTCTGCAAGACTTGTAGAAGCTCTGTATAGCATGAATCAGAGGTGCTGGAATATTCTTCCTTGCCAAACAGTCCCAAAGTTTGCTCCAGGGGACCCTGTCAAACGCCTTTTCCAGATCTATGAAACAAAGATGGATCTCACTCTTATACTCAAGGGCCTTTTCACTCAGCTGTCTGAGTGTGAAGATTAGGTCTTGAGTACTTCGGTTTGCTCGGAATCCGCACTGGACCTCATCCAATTGTGGCTCAGCTAGGCGTCGGAGTCTCTGCTCTAGGATTCTAGAGTAGATTTTACCAGGGACACTGAGAAGGGATATGCCTCTATGGTTTCCACATTGTCGATTGTCACCCTTTTTGAAAATTGGTGTTATGATGGCAATCTCCCAATCCTTTGGTATGGTCTTGTTGCACCATGCTGCCTGTAGGACCTTTAAGAGTAATAGGTCGCCTGATGCTCCCATGTACTTAACCATTTCTGGTGTTATACCATCATGCCCTGCTGCTTTGCCCATCTTGATTTTCTCTAGTGCTGCCCTCAGTTCTTCCATCTTTATGTCATCTTCACCATCATTGGTTTCCTCTTCTGTGTCAGTGGTTATCATTTCTGATGCTTCATCATGCTCACCATCCAGGAGTTCTGAGAAATATTCTTTCCATCTTTCCATTACTTCCTTCGGGGCAGTAAGCAATTTGCCTTGCTTGTCCTTTATAAATTTGAGAGGGCATTGTTTTTCTTTCCTCATGTTCTTTAGGGTCTTATAGAACAATTTCTGGTTTTCTTGTGCATCTTTTTCTAGCTTTTCTCCAAATTCTTCCCAGGACTTCTGTTTTGCTGCTAGCACTTTGTTCTTTGCTTCTGTTCTGAGTGTCACATATTCTCTATATTTTTCCATTTGTCCTGTTGTGTTTTTAGCTCCTAAGTATTGTTTCCATGCCATTTTCTTCTCTCTTATTTTCTCTTTGACTTCCTCTGTCCACCAAGGTGTCCTCTTTCTCTGGTTCCCAAGTCGGACTTCACCGCATGCTTCTGCAGCAGCTGTCTTTATGATATCCTTGAATTTATTCCAGAGGGTTTCCAAGTCATCAGGTCGTTCTTCTGTGTTGCTCACTGCTGTAGCAATAAGCCCCTGATATCTGGTCTTAATTTCTGGCTCTCTCAGCTTGTAGGTCCTAATGCTCATTTCTCCTGCTCGTTTACTTGGTTTCTTGCGTGATGTTGGGCAGTTCCTAGGCTGAGCAACTCTTTCAGTTGTTCGTTTGATTGTTAGCAGGTAGTGATCACTTCCAATCTCTGGCCCCCTCCAGACTCTTGCATCTCGGACATATCTGAATGAGCTTCTCCGAACAATGGCATAGTCGATCACTGACTTCTCATTCTTGGTTGGTTCACATCTAGTGTATGCATGTATGCGCTTATGGGGGAACTTTGTGTTTGTAATCACTAGATTCTGCTCACTGCAGAATCTAAGGAGTCGCTTTCCATTGTCATTGAGAGTATCTTCTCCATATCTTCCGATAACTCCACCCCATCTAGCATGGTCATTTCCAACTCTGGCATTAAAATCTCCGAGCATAATAACTTCATCTAGGCAGTCATCCACTGTCCTTTGAAGCAGCTCGAAGAATTCCTCCTTGACCTCTGCTCTCTCATCCTCATTTGGCCCATACACTATGACCAGGTTGACTATGGTTTCTCCTTCTTTTAGTTTTACAACCATAATGCGCTCCGAGACAAAGTTCCATCCCTTGATACTATCTTTCCTGCTAACAATCAAACGAACAACTGAAAGAGTTGCTCAGCCTAGGAACTGCCCAACATCACGCAAGAAACCAAGTAAACGAGCAGGAGAAATGAGCATTAGGACCTACAAGCTGAGAGAGCCAGAAATTAAGACCAGATATCAGGGGCTTATTGCTACAGCAGTGAGCAACACAGAAGAACGACCTGATGACTTGGAAACCCTCTGGAATAAATTCAAGGATATCATAAAGACAGCTGCTGCAGAAGCATGCGGTGAAGTCCGACTTGGGAACCAGAGAAAGAGGACACCTTGGTGGACAGAGGAAGTCAAAGAGAAAATAAGAGAGAAGAAAATGGCATGGAAACAATACTTAGGAGCTAAAAACACAACAGGACAAATGGAAAAATATAGAGAATATGTGACACTCAGAACAGAAGCAAAGAACAAAGTGCTAGCAGCAAAACAGAAGTCCTGGGAAGAATTTGGAGAAAAGCTAGAAAAAGATGCACAAGAAAACAAGAAATTGTTCTATAAGACCCTAAAGAACATGAGGAAAGAAAAACAATGCCCTCTCAAATTTATAAAGGACAAGCAAGGCAAATTGCTTACTGCCCCGAAGGAAGTAATGGAAAGATGGAAAGAATATTTCTCAGAACTCCTGGATGGTGAGCATGATGAAGCATCAGAAATGATAACCACTAGCACAGAAGAGAAAACTAATGATGGTGAAGATGACATAAAGATGGAAGAACTGAGGGCAGCACTAGAGAAAATCAAGATGGGCAAAGCAGCAGGGCATGATGGTATAACACCAGAAATGGTTAAGTACATGGGAGCATCAGGCGACCTATTACTCTTAAAGGTCCTACAGGCAGCATGGTGCAACAAGACCATACCAAAGGATTGGGAGATTGCCATCATAACACCAATTTTCAAAAAGGGTGACAATCGACAATGTGGAAACCATAGAGGCATATCCCTTCTCAGTGTCCCTGGCAAAATCTACTCTAGAATCCTAGAGCAGAGACTCCGACGCCTAGCTGAGCCACAATTGGATGAGGTCCAGTGCGGATTCCGAGCAAACCGAAGTACTCAAGACCTAATCTTCACACTCAGACAGCTGAGTGAAAAGGCCCTTGAGTATAAGAGTGAGATCCATCTTTGTTTCATAGATCTGGAAAAGGCGTTTGACAGGGGCCCCTGGAGCAAACTTTGGGACTGTTTGGCAAGGAAGAATATTCCAGCACCTCTGATTCATGCTATACAGAGCTTCTACAAGTCTTGCAGAAATTATGTGAGGACAGCAAACCATAAGTCAGAAGAGTTCAGAACCACCACTGGTGTAAGACAAGGTGATATCCTATCACCTTACCTCTTCATACTCCTTATGGACGATGTCATCAAGGCATGTAAGGAGAGAACAAGAAAGTATTCAGTGGGGTACTGGAAGATGAGACAGGTCTATATTTCGGAGCTGGCATTTGCTGATGATGTTGCCTTGATTGCTAAATCAGAGGCACATCTCCAATCCAACCTGCAAGTCTGGAAGGAAGAGCTGGAGAAGAGAGGGATGGTCATAAGCAGCTCTAAAACAAAATCCATGGTGATATCACGAGAAGAAAGAAAACATCAGATTAAGTTGGGAGAACAGGTCCTGGAGCAGGTCGACCACTTTAAATATCTCGGAGCTATTATAGACCGAAAGGGAGGCATCAAAGAAGAGTTGGCCACTCGAAAAGCAGCGGCTGGGAGACTTTTTCAGGCCATAAATCGTGGATTCCTCAGCAAGAAAGAGGTTGGTAAGAAAACGAAGATGGCTGTATACCGCTCCACCTATGTCCCAGTCTTGACATATGGATGCGAGTCATGGGCAATGACTACAACCCACAAAAGCCAGATCCAAACCTCAGAAATGAGGTATCTGAGGAAAGTGGTTGAAGTAACAAGAAGAGACATGGTCCGCAACCAGACGATCCGTCAAGGCCTAAAATCCCATCCGCTGCAGACCCAAATAGAACAGTCCCAACTAAGATGGTTTGGCCATGTCTGCAGAATGGGAGAAGATCGGCTACCACGACAAGCATGGGAAACAAAGAGCCAGGGATCCAGACCTCCAGGACGACCCAGAGTCCGCTGGGAGGACAACATTAGACAATCTTTGAAGGACCGAGGACTAGAATGGAACCAGGCCAGGAAGAAGACAGCTGATAGAATGGTCTGGCGCTCTCTCTTCCAAACCTCTACACCTCACGGTAGAAGGGGAACGACTAAGTAAGTAAGTAAGTAAGATACTATCTTTTTGATTTTGGGCCACAATGCAACCCACGCCCCCTTTAGCTCTTTCAGATATGGGTACACCACTGTAGAGCAACGTGTTGCCATCGAGATCCATGACTCCTTGTCCTTTTTTCTTCGTTTCCGTTATAGCCAGGATTTCTAGTTTTGCGTTCCTCATCTCTTCCACCAGCTCCTCTTCCTTCCCATTTATACTTCTTGTGTTCCAAGTTCCATAAGTCGTAGTCCGTAGTCCGTTCCAGTTCGTCGCCTTTAGAATCAGTCCGGTTTTCTCTCTTGTAGTTCGCGTAATCATGATTTAAAGCAAACAGGTGATTGGCCTGTTGTGCCTTTGCATGGTGGAGGGGCTGCCTCCTTACGGCCTCCATGCAGGCCGCCCTCCTCCTTTTTCATCCGGGCTTGGGACCGGCATTGGCGGAGTTCGTTTATGCAAAACAATTTAATAAATGGTGGGCGTAAGACCAGGAGATGAATGGAGAGCTTAGAAATGTATCTATGAATATGCAATTGTAGAGAGTCCATCAGAAAGGAGAGCAATGAAGAAGGTGAGTGTTTGAAAAAAAAATCTTACGGGTTAAAACACTTAAAACAACATTGAAAAGTCGCATCCCTTGCTACATTCCAGTTCTTATCTCTAAAGGTTCCATAAATTGTCCTTAATGAAGAACTCTGTATTTCAAGTCTTTATTTGTATTCCTTATTTGGTTATACAGTGAAGTACTCCTTAATGCCTTATCAGTTTTCAAAGCGTTTCTCTGTCTGTACCTCTACACCTCACGGTAGAAGGGGAACGACTAAGTAAGTTCTCTGTCTGTCTTTGTGGGCGGTCTTTTTATGTTCTACAAAATCCAATGCAAAGTGGTGAATTTAATTCCAAGCTCAATATCCTTACAGATGTGAATGATTCAGGGTGTCTGAGTAACTAAGATGTTTGGCATCCGCCTCTTAATTCTAAAGGTACTGGGTTCGGTGCCTAGTACAGGGAATATATTTGATGGAAATTTTGTTCAGAACCAGTGGTTCCTAATGATGTCATATTCCCCTTTGATCTCCTGGGTAGTTAGATCGGATGCCTAGCCTTCTCAGATAAGGGTGAAAAAATAGGACGTCCCGTGTACAAGTTGTGCATGTTAAAAATCCATTAGCAGTTGAAAATAGTAAAGAGTAGACTTTACTACCCACTGCCCTGGCAAAATTTATAAAATTAGGAAAACCTACCCACTACAAAAAATATTTATACAATGTGTGATTTCTGTATACACCTTGAGCTCCTCGCCTGTGCTACTGAGTTTGTGCACTGTGCTGAGATCCTCCTTGTGTGATCTAAGGGAGGAGATCGGAGCACTGACGGAGTAGTCCGTGTGCAATGAAGATAGTCCTCAAACCCAAACCAAACCAAACCATGCTTCAGAATACGCTGTGCTTTACTCAACACACTGGACTGAGAATCGACAACAAACCATCCCTGTTACATTTCACAGAAAAGACAGTTTTAGGAAAAAAAATTTAAAAAAAAAACAACTGATCCAAATAAAGACGAATGAGAAAAAAGAAATGGAAATAAGGAGATCAAACAGGCAAGCAAATATATGGTAATTAGAAGTAAACATAGCATGAATGAAGTGAGATAGTGACAAAAATAAGAGGGGAAAAAAATCAGAGAAGAAAAGAAGACGTAGGAGAAATATAATAAGATGAGAAAATTAATGATCACGAGAAACAAAAGAAAATATTCATTAACACAGAGTGAAAAATGTGACCATTATATTGAGTACTCACCTCTCCAGCGTATTTTATATTGGAGGCTAATACGACATTGGGATAGACATTACGTAAGTACCACTCAAAACTTTGACACTTCAGACGTTCACGAAGTGCTTTTCTCTCAGTCACGTCTCCGTAGTCACCCTTGAATGTAAAAAAACAAAACATCATTCTTGATCAAGAGGTTATGGAGGAAGAATAAAGCTACAGTGAGAGAGAACAAAACAAAGAAATAGAGAAGAAGAAAAAATAATTATTTCCAGCCGACTGCATCTAGAGCTTGTATATGTGTTTCTAGTGATTATATATATATATATATATATATATATATATATATATATATATATATATATATATATATATATATATATATATATATATATATATATAATAATAATAATAGCCCCTTCAGTCATAACTGACTATGGGAATGCGCCCCTGAGGTGACAGCCCTCAACTGCTTATTTTCCTGGTGCTCCTTTCGACGTTTTCTCCTCACCTCTGCTTCTTGTGTGAGCCTCTCTTCGCCCAATCTGAGGTGGTGCCGTAAATAGCATCGCCACTTATTGCGATCGGCAGCTTCATCCTCCCATGTTGCTGGATCCATGTCCAGTGCCCTCATATCTCTCTTGCACACATCTTTGAACCTCAGCTGTGGTCGCCCAACTGTTCTCTTGCCATCTGCTAATTGTCCGTAGAAGATATCTTTTGGGATGCGACCATCTTCCATGCGGCGAACATGGCCAAGCCAGCGAAGTCTGCGCTGTCTAAGCAGCGTATACATACTTTGAAGGCCAGCACGTGACAACACCTCGACATTTGTCACTTTATCTTTCCACGAGATGCCGAGGATGCGGCGTAGACACCGCAAATGGAAGGTATTGAGCCTTCTTTCTTGCTTAGCATAGGTCGTCCAGGTCTCGCTGCCATATAGGAGTGTGCTGGTGACGCAGGCATTATATACCGCAGCTTTGGTCTTCATTGTGAGTTTAGAGTTTCCCCAAACACGCGATGTGAGGCGGGCAAAGGTAGCTGCAGCTTTGCCAATGCGGCTGTCGATTTCTGTATCCAGTGAGAGTTTGTCATTGATGGTAGACCCTAGGTATGTAAAGTGGTGCACCACTGCCAATTCATAGTTATCGATAGTGATAACTGGTGCAGCACCCACATCCTGACTCAGCACATTCGTTTTCTTTAGACTTATTGTGAGGCCAAAGTCCTTGCATGCTTTAGTGAAGCGATTCATCAAGCTCTGAAGCTCCTGTTGGCTTTGAGTGACGACTGCAGCATCATCAGCGAACAACAAGTCTCTTATAGTGACCCTTCTGATTTTTGTTTTTGCCTTCAGCCTTGAAAGATTAAACAGACGGCCATCTGACCTAGTGTGAAGGCATATTCCTTCAGTTGCATCTCTGAATGCATGTTTCAAGAGTAAGGCAAAGAAGATTCCGAAGAGGGTCGGAGCCAGAACACAGCCTTGTTTAACGCCACTTCGTATATCAAAGGGCTGTGACGTGCTTCCAGCATATTGGACTGTTCCCTTCATCTCGTCATGGAATGACTTTATCATTTCCAGCATTTTAGAAGGGCAGCCTATTTTCAGGAGGATTTTAAAGAGTCCATCCCTACTAACCAGGTCGAATGCTTTTGTGAGGTCTATAAAGGCGATATATAATGGTCTTTTCTGCTCTCTTGATTTTTCCTGAAGCTGGCGGAGAGAGAAGATCATGTCTGTTGTTGATCTGCCAGCTCGGAATCCACACTGTGCCTCTGGATATATGCGCTCAGCTAACTTGTGTAGTCGCATTAAGATGACTTTGGCAAAAACCTTACCAACAATACTAAGAAGAGAGATGCCTCTGTAGTTATTGCAATCACTTCTGTCTCCTTTATTTTTATACAGTGTTACAATCTTGGCATCTCGCATGTCTTGAGGAATAGTTGTCTCTTCCCAGCACTGGCACAGCATCCTATGCAGGGGATGTAATAGCGTGCTCTTACAGCATTTGATTAAATCAGGAGGAATCCCATCACTGCCTGGTGCTTTGCCAGAGGCCAAGCTATCAATGGCCTTACTGAGTTCCTCTAATGTTGGTTCGGCATCCAGCTCCTCCATAATTGGCAGACAATTGACAGCATCAAGGGCTGCAGGCGTAACGGTATTGTCTCTAGCGTAAAGCTCAGAGTAGTGCTCGACCCACCTCTCCATCTGCTTACCCTTATCGGTTAGCTTCTCTCCGCTGATGGATTTAGCGGTGCCGTCTTACTTTTATGGGGGCCAAGTGCTTTCTTTATACCGTCATACATTTGTCTAATGTTGCCTGTTTGCGCTGCGATCTGGATGCTCTCACTGAGCTGGAGCCAATAGTCATTTGCACAGCGTCGAGCAGTTTGTTGAACTTTGCTTCTCGTAGCCCTCAGGATCTGTAGGGTTCTGGCACTCGGTGAACGTTTGTATTCATTCATAGCACTGCGCTTAGCTTCAATAACAGGTGCCATCACATCTGATGAAGCGTCAAACCAGTCATTTGACTTTGCTGTTTTCTTACCAAAGGTGGCAAGTGCAGTACTTTGAATGGTGTTCCGTAGATGCTCCCAGTTCTCTGTAATAGTATCACCATGCTGAGGGCTACTGAGCACTTTCTTGAAGGTCGCAGTGAATTGAGCGATCATGAAAGGGTCTGACATCTTGCTGGTATCAATGCGTGGTTTCCCTTCATGTCTGACACGATAGAGTTTTCTTGGTTGTGCAAATAACAAGGTAGGGAGGGGGTGAAGAAGATTGGTATCGACTAAGCCCGTCCCGCTTATTAGACAAAGATAAACCCAGTCCAAAGATAGATAGTTATCAGGAACATAGGTAAGTTAACCTAACAGTAAAGTTAATTACTCTGAAAAGAGGTGTTACAAAATTGGGTATGGGTGGTAGAAAGAATCCTGTTCTTCCCAATTGTTCTTCCCTTTACTAAGCAAATGAAAAGGAGGGGGTTTTAAACAGAGTTAACAAATTATCAACTATCCCACTTAAAGGAACAATGTAGGGTATACAGAAAAGATATATATTACCAGGTAAGCAAGTTAACAAAATGGTTACACAAAAGATTTAATTTCATGTCATTCATACACGCGCTAGTAAAGGCATTCACTCATCTTGCTCTCACTTACCGATTGTGAAAAAATCTGGCACTCCATAGAATAACACAACAGCAGTTACACCTCAAACTAAATGTATGAGTGTTTGGTTCAAGTTCCAGCCCCAGATTAGCGGGTAGGCGGTCAGCACATAAAAAGGATCCCGTAATCGCTGGAAAATGAATCTGTAATTGTGTCTCTTTTCTTAATAACAGTTTCTATGGGAGGGCGCGGTCTCTGATACCGGGGTGAAGATGGTGTGGTCTATTTAACTTTGCCGCTGATAATAAAATTCTTACGCGTGCTGGTACACTTTATCCGTGAGGTATGGTTTAAGTCCAGTGAGAAAACTAGTCACATCACTGTTCGGTAGATATGTATTCTCTCTCTGTGTCAGTAAACTAACAAAAGCTCGGGCCAGTGTTCTTCTTCCCGTTACGACTTAATTGGCTTGATGGTGGGTTAAATTTGTCTTTGGGTGTGCTTTCTTTGCTATAAGTTAGATAGCGGAATTCCAAACATAAAATCGCCTCAAAGATTAAAAATTTACACAGTCTCAACAAGTTCTGCGTCAGGGGAACTCTACACACTGTTTATGCTTTGCTTTGCTTAGATTGATTTGCTTTATTGCTTTCTTAATGCTGGGATCGCACAGGTTACGATCACTCGCTTTGCACAGAAATAGAATTCACTGCCAATATGTATAAAAATCCATGGGATAATCTAGCAAGATTTCAAATATAGCTAGTGCTTCTGTTAAGTTCTGGCCAGCGAGTGATAAAGTGTATTTCTACGTGGTCTGTATATATCTAGAATGAAATGAAAGATGAGTGTGATAAGTCCAAATTTAAGCAAGGGCAGTAATCGGTATGAGTCTCGGATGTACCATAGATTATAGTGGTTGTTCCACTTGAACAGCTGTTAATTTATTTTAAAAATATATGAGTGTATCGCATTCGAATCTTCGAGATTCAGAATGCTTGTCACGGTGGCAGAGTTCCACGTGAGATTAATGTTCTAAGCTATTTTTGAGCTGTGAGCGAAAGTTCTCGGGAAGCCCCACGGATGTGATTGGCTGGGGTGTTCTGGGGGAGAATGTTTTTAGTGTGAGTGTGTACCAGGCGAGTGCACTGGAGAGATGTAAGGTGTTTTTCAATGTGTACCAGTGTACAGGCATTTATGCTGAGATATATTATGTGTGATTATCCCAGATGAACTGTATATTAATTAAGGATGTGTTTCTTAGGCCTTGGAGTATACAGGCCAGTGGTTAAAGATTATGTACATTTTTGAAGAGTTTGTGTCCTGGGCGTGACTGGAGAAATCAGCCCAGTGTTTTCGAGGGAAGCCTGTACACTGCTTGACATGTCGACTTATATTATGAGGCCTATTATTTATCAGCAGTCTTCTAGATGAATTAAAGACAGTGCTTGATGTGTCGACTTATATTATGAGGCCTATTATTTATCAGCAGTCTTCTAGATGAATTAAAGACCCTGCTTGATATGTCGACTTATATTATGAGGCCTATTATTTATCAGCAGTCTTCTAGATGGATTAAAGACACTGCTTGATATGTCGACTTATATTATGAGGCCTATTATTTATCAGCAGTCTTCTAGATGGATTAAAGACACTGCTTGATATGTCGACTTATATTATGAGGCCTATTATTTATCAGCAGTCTTCTAGATGGATTAAACTGCGCTGAGACGTCATATATATTGGAGGCCTATAACTATTAGTACTGTGAGTATCAACAGTCTGATGGATGAATTACATAGCGCTGAGACGTCATATATTGAAGGCCTATTATTTACTAGTACTGCGATCCCCAGCAGTCTTATGGAGGAATTAAAAAGCGCTGAGACGTCATATATATTGAAGGCCTATTATTTACTAGTACTGCAATGGTCAGCAGTCTTATGTACATGAATTAAAGAGCGCTGAGACGTCATATATATTTGAGGCCTATAACTATTGGCACTGCGTTTGCCAGTAGTTCTTCTTGATGGATTATTGTTATTATATAATGTGGATCCTTTTCTTGGTATGCTATTATGACTTGTGTAACATGCTGTACTTCGTCTACGTTATTGTGACCGTGTTGTGGTGTAATAAAACTGTTCATTAACTGTCACAAGGCGTTTAACCCTCCATGACTCGTACGTGAGCTATCGTGGGGTGAGTGACTGTTTCTACACACCCTTCACATATCATACACGGTAACAGCACAGCAGTACACCCTGGATAATTAGCCTACATATAGTATGCAACGAACAGACTGGATGAATAGCAGCTTGTATCAATTAGGATATGGAATGGTGATGGAACAACCATACTTTATCAGTTGGAAGGAATACTAGGAATAAGCATCGTTATCAGAGTGGGACATGAGAAACTTGACAGCTTTTTACATCTCAGAAGACTTTTGGGGATCTGACCGCCAGACTAAAGAGAGAAGCCGTCCCTGGCCTCTCGTATCTTCGCTCGCTGCTTGCGTCGGCTTTCCCCGTTCGCTCCCACTGCGATCGGTTCCGTGTTTAACACCGAGATGCGAAATCGTTTCAGGGACCACTACTGTCTTTGATAGCATGCCGCCCGTCCTTCCTGAGATCTCCCCCAGTGTCTTTCTTCTGACCGCTCTGGTCCATCTTGCGAGCGGTTTAGTGTTCGCGCGGAGATGAGAAATACCTGCGAGAAACTAGCTTCTCTGCTCGGGGATCGTCTCAGTATCTTTAGATCTCATGCCGCATACTAAATGAGTCCCGGTGGAATCGGTTCGCTCTGGCGAAACCAAAAAGTTACAACAAATGTTCAGGGGTTCTAATGTTATGAAAAGCTAAAGTCCCTTTAATCATCCATCAAATCAGGGAAAATTCACTTGTCGAACTAGACGTACGTCACACTTGCTGCAGGTTAATTATCATTGCCAGACAATCTTAAACTGAGAGTGCTTTCATCATCGTTTGTCCAACTCACCTTCCACTCTCTTTTATTTTTACTGCCATGTAATTTTTCATTCACAGTTTTATCACAAAAATAAAGTACGTATAATAATTTTATACCAGTCTGTATACAATTTTTGACGACAAAACAGAATATTAGAAAGCTGGTGTATGCCTAGACACAGCAAAAGATCAAATATATGAATACATACCAGCGAAAAAAGTATCCTCTCAAAGAAATAATTCTTATAATCGTCCATCCAAACTTCAGCAACACGTATAGAATTTTTGCTGCCAATGTTCTGCGGCCACTGAATGGGATTAGTACGCCTAAAAATATGACCAATGTGGGAGCAGGTGACCATTTCCACGCTACCTCCACACATCCAAGCCTGAAATATGTCGTAACATAATATATACCTTTTAAACGTTAATGCTATACATAATCGACTATGGTAACTTTCATGTCCGCTCATGCTGTCGTAATGTTAAAAAAATACATAACATACCTTTGTAATGTATGAACAGTACATAACAAACCTTTGTAAAGTATGTACAATACATAACAGAACCTAGCAATGTAAATAAAATACAATACAAACCTTTCTAATGTAAACACATTTCATTATATTATAGACAATCGTAATGTTCATGCAGTACTCAATAAAGCCAACCAAAAATGAGGGAATTAAATTTTCTTAACGCCTTTGTACCAGTATTGTTACACACAACAGACCTTTGTAATGTAAATACAAAACATATACGCATTCGTTTGGTTTGGTTTTTGGGCCATGCACTTGAAAAGTGGTGTTTGTCGTGTGCCCGGGATACCCTGTTCAACCCCATATGGGTTACAATTAAAGTACGAGTATATAGTGTTCATAATTCTATATAGCATATTACATGGTTGTTTTTCTTGTGCATTGGCTCTTCCGGGCTGTAATTTATCTACAAATTGTTGTTGCATTGTTTAATGTCTATGGTATTTGTAATGTATCCTCTTCTACGATACTATATTTCTCGCTCTCGACACTCTTTTAAATGTATTTACTGTGCATTTGTTGGTTTTTGAATTGGTAGTCTTTTTTTTTTTAATATAATTCTTGTACTGATAATGTATGGGCATTTTTAAAATTTATTTATGGGGGGAGAATATGTTTTTGTTTTTCCTTGTCATTCCCATTTGTTCTGGTTGTTATATGTTGGTTCTTGTTTTGGTAATATAAAATTGTATTATGTTATGTAGCTCTCTGGGTACGTCAATTTTTAGTACAGTTTCTAGTAATGGTGATGGAGAGTTTTGTGTTCTCAAGTATTCCATGAGCGGTTTTATGTGCTGTTCATATTTCTTGCATGTTAGCACATAATGTGATATGGTGTTCTTCTCCAGACACGTTACACTGTAGGGTTCCTCCACCATGAAATAGCCTCTTCCTTGTTGAAATCTAATCAGTTTTCTATTGCATGGTATTTTTGGTTCTCTAAATATCTGACATGTCGTGTTTGATCTTCTAGCAGTTTATAGGGGTGTCTGACTTTGTTTCCAGTTTTCTGTCCATTCCTTTGTTATAATATTTTTAGTTATACTTTTTATCTCTGTTGTATCTAACCCTGAATTTATGTGGTTTGGACTGCTTCCTGTTTTTGCTTCCTTGTCGACCACCTCGTTCCCTTCTATTCCCATGTGCGAGGGTACTCATGCTAATAATACTGTGCAGCATCTATTATTTAGGTGTGTTCTAAGTTTCAATATTTCTTGCTATGTCTGGTCGACTACATTCATATACGTTTCTTAGTGCTTGAAGAGCTGAAAGTGAGTTGGTTAATACTGTTAAATTTTATTTATTTACAATATAGATGCGTTCGCGCAATCGTAATGTAGCATTACTCAATGAACTTTGTAATGTAAACACAAACATGGAAGACCGCTGCAATAAAAGCACAATACAAACATACCTGTGCAATGTGAATGCTATAAGTAACAAACTTTATAATATACCACAACACATAAAAGTCCTTTGTAGTGCATATATAATACTTATCAGACATCTACGGAACCAACAATTTTCTGCATAAGTCCCATATTAAACTGTAGTCCAGACACCTCCGTGTGTTCCTTGATTTCCCTCTTGTGATTTCAGAACAAGGACTGCCTTGTAATACTATCAACAGGTTTCTTCAGTGTATACAGTACAGATCAAGTGAAAATAGACGTTAAAAGCAAACAAGTAATTGAACAGCATATTTAAATTCCCTGTATAAAAGAAATAGGAGGGTATAATGAGACCTGGGAAAGAAGCAAATACATGGTGGAGCAAATTAAAGTCAGAAATGATCTGACTAATTTGGCTGGTTTGCGCACAACTGGACATGTTAGGAGAAGGGCAAAGAAGAAATAATGGCTGCTGTAGAGACTAACCTTGAAGGAAAGTTCAATATTTTCACCACCCCAATAGTCCAGGCCTGGATCGTAAGTTCCAAGTCTTTCGAAAAACTCTCGGCTGATGGCAAAAAGTCCTCCTGGCATTGTTGGCGATCTGTAGCAGTTTAAAGAATCATTGTAACGAGTATTTTCTTGTCATCAGAATATAAATCTATCTTCACTGTTTTCTCTCAATGTTATTGCTTTGTCTGTCTGTTTGGTCCCTTTAATGTCTGTCTACTTGTCTCTGTGTATTTTAAAAATAATTTAAATTTTCTTTAGCAGTAACGAATAAAATTAATGTCTGTTACAAGTTGAGCTAATAAGAGTGTCACTTCTGAGATAAACGAAATAAGTTGAAACTATAAACTCATTTTGTCAATTTTTCAGTCGCAGCTTATATTAAATTTTCTTGCAAAATCTAGTAATGTAATTTAATAAAAGAAAATGACAATCAAACTGTGTAACAAGGGCTCAATTTAATAAAAAAAATATATAAATAGGACATTGTGACATGATATTATGAAAATAGATTTCATATATCTACATTTTTCTTCTGCCTGGCTTTCACCGGGCTTCCTTATTAGTTATGCACGGTTTGTTAACGGAAAACCCTCCTACACTTAGATATCGGTCGCTTTCTTAATTTGGCCACGCACATTTTCTTTTTCTCTATGTCGTATAAACTACGAGGAATGTTTACAAACAGACTATGTTTCAGAGGGGACGGGTTGAATATTTGTAGAACCAAGGGCGATTATTCAAACGTCGTACTTGTGATGGATTGCACTTTCTCAATGGGAGATAAGCTTACGAAGAAAATCAAGAGCGTTAAGTCAAAAGGACGTACTTTTGTCAGTAATTGGTCAGGGGGAATTATCTGAAACCAAGGGGAGACAATCACAGTTAACCCCCCCCTCCGTTTGTTCGGAAACGTGATTAGATACGGTGAGAGTCGCCAGATCAAAAGACCGTTCGCTCGGGGCCAGAGTCTGCAAGGCGGGAAACGTGGCAATTTTAACTTTGATTCGCAGATGGACCAAAGAAATCCCCAAAATCTTCGTGAAGGCGTCAAAATTAGCAAGTGCTAGTGAATTTCTACCAATTTAAGATATATGCCGCATCCTTTAAAATCCATTATTCAGTACCCACAGGATTTTTCAGAACCAACTAGATTCGATTGCTAGACCATTGTTAAAGTGGATTTCTTAGTATACTACGGACAAAAGTTAAGGACCGTGTTACGTGCAGTCTTTGATATCTTACAATATAATACATTTGTATGCTTGTTATGTTCGCAAATATTTTGTAAACAAAATAGATACTTTTTAGTGCTTAAGGAAAAGTCATTATTGAGTTACTTCCCTTGAAAGGAGTGTCGTCATTTTTGATCGAACTCCGCGGATGAATCCAGTTTTACTGCGATTTATTCTTTGTTTGGGTAGAAATAGGTTGTTCTTGCTTCGGTGTATCTATGGCCTGAATTTATGTGTGTTGTTTGTCTGGGTAGGACGAGTCTGTCTTTTATCTGTATATCTTTACATATCTAAGTCGAACTATATGGTCTTTTGTCGATAGAAAGGTCAAAGGGCTGTTCGGCGGATGTGTCGCTAGAGAGGTGTGATTTGGCTTCGCCCTGATGGGGGCTGTGTTTTTCTATATTGGCTTGTCGCCGGGAAAAGTGATCTCAAGATTGTTGGGGAAAGTGATAGTCGTTTAGACCTATCCTGTATGCTTTACCCCAGTGTTTATTCTTATTGCCAAGGAATGGCAGAATCATATTTCTGATACCAAGGTAACAAAAGATACTCCTTACGAACTCTCTTACGAAGCCACCGTTTTTCGATAGGCACGATTTGTACGTCTGAGAGAATATATTTAACTAGATGAAAACGACATTCATTCCTAGCAGCACTATATCTTGTATGATGAAGTCAATTGTATCATGATAGAATCTACAGAGCAATGAAATGTTTTATGAATGACTAACTTTAATACAGATTCATTATCTGAATCCAAACGTGAGTGACAGCTCACGAGAGAAGCCATCTTGTATCCAAATATTTTGTGACTTTCAAGAAGAGAAAGGGATGCCCCGTATTATCGCTTGATGAGTCCAGAGATCACTGCTACACATGAGAACCCATTACTAGCGGTTCAATATGATTATATGGAAAATATGTGCTGAACATTATTGTAAGGAATCTTCACTAGACGAGGTTAGGTCTAGAAGCCATCTTGAATATTGTTTATAATCTGACGTGCTTTGTCAGTAAACTCAGATGATATATATATGGGCAATACTGAGTGCTTGTCTACTGACAGTCCATTATGCTATTATTCTACATGAGTGCCCATGTATCATTGCAAGACCATTTATCCACTGTACCATGATGTATTATGCCAACCTGTGATTTGTCACTATTCGTGCTGTCGAGTGTGTACGTCCAATTAAACTGTAGCAAAGGTACACAGTCGTTGGTGTCGATGACTTCCAGCCATACATGAGTGTGAGAAAAAGACCATTTGTCAACACCACGAACTCTTCTTATCATTCGCATATTATACTCTCACTCTATGTCTACACACCACTGCGTAGGTCGAGTTGACATTCCACACTCAAACCACGAGCAACACAACAACACAGCATTTAACTCTGGTGATGTTCTAGTGAGCTTATATTTATCAACTGATGATGATGAAAAAAGAGGTTGTAATCAGAACACCATATAGACTTTATCAACTGGTGGACCAGCTTTCTGGGTTTGACCTCGCAGAAGTTGAGAAGTCAACAGACTACCGATACCAGACCGTTTCCTGTGGCTGATACGACACACTTACAGTATTAGTTTGCTCTTTGTCAACACTTCGTCACGTGACCTGTCAAGTGAATGCAGTATGTAGGTCAGCGTTGTTGACATTTTTACATTAGACATTACAGAGTTTCACAGAACAGTTGGATCAATTCTTGTCAATATTAACAGGAAGACAGTATTATTGAACTAAGAAGTCCTATTTTCATCGATGGATCTTCTTGTTTTCTATATATGAACTTTAATATTTAAGGCCAGAATTTGTAATTCAATAAAGTGGCAGTTTATTTATTTTCATAAGAATAACTTTGCCATTACTGTAAAACTGAGCCTATTTTGCAACACATACTATCATACACATAATTTATATATTTATGTTTACATGTTATTTGTTTGTATAGTATATTAGTTTATATGTCAGCGGGTTGTGTTTAGGTTGGGCGGTGTCCTCACAACAGAATATCCCACGTCATAGAGGGTCCGTTGTGGGCGTTTTCTTTAGGTGCAATTTCCTTAATTGGAAATTTGCTTGCAACAACTAGTTGCTATTTGTGTTAGCTGTGAAGACTGTAATTATTGTTATTTTTGTAATATTTCTTTGTTCTTTAGTTTTGTTTTGATTTGTTTGTAATTTGTTGGTCTACCCTTTTCTATCTTTCAGTTCTATTCACAATTTATATCCATATATTGTGACGTCATTTCTGTTGTTATTCCTTGCAGATTCAGTGATTATTTTCATTGATTTCCCTATTTGATTTATTTGATTTCTGCAAACGTTTTCGTATTGTCAGTCTTATTTGTACTTTATGTATTCTGTTGGTTGACATATGTTTTATATAGGTATATTTCATAAGACACTATTGCCTGTGCACTGCACTTGGATTATGGTATAAACCAGTACTTGATTATTATTACTGTTATACAAGACCTTATTAAGGCTTGTGACCCACAGATATTGGGATAGTGTGCTGATTAATCAAGTCATTAAGAACTTGTGGTATTATTATTATTTCAGGTGATTAGTATTATTGTTAGACATCATGTCTACATTAGAATACTTCATTATACAAGGGAAAGCCCTTGATAAGACTGGTCAACAATTAGAAGAATGGGCAGTTGCTCAATATGACAAAGCATTAGCTGCAGAAGAGAAAAAAGCTGCTGCTGCTGCTGAAGAGAGAAAAGCTGCTGCAGAGGAGAGAAAAGCTGCTGCTGAAGAGAAAAAAGCTGCTGCAGAAGAGAGAAAAGCTCTGGCTGAAGAGAAAAGATTAGAAAAAGAAGCTGATGCTGCTGCTGAACAAAAGAAATTGCAGATGCAGGTGGAGGAAAGGAGATTTGAAGCTGAACAAAAAAAAATAGAAAGAGAAGCTGCTGCTGAACAAAAAAGATTAGACAGGGAAGCTGAACAAAAAAGATTAGAAGCTGAGGAGAAAAAAGCAATAAGAGAACATGAATTTGAGTTAGAGAAATTGAGATTGACAAGTATGAGTAATGTTAATCAGGCATCTAGTGGTAATGGTAAACCTTCTACTTACAAGGTTAAGGTTCCACCGTTCAATCAGTCCAGTGACGATATTACATTCTGGCTGGATAGATTTGAACGTTCTTGTCGTACACATAATGTGGATAAATCACAATACGCTAATCAATTAGCAGAAAACTTGAAAGGTGAATCTCTGACTAGATTATGCCTTGTAGGAGAAGCAGATAAGGATAATTATGATGTCATTAGGGCGGCTTTGATAAAAAAATACCAGCTAAGTGAGGAAGGCTATCGCCTTTTGTTTAAGACGATGGTGCCTGAGACAGGTGTAGAATTCTCAGAATTCATTGCAAAGGCACGTCTCACAGTTGATCGTTGGATTGAGCTTTCCAAAACAGAAAAAACGTATGAAGGACTTATGGATTTGTTGCTCAGAGATAAGATTATGTCATGTGTTAACAAACCATTCCTTGAATTTATACATGAGCGTAAACCCAAATCTCTAAAGGAAATGGAAGAATATTGTTCCCAATATGTCACTGCACACCCCGACGTGACTTTTGGCAACACTAAGATTAAGGAGAGTATGCCAGTTGCTTCAGCAACACCATACAATCCCAATTATTCACACAGATTTCAGGGACCTCAAAACAGATTTGATAAAAAAGGTAACCATAATAGTTATCAAAACCAAGGTAACCAATCATTTCAGGGTTCTTCTTCAAAGAACTGGAGACGAGCTGATAGCTCTCGACACAGGGGTGGTCATAATTATAGGAATTTCCGTAGAGGAAGTAATTATAGAAACTATCCGAGGTATCCGTCTTGGAGTCAACAAGATCATAATTACAGAGATACTCATTATAATGAATATGATAATGGTAACCAAGAGAACTATGACTCAAACCCAAATAGGGGTTACAATAGAGGTAACAATAACTACAGAGGTAATAATAACCGAGGTAGATCTCAAAACAAAAGACATAAACCACATTTTCAGGCAAACTCTGCACAACAAGAGTCCCATGAAGCCTATAAACAGAGTAAAGATAATAATGATGCTAGTAATATGGCATGTGCCGCTTTTGATTTTGGGAGAGCATCTCAGTGCCCCCAATGCAAAACATTATTTGAGCCAACCACAGTGTCTACTTTAAGCTGTGGCCATCCTCTTCCTGCTCTTCCTGCATCAGTCGCGCATGATGGAAGAGGTTCTCTTGTCTTACATAAGGGTTTAGTAAATAACAATCCAGTCTCTGTGCTATTTGATTCTGGATGCACCACAATTGGTGTTAGGCAGTCACTCGTAGATCCTTCCCGTGCCACTGGACAAGTAGTCAAATGTGTAACATTTGGCGGCACATTAGAGAAATACTCTACTGCTATCATTAGGATTGCTACTCCTTTCTTTACAGGAGATGTACACGCATGTCTTCTTCCGAATCCGATCGCTGACCTCATCATCGGTCGCATTCATGGAGTCAAAGAATGCACTCCGCAACAAATTTCCGCGTGGGAAAGGCAAAACATGCAGATTGCTAACGCTGTAGTCACTAGAGCTCAGGCTCTTAATATGCCTCAAACTTCATCTACTGAAGATAATGAAGTGCATAACCAAGATAATCCCTTGGTAATTTCTCGTGACTCGTTTATAAAACAGCAAGAAGATGATCCCACTCTGAAGAAATTCTTCATTCTTGCAACTAAAGGTGATCCGAATAAAGACACAAGTCGTAAATCGTGGATTACAAAGAAGAATGGCGTACTTGTACGTATGGTTCAAGACTCCATTACGTCAAGTCATTCTCAAATCCTGGTTCCCAAGAATTTGAGAGTTAAAATTTTGCAGCACGCTCACGACTCTCAGTGTGCTGGACACATGGGTTTTTCCCGTACTAAGTCAAGAGTCCTTGCGGCTTTCTTTTGGCCATTGGTAAACAAGGACATACGGATTTATTGTCGATCTTGTAAAGTATGTCAGGAAGTTAAATCCAAAGGTCCACGGCATGCTGCACCCATTCAGGCGGCGGACATTCCTATTCGGCCGTTTCAAAAAATGGCCATAGACATTATTGGTCCATTTAAGATCAAGTCTGCCAGAGGACATCAGTTTATCTTGACGTGTGTTGATATGTGCACACGTTGGCCAGAGGCTATTCCTCTGAAGAGCATTACTACTGCTGATATTGCAGATGCTCTTTGGCTTATATTTTCTCGTCTGGGGTTCCCCGGAGAGATATTGTCAGACCATGGCACCCAACTAATATCAGATACCATGTCTCAAGTAATGTCTACTCTGCAGATAGATAGATCTTTAAGTAGTATCTACCATCCAATGTCTAATGGTATGGTCGAACGCCTTAATAGAACACTTAAAAACTTACTAGGGAAGATAACTGAGGATCATCCTCAAGACTGGGACAGAGTTTTACCTGCGGCCCTCTTCGCTTACAGAGAGGTACCCAATGAACATACAGGATTTTCTCCCTTTGAACTCGTCTTTGGCGCGCGTCCGCGTGGCCCTATGTCGTTGCTTCATGATCTCATAACATCTGACAATATTGACGATGACACAAAGTCATCCTACGAATATGTCATCGCGTTGAGACAAAAGATTATCGAAGCATGCAAATTAGCAACTTCTTCTTCTGAATTTGCGAAACAGAAGGCAAGGCAATTTGCCAATAAGAAGAGATGCTTACGACAACTTTGTCCTGGTGACAAAGCATTTGTATTACTACCTTGTAGGGAAAACAGACTACTTATTTCTTGGAAAGGTCCGTACGATATAATATCGAAAATTTCCGATGTCGACTATATTGTCGATATTGATGGGAAGCATAAAACCTTCCACATCAATATGCTTACTGAATTCCATGAACGTCCGGATTATTTGCAACCCATTTTCCAAGCAACGGACAATTCTCCAGTACAACATGGTCATTACTCATCACTGTCCGTGATACAGGATGAGGAAACAAGTTTTTCAGATGTAAATCTTCCTCTTCCAATGATCCCACTTCATTCTAGTGAATCATGGAAGAACGTTACTGTCTCTCCTGATTTGTCTCTAGGAGAACAGCGACAAGTTTCAACTATGTTGCAAACATTTCAGGATGTACTCACTGACATCCCTGGACAAACTCATGTCATTGAACATGACATTGTTCTAACTGACCATACTCCTATTAGGGTTAGACCTTATCCTATACCTATACATTTTCAAGCACAGGTCGAGAAAGAGTTGGATGAGATGATAGATTTGAAAATAATCGAACCATCCACCTCTGCATATTCTTCGCCGATGGTTATTGTTCGTAAAAAAGACAATAACATACGTCTTTGCGTTGACTATCGAAAATTGAATCAAGTAACGAAGTTCGATGCCGAACCTATGCCTTTACTGGAAGAGCTACTTACTCGACTCTCCAAATCTCATTTTTTCACTAAACTTGATTTGTCTAAAGGATATTGGCAAGTTCCTTTATCTGAACGCGCCAAACCTCTCACGGCTTTTTCAACACCTAGAGGTTTGTTCCAATGGAATTTTATGCCTTTCGGTCTTATGAACGCACCAGCTACATTCGTACGCATGATGCGCCGAATCCTATCTTATCGGTCAGATGTCATTGCATATCTAGACGACATCTGTCTTTTCAGCGATACTTGGGAAGATCACTATTCAGGGTTAGATGAATTGCTGTCTACTTTGCGCGAGCACAACCTGACAGCGAAACCCTCTAAAGCCTATATTGGTTTTAGCGAAATTTCTTTCCTAGGCCACCGAGTTGGTCATGGTTTCCTAAAGACAGAGGACCATAATACTAGTAAGATACTTAACATCTCAATCCCTAAGACTAAAAAACAGGTGAGAAGTCTGTTAGGTCTTATTCAATTTTATGGCAGATTCATTCAGAATCTATCCTCTATCATGGCACCTCTTTCTACACTTCTAAAGAAAGGTTCGCCTAATATGGTCCACTGGTCTCAGGAATGCCAATGCTCTCTGGATAAGATTAAAACATTGTTTTCAACACCACCTATTTTAGTGCTACCTACTAAAGATAAGACATTCGTTCTTCGTAGTGACGCTTCATCCACTGGGATTGGAGCGGCACTAATGCAAGAGTACTCTGGAACTCTGCATCCTGTAATGTATATTTCCAGAAAACTTAATGCGGCAGAAAGGAATTATTCGGTTTTAGACCGTGAGCTATTAGCTATGGTTTGGTCGATCCTCAAACTACAGAGATTCCTTCTAGGCGCACATTTCATAGTAGAAACCGACCAAAAAGCTCTTACTGCTATACAGAGTAAGAATTTGAAGAGCTCGAGGTCTACTCGATATGCAATTGCTCTTCAACCTTTTCATTTCTCTGTGCGAGCTATTCGTGGATCAGATAATGTGATGGCAGACATTCTGTCAAGATGCCCACATGATTCCACATAACTATTAGGGCTTAGACTTCTTGATATGTATAGTTCTATAGTAGTTCCTTTTCTATATCATGATAGATACACATTTGTAATTTAATAATATAATGATTGTATCACTACATAGCGGTTCATTGATGTTTATTCACCGCTGTGCTTTGATGATTTTTCTTCATAAATCATAAATTTAAGATATCTAATACGAAATTATGGTATGAAATTTTTTAGGCATTGTGTAATTGCCAGAATTGTATTATACTTTGATGACACCTTCCTGGAAAAATTTACTTGTAGAGAAATAATTTCTCTCAGTTTATGAGACACATTCTCACCAGTCGCTCCATAAGTCGACTTAGCCTCATATTAGGCGTTATATTTATTCCTGATATTTTCATCTGCGCATTATTCATGCGTTGTGAGCCTATTGTACGTTGCTCCTAGATGTATTTCAAAAAAAAATGTTCCTTTTTTTTTCCCGGGAGGTGTGGTAAGACTGTTACGTGCAGTCTTTGATATCTTACAATATAATACATTTGTATGCTTGTTATGTTCGCAAATATTTTGTAAACAAAATAGATACTTTTTTGTGCTTAAGGAAAAGTCATTATTGAGTTACTTCCCTTGAAAGGAGTGTCGTCATTTTTGGTCGAACTCCGCGGATGAATCCAGTTTTACTGCGATTTATTCTTTGTTTGGGTAGAAATAGGTTGTTCTTGCTTCAGTGTATCTATGGCCTGAATTTATGTGTATTGTTTGTCTGGGTAGGACGAGTCTGTCTTATATCTGTATATCTTTACATATCTAAGTCGAACTATATGGTCTTTTGTCGATAGAAAGGTCAAAGGGCTGTTCGGCGGATGTGTCGCTAGAGAGGTGTGATTTGGCTTCGCCCTGATGGGGGCTGTGTTTTTCTATATCGGCTTGTCGCCGGGAAAAGTGATCTCAAGATTGTTGGGGAAAGTGATAGTCGTCTAGACCTATCGTGTATGCTTTACCCCAGTGTTTATTCTTATTGCCAAGGAATGGCAGAATCATATTTCTGATACCAAGGTAACAAAAGATACTCCTTATGAACTCTCTTACGAAGCCACCGTTTTTCGATAGGCACGATTTGTACGTCTGAGAGAATATATTTAACTAGATGAAAACGACATTCATTCCTAGCAGCACTATATCTTGTATGATGAAGTCAATTGTATCATGATAGAATCTACAGAGCAATGAGAACATTTAATGAATGACTAACTTTAATGCAGATTCATTATCTGTATCCAAACGTGAGTGACAGCTCACGAGAGAAGCCATCTTGTATCCAAATATTTTGTGACTTTCAAGAAGAGAAAGGGATGCCCCGTATTATCGCTTGATGAGTCCAGAGATCACTGCTACACATGAGAACCCATTACTAGCGGTTCAATATGATTATATGGAAAATATGTGCTGAACATTATTGTAAGGAATCTTCGCTAGACGAGGTTAGGTCTAGAAGCCATCTTGAATATTGTTTATAATCTGACGTGCTTTGTCAGTAAACTCAGATGATATATATATATGGGCAATACTGAGTGCTTGTCTACTGACAGTCCATTATGCTATTATTCTACATGAGTGCCCATGTATCATTGCAAGACCATTTATCCACTGTACCATGATGTATTATGCCAACCTGTGATTTGTAACTATTCGTGCTGTCGAGTGTGTACGTCCAATTAAACTGTAGCAAAGGTACACAGTCGTTGGTGTCGATGACTTCCAGCCATACATGAGTGAAAGAAAAAGACTATTTGTCAACACCACGAACTCTTCTTATCATTCGCATATTATACTCTCACTCTATGTCTACACACCACTGCGTAGGTCGAGTTGACATTCCACACTCAAACCACGAGCAACACAACAACACAGCATTTAACTCTGGTGATGTTCTAGTGAGCTTATATTTATCAACTGATGATGATGAAAAAAGAGGTTGTAATCAGAACACCATATAGACTTTATCAGACCGCCATTCAGTTTAGACAAGGTTTCTATAATTGATTGGCAAACTGTAAAGACAAGCGAAAATGTCATTAAAACTGAGCTCAGAGAAATGTGTATACATTTCTGTGTGCATTAGGTTAATTTTTTTTAATGTCCAAAAACTGGGTCACTTTAACCCGCACGTGAAAATTGCCATTGTTGCTGCAAAAACTCGTGGTTTTTGCAACACGCCCCACTAGTTCAAAAGGTGAAAAAGTGAGTTGAATTTCTTTTTGTTAGTAAGTCACACATTATTAAAAAAACTTGACTGATCTTTTCCACGGATGAATCAACTTTATTTTGTAATAAATTGTTAACACCTGGTTGCATTTATTTGGTCCATAGTGGAGTTTTTCTTGGTGGCCCTTAACTTTTGTCCAGTAGTATATTTTCGATTGGAGAAGATCTAAATTTCTGTGTTTGCGGTAAATATTATACTAGAAGATTTTCTGTATAGAGGGATTTACTGGTTAAGGTCCGTGATGCGTGATGCCATATGATGATGGATGGTATCCACATGTCTGGTTTTGTGTAGTGTGCAGATGTGTTCAGACAAACAATGTTCATACAAAAATAACAGGGCAATCCACATAGGACGTCAGTAAACTCACGACGTATAAAGTCAATGATTCTTGTAACAGCCGTTGACGTTTTTCTTCATTATTTATTGTGGACGCCACAGTGACAAAATGGTTACGCGAATATGTAGGCACATCAAACAGTCATTATCACAGCAACATTCAATACAGCAATAGACGGTAGACAGCATTACAATGATGAGTCAGATGCATGTTATATTTCATAGTGCTGTAAATGTAGTCAGGTGAAAAACTCCATCCTTTTCTATAACAGCCAGGAGATAACCAGATGTATGAGATCAGTTCACTCTCCTTAGTCTGACTTCAGCAAGACAGACACGTCTGCCGAAGTATAAATAATGTCCTCAAAAATATCCTCTAGATAATAAAGGTTTTCCAAACCTAGTTCATTTAGCAAAGTAGCAAGTAATGGTCCTTGGGACATGCATCAACCGATGCAGTACAATACAGCGACATGTGAGCTGGGAAAACATCTCGTGACGACGACTTTCGAAGACAGGCTATGAATCGAAATCGCTCACGACCCAAAATCGATAGAGTTAATGAAAAGTCAATTTACCTTGCCTTCAGGAAATACACAGAAATATCACGCCTCCCGACATGTGGGAAACACTAGAGGTATTATCTCGAATAAACGAAATATCCATTAAGAGGACTACACATCCCTGACAGAACAAAAAATAGCGGAGATCCCCTCTTCAACGAGGCATCTCTTTCGCCATTCAAATCGCTCACTCCACTAGTGGTGGGCGGAAACCGATCGACCAAAAAACAAGACAAGTCATGCGCAGTCCAGCGCAAAAAGACCACAGCTCAAAACTTAACTGCATTCAATACCAACGCGGGAAGACAAATGCTTACCGAGAAAAGTGACTATAAATTTCAAGCAGTTGTTGCCCTTGCGTTATAAAATAGATATTGTAATAAAACGATGTTGCGAGAATTTATCACGCAACATATCACCACCTCCTCCCGATAAAAAAAAATGTGGAACATATTTTTTTTTTTAAATATCAAAGAGCATGCGATAAGCGGCTCAAAACGCACGAATTATGCGCTGATAATTAATTAAATTGCCTAACATGAGGCTAAATATAGAGTGTCTGGTGAGGATATACCTCAACAGAAAAATAAATATGTCTCAAAAAATATTCACATCGGGGAGGTGTCACCAACACACATCACGTTAGCATGTAAACACAATATACGTATGCAAGTTACTATAATCATCATTAAACAGCATACTCTAATATTGTCTTTAAAAATGGATGTACAAATCTGATAGGAAAATTTAAATAGTACATTCTTTGACATGTAATGACATAAGTACATAGTAAAGTTAAACTACATGACGATCCAGGACATATGCTCTGGTATTCCGAGGGTAAGTACACAATCTAGAACTCGTCATGCTTGATACTAGTAAGGTAAGTCCTCAGCTCAACAATGACATTCTGAGAAAGTACAAGCAATATAATGCTAATTAATAACTAATATGCTTCATAAGGTACAATACATTATTAATAATTGTGGCTGTTTAGTAAACTAACGGCCCTTATATTAACTACTCAGTCCTCCTCTATCATCTTAAAAAACGAACAGAAGAAGATGACAACAAAGCACGATAGTGTGTACATATAAAGTAAGTACAGATGTGCTAATCTATTGTAGAAATATAGGTGTGTTATGACTCTGTAATATATGGAAATATAGGACAGAAGTATTAGTTGGAGTCATGTGGGCATCTAGACAAAATGTCAGCCATCACATTATCCGCACCACGGATAGCTCGTACCGTGAAGTGAAAAGGTTGAAGAGCTATAGCATATCGAGTGGATCTCGAACTCTTCAAATTCTTAGTCTGAATAGCTGTAAGAGCTTTCTGATCAGTCTCTAGAATGAAATGTGCGCCCAGGAGGAATCTTTGTAGCTTTAGAATTGACCAAACCATCGCTAACAACTCACGGTCTAAAACCGAGTAGTTCCTCTCTGCCGCATTTAGTTTTCTAGAAATGTACATAACAGGATGCAGAGTATTTGCATATTCTTGCATCAGTGCTGCTCCAATCCCAGTGGATGAAGCATCACTCCGAAGAACAAAAGTCCTATCAAGAGTAGGTAATCTTAAGATGGGAGGAGAAGAAAATATATTCTTGATTTGGTCTAGTGAAGATTGGCATTCTTCAGACCAACGGACCAGATTAGGCGAACCTTTCTTCAACAATGTTGAGAGAGGTGCCATGATCGAAGATAAATTTGGAATAAATCTCCCATAAAATTGAATTAAACCTAAGAGACTCCTAACTTGTTTCTTCGTTTTAGGAACAGAGATGTTCAGTATTTTGGAAGTATTGTGGTCTTCTGTCTTCAAGAGACCATGACCAACACGATGACCCAGGAAAGAGATTTCACCAAAACCAACAAAAGCTTTAGAAGGTTTTGCTGTCAAATTATTCTCACGTAGAGTGGACAGTAAGTCATATAACCCTAAATAGTGATCTTCCCAGGTATCACTGAAGAGACAGATGTCATCTAAGTATGCGATGACATCCGAACGATGTGACAGAATTCGACGCATCATGCGAACGAAAGTGGCAGGGGCGTTCATGAGACCAAAAGGCATAACATTCCATTGAAATAGACCCCTAGGTGTAGAAAAAGCAGTAAGAGGTTTGGCATGCTCTGCTAAAGGCACTTGCCAATAACCTTTAGACAAGTCAAGTTTAGTGAAGAATCTAGAATTAGAAAGTCTAATCAGTAGATCTTCTAACAAAGGCATCGGTTCAGCATCGAACTTTGTGACCTGATTCAATTTGCGATAATCAACGCAAATTCGTATGTTCTTATCCTTCTTCCGGACAATAACCATGGAAGAAGAATATGGTGAAGTCGATGGTTCAATTATATTTAATTGAATCATTTCATCCAATTCCTTTTCCACTTGCGACTGAAAGTGTATAGGAATAGGATACGGCCTAACCCTAATTGGATTATTGTCGGTAAGAATTATGTCATGTTCTATGACATCTGTGTGTCCAGGAATGTCAGTGAGAACATCCTGAAATGTTTGTAACATCGACGAGACTTGTCGATGTTCGTCACCAGAAAGATTAGGAGAAACAGAAACGTTTTTCCAAGATTCCGTGGAATGTAATGGAACCACTGGAAGGGGAAGGTTGACATCAGAGAAGGTAGCTTCCTCATCCTGTATGACAGACAGGGATGAATAATGACCGTGAGGTGCAGGAGCATCATCCGTTGCCTGGAAAATAGGCAGCAAATAGTCCGGACGTTCGTGAAATTCCGAAAGCATGTTTATGTGGAAAGTTTTATGCTTTCCATCAATATCGACCACATAGTCAACATCGGAAATCCGAGAGACTATTGCATACGGACCTTTCCATGCAATAAGAAGTCTATTTTCCCTACTGGGGAGTAGGACGAATGCTTTGTCACCTGGACAAAGTTGTCGTAGACATCTATTCTTGTTAGCAAACTGCCTTGCCTTCTCTTTAGCAATTTCTGATGAAGCAGTTGCTAGCTTACATGCCTCAATGATCTTTTGTCTAAGAGCAATGACATACTCATATGAGGATTGAGTTTCATCGCTAATATCATCGGCAGTGATGAGATCGTGTAATAAAGACATAGGGCCGCGTGGACGCGCGCCAAAGACAAGTTCGAAGGGAGAAAATCCTGTGTGTTCATTAGGGACTTCTCTATAGGCAAAGAGAGCCGCGGGTAAAACCCTGTCCCAATCTTGAGGATGATCTTCAGTTATCTTACCAAGCAAAGTCTTGAGCGTTCTATTCAGACGCTCAACTAACCCATTAGACATAGGATGGTAGATACTACTGAGAGATCGTTCAATATGTAAGGTAGACATTACCTGTGACATAGTGTCAGATATGAGTTGAGTGCCATGGTCTGACAATATTTCTCTGGGGAACCCCAAGCGAGAAAATATCAACCAAAGAGCATCTGCGATATCTGTAGTAGATATGCTCTTAAGAGGAATAGCCTCTGGCCAACGTGTGCACATATCGACACATGTAAGGATAAACTGATGTCCTCTGGCCGACTTGACCTTAAAAGGGCCAATAATATCTATGGCCATTTTCTGAAACGGCCGAATAGGAATGTCAGCAGCCTGGATAGGCGCAGCATGTCGTGGTCCTCTAGATTTGACCTCCTGACATACCTTGCATGATCGGCAGTAAATACGAATGTCCTTATTGACAAAAGGCCAAAAGAAAGCCGCAAGGACTCTCGACTTCGTACGGGCAAAACCCATATGTCCAGCACATTGCGAGTCATGAGCATGTTGTAATATTTGCACTCTCATGCTCTTGGGAACAAGAATTTGCGAATGTGCCGACGTAGTCGAATCTTGTACCATACGTACAAGTACGCCGTTTCTCATTGCAATCCAAGATTTTCTATTTGTATCCTGATTCGGATCACCTTTCTTCGCAAGAACGAAGAATTTTTTTAAAGAAGGATCTTCTTCTTGCAATTTTATGAAAGAGTCACGAGTGATTACTAAGTGACTATCTTGGCTATCAACTTCATTATCACTATTCAGTGAAGTTTCGGGTGTTTGTAGAGCTTGTGCTCTTGTAACTACTGCATTTGTAGCTTGCATGTTATTATCTTCCCAAGCAGCAATCTGCTGTGGGGTACACTCCCTAACTCCGTGAATACGACCAATAATAAGGTCCGCAATAGGATTAGGTAAGAGACAAGCATGCACATCTCCAGTAAAGAAAGGAGTGGCAATGCGAATTACAGCAGTAGGATATTTTTCTAGAGTGCCGCCAAATGTGACACATTTAATAACCCTTCCTGTAGCACAAGATGGATCTACAAGCGATTGTCTAACACCAATAGTGGTGCATCCGGAATCGAAAAGTAGTGAGACCGGAGTATCATTAACAAGACCCTTATGTAGAATTAAAGAACCCCTCCCGTCATGCGCAACAGCAGCAGGAAGAGCGGGAAGTGGGTGACCACAACTCAAAGTAGTTATGGTACCCGGTTCGAATAAAGTACTGCATTGGGGGCATTTGTTTGCTCTCTCAAAGTCAAAAGCAGAACCAGTGACAGCGTCAAAGTTTTTACTATCAACAACATGATTACAGGCTCCCTCAGTTTCCTGTTGTACAGCATTAGCCTGCTGATATCTCTTTTTTTTGTGTTGAGATCTACCCCGACTATTATTACCTCTGAAGTTATCAGAGTTATTATTATCTCTGCAGTTATTATTGTCTCTATTGTAATTGTTATCCTGGTTCGAATTCCAGTTTCCACGATTACTATCATGTTCACATTGATGCGAACATCTATTTGTTTGGTTCTGAGGTCTTCGGCAGGAATAACCTCTATTACCATATCCTCTTTTGAAATGCTTATAATTATTAGGGTGATAGTAACGAGTACTATCAGGTTGTCTCCAATTCTTCGAAGAAGAATCACCATGAAATTGATTTCCATGATTTTGACAGAAATTACCGCTACTCTTTCTATCAAAATTTTGTTGGAATCTACGAGCAAAGTTTTGGCCATACGGAGCTGCCGAAGCAACTGGTAAACCTTCTTTCACCTTAGAGTTACCCATGGTTATGTGTGGGTGCGCAGTTACGTATTGGCAACAGAAATCTTCCATTTCTTTTATTGTTTTAGGTTTACGTTCATGAAGGAAAGCAAGGAAAGACTCATTGACAGACGACATGACTTTGTCTCTAAGTATTAAGTCCATAAGTCCTTCATAAGTTTTTTCCGTCTTAGATAGTTCAACCCATCGTGAGAAAGTAATGCGTATTCTTGCAATAAACTCGGAGAATTCAACTCCATTTTCAGGTAACATGTTTTTAAATTGTAGACGATAGCCGTCTTCGTTAAGCTGATATTTCTTTAACAAAGCGGCCCTGACAACCTCATAATTGTTCTTGTCAGGTTCATCCACCATATTTAATATACTTAGAGCTTTACCTGTCAGTATCCCTGATAACTGATAAACATATTTTGCTTTGTCTATGTTATGAGCTGTACATGCTTGTTCAAATCTGTCCAGATAGAACATTATGTCATCACTGGAAGGACTAAATGTTGGTAACTTAATCTTAAAAGTATCATTATTAGCCTTACCAGAAGATGAACCCTTGTTTGAATCATTACCATTACTCATGCTCGTCAATTTCAATTTTTCCAACTCTAAAGCTAAGACCTTTTCTTCATGTTCCATTTTTGCTTTCTCTTTCCTCTCATCAGACTCTCTCTGTAATCTTCTTTCCTCAGCCTGAGCCTCTTTTTGAAGTCTTTCATTTTCAGCTTCTTTTTCAAGTCTTTTATTTTCAGCCTCTTTTTCAAGTCTTTTATTTTCAGCCTCTTTTTCAAGTCTTTTATTCTCAGCCTCTAGCTGTAGCTGGAGTTTTCTCTCCTCAGCTTCTGATTCCCTTTTTTGTTTTTCCATTTCCATTTGGAATCTTTTTTCATCCACCTGCATCTGCAGTTTCTTTTGTTCAGCTTCCATTGCTTTATCATATCGAGCAGTTGCAAATTCTTCTAACTTATCACCAGTCTTCCCAAGCAATTTACCCTGCTCAATAAAGTGCTCAAATGTAGACATGTTGTCTAACATATGAGTCCAAAACCTGAAATAATTAACTAATTTATTTCAAACCTAAGTGTAACAAGTCTTAATTAAGCACTTGTATATTCACATCACATTATATTATCCCAGTCTCTGTGGGAAACAAGTCTCCAATCAAAGAACTTGTATATGAAATATCAGCACTCAATTCTTGATCATAAGTGCACTTCTCATTCAATAGTGCACGACACTATTCATCATTCATTTATCATCAGTGTAGTAGTAACAGTGCATTAGCATAGCCCATTAACTAATTACTATAACTGTAAACAATGACTATGTAAACACATGCAGAATGTAAACATTGAAAATGTAAACAATGCAAACAATGTAAACAATAACAATGTAAACAATAACAAAGATCAGCAACAATACAAAAACGTTCGCAGAAATCAACTAAAAATAAAGCAGAAATTAATGAAATATCACAAAAAATGTGACGATATCTGCGATAGAATTAAACAAAATACATGACACCACAGTGTATAAACAAAAATGTTGTATGAAACTAAATTATAGACAAGAGTAGGCTAACAAATACAAACAAATCAAAACAAAACTAAAGAATGCGAAATAATAACGAAAACAATATTAAAACATGTCATCACAGCTAACATAAATAGCAACAGAAGTCGCTTAGCAAATTCCAGTATCGGAAATTTGCAAACCCTACAGAAAACGCTCACAATAGACGACCTCTATGACGTGGCATAATCTAACGGAGACACCACCCAACCGAGAACCCGCTGAAATATAAACATATAAATATACAAATAACATATAGACATATAACATATAGAATGAGATGATACACAGAAGACTCAGCAGAAGTATAAGGGCACAGTTTACATACAAACAGGCCACTTAACTTATAGGCTTCCAATCGTAGAACAGCAGAAAAAACGGATGTCAATCAACGTCCTAAAGAGCGAAGCTCCAACGATGATGGCACATCTGAACTGCTTCCACTGCTAACACGATGGTACAAGAGCTTCTGAAATACTGTGTGTTGAGTTGTTTCGGCACTTGACCTTCTAATCCAAAAGTAAGTTGATGGAAATCGGTACTTGGCCTTCTTCAGAAAACAACCCGTTTCAACCGGCACTTGACCTTCACAAAAACGACAGCACTGGAACCTTGACAGCAGCAACTTGCTTGACTTGCGTAAAAGATAACAGCAGTCCGAGTTATCCGGCAACATGTAACAACGCCGGGTACTGTCAAATTCTTGTTTCCGTCAAAAAGTTGAAATTTTGACTTTTACCGGGCAACGCCGAGTACTTTGAAAATTTTGAAGATGTTGACTGTATTGAAGAATGTTAATTTCTTGAAGGATGCTGATGAATTCTTGTTGAAAATGAAGTGGGTAAGGGACCCCGTGTTTGCTGGTACCAGAATCAAACCAGCTTATGGCCACCAAATGATGCGTGATGCCATATGATGATGGATGGTATCCGCATGTCTGGTTTTGTGTAGTGTGCAGATGTGTTCAGTCAAAACAATGTTCATACAAAAATAACAGGGCAATCCACATAGGACGTCAGTAAACTCACGACGTATAAAGTCAATGATTCTTGTAACAGCCGTTGACGTTTTTCTTCATTATTTATTGTGGACGCCACAGTGACAAAATGGTTACGCGAATATGTAGGCACATCAAACAGTCATTATCACAGCAACATTCAATACAGCAATAGACGGTAGACAGCATTACAATGATGAGTCAGATGCATGTTATATTTCATAGTGCTGTAAATGTAGTCAGGTGAAAAACTCCATCCTTTTCTATAACAGCCAGGAGATAACCAGATGTATGAGATCAGTTCACTCTCCTTAGTCTGACTTCAGCAAGACAGACACGTCTGCCGAAGTATAAATAATGTCCTCAAAAATATCCTCTAGATAATAAAGGTTTTCCAAACCTAGTTCATTTAACAAAGTAGCAAGTAATGGTCCTTGGGACATGCATCAACCGATGCAGTACAATACAGCGACATGTGAGCTGGGAAAACATCTCGTGACGACGACTTTCGAAGACAGGCTATGAATCGAAATCGCTCACGACCCAAAATCGATAGAGTTAATGAAAAGTCAATTTACCTTGCCTTCAGGAAATACACAGAAATATCACGCCTCCCGACATGTGGGAAACACTAGAGGTATTATCTCGAATAAACGAAATATCCATTAAGAGGACTACACATCCCTGACAGAACAAAAAATAGCGGAGATCCCCTCTTCAACGAGGCATCTCTTTCGCCATTCAAATCGCTCACTCCACTAGTGGTGGGCGGAAACCGATCGACCAAAAAACAAGACCAGTCATGCGCAGTCCAGCGCAAAAAGACCACAGCTCAAAACTTAACTGCATTCAATACCAACGCGGGAAGACAAATGCTTACCGAGAAAAGTGACTATAAATTTCAAGCAGTTGTTGCCCTTGCGTTATAAAATAGATATTGTAATAAAACGATGTTGCGAGAATTTATCACGCAACAGTCCGTCAATTATATTTCACTTGGATTTTGTTGTGTGTTAATTGACTAGCAGAATTAAAATAATCTATAGCAAAATTGTTCCGGCTGTAGCGTTAATCTAACTAACTGATATTAACCAGTAAGAGCTATTTTAATCAACTAGTAAATGCACTATTCATTATGAGTACTGACGAAATATATATTTATTTCTAATTCACGATGATTAATTTTGTAAATGACTAGAATTTATTTCACGGGGTTTTAAAACGATAAGACAAGCTCCAAGCTTGTAGTTTCTAATTTAAGTTAAATAACCGAAGTGGATAATAATATTATATTTTACGCGGGTTAGGATAGGTTTGAGAATACTATATTGTGGTTAAGTATTTTGTATTTTTCTTCCTATATCTAGTACTGGGTCACATACCCAATACCTACCAGCGGCTTCCAAATAAATCTGAGAAAAAAACGGGTCTAAGTCTACGTCTAACAGACGCAATACGAACATCCTTCAGCTAAGAGCGGGTCTTTAAGGTTGACTTGTATGGCCTCTTGGTTTACTCAGAAGGAGAGCGAGTACCAACAAAAGACAATATGAATTACGTGTAACTGGATCTATAGATATCCAGATTTCCTTTTTTCCATTTTTAAATATACAGTCAGCCCGCAGTGGCGAGAAAAAAATATCAAAAAAAAAAAAAAAAAACACTAGCATTTCCCGACTACCGACCACGTGTGTTGTGGCAAAGATTTATCAGGACAGATTTAATACCTGACATTCCGTTAAGTATTGAAAAACTTCAAGCAAATGACACTGTGAACACTAGAACGCGTGAATATTTACCTATCTGGACAAATTGAGGTGAAACGAACAGATTCAATAAATAGTAACAAAGCAGGCGTTTTTCCAAATCAGAGGATTAAATCAGTAACATTTGGAAAAACTGGGGCTTGTTTTGCCAAATAAACCCAACACTGGATCTGTGGCGCTTACTCAGGAGTTCTGTTCCAGACATGTTAATCAACAAATTAGGTAAGCACGATTGAAAGGTGGCCACTTGTCTGTCAGAGCGAGCGGAAGAAAGAATGAATAATTCTTATATTGTATAACCATTATACTCACTTTGTTTATGCCTTTCTTTTCGTTTTCTAATACTGTTCATTTTCAGAATAGAATAACGTAGAAAAACTGTTCTCTACAATATAGTAAAATCCTAGACCCTAGTGCTATTCTTTTGACCTTTTGGGGGTTAATTAACTTCTTTTTTTTGTGTGTGAGATTTTGTCTCTACAGAGGGAGGTACACTTAGTGGGTCTATTTCTTTATTTAAGTCTGTAACCTATGATTTTTGTATTTTTGATATCTTATAATAACTGTTGTGAAGTTTCTTTTTTATGATAAATAAACATTAACATAAAACTTATTACCAGTGTCGGTCAGCTAGTCCCAATATCCATACCCCATTACTGTAGTTTTCACGTTTGTGCGTCTAATTGTCGTCAATTATCTGTGTGTGTATTTGTGAGTGGTGGATATATATATATATATATATATATATATATATATATATATATATATATATATATATATATATATATATATATATATATATATATATATTAATACAGACAGGGAACTGTCTGAACAACTAATTGTAGTCGTAACCGATAGGCTGGACTAGAGTAGCTTCTCAAATCCAGGGACAGACTCTACCTTTTCACCAACTCACTAGTGAAAATCTATCTGTTTACCTTATCTCGCACTGAGTCATCACCTTTGTCAGTTCTATTCAGACGGGACCTAACATTGTTTTTAATTACCTATCGGAAATTTACGACAGACATATATGGAATCAGACAAAATACCATTGCAACAATTTTTCTTCCTATAGTAAACTTTTGCGTATTTATTTATAAAGTATTGCTTTGAAAAAATCTTGCTGGCCTCATACGTTAGTTGTTCTATCTGTTTTTTTTTTTTTTTTTTTTTTGTTGCTTCAGCAAATCGTGCTATGTGATTACGCAATTTTTGTTGCTTTAAATTGTCTTCTGTTTCACTAATGGGATTAGTTAGGCAGCCAGCTGTGAAATGACTTCTTCTTCTTTAAGTTCCTTGCCAGCTTGTTTAGGCGATCATGTCTCTTCACAACCTCCTGTCTCCAGTCATCTTTATTACTTATGTTGCTGACTTTTCCACGACACAGCGTCAAAATACACATTATTTTCTCCTTGTATCATGCTCTATACATTTTTCCTTCAGTCTTTACTGTTGATGAAAAGACTATAAGTTGCTATATATATATACATATATATTTTATTTAGTTGCTACATTAAATTTAGTCACGTGTAGTTCCCGGGGGAGTCTCTGATGAGATAATGGAATAATAGTACTACTCCTCCCTCGTGCATGTCGTACAAGATTCACTGATATGTGATTATGTGATTATGTGATTATGTGATTATGTGATTATGTGATTATGCACGAGTCTAGCAACTTCATCATATAAAACAAAATGCTGCAGTGATGGCTCCAAGTTCCATAAAGAGCCAAATGGAAAATTATGACGATGGTGAAATAAAGTTACAACGTAACTTTGTAAAGTTACAATGTAACTTTGTAAAGCTACAACGTATCTTTGTAAAGCTACAACGTAACTTTGTAAAGCTACACAATTTAATTTTAGACCTTGAGATCTCAAAACCTATACCATTACTGTTCTAGGAAAAAAAATATGTTATTTCAACCTTATAGGATCTGCTTCATTTTTCCTCCTGTCAAATTCAGACTGTGGAACTGTCTGCCATTGGAACGTTAAATCTTTAAATGCGAACACGCCATTTTGATTGACATTGGTGTTACAACTTGTGTGCAGGTCCTCGTCACTGATGACTTCAATACTGGGAAATACAACTCTTGTGAGATCTTCGCTTATCCGGGAGACAAGAGGTTCCGCCCAACCTAATAAACAGTGTATAAAATGTTATGTGTCAATACTTTCTGAGCAAACGATACTGGTACTACAAGCATTGATTATAGTCAAAATATCACTTGGTCTCTAGTTTATATTAAATGAAATATGCTTTGTTTTATTTTATTTTATATTCAATCCGAAGACATACAGCTGTGTGAATGATTGTTTCAGTATGTCTTCCTTCTCTCCATTTTATATTGTGTTCCATGTAATTCCGTATGCTAGTTTAATATGAGTTCTAACCACTCCATTTTCTCTTAGTAAAATGTCGGTATTTTATTCGTCCGGCACTTATGGATTGTAGTGGTTTTTGATGGTACTGTATGGTTGTTGTGTTACCTAGTGTAATGTATGAGGTCAGCTGTGAAGGCTCCTGATGATAAATGTAGATGAGAATTACAGAAGGCCCTTCTTACTACCACTTACGACCTCAAACATATCTTTTTTACTATTATGAATGTAGCTACGTTAAAAAGTCTAGGGTACTGAAATGTAATGTGTTGTAGTAAAATATACAAACACACACAGATATTTAATAAGTGTAATAATATTAATAAAATTCTATAACACACTGAACTAACTCAGGCTGTTTTAGTTTAAATATTAAATTTTCTTTAAATTTATTTGTTCTGAACCAATGTTTTAGTTGGTCAGAACATATGAAATGTTATGGAGTTATAAATGGAATGCATAAATATATGGCATAATAAAATGGAATGTTTGTACATAAGTATTTTATAATACTGTTTAATATTACTTCTATTTATAGTGTCTCTGGGAAACTATTACTGGATGTGCTGTTGGGGTGGTGTCATCACACTGACTCTGTGACTAGAACTAGCTTTGTCCATTGTCTTATAACTTTAGAAAATGTTCTATTTCCCAAGATTCAGTATATTTATGAGGGGGAAATATTTATAAATTCTTTAGGAGTATGGTGAATCCTCAGCAGGCCACTAAATCACTCATCTTGTCTGCGAAGATCTGAGGCTGGATTCAGGTGGCCCACTCCTCTCGGTAGCTAGAATACAATGGTAGACTGCACCGACACACTGTTTGGCTGCACACACATCTGCTTGTGCAATCTTGATTACTTATGTGGCACTACCCTAGTGCCACAACAGAAACTCACAATTCTGAAACAAAATTTGTGCTGTGTCAGTACTCTATTTACTGCACCACTCTTACACACAGCACAACACATCAACATTACACAGAATGGGTCAGATCTCTCTGACCACACAGCACATCTTACCCAGTTGTTTTCATATAGTACTAGTTCCCCAAGACTGCATTGCATCTGAGATGTGTTCAATAGTTTCCTTTTATTCAATAAGATAGGTGATATGTTCCCACTGATCTCAACAATAGATCCGCCTTCCATAGTTTTAGTTAGGCGTCCATATATTTTGTTTGTCTCTAGACCCTGAACTTGGGCTGGGGACCTAGAGCGAACACTTACTTGTCGTAATCATTTTATATGATATGGCAGTATCAATCACTCGAAATATTAAAATATACAAAATAAATGCTTTCATTCTTACCAGAATTCAGAATTGAGAACACAGTTAATTGCTAGCAAAACTCAGCTGAGCTGCTGGCTAATGATGGCGTCCCTCTAAATGTATGTACTATCTTCTAGGAACAACACCACAGGCAATAACCGACTGTGTCCCTGGACAGTATTGTATCAAATGGCAAAAATGCGCATCTCTGTCCCGCTAATATGATTACATTTGCCCAATCACCGACTTCCCCCCTAACTTTTCAAATCTACAACCAAAAGTCAAATTTCAGTCAGATCTCAGTCAAGTATGTATTATTGTCTGTTGGTCCGTCCGTCTCTACTTGTTTTTTCATAAAAAACACGCTTGGTTCTACATGCAATATCCTACACAAATCTGCCTCCTAAGTTATTTTTAGCCACAATTCTCCACCTTCCCCCTCTCTTGCATTACAGCTTGATTTTTGCATTTGCGTGTCTCAAGGACAAAACTTTGAAACTTTAGTGACAGTATGGACAGTACAGTCGCTAGTCTGATATGAACAATACAGTCTTTTGTCAATATCTTCCTTGTTATCTATCCGTCTGTATAATTTAAAGTATATTAGTTCTCTGCTCAAGATGGGCTATCAAACTAGCTAGGTTTTATATTCATAACTCTATTATTAAGAAAAAAAAAATATTTTTTTCTCAAGTTTTACATTGTGTTAACTAGTGACGTGAATTTTTTTTCTTTTACTACCAATTGCGTCTTTTTAGCCTTGCTAGATTCAAACACGTGTTCAGTCATATTTTTCCTTTTTTGATCTCCGTTTCCCTCCCGTCTACAAAGGGTAAACCGTGTCGTCTGCACGTCTAACTAGTTAGTTTGACCGGCGGTAGGAAATGCGGGCATGGGCGAGCATGTCTCCTAGTATCTTACGCATTATTTTTATCCCTACATTTTATCTTTATATTTGGAGATATTTTAACGTTGTATCACGGTAAATTCACCACACATCTCCCCACCTGAGAACATGCACTACGGCAAGTTCCAAAACCAGTGATACACATAGATAAAATTACTCCTCACGCCTACCACTACTCTAATTTTGATCACAGGGGTGCCGACTTAGGAAATCTGCACCGACATTCAATGACCCTGGGATATACTCAATACTAAACTGATAAGGTTGCAATAATAAAGACCATCTCAACAATCAAGCATTTTCATGCTTAGCCTGAGATAAGAACACCAGGGGCTGATGATCCGTCTGGACAACAAAAGTCCTACCATACAGATAGATTTGAAACTTTTTTATTGCCCAGATTAACGCTAAACATTCTTTTTCGCTTGTGGAATATCCTTGCTCCGCTTTATTCAATTTGCGGCTTGCATAAGCGACTGGGTTCAGTTCCCCATCGGGTGAAGATGACCTTTGCAACAGAGCCGCCCCGAGGCCTACATTACTTGCATCTGTTCTCACCACGAAGTCCTGTGTCAAATCAGGCAATTTGAGAATATGCTTGCTAGTGAGTTTTTCCTTTAACTCTTGAAAAGCCAATTCACATTGCGCAGTCCAAATTATTTTATCTGGATGTCCCTTGCGAGTCCGATCAGTCAGAGGAGCACATATAGAGTTAAAATTTTTGATATATTTTTGGTAAAATCCACATAACGACACGAATGATCGCACGTCCTTTTTTGTTTGTGGTCTAGGTGCTCTCTGCAGTTTTTCCAAGTTCTTGGGGTCAGGGGTCATGTTACCCTGATATACAGTGTGTCCCAAGAATTCCAACTCTTTGCATCCAATACAACATTTTGTTGGTCTAGCAGTTAAATTCGCCTCCCTAAGCCTATCAAATAACATTTTTAGAGAGTTAATGTGTTCTTCAAATGTCTCTGTGGCGACGAGAATATCATCCATGAAATTCGTGATACATGGGTTATTTAGGGGATCCAACAATTTGCGCATCATCCTTGAAAATACACTCGGAGCATTTTTCAATCCGAATGGTAGCATGTTGAATTCATAATGTCCTTCCGAAGTGCTAAAAGCTAAATAAGGTCTCACTTCAGGCTTCACTGGAATCTGATAACAGCCTTTACTAAGATCCACCTTTGAAAAGTATTTTGCCTTGTTTAATCTAGCAAATAACTGTTTTGTGTCTGGTAATGGATCCACTTGTCCTTCTGTGACAGCATTCAGTTTCCTGTAATCTATGCACAGTCTATGTTCCCCAGACGGTTTCCTCAACAGAACTACACTGGAGCTAAAAGATGATTCACTGTGTGAAATAATCCCCTCCTTCAACAAATAATCTATTTCTTCCTTCAATGCCTTCTCCTTCGTGAACGGAATAGAATAGGCTCTCATACAGATTGGGTTTGAGTCTACCAGTTTCATGTCATACTGTAGCAAATTTGTATGTCCTGGTTTATCTGTTAATACATCTGTATGTTCCTCCAGAACCTGTTGAACTCTCTCCCTCTGATTTTTAGTCAGGTGCTTACTGACTTTTACTTGTGCGGCTGTTTCACAACGATGTAATGGGTATTCATGTGAGGTGAGTGGTTCCTTTTGCATTTGAGTTGCGATAGCCAAGGTCAGTAAGGGGGTGCTTTCCTGGAGTGGTCTGTCCAGATACTTCTTTAGAAGGTTTACATGATAAACTTTCTCCTTCCCCTTTTTGTCAATTTTATAGTTTGTTCTAGACACCTTCTCTAGAACCGTATATGGACCTTGCCATCCAATTTGTAATTTATTCTGGCTGCCGGGTAGTACAAGAAGCACCTTCTCTCCCACAGCTAGTTCTCTGTCCTTTGCCTTCCTATTAAAATATGCTGCATGTTTCTTCCTGGCTTGTCTCAAATTATCATTTGCCAGTTTCCATCCAGCTTTCAGACGAGTGGTCAGTTCGTTCACATATTGATACGATGAGGTAACAGTCTCTTCTGCCTTCTCATCTGTCCAGGTCCTTAATAAAGCTTCCAATGTACCTTTTATTGGCCTCCCAAATAGCAGAGTTGCGGGAGCCATCCCGGTTGAACTATGTGGTACCTCCCGATACGCAAACAACGCGGCGGGCAGAAATTGATCCCACAGATCCGGTTTTTCGTGTGCCAGCTTCCTCACGATAGAAATGAGAGTCCCATTGAACCTCTCTACCTGGCCGTTCCCTTGTGGATGGTACGGACTACAATGAAAGTGTCTGGCTTGAAATAGCTTAAAAACTTCTTCCGTTAGTTTCCCCTTGAACTGTGAGCCATTATCAGTCAAGATTTGATGCGGGAATCCTAATCTTGTGAATATTGTAAGTAGTGCCTCTGCTACATGTTTTGAATCAATTGATGGCAGGGCTACCGCCTCTCCCCACATAGAACAAGTGTCCACCACAGTAAGGATGTAACTGTTCCTCCTCTTGGTCCGAGTGAGAGGTCCCACAATATCCACTGCAACCCTCTCAAAAGGTGTTCCCACTATGGGCATTTCCCCTAGAGTTGCAGGAGCAGTCCAATGCTTTGGAGCTACCCGTTGACATTCTGGACAGGATTTGACATATCTTTTTATATCCTCCGTTATCCCTGGCCAGAAGTAATGACAAGCTATACGCTGTCCTGTGGCGCTGATCCCCATGTGACCACTGAAGGGAATCGTATGCCCGAGTTCCATCACTTTATCCCTATATGAAGTGGGAAGAACCAGCTGGTTGTGACCATTTGTTCCAGTTCCGGCCTTTCTGTATAATAATTTGTTCTTCATAAAGTACTCTCCTTTGCTTGGAGGTGTGTGGCATTTGGGCAACTTTTTAAAACATGGCTTGAGTGTTCTATCCTCAGCCTGCGCCTTCCTCATCTCCTCTGGATGAGCATTTATAGGTTCCCCTTCTTCTTCCTTTTTCTGTGACCTGGTCTGCACTGTCGCCATGATCACAGGTCTCTCGGGATTCCCCAAGAAGACGTACCTACACCCCAATATCAGAGGGTAGATTGCTTTATCTATCACTGCTGCTCTGATTTCTCCTTCCACATAGCGAGTATTCACCGTTATCCTTGCGATGGGAAGTGTCATGAGTGGTATGTCCTTAGTCGCCCCTTGTATTTCCACTGTTTCTGTGTTATACCGACTTGGGTCCACTAGGCTAGACTTCACAACTGAATCATAATCCAAACCTGTATCATAAAGGCACCTTATGGTAACCCCATTACAAATAACATCCTCACAAACTGGGGGGTGATAAGGTTCCTGCTGTCCCTTAGGATTAACCTTTAATCTTTGAGTCCCCGACTTCATTGCAGCAATGTTTGAAGGTTTCCTTCTACAAAATTCGGTGTTATGGTTGTCTTTCTTACACCATTTGCACCATCTTTTTCCTGGGTTAAACGGTTTTCTTTCATTATATTTTTGGTCATTGAGTTTCTGTCACGATAGTCATTTCTTGGCCGTTCAAAGTTTGTCCTGCCTTTATTACCCTGTTCTCTGTTATCAAATTTATTAAATGGCTGTGGAGCTTTAAAATTTTCTATGTGCTTCTTTTTAGTGCCACTTACCTCTGCCTGGGCTGCCTGATACCTCTCAGCGACATTTAAAACCTCCCCCAACCTCTCTGCACCTTGTTCCATGAGAAATTTTCTCAAGTCTGGAGCCATGGACTCTCTTAATTGCTCTATCATGATCATCTCTTTCAGATCTTGGGTCTTCCCCAGAGCAGTCCATTTCTCCAAATAGGTTTCCAGTCTGGCAGAGAATTGGTGGTATGTCTCCCCAGACAACAGTTTGGCATCTCTAAATTTCTTACGGTAAAATTCACCATTTTTTTCGTATCTTAATAACAAAGCCTGCTTTAGCATGTCATAATTGTCTTGGTCTTCTCTATTCATTTTAGCAAAGACTTCATAAGAAGTACCTCTCAATCCCTGTGATAACTTTAAACTCCACCTCTCTCTCTCTCTAACCCATATGTAGTAGCTAATAACTCAAATCTACTGAGGTAACTCTCGATGTCATCGTCTTTCTCAACAAAATGGTCTAAATGAAACCCCATAGCTGAGGTTGAGGCTCCCTGACTAGGCGTAGCATCTGAGGCAAAAGGGCTGGCACCATTTTCAGGAGCATGGCCTTGTAATTCCAGCTCCCTTAGTCGTAATTCGTGCTCCTTTGTAACCTTCTATCTTCTGCTTCCCTTTCGGCCTTTTTTTCTTCTGCCTCCCTTTGCTGTCGTTGTTCTTCTGCCTCTAATGCTTTTGCCTCTTTGTCAGCCTCAATCTGCAACCTCTTAAGTTCTTTATCAGCCTCAATTTGTAACCTCTTCTCTTCAGCTAACCTCCTATCTTCCCTTTCAGTATACTTGTCACATTCAGCAGTTACATACTGAATTAGAACCTGACCATCCATTCCCATTTCCTTCGCCGTTAGCACAGCAGCCGATCTAAATTTTGCTAGGTCAGCCATCATACAAGATAACAATGACCCAGGTAAATCCAACTAATGACAGGTAATTCTAATTAATGGTGACTAAGGTAATTCTACTTATGTTTAATGGCCAAGGTAATTCTAATTAATTAATTAATTAACTAATTACCACTGGCTGTGAAGATTCACCAACTTTTATTTTCCCCTTTTTATTTTAAGGGACACTTTTTTAAATTTTTTACAAACTGTCCCCACTAGTTTAATTCTCCCACCAGGAGATTCTAATATTTATGATAAACTAATTATCCCTAGACAAGACCCCAATATTTGTAGTGGTTTTTGATAGTACTGTATGGTTGTTGTGTTACCTAGTGTAATGTATGAGGTCAGCTGTGAAGGCTCCTGATGATAAATGTAGATGAGAATTACAGAAGGCCCTTCTTACTACCACTTACGACCTCAAACATATCTTTTTTACTATTATGAATGTAGCTACGTTAAAAAGTCTAGGGTACTGAAATGTAATGTGTTGTAGTAAAATATACAAACACACACAGATATTTAATAAGTGTAATAATATTAATAAAATTCTATAACACACTGAACTAACTCAGGCTGTTTTAGTTTAAATATTAAATTTTCTTTAAATTTATTTGTTCTGAACCAATATTTTAGTTGGTCAGAACATATGAAATGTTATGGAGTTATAAATGGAATGCATAAATATATGGCATAATAAAATGGAATGTTTGTACATAAGTATTTTATAATACTGTTTAATATTACTTCTATTTATAGTGTCTCTGGGAAACTATTACTGGATGTGCTGTTGGGGTGGTGTCATCACACCGACTCTGTGACTAGAACTAGCTTTGTCCATTGTCTTATAACTTTAGAAAATGTTCTATTTCCCAAGATTCAGTATATTTATGAGGGGGAAATATTTATAAATTCTTTAGGAGTATGGTGAATCCTCAGCAGGCCACTAAATCACTCATCTTGTCTGCGAAGATCTGAGGCTGGATTCAGGTTGCCCACTCCTCTCGGTAGCTAGAATACAATGGTAGACTGCACCGACACACTGTTTGGCTGCACACACATCTGCTTGTGCAATCTTGATTACTTATGTGGCACTACCCTAGTGCCACAACAGAAACTCACAATTCTGAAACAAAATTTGTGCTGTGTCAGTACTCTATTTACTGCACCACTCTTACACACAGCACAACACATCAACATTACACAGAATGGGTCAGATCTCTCTGACCACACAGCACATCTTACCCAGTTGTTTTCATATAGTACTAGTTCCCCAAGACTGCATTGCATCTGAGATGTGTTCAATAGTTTCCTTTTATTCAATAAGATAGGTGATATGTTCCCACTGATCTCAACAATAGATCCGCCTTCCATAGTTTTAGTTAGGCGTCCATATATTTTGTTTGTCTCTAGACCCTGAACTTGGGCTGGGGACCTAGAGCGAACACTTACTTGTCGTAATCATTTTATATGATATGGCAGTATCAATCACTCGAAATATTAAAATATACAAAATAAATGCTTTCATTCTTACCAGAATTCAGAATTGAGAACACAGTTAATTGCTAGCAAAACTCAGCTGAGCTGCTGGCTAATGATGGCGTCCCTCTAAATCAGGGGTCGGCAAACTTTTAGTAGTGTCGTGCCGACGTAATGTTGCAGTCACTCAGCGTGCCAACCTATGTCCGCCATATTTTTATATACAGCAATTATTGAAACAATTTTAAAATGATCTTGTATTAGGATGCCGTCAAATTACCACCTCTATCGACACCAGGTATTACAATGCAAGATGTGGGTGTCTTATCTGGTTTAGATTGTTGCTGTGTGTGTTGCAGTAGAACAGTTCACAGGGTACACCACAGGCAACATGACGTGTAGAGTCATAAAAATGGTAACTTCGCTTTAGGTTTATACCATTTATTGCACGCCACAAAACAGTCATGAAACTTATGTTATTATCAGCATAGGTACAACGAATGCAGCATTCAAACTCATGTTAACTGACAGTCATGTAGAAGTCAATACTCAATAGTTGTATGGAAAACAAATATCATAGCGAAGCTTGATAAATAATGCATATAACTTCTGCAACCGTGGTCAGCTGCAGATCCTTAATGTTCATAGACAATAATAATTATTCCTTCCTGATGCTAGCAGATCAGATGTATACAATACGTCCGTTTACTGTCTGCACGTGAGTAGCATACATGGATTACAGGTCAGCTCGACCTTTATAACCTCCCTAAGTCTAACCATCTGACTTGGACGTGATCTCTGATATAACGAATCCTGGAACACAGACAATAGTCTTGTTGGTCTAGAGCGACCCATATATATATAATTAGTTCAGGTATAAAGATACCGGTGACTTAATCCTAGTCAAAGTACCTCTCCATTTTGAATCACACAGGCGAGCAAAAAGGCGACAAAATGACGAACCTCTAGATGATAGCATAAAGTTCGATACAAGAGGAATTACCTTATTTCGGAAAATCAACCATGAACATATGCCTCCAGGCAGGCTTGACTAATACCGGGAAATAGTCTAGTTAGCTAACTAACTCACAAAGACAATGTATTTCCCTCAGAGAATCACAAGACGCAAGGCGCGTCCGCTCGCTAATCAGTCCATTTCTCAACTCCCCGACCTGGGCGGAACAACAAAAACGACAACCCAGTCGAGACATGCGCAGAGCGACAATCTCTGAGTCGCTGTTCACAATAAGACGATTCTAAGAACATTCGAGATAAAAGTCTTACACAGTCGCGCCTTTTATGGACATGAACAGAAGCGTTAAGAAAGGTTTCAAACATCTACAACAGTTGACTGATACTACCAAATAAGGAGATATGGTCACGCTTCGTTCAAGACATTATAGACCGAACGTGTCTCTATACAAGAGGAGGTAAACTCATAAAAAATAGCAGTATCGATATTTCGGGTTCTGTCCCTTTGACCATAAAATATATATAACATGCATTTCAGTCAAATAATGATCATACATACGAAAAACGATCATACAAAGACTTTGGAAAAAAAGTAATTAATTGTGCGTAACATTACCGCACCCTCCCGGGAAAAAAAAAAATGAAACATTTTTTTTTTTTAAATCCTGGAGCCGGAAAAAATCTAGGCTCCTAACGCACGTATGATGCGCGGATATACCTAACAAAATAGCTCAACACTTGGAGCGAAACTGAGATCATATCCCAGGTCCTTAGAGAAAAATTTATCTAAGTATACGCGTATATATCCCAGGAAGGTGCCACCAACACAAACCACAATGATGGCAACATCATAATAAAAGTCAAATTATTCTCATACCAATATATGAAATCAAATATATTATTATGATATCATACAATGTGTTGCAAATAGCGGTGTAATATATTAATATACCGCACTATTTTATTACATTATGTAATGCATCAGTAACTAATAAGTAATACATGTGTTGATCTTCGTTGACATAAAACATTCAATAGAAGAAGATGTGGACATCATCCGCTCCCAATCTAGTACAGGACTTGATATACTCAAAGTTCCACAATGGACACAATCTCGCATCTTCAATGATGTGCTGCGAAAATATCAATAACACAAATCTTAAAGACAACTGGTAAATCTCTCAATACAATCCTGAAAATAATTTATTTAAATGTGGCCGAGTGATCTTTTGGCCCGTATATCACTAACTAAGCCTTCTTAGATAATTACATGGTACAATGTCATAAATTTCCCCCTCAAAAAAGTGAGAAAAAAAAAATATCTACTAACATGTCATTATAACATTGGACTGTATATCAGGAAATATATATATGACAGAAGAATCATGTGGAATCGTGCGGGCATCTGGACAGAATGTCCGCCATTACATTATCCGAACCACGGATAGCTCGAACCGAGAAATGAAATGGTTGAAGAGCTATGGCATAACGAGTGGACCTCGAGCTCTTCAAGTTTTTGCTCTGAATAGCAGTAAGCGCTTTCTGGTCGGTTTCCACAATGAAATGTGCGCCTAGAAGAAATCTTTGTAACTTCAGAATAGACCATACCATAGCCAATAACTCACGGTCTAAAACCGAGTAATTCTTTTCTGCAGCATTTAATTTCCTAGAGATATACATCACCGGATGCAGAGTATCAGAATACTCCTGCATTAGTGCTGCCCCAATCCCAGTTGACGAGGCGTCACTTCGAAGAACAAAAGTCTTCTCAATAGTAGGTAACCTAAGAATAGGTGGAGATGAAAATAGGTCTTTAACCTGGTCCAATGAGGATTGACATTCTTTTGACCAGCGGATCAAATTAGGCGACCCTTTCTTCAATAAAGTAGAAAGCGGTGCCATAATGGAGGACAGATTCGGAATGAATCGTCCGTAGAATTGGATCAAACCTAATAGACTCCTTACTTGTTTCTTTGTCTTAGGGACCGAAATGTTAAGTATTTTTGAAACATTGTGGTCCTCTGTCTTTAAAAGACCATGACCAACACGATGACCTAGGAAAGAAATCTCACTAAATCCTATAAAGGCTTTAGAGGGTTTTGCAGTCAAGTTATACTCGCGAAGAGTAGACAGTAATTCGTATAAACCCAAATAGTGATCTTCCCAGGAATCACTGAATAGACAGATATCATCTAGATATGCTATGACATCTGTACGATATGCGAGAATTCGCCGCATCATGCGTACGAATGTAGCAGGGGCGTTCATAAGACCAAAAGGCATGAAATTCCATTGGAATAAACCCCTAGGTGTAGGAAAAGCTGTAAAAGGTTTGGCACGTTCAGTTAGCGGGACTTGCCAATAACCTTTAGACAAATCTAGTTTGGTAAAGAATCTAGAATTAGAAAGTTTATTGAGTAGCTCTTCTAATGAAGGCATAGGTTCAGCGTCGAACTTCGTAACTTGGTTCAATTTGCGATAATCTACGCAAATGCGAATGTTATTATCCTTCTTTCGAACAATAACCATAGACGAAGAGTATGCTGAAGTGGATGGTTCAATGATTTCCAAACGTATCATTTCATCCAATTCTTTCTCGACTTGAGACTGGAAATGGATAGGTATTGGATAGGGTCTGACTCTGATAGGATTATGATCAGTTAGCACAATGTCATGTTCAATGACATGTGTGTGTCCCGGGATGTCTGTAAGAACATCCTGAAATGTTTGCAACATCGAAGAAACTTGTCGATGTTCCTCAGCGGAAAGATTTGGAGAAACGGTCACGTTTTTCCAAGATTCCGTAGAATAAAGTGGGACCATAGAAAGAGGAAGATTGACATCAGAAAAAGTAGTTTCCTCATCCTGTATAACTGACAGCGATGAGTATTGACCATGAGGTACTTGAGAATTGTCCGTTGCCTGGAAAATAGGCTGCAAATAGTCTGGTCTTTCATGAAATTCCGTGAGCATATTTATGTGGAAAGTTTTATGCTTTCCATCAATATCGACAACATAGTCGACATCAGAAATTTTGGAGACTATTGCATATGGACCTTTCCATGCAATTAGAAGTCTGTTCTCCCTTGAAGGAAGTAGAACGAGAGCTTTGTCACCTGGACAAAGTTGTCGTAGACATCTATTCTTATTCGCAAACTGCCTTGCCTTTTCTTTAGCAAATTCGGAAGACGAAGTTGCTAGTCTGCATGCCTCAATGATTTTTTTCCTAAGAGCAATGACGTACTCATAAGAAGACTGAGTCTCATCGCTAATATTATCGGCAGTGATTAGATCGTGAAGTAAAGACATAGGGCCGCGCGGTTGCGCGCCAAAGACAAGTTCAAAAGGGGAAAACCCCGTATGTTCATTGGGGACCTCTCTATACGCAAAGAGAGCCGCGGGTAAGACCCTGTCCCAATCCTGAGGATGATCCTCAGTTATTTTACCCAGTAAAGTTTTTAGAGTCCTATTTAAACGTTCGACCAACCCATTAGACATTGGGTGATAGATACTGCTGAGAGACCTTTTTATATGTAGCATAGACATTACCTGTGACATAGTGTCTGATATCAGTTGAGTGCCATGGTCTGACAATATTTCTCCGGGAAAACCCAAGCGAGAAAATATCAGCCAAAGAGCGTCTGCGATATCAGCAGTTGAGATGCTCTTGAGAGGTATTGCCTCTGGCCAACGTGTGCACATATCGACACATGTAAGAATAAATTGATGTCCCCTAGCCGACTTAATTCTAAAAGGACCGATAATATCTATTGCCATTTTTTGAAAAGGGCGAATTGGAATGTCAGCAGCCTGAATAGGCGCAGCATGTCGTGGTCCTTTAGATTTGACCTCCTGACATACTTTGCAAGAGCGACAGTACATTCGTATGTCCTTGCTCACAAATGGCCAAAAGAAAGCCGCAAGAACTCTCGACTTTGTACGGGAAAAACCCATATGTCCAGCACATTGCGAGTCATGAGCATGTTGCAATATTTGCACCCTCATGCTCTTAGGCACAAGAATTTGTGAATGAGTGGATGTAGTCGAGTCTTGTACCATACGTACAAGTACGCCGTTCTTCATAGAAATCCAAGATTTTCTATTAGTATTTTGATTAGGATCACCTTTTTTTGCTAGAATGAAGAATTTTTGTAACGACGGATCTTCTTCTTGCAATTTGATAAATGAGTCACGTGTAATAGTCAAGTGACTATTTTGTTCATTTACTTCATCATTATTAGTTAATGAAGTTTGAGGTGGATCCAGAGCATGTGCTCTTGTGACCACCGTATTGGTAGCTTCAATGTTTTGCTCTTCCCAAACAGCAATCTGCTGTGGGGTACATTCCCTAACTCCGTGAATACGACCAATAATAAGGTCCGCAATAGGGTTTGGAAGTAGACACGCGTAGACCTCTCCCGTGAAGAAAGGAGTAGCAATATGTATTATGGCAGTAGGATATTTTTCCAACGTGCCACCAAATGTGACACATTTGATGACCTTTCCTGTAGCACAGAATGGATCTACAAGAGATTGCCTAACCCCGACAGTAGTACATCCAGAATCAAACAACACCGAGACTGGATTACTATTTACAAGCCCCTTATGTAATATAAGAGAACCTCTCCCATCATGAGCAACATTAGCAGGAAGAGCGGGCAAAGGATGACCACAGCTTAGAGTACTAATGGTTTTCGGATCAAATAAAGTACTGCATTGGATACATTTATTTGCCCTACCAAAGTCAAAAGATGAGCATCCGATAGCATTATGGTCTTTATTATTATTAACCTGTTTATCTGCTCCCTGAGATTCTTGTTGAACAGAGTTTGTCTGTTGATATCTTTTTCTCTTCTGTTGCGATCTACCGCGACCATTATTGCCTCTGCAATTATCATTAAAGTCCCTACTGTAATTTTTTTATCCTGGTTTGAGTTCCAGTTTCCATAACTGTCATTACCATCTCTATATTGTTGAGAACCTCTATTATCCTGGTATTGAGGTCTCTGAGAAAAATATTTTCCTCTATACCGATTACCTTTGTGAAAATTTCTAAAGTTACCGGGAATAGAATACCGTGTAATATTAGGTTGTCTCCAGTTCTGGGAAGAAGAATCTCCCTGAAATTGATTACCCTGGTTCTGGGCATAATTACGGTTACTCTTTTTATTGAAATTTTGCTGGCTACCCTGAAATTTACGCATAAAATTCGGGCCATAAGGTGCTGCCGAAGCAACTGGCAGACCTTCTGTTACCTTAGATTTGCTAATGGTTATGTGAGGATGTGCAGTAACATACTGGCTACAGTATTCTTCCATTTCTTTTATATTTTTAGGCTTACGCTCATGAAGAAAAGAAAGAAAAGCTTCATTAACAGAAGACATAACCTTGTCTCTAAGAAGTAAGTCCATGAGGGCTTCAAATGTACTTTCTGTCTTAGAAAGCTCAACCCATCGTAAAAAAGTAAGACGTATGCCTGAGATGAATTCTGAGAATTCAACTCCAGTTTTCTGGTAACATGTTTTTTAAATTTAAGACGATATCCGTCTTCGTTAAGTTGGTACTTCTTTAACAATGCCGCCCTGACAACCTCATAGTTGTTCTTGTCAGGCACATCTACCATACCCAACAAAGTCAAAGCATCACCTCTAAGTATCTTGGATAGATGATAAACATATAATGTTTTATTATCTATATTATGCACCTTACATGCACTTTCAAATCTATCTAGATAAAATGTTATATCATCAATTGAAGCATTGAATGCTGGTAAATTAAGCTTAAAATCAACAGCATTAGACTTATTAGCAGATGATACCTTATTGGCATCATTAGCATTACTAGATAACTTCAACTTTTCTAACTCCAAAGCTAAGAGGTTTTCTTCATGTTCCATTTTTGCTTTTCTCTCATCAGACTCTCTTTGTAACCTTCTTTCTTCTTTCCTCAGCCCAGCCTGTTTTTCCTAATCTTTTTTTCTAATCTTTTATTTTCAGCCTCTATTTCAAGTCTCTTATTTTCAGCTTCTCTTTCAAGTCTCTTATTTTCAGCTTCTCTTTTTTGTTTTTCCATTTCCATTTGTAATCTCTTTTCATCTACCTGCATCTGCAGTTTTAAATTTTCAGCATCTATTCTCTTTTGTTCAGTTAGTTCTTTCATTTTCTTTTCCTCCGACTTCAATGCCTTGGCATATTGAACAGTCGCAAATTCTTCTAATTTATCACCTGTCTTCCCAAGGGCTTTACCCTGCTCAATAAAGTACTCAAATGTAGACATGATGTCTAAAATGTGAGTACAGAACCTGAAATAATTAATTATCTTATTTCAATCTTAATAGCAACAAGACTTAATAAAGTGCTTGTATAATTACTATGTTTACTCCAATCTCTGTGGGAACAAGACTTGACACCAATTTGTATTATCAGTTGTACAATAATATCACAAGTCACCTCTTAATTATCAGTGCACTACCCAAATCAGTGCATAACCATCAGTTATTTATCATAACTGCACTACAATAGTGCATAAGCAACAAACCACCAGTTAGTTATGATAAGTGCACTATAGATCAATAGTGCATGAGCATATATGTAACAATAGTGAAAGCTAACTATGCAAGAACTATGCAAACAATAACAAGACAATGTAAACAATAACAAAGGTCACCAACAATGTAAACAATAACAAAGATCAAAGTCGAATGTAAACAACAACAAAGATCAAAGTCAATGTAAACAAAAACAAAGATCAGAGTCAATGTAAACAATAACAAAGATCAGAGTCAATGTAAACAATAACAAACAAATGACGCTACAGTGTATACACAAAAATATACTTAAAGAACTGAATAATAGAAAAGAGGAGACCTACAAATACAAACAATCGAAATCGAAACTAAAAAAACAGAAAGAAAGAGAGAAACAAAAAAAAAAAATATACAAAAAACGAAAATAAAGCACAACTCGTCACAACTAAACAGATATAGCAACGATTGTCGCTAGCAAATTTCACAGTAGGAAATTCGCACAGTCCCTAACGAAAACGCTAACAGTAGAACCTCTGTGACGTGGTATCATCTACTGAAAGACACCGCCCAACCGAGAAAACCCGCAGAAATATAAACATATAAATACAAATCCAAATAACATATAACATATAAACATGTAAATAGTGTGAAAATGTGATAGACAGAAGGCTCAGTTAGAACATAAGGGCACAGTTCACAAACAAAACAGGCCACTTAACTTCTATGTATCCACAACGTCAGCACAGTTCAGAACAGGATGTGATCAGCATTCTTAGGACAATGATCCAACGTTGATCCATATCTGCTCTCGTAAACTGCCATGACGAAGGAAATGAGCTTCTAACAGGAAACAGCTTCTGACAGGAAACAGCTTCTGAACTTGACCTTCTGAATCTGCAACAGTAATTCTGAGACCGGAACAGTTGTTACGGCACTTGTCCTTCTTCTCAACAGATCAGGAAATCCATTCGCTCGGTACTTGTCCTTCTACTTGTAGACAAACTTCAATACCCCCGAGCACCGCCCGGCCGCTTCAAAATATCAACAACTCTCAGTACTCCTGCGTCTTTCAAAACAAATTCCATCAGAGACGATGAATAGCAACTGCAATGTTGTCTTGTAGTCTGCTGATGATGTCTGGGTTTGTTGACCCCCTTGAGAGTTGGTACCAGAATAAACCAACTATTGGCCACCATGAATTGATAAGGGTGGAATTAGGATGCCGTCAAATTACCACCTCTATCGACACCAGGTATTACAATGCAAGATGTGGGTGTCTTATCTGGTTTAGATTGTTGCTGTGTGTGTGTTGCAGTAGAACAGTTCACAGGGTACACCACAGGCAACATGACGTGTAGAGTCATAAAAATGGTAACTTCGCTTTAGGTTTATACCATTTATTGCACGCCACAAAACAGTCATGAAACTTATGTTATTATCAGCATAGGTACAACGAATGCAGCATTCAAACTCATGTTAACTGACAGTCATGTAGAAGTCAATACTCAATAGTTGTATGGAAAACAAATATCATAGCGAAGCTTGATAAATAATGCATATAACTTCTGCAACCGTGGTCAGCTGCAGATCCTTAATGTTCATAGACAATAATAATTATTCCTTCCTGATGCTAGCAGATCAGATGTATACAATACGTCCGTTTACTGTCTGCACGTGAGTAGCATACATGGATTACAGGTCAGCTCGACCTTTATAACCTCCCTAAGTCTAACCATCTGACTTGGACGTGATCTCTGATATAACGAATCCTGGAACACAGACAATAGTCTTGTTGGTCTAGAGCGACCCATATATATATAATTAGTTCAGGTATAAAGATACCGGTGACTTAATCCTAGTCAAAGTACCTCTCCATTTTGAATCACACAGGCGAGCAAAAAGGCGACAAAATGACGAACCTCTAGATGATAGCATAAAGTTCGATACAAGAGGAATTACCTTATTTCGGAAAATCAACCATGAACATATGCCTCCAGGCAGGCTTGACTAATACCGGGAAATAGTCTAGTTAGCTAACTAACTCACAAAGACAATGTATTTCCCTCAGAGAATCACAAGACGCAAGGCGCGTCCGCTCGCTAATCAGTCCATTTCTCAACTCCCCGACCTGGGCGGAACAACAAAACGACAACCCAGTCGAGACATGCGCAGAGCGACAATCTCTGAGTCGCTGTTCACAATAAGACGATTCTAAGAACATTCGAGATAAAAGTCTTACACAGTCGCGCCTTTTATGGACATGAACAGAAGCGTTAAGAAAGGTTTCAAACATCTACAACAGTTGACTGATACTACCAAATAAGGAGATATGGTCACGCTTCGTTCAAGACATTATAGACCGAACGTGTCTCTATACAAGAGGAGGTAAGCTCATAAAAAATAGCAGTATCGATATATCGGATTCTGTCCCTTTGACCATAAAATATATATAACATGCATTTCAGTCAAATAATGATCATACATACGAAAAACGATCATACAAAGACTTTGGAAAAAAAGTAATTAATTGTGCGTAACAGTATATTTTGTTAAGACAGAAAGTCCAATAGTTTGAAGAACAAAACAATTAAATAAACCAAACATAAAACACGTTATTAAAATTTTAATATGAGTAATCATTGATTATTATTGATCTGAGTCATTAATCAATTAATGGGACCCGTGTCCTTGCTTCTCCTTGGTTAATTGTTCAAGATCAGGTGTGTATTTTGTCAATTTCAGCTTCACATAGGCTTCTGAATGCACATGTGATAGGCGACTTCTCTGTTGACTTAAAACAGCTTTCATGTGTGAGAAAATATGTTCACATGTATAAGTTGATCCAAAAGCCGAAAGTAGAGCAAATGCAACTTCTTTCAAACAGGTGAACGCTTCAGGCAGGGATGTCCAGCAGTTGAGGATGGCAGCTGACTTTTCCAAGCAGCTTCCTTCAAGAGTTTTTCGCAATTCTACAAATTTTATCGTCCATAACTCTGATGCCTTGAATTCGATGTGTTGCATTTCAAAATAGTCAACATCCATTCCTTCGAAAAGAGATAGGTCAAATGGGATGTTAGTATGATCAATTAAGTCGGACTTGATGAGGTAAGAAAACATGGGCCCGTGAATTTTGAAGTCTTGACCTCGTTTAGCAAACTCTCCTTTGAGCGCTTCAGCGTACTTCTGAAGCTCACCTCTGTTGACAGTAAGTCGACTTGAATGAGCCTTTAGGTTTGCAAAGTACTTGTATGTGTTAGTGGTAATATCTCTGCAAAATATGTCTAATTATGACGCAAATCCTTTCCAGTGCTCAAAAAGATCAAGTACTGTTTGACCCTGCCCTTGTAAGTGCAAGTTTAATTCATTCAGATTTGTAGTTATGTCAGCCAGAAACATCAGCTTGCACAGCCAGTCCTCGTCATTCAGTTCCGGGAAATGTTGTTCTTTTTCATCAAGAAACACCTTGATTGCTTCTAGATATGATACAAATCTGTTCAAAACATTACCTCGACTAAGCCAACGAACATTGCTGTACAGCGGGAGGTCTGCATATGCGCTCTCCATTTCTTGTAGAAGAGACTTGAATTGCCTGTGGGTCAATGAAGAGCGAGAAACTATATACACTGTTCAAACAAAGAAACGTAACATTATTGCAGTGGTAATGGACACCAAATTTCAAACTTGTACCAACATTTTATTTTACGGAATTAATTTTTCAATCTTGGCATGAAAAAACTTTCAGACTTTAGCAATGAAATGATGTTCATTAAATTTGGTTTGGACTTTTATTCTTTGCGACTGAGGCCTCTGTTTCAGTAAGGTGTATGGCCTCCTCTGGCCTCTATCAGAGAACGACATCTCCTTGACATGGATCCGATTAGCCGTTGGATCTGTTGTTGTGGGATGGCTGCCCACTCTTCCTGCAGTGCAAGAGACAACTGTCGGAGATTGGCTGGAGCCACGTCTCGCTGGCGGAGTCGTCTGTCGAGTTCATCCCATAAGTGTTCTTTGGGTTCATGTCTGATGACATGACTGGCCACGGAATGATCTGGACGTTGTTGTCAGCGAGGAACTGGGTGGTGAGTTGTGCCACATGAGGTCGAGCGTTATCCTGCTGAAAATTCGACACTCGTGCAGCCAGAAGTGGAAGGACTTGAGGAAGAAGAATTTCAGCGACGTATCGTTGGGCATTCAGGCGTCTTTCAATTTGCACCAGGTTACTTCTTCCCATGAAGTTGATCGCCCCCCACATTTGTACACCTCCACCACCATGTGGAGGAGCCTCATCAACGCTGTTCTGGGCGTAGCGCTCATGGACTCTGCGGTAAACTCTTCTCCGTCTATCGTATTGCTGGAGCACAAAAAATGTTTCACCACTAAACCAAACCCGTCTCCAGTCATTCCCAACGGTCCATTGACGATGCTGGTTTGCCCACTGCAGTCGGTTCTGGCGATGCCGGTCCGTAAGAACAGGACCTCTGTAGGGTCTTCTGGCCCAAAGACCAGAGTCGTGTAGCCGGTTCCTGACCGTTTGATCTGAAATTCGACGAGCTGCTAACATTGACTGGACTGTGGAGGACGCAGATGCAAGTCGATTCCTGAGGTAACGCAGCCGTATGAAGCGGTCTTTGGCAGGAGTTGTGACTCTGGGTCTTCCACTGCGCGGCCGGTCTGCCACTGAGCCAGTTTCTTGAAATCGCCTCAAAAGGCGACTAATGGTGCTTCTAACCACATTAAATTGTCTGGCCACTACACTTTGTGACTATCCAGTCTGTAAACGTCCAATGATGATGAGTCGTTGTTCTGTAGTGAGATGAGCCATACTTGCGCATTGAATTTTCAACTGAATTTATTCGAGGAGCGTCAATCTTTCATAGGCATTCAATAATATTGTCAGAGAGTTTTGTGTTCAGTAAGTTTCACGGGATTCTCATTAACCTGTCACGAGTTATTGTTAAAAATGTTGTTTTGACCTTGACTTCTTTCATGACTTCAAGAATCATGAGGTGAGTACAATTCAGGTAACCACGAGAAGTTAATGACCAGGTGGACTCAGTCGATAGGTTGACTGATGTCCAATCAGCATCTTTCATAAAAGTAACACCAAAAATGTTGCGTTTCTTTTTTTGAACAGTGTATATGAAGTTAACTATCTTGATAACAGTTTCCATTACAGCGTTCAAGGATAGTGACGAAATCTTCGCACACAAACTCTCCTGGTGTTTAATGCAATGGAAGCTCAATACTTGACGTCCAATACGATCCTCAAGAAGTTTAACAAATCCTTTGTTCTTTCCGACAAATGCAGGGGCGGCATCAGTAGTAACACAGAATATTTTATTCATGTTAATGTCCTGATTTTCGAAATAGCTTCCAAATGCAGTTATAATGTCCTCTCCCTTGGCTGTACCATCAAAAGGTATCAAGCAGCACAGTTCTTCATAAATACGGTCGTTGTCACAATATCGCGCAACTATAGCTAGGCGTGCCATGTCATTCACATCGACACTTTCGTCAAGAGCGACACTAAATACAACAGCTTGTTGTAACCAGGTTGTTTGTTTTACCGTTACATTTTCAGCCATATCAGTTATGCGCCTCTCGATTGATCTCGCAGTAGCCGGTATTTCTCGAATCCGAGAGAGTATTGTTTCTTTATTTGGTAAATCACTAAACAAAATTTCAGCACTGCTCAAAGAAGTTTCCTTGATGTATTCTCCATCTGTGAAAGGTTTGCCCTTCGAAGCCACACACTGTGCAGTTTTGTAACTACATTCGGTAGCTTTATTTTTGGTTCCAATTACTTGACTAAAAATACTACCTTGTTTTTTGTAGCCAGAAACAGCCATTTTTATGGCTTCACTTTTCTCCTCAGAGTTTTTAAACATGGACTGATGTTTGGTTTGATAGTGTCTTTGTACACTTGACGTACGGCACACGACAATTTCATAACATAAAGCACAAACAGCACGATCCTTTGTTGTATGAATCCATATTCGTTTGTCCAAAAGTCTTGAAACGAGCGTATATCAAGTTTTTGCCTTTTGTGAGTCATTTTAACGGCACCGTATTACTTAATAGCAACACTAACTTGTGTGCTGCGGTCAACGGACTGTACGGGCATGAGTATGCGACAGCCGAGAGAACTGTAGAGGTGGTGGTGGTCGGGAGAGAGGGGAAGGATAGGACGGAAATATAACTTTGTCGAGGTCAGTCATTGTTGCTCCAAACTCACACTGGGAGTCAAAAACTGCGAGCGAAAACGAAATAAATACGCTCGTCCAGGCGCTAGCCAGCCACTATTGCGTAATTATGATATTACGTCTCCGCTTGTCCATCAAAATTCGCTTGGGATTCTTTTCATCCTGCAAACTACGGTAGCATGTAGACACCAGACTAGCGGGCACCGCAAAGTATAACCACTCCCCTTGACATTCGTTGAAGAATGTTTGTTCTCGGAAACGGTCCGTAAAAACGAAGACTTACGTGCAGTATAGTATGATCAGGCCTTTAGTTTGCATCAGATCGCACATTCTTACCTCCAATGTCTAAAAACTTTCGTTTTGAAGGGTTGTTAAAACAGGTATAGCTTTAAAAGAATTATATGCTTCTATTTAATTAAACATTCAATTTTTTTTAATGAGATCATATACTGTACAGTATTTTAATTCACTCAGCGTGCCACTGAAAATCGTTCCACGTGCCACGCTTGGCACGCGTGCCGTAGGTTGCCGACCCCTGCTCTAAATGTATGTACTATCTTCTAGGAACAACACCACAGGCAATAACCGACTGTGTCCCTGGACAGTATTGTATCAAGTGGCAAAAATGCGCATCTCTGTCCCGCTAATATGATTACATTTGCCCAATCACCGACTTCCCCCCTAACTTTTCAAATCTACAACCAAAAGTCAAATTTCAGTCAGATCTCAGTCAAGTATGTATTATTGTCTGTTGGTCCGTCCGTCTCTACTTGTTTTTTCATAAAAAAACACGCTTGGTTCTACATGCAATATCCTACACAAATCTGCCTCCTAAGTTATTTTTAGCCACAATTCTCCACCTTCCCCCTCTCTTGCATTACAGCTTGATTTTTGCATTTGCGTGTCTCAAGGACAAAATTTTGAAACTTTAGTGACAGTATGGACAGTACAGTCGCTAGTCTGATATGAACAATACAGTCTTTTGTCAATATCTTCCTTGTTATCTATCCGTCTGTATAATTTAAAGTATATTAGTTCTCTTCTCAAGATGGGCTATCAAACTAGCTAGGTTTTATATTCATAACTCTGTTATTAAGAAAAAAAAAACATATTTTTTCTCGTTAGTTTTTTTGAAATTTGTTCGAGAACCTTCTCTAAGGCGTTTGCCGCTGAATTCAAATAAACGGACCAAGTATCGAAAAACGTCCAAGAAATGACTGTTTCGAATAAGAGCCAGGGTCTTTTTTGTCAATTTCCTTACATTGTGTTAACTAGTGACGTGAATTTTTTTTTCTTTTACTACCAATTGCGTCTTTTTAGCCTTGCTAGATTCAAACACGTGTTCAGTCATATTTTTCCTTTTTTGATCTCCGTTTCCCTCCCGTCTACAAAGGGTAAACCGTGTCGTCTGCACGTCTAACTAGTTAGTTTGACTGGCGGTAGGAAATGCGGGCATGGGCGAGCATGTCTCCTAGTACTTTACGCATTATTTTTATCCCTACATTTTATCTTTATATTTGGAGATATTTTAACGTTGTATCACGGTAAATTCACCACATGGATAATGTAAAAGTTACTTCATTTCTGGAACTCGTGAAATTGCACTAAAACCACAGTAACAGTAGATAAATTTTGGTTTAGCCCTCTCCAGCTGGCATTTAAACACGCAGTATTCCCATGATTGAAGGCATTTCTTCCTCGTTCCCAGTGAAAACAGATGTGCAAAGTTACAAACATTTACTTTAATCTTGATCTGCATTAAAAAAAAAAATGAAAACGATCTTGTCTTTGAACTGAAGTTAACATTTGGTAAAATATTAGTTAGCATTTTCCACCGCTCTGTTGATCGAATTGCAGGAAACAGATCGTCCGGTAGAGGTAAACGTTACAGATGGGCTGCATTTATTCCTAATTCTAAATACTTTGAAATCTGAAAACAGACATGATTTTTATCAAAGTAGATCTTTAGATAATCACAGTTTTTTTAAAGTAGATCCAGATAGTTCCTGGGATGCCTGCCGTTGCCAGAGATGTGTCAGTGAAAAACAAAATAAAAACAAGAAAAAGAATGATAGTACAGAGTCAGTTTTACAAACAAACTAAAAACACAGGAAACACGGGGCGTTTCTAAATTACCCTTCGTCAACTATGATCACATTAAGGTAGGTAGTCTTCTTCTTCTTCTTCCTCGTTCATCCTAAAAAAGGCCGTTGGTTGCGTTGTGTGTTTACAGCGGAGCTGCGATATCTGCCGTACAGCCAAAGAGCTGGTCCTGGTTGTCGCTGATACGAATCTTTACATCTACTACAGTATAGTTAAGTCTAACTTTTCACTCCCATGCGGCAAATCTGCTATGAGACTACCTTTATCTTTTTTTATATATTGTTCATGTGTCTTATTATCTTTATTACTGATCAGAATCGACATTATTTTATTCCGGGCAAACCCATAGGTGATCAGTCTCCCTCAGCATCGTTATCATGTTTCTTGCTATCCGGTAAACAGCTTTCTATTATATTTTCTATTTTGACATTCTTCGTAGATGGGTTATTCTATCCTAAAACATAATGTTTCTAGTTTAGGGAATGCCAACTTTTTTTTAAATGAGATGCATCATCTGCATTCAATTTCCGGACACATCAGTGACGCAATCTCATACATTTACTTACCTGGAAAACACTCAATATGGGAGTCTAGAAACACTACTATTGGCGCTGAAGACACATAGAATCCAAGTAAACGGGCGCGGGTAAGTCCCTGACGCTTGGTTGCACGAATGATTTTTACTTTAGGGTGAGAACTGAAATACTTCTCCAGAGGATCCTTCAGATAATCTAGAAATTAAAAGAACCATAAGTCATTTCTTTTCAGCGGTGTTTTATACCATTAGTTTTGTATGCAAACATTGCTTGTAACAAAAAAAAGTGACAATTACAAATAAGTTGCTGTCAGGAAATTTACAACGAAACAAACCCACACTACAGATTTTGATAAATCGGGGCTTGCGCAGACAAAAAGTGGTATGACAAGATAACTAATGACAGGAACCAGTGGAACAAGAGATGAGAAGAAGCTGGAGACAGGTAGGATACACGTTGAAAACACCTGTTTTTAACATCACCAAGCAGTCCTTGTTCTTGAATCTTCAGGATAAGAGAGAGATAGAGACCAGGGAAGACATGGAGAAGAGAACTGGAGACAGACATGAAGAAGACATGGAAAGGCTTGAGCTGATGACACAGGTGTGACAAGTCAAATCTTTGATCGTTACAATTTTCTGTGACCTCTTTCCTTTTCTTTCCTGTGCCCTTCCTTTTCTTTTTTTCTCAGCCGCTCTTTCGCTTTCATTGTTGATGGTTTTCTTATCACATCTTGTCACACCTCTCACTCACCATTCTCTCCTGATTATTTTCTCCTTTGTTATCAGTGAAGCGCAGCGAAGAAGTGAACGTGCCACATTGATTTTTCGCTTATCGCTGGCTCCAGACGGAGTAAGAGTCTATACTAAGCGACACTCCTATGTTAACTTCGACTTTTTATCTGGGAAGATTCACTCTACCAGGTTGCCGCATGATAAGGTGCGAGCTCGATAACATGACATGATAAATAATCGGCAGACCTCACTACGGTGTAGGAAATGACCATCTCGCTGAAGATTAAGACATGGTCAGTGATATAATACTTCCGGCAAATGGATACTGCTGTGATAAACAATTACAAGGAAATAACATCTCGGAGGAGATTACAATGTTGGGAACCGACAGTGATGGAACCCAACACCAACAATAAATCATTGCCAACACCTGGCTAGTTAAGTCAGCCTCAGCAAAAGATTTGTTTTTAAGGATAACCACTTTAAAGTCACTACCAGTGCTTCATTTTTTCATACACAACTTCATTTTAACTTTGTTAACCATAATTGATTATTAAATCTGTTATCTGCAAATACAAATTGCTTTAATCCTTACTGAGTGAACAGCATCCGTATGACTCAGTTATTTTAAATACATAACCATTCAGAGCTATTAAAGTAATATTTTACTGAATCATTTCAGATCGGGGCTCAGAAAATATGAACATATTTCTTTTTCACCACAGAAAGTGTGAGAAGAATAAGTTCATGAAAGTTTAGATGATATCAGTTGTTACGCTTGCTTTCTTAAAACTCATGTGAGGTTCCTTGAAATAGAAGCATCTATTTGTATCTCGGCCAAGAGTAATCTTGAGCGAAGGTTGAAGGTTGATACCTTTGAATACTTATTTTTGTACTCTAGTTTGGCCACTGTTGGGCCACGCTGCGAAGAAGGGGAGACAATCCCATGACAACAAGACAAGAAAACTTGGCAAACGTTTGTTGAAGGCTTATGCTACTTGGGGAGATGAAAGATATGACGACAATGATGATGCTGATAAGGCGTGAGGGAAATAAGAGATGCTGGTCCACTTCAGATAGAGACGTCTGATTCTGCTCAGTGTGCTGACGCACTGAGGATGATTTTCATGAAGATAATTATAGCAACATATAATTTTTTTTTTAAATTATGCATGTGTAAGTAATTTGTACAACTGTTATATATCATTAATTTATGTCCTGTTGTTATATATAATTAATTTATGTCCTGTAATAGGAAGGTCGTGTGTCAAAAATCCGGTTTCATAAATTTGCATAAGCGAAGTTAACAAACTATTAAACTTAAATTAAAGAGCGATAAATCTATGACTTATTGATTTGTAAGCTAAAGGCCATAACCCAAAATAGGCATCAACAATAGTGTTTTTACGCCCCTTGAGAGAAAGTGATGACTCAAATTTTTTAGTTAACCGAGCAAAGTTAAGCTCGCACAGGAAAGTGGTTTTGTGAGTGAGCGGTTTTAAGAAAAAACTTGTTCTTGAAAGTTCAGGTAAAAGTTATCGTTGTAAATCGGGGTTCTAAGTTTAAGCAATCAGATTTTAAACACACTAGCGTTAGGAAGCAAGTTTGCTTGTGTTAAAGTGTTGAAGTGGCAAGAGCAATTTTGGTGTATAATCGGACAATAAGCCCAAGTCACTGGGTAGCTTCTGTGATGACAGAAAAGTAATAAAGTATTGTCTATCCCCTTAATCGTGTGTACGCCACAATTATAGATGACAATTCATATTATATTATTTCTGTGGACAAGATTGAGAAGATTGCCAGTACGACAGAAAATGTGTATATTTTCAAGTCAACCAGGCATGTTGGTCTCGCCAATAATTGATAGACTATGTAATACAAGAGAAGAACAATAGACAGTAGCTAGTCAGGAGAACTAGGAAATAGTAGACCTAACGAATAGGAATAATAGACTTTGGCTAAAATATCCACCCTTGGCGATTAGGCCTGTCTTACCATGATACGCCAAACAGAGCATAGAAGAAATAACAGGCAAGAGTCAGAAGAACTGAATCAAAATGTTTAAGAGACAAATGATTTCACATAAATGAGGAATTTCGAAGGCAGATAAATCTCAACAGCAATAGTCGTTTTCCAGTCGTGAACGCCTTAACATCTAGAGACAGCTAGGAAATACTGAGGCAGTAAGGAAGAATGATAGAGCAAGACATTGAGATAATAACTGATTTGAAATTGTGCTGTACAAGGTTGGCCAACCTCAAGGGAAGGTTGGACACATTATTTCACATCTTCCACATTATACGTAAACAAACTTCATTGTATTTAATACTGCTGTCGGACAAGTCACTCATCTATTGTTGATATCATTCATCAACTGTCTACATGAACTGTTGTTGTATTGCATCAAGTAAGAAGTTACTTTTATACCATCAACCAAAACCTGCCTACTGTAAGGGTAGTGATACGAACCACTGTACATCAACAATCATCAGCATTTAGTGGATATGTAGATTACTAGTTTTTTTTCAGATTTGTACAGCTGGACCAATGTGTGCCTGCATATATATATATATATATATATATATATATATATATATATATATATATATATATATATATATATATATATATATATATATATATATATATATATATATATATATATATATATATATATATATATGGAGCCGCGCTGGTGTAATGGCTTCGGCGTTGTACTGGCGACCAGGTGTTCATGGTTCAAACCCGGGCGTCGGCGTTTGAAGAAATGTTTACGGCCGGAAATTTGACTGAATAGCCTGAACGGCTCCTGTGATAAACCCTCTGTGGATGGGAAGGAGCGAAGCTCCTGACCGGGTTGGAAGGAAAGTCCTCAGGTTCCCCAGCCTCGCAATGATATGTCATTGGGCCGAAGGGCTAAAAGCCCATGTGCCGCTGGTTTAAAAAAAAAAAAAAAAAAAAAAAAAAAAAATATATATATATATATATATATATATATATATATATATATAGAAGCACATTAAAAACGCACCACTATTATATATACTGATGCCGAGAAGCAGGAAAAAAAAGTGTGGGAATGGATTTTCCCCGTGTTTGTCATGAGGTAGAGAGCGAATGGCTGCTGGAATGGAAAGTGCAGGATTCAACCAACGGGTTTGTGTACAGACTACATGAAAACAATGAAAGTTACACGTGTAACACGATTCCCAACAGCTATGACGCTGAAAATGTGTACGCGTTGTGGCAGTATACTCAGTATAAAAAGGCCGTTGAGACAACGTATATATATATATATATATATATATATATATATATATATATATAATATATATATATATATATATATATATATATATATATATATATATATTTTTTTTTTTTTTTTTTTTTTTTTCCTTAACCAGCGGCACTTGGGCTTTCAGCCCTTCGGCCCAATGACATATCATTGCGAGGCTGGGGAACCTGAGGACTTTCCTTCCAACCCGGTCAGGAGCTTCGCTCCTTCCCATCCACAGAGGGTTTATCACAGGAGCCGTTCAGGCTATTCAGTCAAATTTCCGGCCGTAAACATTTCTTCAAACGCCGACGCCCGGGTTTGAACAATGAACACCTGGTCGCCAGTACAACGCCGAAGCCATTACACCAGCGCGGCTCCCATCTATATATATATATATATATATATATATATATATATATATATATATATATATATATATATATATATATATAATATATATATATATATACATTCTTTCTTACCCTCAAGTACATACAGCCGAGCTGTTAATGGTCACGCAGTCTGCTCTCAGATGCAAAAGGCAAAGAACTTTCTCTCTCTGACAGAACTCGCGCTCTCACTGTATTTTGAATTTTTATTATGGCCTATTTCCATACCCTGGACAGAAAAAAAGACCAACAGAGAAGTACTGCACTCACTAAACGTACAGGAACATTGGCTCCTAAATACCATCGCAATAAGGAAGCTGAAATTTTTCGGTCATATAAAAAGACATAATAGTCTGGAAAAAACAGTGATGGAAGGCATGGTCCCTGGAAAAAGGGGAAGGGGTCGACCTAGACGACGGTGGACCCAGGACATCACAGAGAGTCTGAACTTGTCTTTGGCTGATGCAGGCCGACTTGCCCAGAATCGTGATGCGTTCAGAGCAGCTGTAATGGAGACAACGTTCTGGAAAGAATACGTCACATGATGATGATGATTTCCATTTAGGGCACGTCCTGTATATAGGCCAAGGCCGGACGACAGAGAGCGTTTTCTGCTTATGTGTGTTTTGTGTTCCAAAATGCAGGCACACATTGGTCCAGCTGTACAAATCTGAAAAAAAAACTAGTAATCTACATATCCTCCTTATTCCTGGACCGATTTCCTTCATCTAAGGCTTAAATTACACCCTGAATTATTCTTTATCCATCTAAATAAGTGACTTTATATTACATGCTTTAGTTTTATTGTATGCGTAGTCTAACCAGCAAAATTTTTGACTTGCCTTATGTCTCGATGCAGTCCATTCGAGATTTATTCCTTCCCACGTTACTTCCCGTGGAAATCTTTTGCACACACTATCAGATGAACATTCCTATCATAGAATTCTTTATCTGTGCCATGCTGTACTTCGCTCCTAAGTCTGTAGCTTTCCTCCAATTGAACCAAGGTTACACAGATCTAAACTCGCCATTGTTAAGCAGTACGTTTTTGTAAACACTGCATGAAGACGCGTTTCCATTGGTTCGTCAAGGATATACTGTCATAAAGGATGACGTACTGTTTAGGTCAGAATGCCGTTTTGTGAATACGACTTCACGACAAGAGCCCCCAAATTCAAAAGCGTTAACCATCTGTTGGAGCTTCCTGTCTGGATTCACAAACAAGACATTCACCCAATAAGAGGGTTACTCTTCCTTCCTACTCTCCTGGTTTCCTTCAGGTGGGTGCCTACTCAAGAAATCTGCCCCAACATTCTGAGATCCAGGGATATATACCGCATGTTGTGTAAATAAATAGCACAGGTGCTGCTGCCTGTCTAATTGCTGATTATCGACTACTATTATGCTCTGAGTCTGTCCAACAACATGTCAAGAGACGATAAATGTTCCTCAAATGTGTCCGTCCATGAGGATATCATCCATGAAATTTGTGATATCTGAGTTTTGTAAGGGATCCATTAATTTCCTTATCATCCTAGAGAAAACACTCGCAGCAATCTTCAAACCAAAAGGCAACATATTGAACTCATAGTGCCCCTCCGAAGTGCTAAAGGCCAGCAATGGTCTGATCTCAGGCTTGACGGGAATCTGGTAATACCCTTTACTTAGATTCACTTGTGACTCTGTTACTGTAATTATTTTCCTATAATCCAGGCAGAGTCTATGTTCACCAAAGGGTTTTCTCGGCTAAACCTCACTGGCGCGATAATATGATTCATATGGGGAAATGAAATTTTCTTGCACCAAGAAATCAATTCTCCCGTTAGCATTGCTATATATATTCAGTCCATGTCCGTATCAATACTTCCAATGGACCGTGTATGGGCCGGTCAACTACCAATGTTGCCGGAACCCTTTCTAATGCAAATTCAAATGGCAGTATACTGGAGTTTGCTGTGCATCAGTCAATTTGTTCATACAGCCTAATCTTCCACTACCTATTTTCCTGGGAATTTCCCGCAGTTCCTTTATCAAAGGTGGCTGACTAACCACACTTCTATTCGTATCCAGTACCTGGTGTTCCGAACGAAATCTTGTCGGTATGGGATGTTTTGTTTCCCCTCCCTGTACAATACAGAGAGTCGCCATGGTAACTGGTTGTCTGGTAGACCCTTTGTGAGATGGTGCCATCATATCCACTATGTCTACCTGTTTATTTTCAGGCCTACGTCCGCCCCAATGCTTTCTTATGTCCTGTTGATTTTTCCAACGTGTGGGGTGTTCCTTGCTACATTTTGCACAGGCAGTAACATACCGAGCTATGTCTTCAGCGATGCCTGGCCAATAATAATGCACTGATGTTCTTTGACAAGTGGTACCGATTTTCATATGTCCACCGTCTGATACAACATGTGCTAGTTCCATAACCTTGTCCCGGTAACTAGATGGTAGTACTAGCTGTTCATGCCCATTGGGTCCTGTCCCAGCTTTCCTGTAAAGTAATCCATCATTCACATAAAACTGTCCTTTCTTTGGGGGGTTATGGCTGGTTGGAAATTTGCCAAAGCAAGGTTTTAATGAGCTATCTTTAGCTTGGGCCTTTTTCATCTTTTTCGAATGAATGTTTAGTGGACTTCCCTCCTCCTTCTTAGGGCTAGACCTGGTCTGGAGTGTTGCCATGATCACAGGTTTTATTGGTTCACCCAAGAAGACATATTTACTTCCTATTACCAGCGGGTACATAGGATCATCACTTACTGCTGCACTAATCACTCCTTCCACGTAGCGAGTCCTAACATTGATCCTCGCTATGGGAAGTGTCATGGTAGCGGTTCCTTTTAATGCCCTTGTATCTCCACTTTTTCTGTGGTGTATTGATCAGGGTGCACTAAGGATGCACTCACGACTGAGTCAAATTCCAATCCGGAATCATACAGGCACAATATTTTAGTGCCGTTACATGTTACTTCTTCACAAGTGGGGGGATAATGGAGATCTATCTGACTGGCTGTCAGTTCCTTCCTTCCCTTGTTTGTGTGTGTTGTAACCATTTATTAATCATAAAGCTGATCGCTACCTTCTGAGGCAAAGAAATCCTGGGTAAGCAAAGGCTGTGTGCAGCAGCCACTTGATAACAACGCTGCCACAAAGTGTTGAAAATCCCAACTCACATACATATGACATAGAAAACTGTATCAAAATAATTAAAGCTCGTTTTGCAATAATAGAATGCTCATCTTTAACAGAAATCCAGAATGCGATCACTTGAAATAGAAGCTAACTGTTCTTCTATTATTGTAAAATCCAAGTCAGATGAAACAGGCAAAAATGGATTTCATACCCAGTCGAATCTCTCTGTAGTCAATGATGGAAAGTAATATTGAATATTTTGCTCCAATGTTTCCATACACTCCATTTTGTGGGTAGCTATGTCTTTTGTATTGTTTTTGGGTACCAGAGGAACCATATCAAGATTATCCTCCCTAGCTCTATTTAACAAAATTAATATACTTTTTTAAACTGACAGTAGCTTATCAATAGATGTAAGGATATTTTCATTTCGTCCCTGCATACTGGTATTCATGCTGTTTAGGCGCCTAAATATTTCTGCCAGGTGTGCTGGCACACCAAAGTTCACTTCTGAGCTTTTCATAAAATGTTGTGTTTCCTTCTGACTGAAAAAAATTTTCATTTCGTTCCTTAGTTCATACACCCGAGCTAATGCATGGAGGCATATCTGGAGTCATCCTTATATGACCACCAGCTATGCACAATGCTACAATATACTGATGTGGAAGTGAACCTGTGCGACTAATTACACCCTTATTGTCTCCTGAAATCTACTACACATTTCCAGGGATTCCGCCTGTGGTGACACTTGTTGAGAACCCATCATTGCACATTTGAGGAGTCACTTGAGTCCCAGACAGGCTTTTTACCTGGTTGACTGCATGCAGCGGAGCTTTTATAGACCGAAAGGGGGGCATCAAAGAAGAGTTGGCCACTCGAAAAGCAGCGGCTGGGAGACTTTATCAGGCCATAAATCGAGGATTCCTCAGCAAGAAAGAGGTTGGTAAGAAAACGAAGATGGCTGTATACCGCTCCACCTATGTCCCAGTCTTGACATATGGATGCGAGTCATGGGCAATGACTACAACCCACAAAAGCCAGATCCAAACCTCAGAAATGAGGTATCTGAGGAAGGTGGTTGAAGTAACAAGAAGAGACATGGTCCGCAACCAGACGATACGTCAAGGCCTAAAATCCCACCCGCTGCAGACCCAAATAGAACAGTCCCAACTAAGATGGTTTGGCCATGTCTGCAGAATGGGAGAAGATCGGCTACCAGGACAAGCATGGGAAACAAAGAGCCAGGGATCCAGACCTCCAGGACGACCCAGAGTCCGCTGGGAGGACAACATTAGACAATCTTTGAAGGACCGAGGACTAGAATGGAACCAGGCCAGGAAGAAGACAGCTGATAGAATAGTCTGGCGCTCTCTCTTCCAAACCTCTACACCTCACGGTAGAAAGGGAACGACTAAGTAAGTAAGTAAGACTGCATGCAGGAGGATCTCACTATATGTCCCATGGTAGGCAGGGGGAGCTGAGAAGTGGCTCTGTGCAGGACGTGACAATTCCTTAGGAGAGCCAAGAACTAGAGCACAGTATTTTAGTTCTGCATAGCTGGAGTGCCCCCTTGGATGGCGGGGAATGCACAATATGCCATGCGCTTCTTACTCCTATCTTGGGACCAGGTCCTTTAAATGCAAGCCAAGCTGCAGAAACTGGCACTCAAGAGTTCAGCACGTTTCGAAATGGTAGAAAAGCCACAGGAAAAGCCTAGATCTACAGTGTAGATAATACCAAGGAGTCTTCAACTTGGTATTGGCTGCAAAAAAGAGAGAAGCCCTGGTTAAACAATACTCAAGTTAACACGTTTCCCCTTTATAACCATCTCACTTCTGTGTGTAAAATTAAAAATTCCTACTGCGAATCCATAGCTGTACAAAGCTGTTTAAAGAGCCGGGTCTTTAGAGGCCTTGATTTCACAAAATTGACCATTAGGACAGCCTGGTCTAATGGTACAGACTCGCCCACGGCGACCGTTGCCTCAATTGGCTGTGTGTGGTGTACCCGGAAACGGGGCCTCCCAGTACTGAGGCACAGTTAAGTCCCCGATGTCACTTATCGGTGCAGAGTTGAGAGAGATGGCTGAGCATCACAATCCCCCCTGTGTTGCAGCATGATGAGAACCCAGCATTGCACACTGAGCTTGGGGGGATCACTTGGGCACCAGACTTAATACTGGCTCTTGACTGGATGGCCGCATGCAGGAGATTTCTACAATGGAGGGTTGGCAGGTGATGGGTATCTGGAAGTGGCTCTGTGCAGGACGTGAGGATTCCTTGGGAGAGCCCAGAACCAGAGCACAGCATTGTGCAAGCTCTGCATAGTTGGAGAGCCCCCTGGATGACGGGGAATGCACAGTGTGCTACCCCACCTATCCCCAACTGCTAACTTAGAACCAGAAGTGGGGTCCTCTGTATGCGTGCCAGGCCAGGATAAAATGCCTGGGAAAGAGACTGGAGCTCAGAACTCCCTAACTCAAAGTTGCAGGATGGCAGAAAAGCCATGGGAAAGACAGGGCTATTTTGAAGATAACGCAACCATATTTTCACCATACGAGCTCGGACGCCGCCTCGGTAAACAAGGTCAGCGCAGAGCAGTGACACCCCCAGGCTGCTTGCGAATAGTCTACTACTGGGAACGTAAACAGATTAGGGATGAGCCCACTCTCCCGTTGAACAGGTGCTAAAGTCGTAGATACTGGGCCAAAAGGCGCACCGGAAACCACAGTATCACGCAACTCGCTTTTTTTTCTATGGAGAGTACACCGTCAAATAAATCTCGTACTGGTGCTCGCCCTGTGGAGCTCCACCAGGCAGGTGCAGTACCGGGCTCTGAGCCTCGACAGAGCCCACCCTCAGCTACTGGAGGACCCTCTAGACCGTCTTGTGGAGTCAGCAGACGGCGGAGGAGAACTACTGACCAAAACAAAACAGAAAAAGAGAAACCCAGAGTGCCACTTGTCATGATGCACTGGAATGCAGAGGGAGTGAACAGCAAGCAGGCTGGATACAGCAAAAAGACAGAGCTGGAAAACATCTTGTATCAGAAGCAAGTCAGTGTTTGCTGTATCCAAGAGACTCACTTGAAAGCAGATCAAACCTTTAAAATAAGGGGATATCAATGCTTCAGATCCGACAGAAAAGATAGACGAAAAGGAGGAGTACTTACTCTTGTAAGGAATAACATTCCTGCACACGAAAGGAAAACCTTCATGGATGGAGCAGAATATCAGCTGTTGCAGATAAAGGTAGAAGGTTTGGAAATAGAACTCCTGAACTATTACTGTCCGAACAACAAACCCCTGAGTCTCAGCTCTATACAGGTACCAGCCACCAACTTTATAGCAGTTGGAGACTTTAATAGCCACTCCCAGAGCTGGGGCTATAACCATCTGGATCACAGAGGTGAAGAGGTTGAAACTTGGCAAGATGATCACTCCCTAATCCTAGTCAATAATGCCACAGATACTCCTACCTTCTACTCCAGAGGATGGCACACAACTTCAACACCGGATCTTGCCTTCTCCACACCAGATATAGCTGGATCTATTAGTAGAGAGGTAGGAGACCAACTAGGGGGAAGCGACCATCGCCCAATCTTTCTTACTGTCCAGAGTGCAACTCTCGGTGCAGGCCCGGCCATTACAGGATGGAACTACAGAAAAGCCAACTGGAGTTTATTCAGGCATCAGGTGAACACGCTGCTGTCTACCCTCAAGGTACAGAACAGAGACATTAATGAAGTGGTAAAAGACTTCAACAGATGCATACTACAAGCTGCAAAAGAAACCATTCCCAGGGGATGCCGGCGTAACTGCATACCATACTGGTCCAGCACACTCCAAGAACGTCAGGAAGCTATGGACAGGGCTAGAAGGGACGCAGAGTCTCAGCCTTCACTTGAAACTCACAACAAATGGAAAAAGGCTGTAGCAGAGTTTCAGAGAACAAAGCTAGAAGAAAAACGGAAAAGCTGGAGAACTAAAACGGCATCGCTGAACCTTGAGAAAGACGGCAGGAGACTTTGGAGATTGGTCAAGTCTCTAGGTGAGGAGCGTTCCTCACCTGGGCGGACTGTCGCATTGGATGAAGGTGGCAAACTTTTCAGAGGAAAACAAGCTGCAGACTTGTTTGCTAGAAGATACAGTTCAGAAGGCAACTTACCCATTGACATAGATCATCGGAGAGAGATGGGAAAGGAGATGCTGGCAACCATGGGACAGACGGATACTCCTGCCCCAGTGAGGGAACCCATCACACTAGGAGAACTACAGAAGGCTATTTCCAAGCTTAAGTTTCAAAAGTCACCTGGCCCAGACAAAATCAGCAACGAAGTGCTGGTGAATCTGAGCTCAGCAGCAGAGACAAAACTGCTTGAGATATTCAACCACAGCTGGTTGAAAGGAACGGTGCCCCAGGTATGGAGAGAAGCCATCACAATACCCATACTAAAGAAAGGGAAATGTAAGACCGAGGCTGCAAGTTACCGGCCAATCAGTCTCACAAGCTGTGTTGGGAAGACTATGGAGCGAATAGTCAACCACAGATTGAAATGGTATTTAGAGTCTGAGCGGATCCTGGTGCCAGAACGGGCTGGATTTAGAGAATGCTACAGTATAGAAGACCAAGTTACTTACTTGTCTCAAGCAGTGGAGGATGCCTTCCGGGAGAGGAAAGGGGTCCTAACGATCTGGGTCGACTTCAAGCAGGCCTTTGACAAGGTGTGGAAAGATGGCCTCATTGCAAAGCTTGGGAGAAGTGGAGTCCAGGGCGGCATGATGAAATGGATCCAGTCATACTTGCATAACAGGAGAACTAGAGTCACTCTTGACGGTCTGCAGAGCAGAAAGGTGTTGCTCCATCAGGGGGTACCTCAAGGAGGAGTAATTTCCCCAACACTCTTCCTTGTTTACATCAATGACCTGGTGAAGGATCTCCCTGCAGGAGTGAAAGCTGCCTTATATGCAGATGACCTAGTACTCTGGTGCGCTGATGAAAATGTCACCACAGCAAATTATAGAATGCAGCGGGCAGCGGACATGCTAGTGTCGTGGGCAGAGAGATGGCTTGTCACAATAAACACAGACAAAACCTCCACAACACTGTTCTCCCTCGCCCCCAAGGACAAATTAGCTTCCAGGTCAGAAACTGGTTCGCTGCCCTGCTCATAAGATTTTTTTTTTTTTAACGTGTTTGAAAAAAATTTACGTTACAGAAATAGCCTACCATGTAATGAAACTCCAAATTGATTGGAGCGCAATTGAAGAACAAGAAGAAGAAACAGACTTTTAAAGATTGAAGGGGCTATCCCGAGATCGCAAGGACTATTTGCCAGTGTTACAAAATTTTGCCACATGTGTCAACAAATGTTGAGTAGTCATAATTTGTGGAAGGGAGCATGAAGGCTCGCAAACTCTCCTACAATGATTACTAATGGACTTCATTGCGCTGGCGATCATGTTGGATGTTGTCAAGCCCCGAACGTATTGTTGAACGGGAAACGTGATTTAAGGAAAGGTAACATTTGGGATTTTATGACCTGGGTATGTTAGTAAAACACAGGGCTGTCGAAACATGTCATTTGGGCTCAATCAAACTGGTCAGACTAAGCAGTCCAAAGATATATGCTAACACACAGAGTTGGTTGATTTCGTCAACCTGTAGCAACAAAGAATTCGTTAAAAGAAACAGATTTCCCCACAATGTTTAAATGACATTTCGAAATTACTTCACTTGTTTATTTATATGTAATGATTTAATGTAGTAAATATTATTTCAGGTAAAGCATCTAAAGTAAGCTGGTTGAAGATACTTTAACTCTTTGTTCATGCGTCATATATTTGTGTTAAATAAAAGTCTGGAACATAAGCAGATAGGAATTTGTGCCAGTATTTTGTGCCAGAATTCATTGCTAATCAACGTATCTGTGTTTATTTCCATGAAATTGTGGGACAGTGGTCTTGATGGTACTGAGCAGCACCTAGTCAGAGCTTTGCTGAATCCAGTGTCGGACAGCATACTCCTTGGTCCTTTTAGCTATCAGTGAGGTGTCTCCAGAGCCCAGAGGAGAATTCGAGCAGAGGAGTCCTTTCCTGTCGCCATCACGCCAGATAAGCTAACTTGGCCAGCTGAGCTCAACATTATGTCCCCTCATCTTGAACTGACTTTTTAAAATTAACATTAAGAGGGGAATTTACTTGTCTTAAAATCAGGAACTGTGAACATCTCCAATACTGGTCCCTAAAGACAAACTATTGAAGTCATGATGACAAATACCAACAGAGCTTGAACAAAACAAAACCAGTATTACCTCATTTTACTACTACACAACTGACACACATAGAACATTTGTAATAATATATGTCACTACAATATTCATATTAAATACATTCTGTACATAACTTGTAATTTAAATTGATTGTGATTCCTGGTTCCCTTGTAGTTGAATCAGGACACATATTCATTCATGCCAGTAATGAATACATATTGTTATTCGAAATTTTATCAGTGACTCTTTTAAGATATCTTTGTAGAGTGTTATATGTATGTGAGTGTCACAGTGTTGTCAAGAGTAGTGGATTAAATTAGATTGTTTATCTGTCTGTTGTTGTGACTTACACTTCACCATACTCATACCCTAGACACATAACGTAGCATCACACTATTCCAGAATAATTCTGACTGAGATATATAGATATGTGGTAGCAAGTAAGGTTATCTATAATACACTACTCTTAATAGATATAGATACCTTCACAGCTGATCTCAGTCAGTACACTAAGTTCCCTATAAGTATTTATAACATCCCACTTCACCACACTTATGAAGAGGCCAAGAGTTTAATCAGAAGCAGATACAGAAACAAATGGAAAGCAAAGCCTTCAGGCCACCAGAAAAACGATGTATATTACAGATGCAGCTTAACAGAAGTGAACTAGTGGTAATCTTCAGACTCTGCACAGGCCACAAAAGATTGAGATACCATCTCTTCAACAAGCGAAGGATATGAACTACCGATGAATGTAGCTGTAGTACCGGTACCGATACAATGACAACTGAACATTTGCTGCAAAAGTACCCAACATTTGAAGAACAGAGAAAGCACATATGACCATCACGAGTACCACTCCTGAACAAACTCTATGGAGATACCGACAACCTCAGAATGACCACCGCTTTCTTTGAACTCATTCAAGTTGACATCTGAAAGCGTATGAAGAAAAAGATATAAGGACGATCCCTTTGAAATGTATTTTAGTTAAAGTGCGAGTATCCGCTCATATACGATAAACGTCGTTCAATAAAATCGTTTTCTGCAAACTTTTTTTTTTTTTTTTTTGAGATTTGCAGGACGCATTTTAATCAACTGATGTAAACAAACCACACATATATAACTTGTGAGGCACTACAGCACGGTCACCCTTTATAAATATTCTCCGCTTTGCCTGCCATTTTCTAATGTGATTAAAAAACAATAATGCACGAAGAATAGAATTTCGAAAGCTGATGAAAACAAAAATATAGAAAAATGAAATAGAGAAAGACAATGACAAGTCACAATCAACTTACCTGGGCCTGAGGAATCTCTTTTATCATTGAAAGGTGGCAAAACAACGTCAGCGAAAAATTCAGGTGGTTTCTTTTCCACTACAACCCCTCCAATTTCGGCAAGTTTTTCCAACTGTTGTCCTTTCCTGATAGTCTGCTGTAATGTTTTCTCGTCAGAAAATTGTGAATTTTTGGTGCCTTGCTGCTTGATATTATTCAAATCCAATGATGGGTCATCCTGCAGTTTTCGGTCACGTATTTTTGGAATATCTTTGATTTCTAATTCTCTGTTGTCAAGTTGAAAATGTTCCTGTATATGAGGTGAGTCTTTAGAGATTATTTGTGATTCTCTGTCTTCAGAACGTTTGACTTCAATATTTGGCGGCAAATCGTCAAATACATCGTTCTGTGTGTTTGATCTGTTGGTAAGATCATACACTGCATACACCATCCAGATAACAGGTAGGGCCAGAACTAATCTTTTGACTAGTCGGTAGAAACTTGCTGTTCTCATTATGTTCTGGTGATGAGAAGTTGTATCGTCTTACATTTTCAGTAATCTTAGTACTAATATATCTTAGTGAAACAACAAACGAGTTCTTAGAAATAAAACACAGTATTACCAGTTCTTTTATATATACACTTCAGGTAAACCCTCGTCCTTTCTCATTTCCGGGAGTCTCTAACGAGATGAAGAAAAAATAAGATTTCTGCTCCCTGAGGCATTTCATAAGAAAGGGATTAATGTGAGGCTCTGCAAGGGAGTGGCAACCGCATCGTGCAAACCACATTGCTACACAAACAGCCGCTGTAAAAGCATATGAATGATCTAGTGCTGACTTTCTGAAAGGTAACCAGCAGCAGAGATGGTTTCACGCTCCGTAAAGACAGGAAATGGAAATACATGAAATATGATACGCTTACTCTTTATGGGAGCGTGCGATTGACAGAGTGGTTAGGGCGCTGGTCTCTCGCGGCTTAGGTGCCAGGTTCGATTCAAGTTATCATCACGCTCCAGTCTACCCAGCTGTAAATGGGTACCTGACCAAAGTCAGGGAAGAAAAAGGCATAGAGGAAGGGAACTGGTCACCCCAGCTCTCGATGCTGGACCTAGTTTAGTTAAGTCTCTAACACTTCACTCCCCTACGGAAGCATTTTCTATGGGACTACCTTTATCTTGGTTTAACTCTTTATGGACCTTTGTTTTCATTTGCTCCCATCGTCTATTAGCCAATCATTTTCTTACAACAACAAAAGTCGCATGCTTAAAAATGTCCATTTGCCTCCAATATTTATATTCACATATGCTAAATACGAGGGTAATGTTACACATACTACGGTAAAGTAACACGCAAATACATGCCGCGTAAGAACTGCATGCTATGCTTGACGGAATATTGTTTTATGAATGTTCGTTTGTTTATTAAGGTAAGGGATCCCGCATACACGCCCATTGAGGCATTTGCGAATATGGTGTTAGGCCCATATTTTCTTGACCATCGACACACTAGGGGTGATGTGGTCAGCATCACTCCGGCCGTCTTAGCCTTCCCAGAGTTGCTCTGGTACTCAATTCGTGAGGCTGAGTCGACCGCGGTACCGTTTGCTAAAAAATCCTACTTCAACTGAGGATCGAACCAAAGACCACCGAGCTAAGAAACCAGTGATTTGTTTATTAGGTGGATGTATATTAATAATTGAAAAAAAAATAGAAAAAGTGACTCTTCTTACTAGAACAAAAAACAAACAAAATAGGTAACGCTGCGGCCACAAAGCCTTCGTCAGGGGAAGGAAAGAAAGTAAGAGCTAGATATGACGCATTAAAAAACAAATTAAAAATGGGTACTGCCCGTAAAATATACTAAAACTTAGTGGTCCTTCGATACGAAAACGTTTACTGGACAATGAAAATGACATTTTGTTTTATACAAACTATTTTAAACATACGTTATGTAAAGGCAATCCCATAGCAGATACTGAGCCTTGTCATAAAGTAGCAATCTGGATGTGGGCCAAATGTTGCCTTATAATTTAGCGCCTTGTGAGTTTACTGCACTGTGAAATTCTACTCGTCAAGAAGACAACCAGACAAGCCAGAATAAGGAATAGGAGTAAGATTCCATTTTAAAGCACCTTATGAATTTACACGACAACTCTACCTTTATTAATATGGAAAGCCCGGAATCCTAGGAACCTGAACATTATGTCATACTGGGCGTTTATTGAAAGTAACACCCCAGACCACGTGTAAGAGGAATCTTAATCAAGTTGCCTTAACTATTTCTCTGAGTCAGAAATCGGTATTCCCAAAAGATATTTGGGGTGAGTTGTACATTTGTTGAGAGTCTTTTTGCGCACCATATAGATAAATTTCTTTTGAGATCATATGCTGCACAGAAAGACATGACCGAGTTTGAATTGTTTGCATATCCGCGCATATGACGTGAACATGTTTGTATCAGTAACTTGAGGAGTGTGTTTACCAAGTGTTTAGAAGACGGCTGTGTCTGGAGTGTAGGATTGTGTTTGAATGGATTTATAATCTCCTGTATTTCGATTAATGGAACATGTCCCAATGGACTGATACGAGGAATCATATATAGTTATAGGAGAATTGCATTGATTTACGGATAATACAGAAGTGTTTTGAACAAAGCTCATAAATAGGTTAACGCTATCCGGACTTTATAATAGTGGTGACATGTGTGTGGAAATGGACTGTGCATTATGAATATGATTATACTTGACTAATGGAGTATCGGTATAAAGCAAAGGAGATGTCAATGTATTTGTGCATTAAAGAAATATTGTTTGAAATGATACACCCGTCTATGAGGACTATGATAGTCGTTTGATATTGACGTTGGCGTTCTGATTGTTGCTGTTTTATTTCATACCCCTAATCTCAAGACGCGAAATGTCTCCATCTTAATAGAGACGACGGTATCAACATTTTATAATTCTATATTTTGCATTTATTAACATGTGAAAATTGCTTGTGGATGTCCGAGACATGCGAGGCTGGCAATCTCAGCATATAGAATGATGGTTTCATGAACAACCACTGCAAGAACTGGTGACTGCTTTATGCGGGTTTCTCCCAAAGAACCAAAAGCAAAGATAGTCCCAATTTCCATACGGAGCGGGGAGTAGATGATAATAGAACTGATGTACATACTTATTAAATTAACCTTTTCAACCAGTGCATATGTAAATGTAAACATGTTCAATATAAACGCAATGGATATTTTTCGCTCACTGGGGTTAATATTAATGCTCAGAGAGGGTAAAGTTCTGAGGCAGATGGGGTGGTGGAATGAAAAGTGGAAGGGGGGGACACCTGATTTTGTGTCAGGAAACCCAATACTCAAGAGGGTATTTGTTTCTCTCTTATTTCATGATACCAGTCTTTGGTACCAATTGGTGGTGCTATCTGTGGAATAAGAGAGTGGTATAAGTGGCCTGCAGTCAAAGATAGGCACCTACAGCAGACGGGTCTTAACAGACGCTGGACCATCTTCGCAAATACGATACTACGAGGGACGTGTTACGGCCACCAGACTTGGCCAGTAGCCAGAGTGAACCAGTCCATAGCCTGCAAAGAACAAGCATCGGCTGGAGCAGAAACCAACCGACACCCTACTGACAGCTAAGTACCCATTCAAAGCTGCCAAGTGAACTCTCTACTAATGAACTTTTTTTCAAAGCAGACCATCACCTCTGAGGAAATTTTAAAGACTATCTAAATTCACCCCACCCTTATTTATTTTACAATTGTTAACGATAACTGGCTATAAAATTTAGTTATCTGTAGATATACAAATTTATAGTTGATTTAGTCATTTTGAATGAACTGCACCCGTATGTCTCAGTCCTTTTAAATAATTATAACAGAGCTGTTTAAGTAATATTTTACTGAGTTAAATAAGTTGGACGCTCATCAGAAAGAGCAAAATCCTTACTCATAAAGGCCAGAAAAGATAAAAAGTTTACACGGACTGGATCCTATCAGCCGTAGTACTTGATTTCTTTAAATTCTATGAGGCTCCCTAGGATTGAAGCACCATTCTTCAAGAATGCCAAGAGTAAACTTGAACAAAAGGTAGACACCTTTGAAGACCCTCAGTAAATACTCTGAATTTTGGCCACTGTTGAACCATCACTGCAGAGCAAGGGGAGTAAATCTCGTGACACAGAGTCATACAAAAGGACGGACTTGACATTTGAGTTGAAGATTCTTAATTTCGTGTTAGACTTGGTTTCACCTGATCTTCCCAATGCAATGAAAGCTCCTCTTGCTCTTTGTATCCTTATTTTGATATCATTGGCCGACACTCCAACTTTGTCTATATTGCTGCCAAGATATGTGTACAATTCTGCATCTTTTAATGGTGTTTCTTCAAGTTCAACCTTGCTATCCTTTCTTGTATTTATTCTCTTTGTCTTTTTCCTGTATATTTTCATACCCACTTGTTGTGGCCTCTCATCGAATATTTTCATTGTGTCTTGCATCTGATTATGATTATGGGACCGAAACGCCAAGTCATCTGCAAAATCTAGATCATCAAGCTGTTGAATCAGATTATACTGTATTCCATTTCTGTTGTGTGATGTCGATGTTTTCAGAACCCAGTCTATTGCTAGTAAGAATAAATATTGAGACAAGAGGCATTCCTGTCGCACTCGCGTTCTTATCCCAAAGGGTTCTGTAAGTTGTTTTTCATGAAGAACTCTGCTTGTCATGTCTTCATAAGTCTTCTTTATTATGTTACTGATCTTCATTGGAACTCTATAATGCCTCATCGATTTCCAAAGTGATTCACTGTCTACACTGTCAAATGCCTTTTCGGGACCGAAGACGCAGCAAAAGTGATGAAAGCAGTCAGCGACCCATAGCTTGACTGCTTGCGTCAGGGTCAGCGAACCAGAGCTGACCGAGACCCTACTCCACCTCCAAGTGGTGGTCCTGGAAATAGGCTGCATCACTGCAGTCTGGCTGAGAGAGTAGAGATCGAAGAGGGAAGGCAAACCCGGTCCCAAAAAAATGCCGTGCTGAAGTCAGATGTGTCGGCCGAAAGGCGCAGATATCGCAGCTTCGCTGTAAACAGACACAACGCAACCAACGTCCTTTTCAGGACGAACGAGGAAGAAGAAGAAATGCCTTTTCAAAGTCCACAAACCCAATGTACAGCGGTGAATTCCATTCTAGACTTTGTTCAACTATTATGGAGACTATATAATTGTAGATAATACATTCAAACTCTACCGTTTGATTACAGATAACATTCTTTCTAATTATTTGTTCCATATTATACACCAGTTAATTATACACTCTAAATATTTAAGTTTTTTTTTAAACCATAGTAAATCATACATATTCTACTAATTTTATAAATAAATATGTAAACAAATAAATAATATTTTAAATAACAGTCTTTGTCTGCGCGTAAGTGTGTGCGTGCAGGTACAAAAATGGTATGATGATTTCTATTCAATATCATATTTCGATTCACAGCTTTTTAGATTATATACATTTTTTATTTACCTATTTTAAAAACGTCTTTTGAGAATTCATCATCTTCTGACTTCTGGGTTTCCTTTATTTGAATTTCTTATACTGTATTTCTTATACTGTATTTCTTATACTGTATTTCTTAACAAAAAAGACGCTAATTTGAAAGTCTGTTATTAGCTACTGTATATTTGTGTAATATTTTTATTACCTGTTGTCGTGTGGTGAGTGCTGAGGCAACTACGACAGTAGTTTTTTTTCCCAGGAATAGTCTATGAGATATTAGATATAAGGTCTCTAGAAATTGGCTCGTTAAGAATAAAGACCTATTCGAGATAGGGACAAGAAGACAGGAATGCGAATGCTTTCCACTAGACAGTGTTTTCTAATTAATTATGGAAAGAGTTCTGTTTCCCCACGACCTTAGCTTCTGCCCTTAGATCCCGTAAAGAAAAAGCCCCCAACCTCATCTGAGTAGAGAAAGGTTCCTATAGGTGAATATGTAACACCGACAGCACGAGTGATACATTAACAAAATCGATAATGATCAAACGATCGTTGGGTTTATTAATGAAATATCCACACATATAGGGTTAGTAATGGTTAGAACGTGATGATGGTGAAAGACGATTCACACAAAACACACAGATGAGATAATAAAATTGCAGTTAATTAAGTAATAGTTAATTAAGAATGAACTGGTGTAAAGTGAAATGATGATGATGTGATATGATACGTGTTACCAAAATGGTGAGTACTCTACACAGTCCATGTGTCTCTAAATGCTTCGCACTGATATGACGATTCACGTGTAGGCATACAATGTCCAACGTTGTTATACGTTATGTCGAGTGGGGTATCTCTAAGCTGAGGACGTTCTGATGAATACTGGTGTCGTACGGAGAACGCTGACGAGATATCTATGTATATTCCTTCACTGTTTGAGTATATCTCTGTAGTGTGGATCAACAGTTTATAGCTGTCATATGAACAAAAAGTCTGTTGTCTAATCTCCCGACGGTACTGGTCAGACTGGATATCTTCACGAAATGTTAGTGATATGTAGACTCATAATCTTGCGTATGTAGTCGTGATTCATATACTTTCGAGTCTGCTTCATAAAATGCGCTTAAGAGTGTGTTGCACCCGTGTGTTACCGGGGCTCAGAGACATGGAGAACAACAAAGACAACAACCAAAAAGCTACAGACTTTCATAAATGGGTGCTTGCGTAGAATAGAGGGATTAAAATGGTATGACAAGGTTACCAATGTGGAACTGATGACAAGAACTGGACAAGTGCCAGTGGAACAAGAGATGAGAAGAAGACGATGGCGATGGATAGGACACACACTGAGGAAACCTGTTGATAGCATTACAAGGCAGTCCTTGTTCTGGAACCCCCCAGGGCAAGAGAGGCAGAGGAAGACCAAGAAGTACATGGAGAAGAGAGTTGGAAACAGAGGTGAAAATGATGAGGAGAACATGGAAAGAACTTGAGATTCACGTGACAAAATGCTATGCTCCTATGAATGAATGAAGAGTGTGTTGCACGTGGTATAAATATGCGATTCCTCTTTTGAGCTATTTTGATTGACTTCAGATAATAATGATCTTTCGAGTGATTAGAATTTATGATGACTCTGTATTGAACTTGTGATAACGATTTATTGAACTTGTGATAACTCTGTATTGAACTTGTGAGCAAGCAGTATATGGTGACGAAAAATGCTGCGTCCACCTTCTGACTTGTGGGTGAGACAATATTCCTTTTTAATTGAGGAATGAAAGATGTCCTATGGCGAATTCTGCTAGCCAAATGTCCGTTTTTGATAACTTATTTCTGGTTAGACATCAGACACGTTGCGTGTAGACTCAGACTTCTGATGAACTGAAGACACACAAAAGTCTTCGTAAGTTTTTCACATTTAACATCACTGGTTGACTTGCATTTAAACTATTGCTCATTATTCATCTCTCTCTCTGAGTTCAATTCTAATGATGTTAAATATCTTGTGCATGAGAGTGTGTGCGCATGGGAGACTGTGATGATGATAAAGGTGAAATATGAACTATTAATTACCTCCTATCATCCTATCATCTTCTAGGAAAATCTTCTGATTTTATTAATCAGTTATGCCAAGAATTATTTGAAACTTTATCTTTCGCACATTTTAGCTGTGAGGTTAAAAATAAACAAAAATAAGAAAATGTATTAATAAGTATAAGATCTACTAACCTTCTTTTCCCTTCGCAAAATCCTTTAAGAACACAATTAATCACAGAACTGAATTATCATGCCCATCTCCACTCTGAGGTTAAACATGTGTATTATGGCTAGGCAACGTTTCTGTTTGTCTTGGTGGTACACTCTGATCTCTTTCCCACAAGGTGTTAAAAAATAGCGCTGGACTTCCTTGCACGTTTACCTTCAACTCTCCCTACGCAGTAGATTATATTTCTGCCAGTCCAATATGTGGTTTATTTTACTGCTCTTTGACCAACCATTATCTTTTAATGGCCCCTCTGGTCTCTTTTCACAGGATCGCTCTTTTCCCCTTTTTCAGTCCAAACGTGGGTGTGTTACGACCTCTGATTCTTCTTTATTGTTTACCAAGGCCAAGATTCTTTCTTCCAAATGGTAAATCAACGTCCATGTTTCTGAACCGCGGCCGACCCAAATATAACACCATTACATTTTCATAACCCTCAGTTTTAAATTTATGAGATAATTCTTTTGGATGTCAGTATATGTTTCATGTTGTTGAATGTAGCTTTGGCCATTCCAAGTTCTCTTCTTGATCTCCTCTCATTTTCACCTCTGCCACTCTCTTCCATGTACTTATGACCAAAAGATATACTAGCTCTGCCTGACTTGTTCCAGGATGGGGGTTACCAGAACAATGTGGGACTGTCTGTTTTGCTAATTATCATAGTTTTTAGTTTTCCTCAATGTTAATGTCGAGTCCTATTCATGACTTCGTGTTCCTTGAGGACAGCACTACCAATTCTTGCAAACTCCTGTTCGCTTTCTTCCTGTCTAACCTTCCACGGTATCATCTGCATAAAGGTTGTTTTGTATTGATCATTTCCACTGATGTTCAGTCCTGGTATTTCCTGTATCTGTTTGAAAATTTTTTCGGTGTATAAATTAAATAGGCAGGGGGACAGCACACAACCTTGTCTGACACCTCTTTTTATGTCTATGTATGGTGAATAATTCCTTCCCGATCTTACTGTGGCAGTTTGCTCCCAATAAAGGTTACTGAGTATTCTTATATCTTTTCCATCAATACCTATGTCTTTGAGGCATTCAATTAATCACAGAACTGAATTATCATCCACTGTCTTGAATGGCACGTGTTTTATGCTCTTTATTTTTTTTGTCCATTAATTTTCCTCACAATGTTTTTTGGACTCCTTCCTTTAAAGCTACGCAGTAGATTATATTTCTGCCAGTCCAATATGGGTTTCTGGATCCGACATCTAGCTCCGCCCATACCAACCAATCCTTAATGGCCCCTCTGGTCACTCATTCACAGGATCGCTTTTGTCCCCTGTCAGTCCAAACGTGGGTGTAGTTTGACCTCTGATTGTTTATTGTTCACCTGGCCAAGGTGGGCGTCCAATGTGGTAAACCAACGCTTGTCTGAACCGCGGCCGACCAAAGATAACACCATTACAGCATGAGACGTTTTCCCCGGGCCAATCTGGGCGTCCAATGTGGTGTCACAGAAATTACAGCATGCCCAGATGTTTGATTAGGATGACCAGATGTGTTTTTAGCAGATTTATCACGATGCAATGTGGGCTTCAAACGATAATGTCGGGCATGGGGACTCAATCAAAGGACTTTTATTTCCCCCGATGAAAGAACAAATGTGGTTCTCTAGATACCGGTCGCGAGTAATCACAACGATGAAATAGCAAATGTGGGTCGCAAATATGGGATGAAAGAGCAAATGTCGGAGAAAATACAATACGAAAAATGTAGGAAAAGATAGAGCAATAAGGCCTTTGCGCTCGTTTATCACAATAGCCCCTCCTCAAGTGTGATGTCAATCGTACTCAGGAGAGCTTAGCCTTCTTGCTCGGGATTCCTTAATCCTTTTCCTCATCTTCGTTTTTCTCTCCGGTTTCCACCCTTTCCTCTACTTGTCTGTGCTCTCCGTCCTGCCTCATAGGATGACGGCTTAAAAAATCCGCTCCTACGTTATGTTTTCCTTGGATATAGTCCACTTGGAACGTGTAAGGTTGTAGAACAAGCGACCACCTCATCAGTCTAGCATTCAAATTCTTTGAATTGGCGAGGAAGGTCAGAGGTTGGTGATCACTCTGGATTGTAAATTTCCTTCCGTACAGGTATGCTTGAAATTTTTGTATTCCCCAGACGAGGGACAAACATTCCTTTTCGATTGTGGAATAGTTTTGTTCTGCTCGGTTTAACTTCCGACTCGCATATGCGACCGGAAATAGATTTGGTGGGCTTCTGTCATCTGGCTGTAGTAATGTAGCCCCGATTCCAATGTTACTGGCATCTGTGCGCAAGATGAATTTTCTAGTTAAATCCGGAAGCCGTAAAATAGGTTTTGTGGTGAGTTTCTCTTTTAAGAGTGCATATGCATGTTCACATTCTGCTGACCATGTCACTTTATCTGGGTTTCCTTTCTTGGTTAGCGATGTAAGCGGTGCACAGAGGCTATTAAAATCCTTTATATATCTCTGGTAGAATCCACAGAGAGATACAAATGACCGGACATCCCTTTTTGTGGACGGTCTCGGTGCATTTCTCAGCTTCTCAACGTTTTGAGTCTCGGGGAACATGGTCCCATGGGATATAGTATGTCCTAGAAACTCTAGCTGTTCACACCCAATTTGACATTTGGTTGGGCGGGCGGTTAGTCCCGCTTCTCTGAGTCTGTTAAACAGCAAGGATAGCGCTGATATATGTTCTTCAAACGATTCAGTAGCTACTAGGATATCATCCATAAAATTGCTGATGGCGGGATGATTCAAAGGATCCAATAACTTTCGCATCATCCTTGTGAAAACACTAGGAGCATTGTTCAGTCCAAATGGCATCACATTAAACTCGAAGTGTCCATCTGGAGTACTGAAGGCTAACAGGTTCCTCATCTCAGCTTCTACCGGTATTTGATAGTACCCTTTACTGAGGTCGATCTTTGAAAAATAGCGAGCCCTGCTCAGCTTAGGAAATAGCTGGTTCTGGTCCAGTAACGGTTCTGGCTGGAACTGTGTTAACGCATTCAGCTGTCGGTAGTCGATGCACAGGCGGTGTTCTCCACTGGATTTGCGTAACAGCACCACTCCCGCACTGTAAGAGGACTCCGACTTCGAAATTATGCCTTCCTTAAGTAAGTAATCAATTTCTTGCTTTAATGCCGTCGCCTTGGCATACGGAATCGGATAGGTTCTCATTCGGACGGGCGTAGGATCCGTGACTTCCATGTCAAACTCCATCAGGTTTGTCCGGCCCGGTTTGTCTGTCAGAGAGTCGGCGTGGTTTTCCATCAATCTCCTTACTTTTTCTTGCTGGGCTTCCGTTAAGGTGGAGCTTATTTTCACATCTAAATGTGATTCCTCCTGTATCACCGGGTACTCTACGGATGATAATGGCTCTTCTTCCATTTGCATAGCAATGACCATAGTCATGAGGTGCGCTGGTTCGGCAGGGGCTCGCTCGTAAAACTTCTTAAGCAGATTTAAGTGATAAATTTTCTGCTTTCCGTTCACGGCGATTTTATAGTTGGTGCGAGAAATCTTTTCCACCACTTTGTAGGGTCCCCTCCAGCAAATCTGCAATTTATTACTGCTACTTGGCAGAAGAAGTAGCACCTTCTCTCCTACTGCTAGTTCTCGGTCCTTCGCATTGCGATTGTAATATTTGGCATGTTTCCGCCTAGCCTCCCGTACTTTCGCTGTGGCTAATTCCCAGCCAGTCTTCAGGCGTTGTTTCAAGTCTGTGACGTACTGGAAGGCTGATGTGACAGTGTCGTCTGCCTTGGCATCTGTCCATGTTCTTAGTAATGCTTCTAATGGACCTTTAATAGGTCTTCCGAAGAGTAATGTGGCCGGAGGAACTCCAGTTGACGCATGCGGTACTTCCCTATAAGCAAATAATGCGGCAGGAAGATACTGATCCCAAGTTTCTGGCTTCTCCTGTGCCAACTCCGAAGAATAGAGATGAGCGTCCCGTTAAACCGCTCTACTTGCCCGTTACTTTGGGGGTGATAGGGCGAAGTATGGATATGCCTAGTCTTGAATATTCTAAGCACCTCCTCTGTCAACTTGCCTCTAAATTGTGACCCGTTGTCTGTGAGAATTTCATGCGGGAAGCCCAATCTAGTAAAGATATTCAGTAAAGCGTCAGCTACATGCACTGAGTCGCATGCTGGCATGGCTATGGCTTCGCCCCACATGGAACAGGTGTCCACTAAGGTAAGGATATGGGAGTTCCTCTTCTTAGTTCTCAGCAGAGGTCCAATTATATCCACGGCCACTCTTTCAAATGGGGTGCCCAAGATTGGCATCTCCCCAAGGGTCGCGGGTGCCGTCCAGTGTTTTGGTGCAACTTTCTGGCACTGAGGACACGACTTTTGACGAAACGTTCAATGTCGCCGGTGATCCCTGGCCAATAATAGTGGCAGGTGATCCTTTGAGACGTGGCGCTCATTCCCATGTGTCCACTAAATGGGATAGAGTGGCCCATCTCAAGCACCTGGTTCCTATAGGTTGCAGGAACTACTAATTGGTTGTGTTCCTGTCCTTCATTTCCAGCTCAGCGATACATCAATCCATTGTTCATAAAGAAGTCTCCCTTGGTAGGTGGGTTGTGTCCTAGGTAATTTTTTAAAACAGGGCGCCAGTGTGGAATCTTCCATTTGGGCCCTCTTCAATTCCTCGGGGAGGATATTGGTAGGAGGTTCCTGCTCTGCGTCTTTTTTTGACTGTCCTCTAGTCTGTACGGCCGCTATGACTAGTGGTTGAGTAGGTTCTCCAAGGAACACATATCTACATCCCAAGATTAAAGAGTAGATTGGTTCTTCCATTATAGCTGCACGAATCTCTCCTGTCACATAACGAGATTCCACTCTGATAAGTACAATTGGCAGTGTCATGTGTGCAACATCCTTCGTCGGACCTTGGATGTCGACACTCTCTTCTGTTATCTGGTCAGGGGTGACAAGAGATGCCCTGACCACCGCATCGAAAGCAAGTCCTGTGCCATAAAGGCACTCCACAGATTGTCCGTTTACGAGGACTGATTCGATGACAGGAGGATGAGAAACGTTTCCGGTCCTCTGCTCCTTCCGGGGTGACGATTTTGTCTGCAGACAGGCAGCATGTTGGGGAGGAGGTCTGCGCTTGCACTCATTAGTGTTGTGATTGTTCAAGCGACAGTACTTGCACCATTTATCTCCCTGTCTCTGGTGTGGCGCAGCATTTTTCTTGTTGTGCTCTTTGTAGTTATCTTGTTTTGCGTGCTGTTTATGCGAGATGTGTGGTCCTTTGCTTTGTTGGTCTGGTTGGGAGCGAGCAGGTTGCTTTGGCGCCTGATCCGAAAACTTCTTTCTGGCTCCTTGAGACTCCATGAGAGCATTTTGGAATCGCTCTGCCAGTGTAAGAATATTTTCTAACAGGTCAGAGCCGTTTTTTCAGTGAGAAATCTACGCATTTCCACCGACATAGACTCTTTTAGTTGCTCTATCACAATCAGCTCTTTCAACCCGTCATAGTCCTCGGTAAAGTTTCCCAGTGTACACCACTTCACTAGGTAGTCTTCAATACGGGCTGCGAACTGTGAGAAAGTCTCTCCGGCCTCCTTCCTAGAACCTCGACATTTTTTCCGGTAAGCCTCTGAATGAAGCTCGTACCTCACCAAGAGAGCTTTTTTCAATGCCTGATAGTCATCTTGCTCTCCAGCCGGAAGTTTATTAAAAACTTCGTAGGCGGCTCCTCTTAGGCCCTGGGAAAGTTTCAAGTTCCACTTCCGTTCTTCAAGTCCAAACCCTGTTGCAAAGCGTTCGAAGCGGTCTAAAAAGGCGTCCATGGTATCGTTCCTTTCTGAAAAAGGTTCCAGCGGAAAGTTCATGGCATTGGGTGGCGCAGGTTGCGAAGTAGGCACACCATCTGAGCGGGGTGAGTACCCTCCATCACAGTTGGAAGCCGCTGCACTTTTTGACAGCTCTATCTGATTTGTCTGTCCCTGGATTTCCAGTTGCTTCATGTTAAGTGCATGCTCTGCTGCGGCTTTCTCTTTACGCTCCGCTGCTTCTGCTGCTTCTTTCCGCTCCGCTGCTTCTGCTGCGGCTTTCCGCTCCGCTGCTTCTGCTGCTTCTTTCCGCTCCGCTGCTTCTGCTGCGGCTTTCCGCTCCGCTGCTTCTGCTGCGGCTTTCTCCTTCTCCATTGCAAGTTTCTGCACTTCCATCTCTCTTGCATGGAGTTTATCAGTCTCCTCACTCACAAATTTCATCAGATCTTTTCCACTTAACCCGTATTCACGCCCTGCCTCCATTAAACTAGTTCTAATTTTTGCGGCATCTGCCATGATATGCAGTACTGGTTCGCGAAGGGAAAAATTGGCAGTGACCTCCAAAAAAATTGTTTAGACTCGCACGAGTAATTATCTCTTTAAAACCAGCTAGGTTTAAATTAGTAATCAAGTTCAAATAGTTCTTAAAAATCACTCACTCAGCGTATTCTGAAAAATTATATAACAGATTATCTCGAAGTTTTCTATGAAAAATTTGCTAAATATTTATGATAAAAATTTCCCCAGCAGTTACAGAAAAAGATTAAAAAAATCAATACCCTACAGTATCCTCTGTTCTCAGAAAGTGCTTACTCTGTCCGTTTGATACTCAATTTAAAAAGTATCACTCGTGCTTTAGAGATATAAATTATCCCACCTATGAAATAAACAAATTATAGTAAGAGTCAGTCTAGAAGGTAATCCCTCAAAATGCCAACAAATTTTGCAGTTATCGCAACTGTATAGCAGAGATGAAAATGTGATTTATCACACTTCTAAGTCCGGGTTCACTAATCCCAAGACGAGCCCACAATTGTCGTGTGGTGAGTACTGGCAAAAACTACTGTTGTAGTTGCCCCAGTACTCACCACACGACACCTGTCATATCTGTAACGAAACCAAATTTCGTCTATTTGATTCATCTGTCTTTCTCCTATAACTACTTCAATTTTCCAAACACTTTTCTTCCTTGTCCTATAATAAACTATAGTTCTCAGTTATTCAACGCTACTTTTTTTTTATTCAAATGCCCTTTGGTAATACACAGTCGTGGCGTAGCTTAATAGTGCACCATTTACAGTTGCCAGAATCTGCTGTCAACACCTTTCTGGTCGTTCTCCGTGCATATTAAGATAGGGTAGACTTGTGAACAGAGACGTTTCGGTGACTAGAAGTTGCATCATAATTGCCCAGTATGGTTAGCACTGCCCAATGGGCTGATCACCCGTTGGCTTGTCACACCGATTACGGAAACAACGGCAGATGGATCTATTTGTTGTTGCCCTAAAGACGCCGCTAGGCGTGATGGGAAACTACAACAGAGAAAATCAATCTGCTGTTGCCCTTAAGACGCCACAAGGCGTGATGGCCTCTGACTGCTTGGTCGGTCTTTGGCTAAGGACGGAAGAAGAAGAAGAAGAATGGTTAGCACTGGACGTTAAGAGTCATAAAATTCCTCTCACAGCTGGCGTAATTGATAAGATTCACCGACTCGGAGACTTGGAGGCGAGATACACCCGTCTAATTGTTCGGGCAAGTAAGGAAACCATACATTTTTATTGCCCACCATAAAGTTTCTGAACGGGGAATAGTTGACGATTCTGAGAAACTATGCAACAGAGAGCGAAGCCCAGATAAAGGGCAGTCTTTTTTTAAAGATTAAATTTGCCACTCTGGACCAACGCAAGCTTATTTGGAGAATAGGAATACTTTTGACATTTTAAGACCTGCCAACCAAACACGTGATGACTGGGGAAGGGAACAGGACAGCCTGTTTAATATCCGGAACCTACAGTGTTTGGCACTCAACAAAGAACCAAGCTGGGGCCCGGTCATACAGAAATGATTCACACTGTGTACCAGCTGGACAGGCAACATTTATTTAGGATTCAAGTTATTGAACTTAACGAACTTAAGCCATCGAGAACCACAGCAGTTGTGAATTCGTTGAAAGGGTATGTCGACAAATCGTATTATTCGTTATACGGGATTTGTATATCTAATATGTATATATTCATTTCTGATCATTATTGAGATGGGGTTGCAGCTGTTTTTTTCATTTCCTTGTACATTAATTCTTGTTCTATGATATATGCAAGATTCGCAACGTCTTCTAATTCAGTCGCATAACTACTGACTGTCTTTGTATCACTTGTGCCGAACAGCAAGACAGATTTCATCCATTATGATCTACATAGATCTTTCCTTGGTTATCTAGCCAATGTTGTACTTCTGCTCCAACTGGAGCCAGGAAGAATATAGATCTATCAATCATTAACTTCCACTTCTATCACTGCTAAATTTTGTGTTACTAATCTACCAGCTGTTCTATCACTCTGTCTTGAATGTACAGTATGAGTGTTTATTAATGAACTATTATTGATAATTTTTATCAATAAATAAGAATACAAAAAGCAAGAGAAGCTTTCATTGCATTGGGAAATATATGGAGGTCAAGAGAAATCAAGTCTAACACGAAAATAAGAATCTTCAACTCAAATGTCAAGTCAGTCCTATTGTATGGCTCTGAGACAGGGAGAGCAACAAAAACAACAACTAAAAAGCTACTGACTTTTATAAACGGGTGCTTGCGTTGAATAGAAGGACTGAAATGGTATGACAAAGTCACACATGTGGAATTGATGACAAGAACCAGACAAGTGCCAGTGGAATAAGAGCTCGGAAGAAGACGCTGGCGATGGAAAGGACACACATTGAGGAAACCTGTTGATAGCATTACCAGGCAGTCCTTGTTCTGGAATCCACAGGGAAAGAGAGGCAGAGATAGATAAAAAAACACATGGAGAAGAGAACTGGATACAGAGGTAAAAATGATGAGGAAAACATGGAAATAACTTGAGTGGATGGCACGGGACAGGAAGACTTGGCATGTGTTTGTTGAAGGCCTATGCTCCTCGGAGAGCTAAAGGGTATTGATTGATTGATTGCGTATTGATAATTCTTTAAACGCACATATACTACTCGTCAAAAGTCAAGGGCCACTTAGAAAAACCTTGGTTGAAACCATAAAACAAATCTGATATAAACGTAATTGGGATCAGTCAAAACGGCATTTATTGAATACCAAATTAACATGTCACGTAAAGAAATGGAAACACACATTCAAACGCAATGAAGCTGTGAAGTGTGTCACCCACCTTTTCAAAAGTCACACAATAGATATTGGACAAATAGACATTTCAAAATCGGGTATGACCACCGTTTGCAGCAAGGCATTCAAGACAGCGTAGACGCATCGAGTCCACAAGGGTCCGAAGAGTATCCTGAGGAACAGCTTGCCATTCCTGAAGCAGAAATGCAGTCAGCTGTTGTTGCGCTAAACTTGTCGCAACTTATTCTGACTATGTATTCTGACTACGTATTCTGACCATGCATTCTGACTATCTATTTAATTTTTTAATGCATGGGAAGTAACTCATGGAATCGTAGTCACTTTTATTTCTTCAGTTGTCTAATCGTGATAGCATCGGCAAGCAGTTGTCTAATTTTGATAGCGACGGTTGCCGATAGTTTGTGTGTGAGCGATTTTAAGTCATAACCATGTATGGAGCGTTTTCCTAGAAACAGTTGGCAACTTGCGATGTCATTTCCTTTTAAGGTTCGAAATCTTCAGACGAACATCGTAGAACATTCTTCGTTTCGTAAGTTAGCTGAGCTGTATTCGATTCGCGTGTTCTGCGCATGTCCTAGTTTGTGATTGTTTGAATGATTTCCGCCCAGGTCAGACTGGGCAGAATTGCTGGTGAAGCGAGACGTAGCTTTGTGCTAGTGTCTTCGCTTATATTATTCAGGAAGGAGTCCTCATCATTGTTGTTCCTTTTTTGAGATGATATATCTCTATGCTATTCAAAGTGCCGGGAGGCCTATGTGATTTATGTGATTTAATTCCTGATGAATAGGTAATTGAATTGTTCTGAGTAACTTTATCGCCATCTTGTGATGTTGACATTTTTGCCTAGCCTGCCTTATTAAAGAGTCTATGATATGACAAGTTTGCTCAGCTCACGATCCACTTATATTGTCACGCATCGATTGATGCCTGTCCTAAGGACCATTTGCTTCCTGAACTTTATTGATGGATCTAGGTTTGATACCTTTGTTGTTTAAGGAACATAGAGGACGATAATGTGACGCTCAAAAGTCATGCCTGTCTTGTTGAGGTCGAATATAGGAGACTAGATTTAATCTCCCATTTGATATCTACTAGCTATGATGGAAAGGGAAAGCTTACCACCTGACTACATGCACAGCTGTTTATGATATCCTAAGAAGGCATATAATGTACCATTATTATTGATGCTGTCTGCTGTTCCTGCTGTATTGACTACGTCGATGATATTATGACTATTGTATTATACCTGTGATGTTACTACATGAATCCTGTCATTGTGGCGTACACATTATATGTTACCAACAACATCACTTGCTGTTCAACGATTTATTGACTTTACTCGTTTATGATTTGATGTGACGTCTATGTCTGATACTTGACTCCATAAACATGTCACACATAAACCAGACCACGACACCACAAGATCTTGCCTCATCATCCTTGGTGTCTGAGGGCGATAACCCTCCATGTTGAGTGGTACTACTACCGAGACACATCAACACTTTATAGCTCCACATCAACATATCCAGTAGAGTACTGCTACACACCTCTAAATAGACACTCTACATATATCTGGTGGATTCTAGCACTCTACATATTGGTGGCCAGTCCAAAGGCATTCTATAAGCCCACCACATCGCTACATATTGGTGGCCAGAAACAAAAGATACCTCACCTCATCACGTTTTGAGACATAAACTGGTTCGGCCTGGTACCAGTAGACTCGGGGTCCCTTACCCGCTTCATTCAGCACTCTATAACAGTATACAGACAACATCTACAAGACAACAACAGAAGTGCAGAATTTCGAAATTACTCGGCGTTGCCCAGGAATTTTTTTTTTTTTGGAATTTTCAACAGTTGCTGTTCCAAGTCAAGAAAGTGACATTTCCCAGTTTTGTTACAACGGGATAATCCATTTGTTGCTGTTCTTGCTTTGGAGAAGGCCAAGTTCCATCGCTGACGAGTTTTACACTACCTGTACACTGCCTGTACCGTTTTGAAAGCTCAAGTCAACCATCGTCGTAACTGTTTTGATGCAAGTACAGATGGCAATCAACGTTGGATCTTTGATCTCAGAATGCTGATTACATCCTGTTTGCTGTACTGACGATTGGAGTTCCAGAAGTTAAGTGGCCTGTTTGTTTGTGAACTGTGCCCTTGTACTGATACTGAGTCTTCCATACTTCTGATCCTTTTGTTTACATGTTATACGTTTATTTGTTATTTGTATATTCATATTTATATGTTTATGTTCTTGCGGGTCTGGATGGGTGGCGACTCCTATAGATCATACCACGTCATAGAGGTCTTCTATTGAGAGTGTTCTGTAGGGTAGGCAAATTTCCCATAGCGAAATTTGCTAAGCGACTTTTGTTGCTATTCCTGTTAGTTGTGATGATATGTGTTAATGTTGTTTTCGTTATTTTTCTGCATTCTTTAGTTCTGTTTTGATTTGTTTGTACTTGTAGATCTTCTCTTCTCTATTCTTTAGTTTTATACACCATTTATATTTATACACTGAGGTGTCTTGTATTTGTATTATCTTCTCGCAGATATCATCACATTTTTTGTGATATTTCTTTAATTTTCGCTTTATTTTTTGTTGATTTCTGCGAATGTTTTCGTTTAGTTGCTAAATCTTTGTTATTGTTTATATTGTATTGTTTACATTGTATTGTTTACAGTGTAATGTTTACATTGTTATTGTTTACATTGTGATTGTGTTTACATAGTCATTGGTTACACTTATAGTAGTTAATTCACATTTGATAGTGGGTTATGCTTATGCATTACTACTACACTGATGATTAATAAATGATGAATAATATTACTTACGGTAATTAATTCAGATTGGATAATGGATTATGCTGATGCACCACTACTATACTGATGATAAATAAATGATGAATAGTATTGTGCACTATTGAATGGGAAGTGCACCTATGATCAAGAGTTGATTGATGATATTTCAACAAGGTCTATACACAAGTTCTTTGATATAAGACTTGTTTCCCATAGAGATTGGGATGATAATATAGTGTTGTGAGTGAGCAAGTGCTTCATTTAAGACTTGTTATAATTAAATTTGAAATAAGATAATTAATTATTTCAGGTTGTGGACTCATATTATTGCTCATCATGTCTACATTTAAGCACTTTATTGAGCAGGGTAAATTACTTGGGAAGACTGGTGATAAGTTAGAAGAATTTGCGACTATTCAATATGCCAAGGCATTGAAGTCGGAGGAAAAGAAAATGAAGGAGCAAACTGAACAAAAGAAAATAGAAGCTGAGAATTTAAAACTGCAGGTGCAAGTTGATGAAAAGAGATACCAAATGGAAATGGAAAAACAAAAAAGAGAAGCAGAAGCAAAAGCTGAAGAGAAAAGACTACAGATTGAAGCTGAAAATAAAAAACTTGAGAGAGAAGCTGAAAATAAAAAACTTGAAAGAGAAGCTGAAGCTAAAAGACTTGAAAAAGAGGCTGAAAGACTTGAAAAAGAGGCTGAAAATAAAAGATTAGAAAAACAAGCTGAGGCTGCAGCTGAAGAAAGAAGGTTACAAAGAGAGTCTGATGAGAGAAAAGCAAAAATGGAGCATGAAGAAAAACTCTTAGCTTTGGAAGTTGAGAAATTAAAGGTGATGAACATGGGTAATGCTAATGATGCAAATAAGGTCTCAGATAAGACTAATGCAAGCACTTTCAAGCTTAATCTACCACCATTCAATGCTTCCATCGACGACATAACATTCTATCTGGACAGATTTGAAACTTTATGTAAGGTACATAACATAGATAAATCACTGCATGTTTATCATTTGTCCAAGAAACTTAGAGGTGATGCTTTGAGTATGTTAGGCATGGTGGATGAGCCTGACAAGAACAACTATGAGGTTGTCAGGGCTATATTGTTAAAGAAATACCAACTTGACGAAGACGGCTATCGTCTTCAATTTAAAAATATGTTGCCAGAAACTGGAGTGCAATTCTCTGAATTCATTTCAAAGATACGTCTTACTTTTTCACGTTGGGTGGAGCTGTCTAAGACAGAACATACTTATGAAGGACTTATGGACTTAATACTTAGAGACAAAGTCATGTCTTCTGTCAATGAGTCTTTCCTTGCTTTCCTTCATGAACGTAAACCTAAAACAATAAAAGAAATGGAAGATTTCTGTTGCCAGTATATAACTGCGCATCCTCACGTAACCATTGGTAACTCTAAAATAAAAGAAGGTCTGCCAGTTGCTTCGGCAGCACCTTATGGTCAAAACTCTAGTCATAGATTCCAACAAAATTTTGATAGGAAAAGTAAGCGTAGTTACGGTCAAAATTATGGAAATCAATTTCAAGGTGATTCTTCTTCAAAGAATTGGAGACAAGCTGACAGTCCTCGTTACTACCAACCTAATAATTTTAGGCATTTCAGAAGAGGATATGGTAACAGAGGTTATTCCTCGCGAAGACCTCAAAACCAAACAAATAGATGTTCGCATCAATGTGGACATGATAATAATCATGGAAACTGTAGTTCAAAACAGAATAACAGTTATAATAGAGACAATAATAACTACAGAGATAATAACAGCAGTGATAACTTCAGAGGTAATAGTAGTCGCGGTAGATCTCAATACAAAAAAAGAGATATCAGCAGGCTAACTCTGTTCAACAAGAATCTCAGGGAGCCTGTAATCAGGTTTCTGATAATAAAAACTCTGACGCTGTCACTTGTTCTTCTTTTGACTTTGGGAGAGCAAACAAATGCCCCCAATGCAGTACTCTGTTCGAACCGACTACAATATCGACTTTGAGTTGTGGTCACCCTCTCCCCGTTCTTCCTGCTTCGGTTGCACATGACGGGAGAGGTTCTCTAATCCTACATAAGGGTCTTGTTAATAATACTCCGGTCTCACTACTTTTCGATTCCGGATGCACCACTATTGGTGTTAGACAATCGCTTGTAGAACCATCCTGTGCGACAGGAAGGGTTATCAAATGTGTCACATTTGGCGGCACTCTAGAGAAATATCCTACTGCTGTAATTCACATTGCCACTCCTTTCTTTACGGGAGATGTGCATGCCTGTCTCTTACCTAATCCTATTGCGGACCTTATTATTGGTCGTATCCACGGAGTTAGGGAATGTACCCCACAGCAGATTGCTGCTTGGGAAGATGATAATATGCAAGCTACCAATGCAGTAGTTACAAGAGCACAAGCTCTACAAACACCACAAACTTCATTGAATAATGATAATGAAGTTCATAGCTAAGATAGTCACTTGGTTATTTGTCGTGACTCTTTCATAAAGTTGCAAGAAGAAGATTCTTCTCTGAGAAAATTCTTTATTCTTGCGAAGAAGGGTGATCCAAATAAGGATACACAAAAGAAATCCTGGATTGCAATGAGAAACGGCGTACTTGTACGTATGGTACAAGACTCGACCACGTCGGCACATTCGCAAGTTCTTGTTCCCAAGAGTATGAGAGTGCAAATATTGCAACATGCTCATGACTCGCAATGTGCCGGACATATGGGGTTTTCCCGTACAAAGTCGAGAGTCCTTGCGGCTTTCTTTTGGCCTTTTGTCAACAAAGACATTCGTATATACTGCCGATCATGTCAGGTATGTCAGGAGGTCAAATCTAGAGGACCAAGACATGCTGCGCCTATCCAGGCTGCTGACATCCCTATTCGGCCATTTTAGAAAATGGCCATAGATATCATTGGCCCTTTTAAGATAAAGTCGGCCAGAGGACATCAGTTTATCCTTACATGTGTCGATATGTGCACACGTTGGCCAGAGGCTATCCCTCTAAAGAGCATATCTACTACAGATATCGCAGATGCTCTTTGGCTGATATTTTCTCGCTTGGGGTTCCCCAGAGAAATACTATCAGACCATGGCACTCAACTCATATCTGATACTATGTCTCAAGTAATGTCTACCTTACACATTAAAAGATCTCTCAGTAGCATCTATCATCCTATGTCTAATGGGTTAGTTGAGCGTCTGAATAGAACGCTCAAGACTTTGCTTGGTAAGATAACTGAAGATCATCCTCACGATTGGGACAGGGTTTTACCCGCGGCTCTCTTTGCCTATAGAGAGGTCCCAAACGAACACACAGGATTTTCTCCCTTTGAACTTGTTTTTGGCGCGCGTCCGCGCGGCCCTATGTCTTTGTTACACGATCTCATCACTGCCGATGATATTAGTGATGACACTCAATCTTCATATGAGTATGTCATTGCTCTTAGGCAAAAGATCATTGAGGCATGCAAACTAGCGACTGCTTCGTCAGAAATTGCTAAAGAAAAAGCAAGGCAGTTTGCTAACAAGAACAGATGTCTACGACAACTTTGTCCAGGTGACAAAGCATTCGTCCTACTCCCCAGTAGGGAAAATAGACTTCTTATTGCATGGAAAGGTCCGTATGCAATAGTCTCACGAATTTCCGATGTTGACTATGTGGTCGATATTGATGGAAAGCATAAAACTTTCCATATCAACATGCTGACGGAATTTCATGAGCGTCCAGACTATTTGCGGCCTATTTTCCAGGCAACGGACGAATCTTCTGTACCTCATGGTCATTACTCATCGCTGTCTGTCATACAGGATGAGGGATCTGTTTTTTCTGATGTTAATCTCCCTCTTCCAGTGGTTCCACTACATTCCATGGAATCTTGGAAAGATGTCTCCATTTCTCCTAATCTTTCTGTTGATGAACATCGCCAAGTCTCGTCGATGTTACAGACATTTAAGGATGTTCTAACCGACATCCCTGGTCACACGCATGTCATAGAACATGACATAATTCTTACCGACAATAATCCTGTTAGGGTTAGACCTTATCCTATCCCTATACACTTTCAGTCACAAGTGGAAAAGGAATTGGATGAAATGATTCAATTGAACATAACTGAACCATCGACTTCACCATATTCTTCTTCCATGGTTATTCTCCGGAAGAAAGATAAGAACATACGAATTTGCGTTGACTATCGCAAATTAAATCAAGTCACAAAGTTCGATGCTGAACCTATGCCTTTACTAGAAGATCTACTTATTAGACTATCTAATTCTAGATTTTTCACTAAACTTGACTTGTCAAAAGGTTATTGGCAAGTGCCTTTAGCAGATCATGCCAAACCTCTTACTGCTTTCTCAACACCTAGGGGTCTATTTCAATGGAATGTAATGCCCTTCGATCTTATTAACGCCCCTGCTACTTTCGTTCGCATGATGCGTTCAGATGTCATCGCATACTTAGATGATATCTGTCTCTTCAGTGATTCTTGGGAAGATCACTATTTGGGTTTATATGACCTACTGTCCACTCTACGTGAGTATAATCTGACAGCAAAACCTTCTAAAGCTTATATTGGTTTTGGTGAAATTTCTTTCTTGGGTCATCGTGTTGGTCATGGTCTCTTGAAGACAGAAGACCACAATACTTCGAAAATATTGAACATCTCTGTACCTAAGACGAAGAAACAAGTCCGTAGTCTCTTGGGGTTAATTCAATTCTATGGGAGATTTATTCCGAATCTATCTTCGATAATGGCACCTCTTTCAACGTTGTTGAAGAAAGGGTCGCCTAATCTGATTCGTTGGTCTCAGGAATGTCAATCTTCCTTAGACCAGATTAAGAGTATATTTTCTTCTCCTCCCATCCTAAGATTACCTACTCTTGATAGGACTTTTGTTCTTCGAAGTGATGCTTCATCCACTGTTATCGGAACAGCACTTATGCAGGAATATTCACAAATTCTGCATCCTGTCATGTACATTTCTAGAAAACTAAATGCGGCAGAGAGGAACTACTCGGTTTTAGACCGTGAATTGTTGGCTATGGTTTGGTCTATTCTCATACTACAAAGATTCCTCCTGGGCGCACATTTTATTCTAGAAACTGATCAGAAAGCTCTTACGGCTATTCAGACTAAGAACTTGAAGAGTTCGAGATCCACTCGATATGCTATTGCTCTTCAACCTTTTCACTTCACGGTACGAGCTATCCGTGGTTCGGATAATGTGATGGCTGACATTCTGTCTAGATGCCCACATGATTCCAACTAATACTTCTGTCCTATATTTCTATATATTACAGAGTCATAACACACCTATATTGCTACAATACATTAGCACATCTGTCTTCACTTTATGTGAACACATACTATCGTGCTTTGTTATCATCTTCTTCTGTTACTGTCTTTAACATAACAAAGGAAGGCTGAGTAGACAATATAAGGGCCGAAAGTTCACTCGGCCACAATTGTTAATAATAATGTATTGTATAGTATGAAACTTAATGGCTATTAAATAGAATTATATTGGTTGTTTTTTCTCAGCATGTTATTGTTGATCTGAGAAGCTACCTTTCTGTTGTCAAACATGGAGAGTTCCACATTGTACACTTTCCTTGGAACGACAGGAGATGTGTCCTGGATCGTCATTTATGTTTAGTTATGTAATCATATTATTAAACATTTAGATAATGCACTATTTAACATTCAATATCAGATGTGTACATCAATTCTAAGCGGTATTAGAGTATGACACCGCTATTTGATTATAATGATATGAACTTGCATATTTATATTGTATTTTCATGCAAGCGTAGTGTGTGTTGGTGGCACCTCCCCGATATGTTTTTTTTTCGAGTCAGATTTTGTCTGTTGAGAAATATTCTCACCAGACACTTTATGTGTCAATTTAGCCTCATATTAGGCAGTGCAACTAGTTATCCCCGCATAATTCGTGCGTTGTTAAACCGCTTTTGGTTTTACTCTTGGATATTTCAAAAAAAAATGTTGCACGTTTTTTTTTTATCGGGAGGTTGCGGTAATGTTGCGCTAAACTTGTCGCAACTTATTCTGACTATGTATTCTGACTACGTATTCTGACCATGCATTCTGACTATCTATTTAATTTTTTAATGCATGGGAAGTAACTCATGGAATCGTAGTCACTTTTATTTCTTCAGTTGTCTAATCGTGATAGCATCGGCAAGCAGTTGTCTAATTTTGAAAGCGACGGTTGCCGATAGTTTGTGTGTGAGCGATTTTAAGTCATAACCATGTATGGAGCGTTTTCCTGGAAACAGTTGGCAACTTGCGATGTCATTTCCTTTTAAGGTTCGAAATCTTCAGACGAACATTGTAGAACATTCTTCGTTTCGTAAGTTAGCTGAGCTGTATTCGATTCGCGTGTTCTGCGCATGTCCTAGTTTGTGATTGTTTGAATGATTTCCGCCCAGGTCAGACTGGGCAGAATTGCTGGTGAAGCGAGACGTAGCTTTGTGCTAGTGTCTTCGCTTATATTATTCAGGAAGGAGTCCTCATCATTGTTGTTCCTTTTTTGAGATGATATATCTCTCTGCTATTCAAAGTGCCGGGAGGCCTATGTGATTTATGTGATTTAATTCCTGATGAACAGGTAATTGAATTGTTCTGAGTAACTTTATCGCCATCTTGTGATGTTGACATTTTTGCCTAGCCTGCCTTATTAAAGAGTCTATGATATGACAAGTTTGCTCAGCTCACGATCCACTTATATTGTCACGCATCGATTGATGCCTGTCCTAAGGACCATTTGCTTCCTGAACTTTATTGATGGATCTAGGTTTGATACCTTTGTGTTTAAGGAACATAGAGGACGATAATGTGACGCTCAAAAGACATGCCTGTCTTGTTGAGGTCGAATATAGGAGACTAGATTTAATCTCCCATTTGATATCTACTAGCTATGATGGAAAGGGAAACCTTACCACTTGACTACATGCACAGCTGTTTATGATATTCTAAGAAGGCATATAATGTACCATTATTATTGATGCTGTCTGCTGTTCCTGCTGTATTGACTACGTCGATGATATTATGACTATTGTATTATACCTGTGATGTTACTACATGAATCCTGTCATTGTGGCGTACACATTATATGTTACCAACAACATCACTTGCTGTTCAACGATTTATTGACTTTACTCGTTTATGATTTGATGTGACGTCCATGTCTGATACTTGACTCCATAAACATGTCACACATAAACCAGACCACGACACCATAAGATCTTGCCTCATCATCCTTGGTGTCTGAGGGCGATAACCCTCCATGTTGAGTGGTACTACTACCGAGACACATCAACACTTTATAGCTCCACATCAACATATCCAGTAGAGTACTGCTACACACCTCTAAATAGACACTCTACATATATCTGGTGGATTCTGGCACTCTACAGCTGTGCAACATCCATTGGCAGGGGGTGATTTGTTGACAATCTTCGACCAAGGACATCCCAGAGGTGCTCAATCGGAGAAAGGTCAGGTGAATGAGCTGGCCACGCCATCTTGATGATCCCATGTTGCTGAATAAATTCATTCACCACACGAGCTCGATAGGGTCGAGCGTTATCATCTTGGAGGATGGCATTACCACCTATGGCCTCCAGAGCAGGCTGAACAATTGGTCTCAAGATTTCGTTCTGGTATCTTGGGCCGGTCAAGTTGCCTTGTATGATGTAGAGTGGGGTCCTGCCGTTTCTGCAGAAGCCTCCCCAGACCATGACAGAACCTCTACCATAACGATCCACCTCTCGAATTGTGTCATCAGTAAATCGCTCTCCTGGTCGTCTCCAAACTCGAAACCTACCATTATTGAATGACACAGTGAAGCAAGATTCATCAGTGAAGAGAACTTGACTCCATTGTTGCCTTGTCCATCGGATGTGATCGCGACAGCAAGCAACACGGGCTCTGCGATGAGCAGGAGTAAGAGGGATTCTGACTGCAGGACGTCGAGCAGCCAGTCCAAATTCATGTAAACGTCTGCGAATGGTGCTTTGACTGACATTAACGTTTACAGTTTGTCTCAGGTGACATCTTAGAGTGGAACAAGTCACTGTTCGATGGCGCAGGGCTGACAACAAGAGGTACCGGTCATCATGTCTATTGGTGCATCTAGGGCGACCTGGCCGGTGGCGATCCTCCACACTTCCTGTGGCCTGAAATCTCTCCAAATTCTTTGGATAGTAGAGTGTGACACTGCAAGCCGTCTAGCAACCTCACGGACAGATAAACCACTTTCAACCCACGCTATAGCCCTCATTCTTTGGAAGGCGTCAAGACTTCATCTCGGTGGCATGGTTTTTGCAAGTGATGAAACTACCCTAAGTCTGCTGATTGTAAAACAAATTAAGAGTGAACTCTGTTCACGAAAAGTCGCCATTGCACGTGGAATGTCAATCAGCACGATTACTTCCCCTGTTTGGTTGTACGGAAGTTTGAAAAAACAGATTAAAAATGTGAATTTATGGTCAGCAAACCAAATTGCACGTGATCACCATGGTTGTCGGTGAGTTGTTTTTATGCTTAACGTGCATAGAGGACTGTCAGAGGAAGATATTGCACCCATTTTTACTAAAAACTTCTTTCATTTAATCATTCTATGCGCTTATATAAAAGTGTATTGAAAATAATAGGGTGGCCCTTGACTTTTGACGAGTAGTTATATGTCAATTTATTTGTTTGGGGAAAAGAATGTCTATATTTTCCATTATTAAAATAGCATGAATGATAGAAGCGGGACAGTAAAGAAAGAGTAACTTTAGCTCGGCCTAAGTAGTGATAAGCCCTCGTTGGCCTATGTAAACAAACAATAGCAGCCAGAGGCATATTAGTAACGGAGGTTTTATATTTTGAGTTGGGGAGGGTAATGAGAACGCGTGTACTGCGCGAACCTTGAGTTGCGTCAAAGGCACACCGTTACCTGCTTCTGCCAGGTACGCATAATTATCTGATGGTCAGGAAATGGAAAGGGGAGGGAAGATGAAGTTTACCTCAAGCAGGAAACTTACGAAGCCTTCAATGTGTTTACTTTTCAGTCCTAATGGTGTAAGACAAGAAAGTCCTTACGCAGTACCAACCAAATGTGCTGAAGAAAGAGACTGTAGTGAACAGAGATTGTGACCGCCTGCCTGTTGTCGCTTCTATCATGTGGCTGGCTGTGTCGTAGTATCAATGTTCTAATGCATGGCCACCTGCCTGCCCAGGTTCTTTTACCTTGTGGTGAAGTGGGATGTTATAAATATTTATAGGGGATTTAGTGTACTGACTGAGATCAGCTGTGAAGGTATATATATATCTAATAAGAGTAGTGTATTATATATAACCTTACTTGCTGCCACATATGTATACCTCAGTCAGAATTATTCTGGAATAGTGTGATGACTACGTTGTATGTCTAGGGTATGTGTATGATGAAGTGTAAGTCATAACAACAACAGACAGATAAACAATTTAATTTATTCCACCACACTTGACAACACTGTGACACTCACATACATATAACACTCTAAAGGATATCTTAAAGGAGTCACTGATAACTTTTCAAATAACAATATGTATTCATTGCTGTTATGAATGAATATGTGTCCTGATTCAAATACAAAGGGAACCAGGAATCACAATCAATTTTACTTACAAGTTATATGTACAGAATTTATCAATATGAATATTGTAATGACATATATTATTAAAAGTATCCTATGTGTGTCAGTTGTGTAGTAGTAATATGAGGTAATACTGGTTTGGTTTTGTTCAAGCTCTGTTGGTATTTGTCATCATGACTTCAATAGTTTGTCTTTATGGGAACTATTATTGGAGATGTTCTCAGTTCCTGATATTAACACAATTTAATTCCCCTCTTAATGTTATTTTTACAAGGTCATTTTAAGCTGGGGGTACATAATTTTGAGCTCAGCTGGCCACATCAGCTTATCTTGAGTGATGGCGGCAGGAACAGACTTCTCTGCTCGATTCTCCCCTCGGCTCTGGAGACACCTCACTGATAGCTAAATGGACCCAGGAGTGTGCTGTCCGACTCTGGATTCAGCAAAGCTCTGACCAGGTGCTGCTCAATACCATCAAGACCACGGTCCCACAATTCATGGAAACAAACACAGATACGTTGATTAGCAATGAATTCTGGCACAACTACTGGCACAAATTCCCATCTGCTTATGTTCCAGGCTTTTATTTAGCAAAAATATGAGCTGGCTTCAACGCACTGTTGCTTTATCAAGCTTATTTGACTAGTGGTCTCGAACTAACGCTCCTAAGTGAGTATATAAGCGAGTCTAGCCAATGGAGCCACGTTTCGACAAGTATTTGAAAAAATTTTAACTTCCTACGTCTCCCCTAACAACCAAAGATAGTATTTATAGCCCGACTAATCGCGTTTAGCCTTACATATCATTCCAGCCAATCAGTTCAAATGTAACTTGTGGCCCATTTCCCGTACAATGGTGGTGTAAAAAAATTTACCACTGAGCGATTCTGATTTTGGGTGTTGTCTGACAGCACCATCATTTTATTTTGGCTATAACTTGTTAATTCCTAGACTATTTGCATAACGTTGTACATATTCTTTGTCAGCAAACCCTAAGGAACCCAAATATATATATTTAATAGAGCTAAGTGGCTGCGTTCAAAATATGCAATTCCTTCTACCTCCTGTTTCGAAGATGTGCTGTCTGGGTACTGTAATGTTTTCAAACGTAAACCCATCTATTGTTATCTTTCCTAATAAGCGTTTTTTGTGATTTTAAAACCTAACTCTGGGAAGGGTAGTGAATTTATCACTGTCCGTCTGAAAAAAAAAATTAGTGCATGTGGCCTTACACGCGTGATAGTAGTAATTGTGTATCGCGCGACGCGTGTTGCATGCGTTCCTGATTTTCAGCCCTCCCTCTCTCTTTCTATTTGAGTCCATCTGTTCGTTCGTTTTGGTAACGTAATATAATTAATGTTAGGATTAATTTAGGTCATTACGCAGTCTGCCTCTCAATGTTTTTCTTAGAAATACAGCACACGTTTCATTGAAGAAAGCGGGTAATAATACAGTAGGCTTTTACTATCAACGTGAAAGCGTTACAATTTGCAGACGAAGCAGAAAACAAGGGGAATTTCGAGTACATTCTTTGTGACAGCACTGTTATTTTACCATTGCTCTTTTCTTTATTAGAATTTATTTGTTAGGCTTTATATTTACCTTATAATTTATATATGTGGATTAGAATATTCCACGACATCTCCCCTCTTAAAACAGACATTATATGTCAGTCCTTTATTCTATATACACATAGAGAAATTTATTATTAGTTCTGGGGTTTACGGTGATTCTCATCACACGGATGGCGGCTTAAAAAATCCGCTCCCAAATTTGTTTTTCCAGATATATACTCAATGCTAAAATTATAGGGAGCCAAAAGCAAGGACCATCGGAGTAACCTAGAGTTCTCATGCTTAGCCTGTGCTAGAAACGATAAAGGTTTGTGGTCTGTTTGCAACTTAAAGGCCTTCCCATACAGATAAATATTGAATTTCTTTATTGCCCATATTACTGCAAGACATTCTTTTTCGCTAGTTGAGTAATTGATTTCAGCTTTATTCAATTTTCTGCTAGCATATGCCACTGGGCTTAATTCCCCATCCAATGCATCTGATTTCTGTAGTAGAGTTGCACCTAACCCAATATTACTTGCATCCGTCCTTACTATGAATTCTTGACTTAAGTCAGGTAATTTCAAAATGGGTTTACTTGTGAGCTTTTCCTTCAATTCTTGGTAAGTCATTTCACATTGTGGTGTCCATGTAATGCGATCTGGATGTCCTTTACGTGTCAAATCAGTTAACGGTGCACATATGGAATTAAAGTTTTTGATATACTTCTGGTAGAAACCACATAATGAGACAAAGGATCTCACGTCCTTCTTGGTTTGTGGTCTCGGGGCTTTCTGTAGTTTCTCTAAATTCTTTGGGTCAGGGGTCATGTTTCCCTGATAAACTGTGTGTCCCAAAAATTCCAATTCTTTACATCCAACGCAACATTTGGTTGGTCGGGCTGTTAAATGTGCCTCCCTAAGTCGATTAAACAGCATGTTCAGAGAGTCAATGTGTTCCTCAAATGTTTCTGTTGCTATCAGGATATCATCCATGAAATTTGTTATACATGGATTATTCAGAGGGTCCAATAATTTTTTCATCATTCTAGAGAAGACACTAGGCGCATTCTTCAATCCAAATGGCAATCTATTAAACTCATAGTGTCCTTCTGAGGTACTAAAAGCTAGGTATGGTCTAACCTCAGGCTTTACTGGAATCTGATAGTATCCTTTACTCAGATCCACCTGTCCTTCTGTAATAGCATTCAGTCTCCTGTAATCTATACAGAGTCTATGTTCTCCAGAGGGCTTCCTTAAGAGTACAACACCGGAACTATACGAAGATTCACTGTGTGAAATAATTCCTTCCTTCAATAGATAGTCTATCTCTTCCTTCAAAGCTTTTTCCTTAGCAAACGGAATCGAATATGCTTTCATACAGACAGGTGTGGGGTCTATCAGTTTCATATCATATTCCAATAGGTTTGTATGCCCTGGTCGGTCTGTTAACACCTCTGCATGATTATTTAGAACCTGTTGCACTCTCTCTTTCTGAGTTTTCGTTAAATGTGTACTGATTTTCACCTGTGCTGCTGTCTCACAGGGGTGTAATGGATACTCAAATGATGAAAGTGGTTCCTTTTTCATCTCCATGGCGATGGACAAGGTCAACAAGTGTGTCTCCTCCTGATGTTCTCTTTCCAAATATTTCTTCAGGAGGTTCACATGATAGATTTTTTCTTTCCCCTTCTTATCTATCTTATAATTTGTTCTAGATACCTTCTCTAAAACTGTATATGGACCCTGCCATCCAATTTGTAACTTATTCTGACTCCCGGGCAAAAGAAGCAGTACTTTCTCTCCCACAGCCAAATTTCTGTCTTTCGCCTTCCTGTTATAATAGGCAGCATGTTTCTTCCTGGCTTGTTTCAAATTTTCATTGGCAAGTTTCCAGCCAGTTTTTTAACCGAGTGGTCAGCTCATTCACATATTGGTATGAAGATGTAATGTTTTCCTCTGCCTTTTCATCAGTCCACGTTCTTAACAAAGCTACATATGGACCTTTAATTGTGTGGACCTATTTGTCCATGCACCGGTATGGTCTCTTCCACTCGAAGCTTTATAGTGATGATTTTTCTTCCCAGAATTATCATTCACAAAACGACCGCTACCAATTTTTCTTTTGGGGCTTTCTCCCCACTTAAAATTCTTGATGAGAGATTTCCTCTCTACATCCTCTTCCTCCAGTTTGTTTAAGTCCGATTGAGGGATTGTCGGCTTATCCTGGGGTAAGACATCTTGCACTCTCCGCATAGTGGCCATTGTAAAACAGTTAAGTGAAGCTTGTCCGTGAAAAGGGGCTTCCCATTCCATTTGGTCCACTTTATCAAATCTATTTTTCTTTTTATTATCAGGCCTAATTTTGCCTCGTGGCGTGTCCAGGTCCTGATCCATGTTCCCACTTGTGGGTGTTCCCTCATGTGCTATGCTACACCTTTCTACAAAATTCTCAATGTCCCATCTTGCTTTGGGCCAATAATAATTGTGAGCCACCTTTTGAATGATGGTACCTATCTTCTCATGGTCCCCATCTGGTTTCACATGTATGCTCCTTATTAATTCTGTCCTATATCTCTTTGGAAGAACCAGCTGTCCGTGACCATGGGATCTAGTTCCGGCCTTCCTATACATCAACTTGTTTTTCATGTAAAAATCTCCCTTGCCTGGAGTTGTATGACAAGTTGACAATTTTCTGAAACAAGGCTTGAGTGTTTTATCCCCAGCCTGTGCCTTCCTCATCTCTTCTGGAGTGGTATCTAACATAATATCCTCCTCCTGTCTTGAGGTCGACCTGACCTGAAGGGTTGCCATATACACAGGTTTCCTTCTGCAACGGTCAGTGTCATGATTGTCCATCTGACAATTCTTACACCACCTTTTTCCTTGGTTGAAAGATTTTCTTTCATCATATTTCCTTTCATCGAATTGTGGGAATTTATTTTTATTTTCATACCGTGGCCTATCAAATTGGTGCTTACCTTTATTTTGATCCTTAGGATCAAATTTATTAAAGTTCTGTGGTGCCCTAAAGTTGTCCACCTGTTTCTTTTTATTACCTGTTACCTCTGCTTGAGCTGCTTGATACCTTTCAGCAACATTTAGCAACTCACCCAGCCTCTCTGCACCTTGTTCCATGAGAAACTTTCTCAGGTCTGGAGCCATGGACTCTCTTAATTGCTCTATAAGGACCATTTCCTTAAGATCTTGGGTTTTCCCCAGAGAAGTCCATTTCTCCAAGTATGTCTCTATTCGTGCAGAGAACTGGTGATAGGTTTCACCTGACAGTAGTTTAGCATTCCTAAATTTTTTTCTATAGAATTCTGCATTCTTTTCATATCTTAACAAAAGAGCCTGCTTTAGCATGTCATAATTTTCCTGATCACCTCTACTCATTTTTGCAAAAACTTCATAAGCTGCCCCACGAAGTCCCTGAGATAACTTTAAGCTCCACCTTTCTCTCTCTAACCCATACGTGGTAGCTAATAGTTCATACCTATTTAGGTAGCTCTCTATATCATCGTCTTTCTCAACAAAATGATCTAAATGAAAATTCATAGCTGAGGTTGAGGCTCCTTGGCTAGCAGTGGCGTCAGAGGCAAAGGGACTGGCACCATTTTCAGGAGCATGGCCCTGAAACTCAAACTCACTTAGCCGTAACTCATGTTCCCTTTGTAATCTCTTATCTTCTGCTTCCCTTTCTGCAGCTAATTTCTTCTCTTCCCTTTCTGCAGCTAATTTCTTCTCTTCCCTTTCTGCAGCCAATCTTCTTTCTTCTGCTTCCCTTTCTGCAGCTAATTTCTTCTCTTCCCTTTCTGCAGCCAATCTTTTGTCTTCTCTTTCTGCCTCCAATTTCTTAGCCTCAGCCTCAATCTGCAACCTCTTAGTCTCAGCCTCAGCCTCAAATTGCAACCTCTTAGTCTCAGCCTCTAACTTTCTTTCGGCCTCTTTTTCTAATCTTCTTTCTTCGCGTTCAATAAATTTGTCACATTCCGTAGTGATATAGGCAACCATAACTTGCCCATCTAATCCTAACTCTTTTGCAGTCTGTACAGCAGCAGATCGAAACTTGGCCAGGTCCGCCATTGTCTATCAGGTAAATTTCTACAATGTCTAACCAACAATTCAATTTCTAAATATATATCTAATGGACAACACAGGCACCGTGAGCTCAACCTTATTTAATTCCACCCAAGGATACCTTTTAATTCTTATATTCCCTGAAGTGAATTACCCCCACTATTTTTAATAGGGAAAGATTCAAAATCCCAAGAGCGAGACCCCAATATATGTGGTGAAGTGGGATGTTATAAATATTTATAGGGGATTTAGTGTACTGACTGAGATCAGCTGTGAAGGTATATATATCTAATAAGAGTAGTGTATTATATATAACCTTACTTGCTGCCACATATGTATACCTCAGTCAGAATTATTCTGGAATAGTGTGATGACTACGTTGTATGTCTAAGGTATGTGTATGATGAAGTGTAAGTCATAACAACAACAGACAGATAAACAATTTAATTTATTCCACCACACTTGACAACACTGTGACACTCACATACATATAACACTCTAAAGGATATCTTAAAGGAGTCACTGATAACTTTTCAAATAACAATATGTATTCATTGCTGTTATGAATGAATATGTGTCCTGATTCAAATACAAAGGGAACCAGGAATCACAATCAATTTTACTTACAAGTTATATGTACAGAATTTATCAATATGAATATTGTAATGACATATATTATTAAAAGTATCCTATGTGTGTCAGTTGTGTAGTAGTAATATGAGGTAATACTGGTTTTGTTTTGTTCAAGCTCTGTTGGTATTTGTCATCATGACTTCAATAGTTTGTCTTTATGGGAACTATTATTGGAGATGTTCTCAGTTCCTGATATTAACACAATTTAATTCCCCTCTTAATGTTATTTTTACAAGGTCATTTTAAGCTGGGGTACATAATTTTGAGCTCAGCTGGCCACATCAGCTTATCTTGAGTGATGGCGGCAGGAACAGACTTCTCTGCTCGATTCTCCCCTCGGCTCTGGAGACACCTCACTGATAGCTAAATGGACCCAGGAGTATGCTGTCCGACTCTGGATTCAGCAAAGCTCTGACCAGGTGCTGCTCAATACCATCAAGACCACGGTCCCACAATTCATGGAAACAAACACAGATACGTTGATTAGCAATGAATTCTGGCACAACTACTGGCACAAATTCCCATCTGCTTATGTTCCAGGCTTTTATTTAGCAAAAATATGAGCTGGCTTCAACGCACTGTTGCTTTATCAAGCTTATTTGACTAGTGGTCTCGAACTAACGCTCCTAAGTGAGTATATAAGCGAGTCTAGCCAATGGAGCCACGTTTCGACAAGTATTTGAAAAAATTTTAACTTCCTACGTCTCCCCTAACAACCAAAGATAGTATTTATAGCCCGACTAATCGCGTTTAGCCTTACATATCATTCCAGCCAATCAGTTCAAATGTAACTTGTGGCCCATTTCCCGTACAATGGTGGTGTAAAAAAATTTACCACTGAGCGATTCTGATTTTGGGTGTTGTCTGACAGCACCATCATTTTATTTTGGCTATAACTTGTTAATTCCTAGACTATTTGCATAACGTTGTACATATTCTTTGTCAGCAAACCCTAAGGAACCCAAATATATATATTTAATAGAGCTAAGTGGCTGCGTTCAAAATATGCAATTCCTTCTACCTCCTGTTTCGAAGATGTGCTGTCTGGGTACTGTAATGTTTTCAAACGTAAACCCATCTATTGTTATCTTTCCTAATAAGCGTTTTTTGTGATTTTAAAACCTAACTCTGGGAAGGGTAGTGAATTTATCACTGTCCGTCTGAAAAAAAAAAAATTAGTGCATGTGGCCTTACACGCGTGATAGTAGTAATTGTGTATCGCGCGACGCGTGTTGCATGCGTTCCTGATTTTCAGCCCTCCCTCTCTCTTTCTATTTGAGTCCATCTGTTCGTTCGTTTTGGTAACGTAATATAATTAATGTTAGGATTAATTTAGGTCATTACGCAGTCTGCCTCTCAATGTTTTTCTTAGAAATACAGCACACGTTTCATTGAAGAAAGCGGGTAATAATACAGTAGGCTTTTACTATCAACGTGAAAGCGTTACAATTTGCAGACGAAGCAGAAAACAAGGGGAATTTCGAGTACATTCTTTGTGACAGCACTGTTATTTTACCATTGCTCTTTTCTTTATTAGAATTTATTTGTTAGGCTTTATATTTACCTTATAATTTATATATGTGGATTAGAATATTCCACGACATACCTCTTTAGTTACCATTGCCATGCTGCATAATTATAACAGTCACACACACACACACACACACACAGAGCACGTGATGCGATAACGCCATAGTAATTGAAATACTGTTTATTTACACGTGAGAGGATCATTGCTGTCTGCTCTGACCTCCACATCTGGTCCCTCACAGAATATACAATGTGTAAGTTCTTTCTCAATATTTATTCCTTCCCTCATTCTCTCTCTCGTTCAGTATCGAATCTACACCTTCTGATCTTTAACCATAGATGATCACTCAGGTACTATAGTCTCTATTTCTGTTCTTTCTTCCTTACAATTTCTTCTTCTCTTCTTCTTTGATCCATAACCGCCAACCGTCAAAGCAGTCAGTGGCCATCACGCCTGGTGGCGTCTTGTAGGGCAGCAACAAATTGATTCCACTTTGCTCGGTCGGCGGCCATCCTTCGTACAGTGCCCCAACTGTGGTTCATTCTTTGCATCTCAGCTTCCACAGTTCTCCGCCAAGTTGTTTTTGGTCGGCCTCTCTTTCGCTTTCCCTCGGGGGTCCATAGCATAGCTGTTCTTGCGATGGTATCAGGGTCCCTTCTGAGGACATGGCCAACCCAACTCCAGCGTCTGCCAGCTATGATGGTGTGCATGTCCTCCTGGTTACTCCGAATAAGTAGTTCTTGGTTGCTGTTACAATTTCTTAGATTATTGTTATATGTATCCTCTCAGTGTTCAGGTTATCTATTGGTAGAACCGGACCTCGCCGGGGTTGTTACTTTCCCTTTCATCACTGAAGAACAGGACTACTGTATGTATATGTATTAGAATTCACTCTACGTACCTTTTCCCTTTCTGAATAAAATCTAACTCACACCGTTTCTCCTTCTAGACAAGAATTCTCACTATTCAATATTTCGGGTTAATCATTACCCTAAACTCGTCTCCTTGTCCGTGAAATATTCATCACCTAAACTACTTGAGTACTGCCTTCAACATTGCTACTAGCGTACGTGCCATCTACACTCTCTAACTCATGCCTCTGGACTGCCGCTGAGAAAGCGTGCTTCACTGGATTATCATTCACCCCTTTCATGCGCATTATTGTTCGAGCATCCCCTTTTTGTACTCTATCTGAACCTTCCTAATTACAAGTATAATTCTCCTTATTCGTTCCCTTTGACTGTCAGTCGTTCTCCATCTGCCACAAGATCCTGAGAGCCGAGGCAACCTATTGAGTCAAACATGCCAACATCAACCCCAGAAGACCAACAAATCTCCCAAAAGTTCAGTAACAAACAACATCTATTGAGAAGCGAAACATACAACTTCACAAACTTTGAAACCAAGTGATGAAACTTGCCTAATGAAACACTAAATGTGCAATAATACCAGTGTAACTGTCATTCAGTATAGTGGGATTCTATTTGTTTTTTCATTTTAAAAATTCTATTTTATATTTGAATAACTAAACCAACCGTGTCTGCTTTACTTTGTAACTTGTCAGATGTATGGTTGTTGTCTTCAATGTGGTAATAGGTTTAAGATAAATTCTTTATTCTTGTACCTGGGGCTCGAGCCGAAAATAATTGTAAATGAGATAACAATTAAATCAATCAGGGAAAGGATAGAAGTGTGACTAGAATACCAATCCTCTGCCTCTATTTAACTCAATCAAGAGAGAGATACAGATTACCTTTCTATTAAATATTCCTTTTCAGTTTCACAAAAGTGAACTACCCTGATAGCGAGAAAAGTGTTCTTTGATGTATCTGCAGATATCAGGCATTCTTAATAGAATAGCCCTTGATTCTCTCACAGAATCTGTCGCTTTCACTCTTTCACTATCTCACTTAAATTCTGTCGTCACAATATCGTAATTTTTGTTGTTGTGATATACTGTTTTACTATATCATGTATTTCATTAGGTAGGTCTATTTTTAACACCTGTTCTACAGAAACAGTTGAAAAAAAACCAAAAAAAAAAATTAAAAAAAAACACACACCCACACAAATAGTAATACGTCTTACAAGGAGAAGGACAAGAAAAACCTACGTTGCGGCCACAAGGCCTTCGTCAGGGACAGACAAACAAGAGACAGGAGGGAAAGAAAATGAGAATTAAGTAGAGAACATGAAACTCGAAAGTAAGAGAGGAGATAAAAGTGAAAAGTGAGCAAACAGGTAGACAGTGCAGTCAGTTATGGGGTAATATATAAGTATATGAGGAGAACTGCCGTAAGACGGGGTAAAACAGTTGAAAAAAAACCCCAAAAAAACAACAAAAAAAAACACACACCCACACAAATAGTAATACGTCTACAGAAACAGGGGAGTGTCATGGTTGTAAATGTTCTAATATGAAAATGTATTGTTTTCATGCTTTTACAGTTTAGAAGGAAGTGACTATAGCGTTATCGTGTAGACTGACCATTGCCCAAGAGCTGTGATCTAACGACAAATGAAATCAGCTCTCTTTCTCTCTCTCTCTCTCTCTCTCTCTCTCTTTCTCTCTCTCTCTCTCTCTTGCAGGAAGAGCTACCAAGGTCTACTTGCTATCGGTTACAGACACACACACACACACACAGGCGCGCACACAGGCAAAGTCTATCGTGAGAAATCATTACGGTGCTAGCAACATGAACTAAAGTTTATGAAATAAATTATCCCTAAAGTAAAGCATTAATATCATAATTGAGAATATTAAACTATACTGTAATTAAAAAGCAGAGCTCCTTTCTTAACTTCCTTTACTGCTCTCAATTACCGATTGTTTGCATGTCGTAGCCGAGTTTATATTACCTTTAGATTATCATCTTTTCCCCTCAAAGAAAGTCATTTATCTGATTATTATCAGATAAATGGCATACTTAACTTATTTAGTCGCAGCTCTTCTACCCTAGGATGTAAAGATTTGCCAGAGAAAGTGCCATGATAACAACGCGACAACATATCCTAGATGGCCTTAATGTTCTTTGATAGTAATGTAACTGTTCTTATTGTATGTTAAGGTGATTTAAAAATCAAATCTAAGGCATAACAGAACTAGAAACTAACATTAGAATGTCGATAACAAACTAGAGCTAATGTAAACATGAATCTATAAATGTATCATTAGGAAGCAAAGTTAATAATCTTTTACTACTCAAGACTCAAACATATCACTAGCTAAGTACCTTTCAGAGGAGGCACGACTGCACTGATGTATACAAATTCACTTGTATCTCGTATTATCTTTTGACGAACACATATTACCGCCCTAAAGCCAAACACGTTGATATTTCTCGTGTTTTCACGACCTACCTCCATTTGATACCTAAGTATGCAATCCGTAGCATGTACAAAACGAGATAACATTATCGAACTGGGCCAATGTTTGCCTTTATACTTTACGAGCTAGAAGACCAGGAGTTAGTGTTTGGTAACGGTTTAAATCATAATGCGGAACTTCGGTGTTTGTCACATTAAAAAAAAAATGTTGATACCTGAGCTGTGATTGGCAAAGTGGTTAGAGGGTTTCTTCTTCCAAGAACAGTTATCGGATTCAAAACCTGGTAGCGTCACGCTCCAGTCTATCCAACGGTAAATAAATAACGGACTCTGCTCATGACTTAGAGAGGGCAAAGACATGAAAAAGGTAACCGGTCACCCCCACCTCATAAAGGTAACCGGTCACCCCACCTCATAAAGGTAACCGGTCACCCCCACCTCATAAAGGTAACCGGTCACCCCCACCTCATAAAGGTAACCGGTCACCCCCACCTCATAAAGGTAACCGGTCACCCCACCTCATAAAGCTGAGATTTAGTATAGTGATGACTAACACTTCACTCCCTTACGGTGGTGTGACAAAACGGGGCGGCCCCTATCGATCTTTGTTTCTCTCCGGCAGTATCGGTACATTTGTGGTACGGTACTGATTTTTACTATTTGCTCTCAATTGTCTCACTTTTCTTTCTTTCTTCATGATTTGTCTGCTAAGTTGCAGATATTTGATTTTATCAAATCATTCGACACTCACAATAGGTGATTTGCTTGGCGCTGCCCAGATTTGTTGGTTATAGGCGCGGCAGATTAACACGTACATCGGCCAGCGCTATCGGCTTAATCACCGATAAGACACGGGTGCACGCATCACCAAAGCCTGGAAGAGGGGAGATAAGTTACAGACAGACATGGATGACAAGATTACTTTAGATAAAAGTAAGATTGCTACATCTCGAACACATGATCATATGCGGTTACCGGTGTGTTTGGAAGTTTGTACACAAGGGCATCGGACATCATATTAACATATATGGGAGACGTGACCTTTGCAAAATTTTTCCATGTCGGAAATATTTTGAAAGTACCACACCCGACCTGTTTGAATATGATTGAAGCGTTTATTTAACTCCATAACAAACGAAGGCGTGGGAAAATAGGAATATAGTCTGACCATTTCGCAGTTTTATTTCACTGTAAATTTCACGCTCGCCAAGACAACATCAGACCTCGCCAGAGTGAAGACTAGATTCATAATTCCTTTTTGTTAACCGGACATTTTTTGGGAGAATCAAATAAGACTTAAAAAGCACAGTAAATCTCTACATTTTAATAAGGAACACCGGGACTAGGAAACTGAAAAAACACACGGAGTCAGAGAGGGAATCTATTGTCAAATTAAAGACCCCCCAGACGCGTGTAAGAGACCGATTCGTCTCTTTTATTCATCTGAGCAACAAGTCTGTAGCCAAGATTGGCGTAAGTAGTGCATTTTTCATTCTATGTTTCACTAGTAACATGTGAACTAATACACACACAATATATATATATATATATATATATATATATATAAATTATATATATATATATATATATATATATATATATATATATATATATATATATATTACCATGTGAATTTTAATATGTGAGAATCGATATTGGATGTCAATGTCATTTGAGGCTGACAACCTCGGCATATAGAATGATGATTCATGAACCACCACTGCACGGGCTGGTGATTGCTTTATTGATAGTTTCGTAAAGAAAACTAAAAGCATAAAGTAGTTCCAGGTTCCCTATAGAGCTGGGAGGGAAAGATGAAAAATAAGAATAATACTTACAGTTTCAAAGCTTTTCACTCAGTGTAAAAGTAAAAGAAAAAACAAATTCATGTTAAAATCAATAGCCGTTTGAAACTTTTCAATAAGTGTAAATATAAAGGAAACATAAATGAATTTATATTGTGAACACTTTTCAAACAGTGGAGATGTAAATGTAAAACATATTATATCTGTAAGTTTAACCTTTTCATTTAAACGTAATGTAAAGCTAAAGCTATTCAGTTTAAATGTAAAGCAAGTTTTAACCCGAGGGATTAAATTTAATTCTCATCGAGGGTAAATTCTGACATGGGATGGTGGAATAAAAGAGGGGGGCACATAACTATGTGTCGAAAAACGCCATGCTCAGAAGAGCGTTTGTTTCCATTTCTATTGCCAGTTATTGGTGGTACCAGCAAAAAGGACCATTTCTGGCACAAGAAGGGACAAGCGGCTTACGCTTTGCGACGGAAGACCAGCTTTGAAGACTCTCCTTGACGTTTCCTTGGAAATGAGCTTCACCCTACAAACCTTGACCAGAGACGAGTGGCAGCAGTGTACAGAAAACCTACCCATCAGGAGGAGGGTTAGAAGTATCATTGGCAGCTAAGTTAACCTATATGCTGCCACTTGAACTTTTTATCAACCCAACACTACCATCACCAACGTGATGAGTAACTTTTCTCTCGTAATTAACTATTATTCCTTTCTTTTAAACTGTTAAACTTAATGTGATGATTAAATTTTGTTATTTGTAATTATACTAATTTAACTTCGATTCAATCATTTTAAATGCACTACATGTTTGTCTCAGTCAAATTTACTAAACACACACTATAAACAGAGTTATATTATAATAATAATTCCACTGATTAACTCAGGGGTGGGGGCTTAACGAGCTAGAATAAACCATTGCTTAAATTCTTCATAAAAGTTGTCGGCAGATTACATAATTAACGTGCTCAGCAACAGCCAGCATTGTTTTCGCTTATCTGAATATCTTGTGAAGACTCCCATGTGATAGACGCTTTACTACTCTTCTATCTACATTTCTGCCAAGAGTAATCTTGTGTAAAGATAGACTCCATTGAAGCCTATAATAGATACTCTTGAGTTTTGGCCACTGTTGGACCACTACTGCAAAGCAGGGGTGGGAATACCGTTACAGGTGGTATCTGCTATGGGAATACCTTATCCTTCATCCTTTATTTCGCCACTTAATCTACGATTAATCCTGTTTACTAAAGAAATAATACAAGTGATACAGAAACTGTTCGCCTATAGATGAGATAATTTTAATATTGAACCATAGGCCTACTTGAATGTTTATATTGGATTATGGGCTGAAGATATTTGCTCACATTATCAAACAAATTGATGTATGTGATCTAACATATGTTCAAGCTTATTTACATAGTGTACTTTGCCTCTTATCCATGTAACAATAATTGTGTAAATACTAGCGTCGTTGGCAAGAGAGGCAGAAGGAACACATGGAGAAGAGAAATGGAGACAGACATGAAGGGAATAAGGAAGGCATGAAACAACCTTGAGCTGATGGCATGGAACAGGAAGACCTGGCTTAAGTTGTCGAAGGCCTATACTCCTTGGAAAGTTGAAGGTAGTGATAATGATGATGATTATAATGATGCTGACTAAAGTCTTACACGTCTTTAGGCGTTCATCATGTTCAGGCCGATTTAACTTATTTTACCCAATCGGGACCCGCGCTCACTAGGGGCCCCAGACTTGGATTTTATAAAAAAGAAATATGAAACGAAGATTATTTCAAATTTAGATTTCAAGAATACAGGGTGGCCCCAAAAAAGTGAGAACATCTCGTAGCAAAGGGTTACTTAATATAGTTGAATTAATATAATGTTTTGTCATTTACAGTTGTATGCCAAGTAATTACGCTAATCAGAAAACATGTTCAATGTGTCCCCCCTGCTTCTCAACGACTTTTTGTAAGCGTTCGCGCCACTCGTTTATGCTTCTGTCAATAAAGCGCTGCCCTAAATTTCTCCATTCCTCGATTATTGCCAACTTGAGCTGCTCAGCTGTGGTAAATTTTAGCCGACGGTAGACTTTTTCTTGCAATGCACCCCATTGTTTTTCAATTCGCAAATTTTTAATCAGAATACGGTCTTCTGCTGTGATTTTTGTCATTCTGGTTAAAATATTTTCAAAACACGCAGAAGTTGACTTCTTCTTCTTCTTGCGATCGCAACCTTGATGATTGCAAAGTTCTCCTGAAAATCGAGATGCCCTCAGCAGTTTTGAAGCTGAACTCCATATAGCCATGTTTTTGTTTCGTACTATATAACGTCATATGTCCTGCCTTTTCACACTGGCAATAGTTAAATAGAACATGCTCAGTATCGTTTTTTAAATAAGTAAATCAGTAAACTATTTAAGCTATTATGGATACAGTTAAACAAATTTTGATGTAATTATATTACATTGTACGAGATGTTCTCACGTTTTTTTTGGGCCACCCTGTATATGCTATCACACTGTATTAAAAATAAAACAATATCTTTACATATTTTTATTATCTATTTGTGAAATAAACGTATTGCAATCAAATTATAATCCTAAGTCCAGGAGGCCCCGCCAGAATGGTGTCAATCAGGCCCCGTAATTACTAAGGCCGACTCTGATTTTGTTCATTCGCTCGCCGATTAATTCGATCAACCGATGCTGTATTAATCAAATCGAATTAAAATGTATGACAAATAGGTCATGTGGGAAACTAATTTATGATAAGTTCATTCATTTATTGTCATCTTCCCTCTCTATAGGGCATGAAGCCGCCACTGCAATTGGATCCCCCCGCAGCAAGCATTATCATGCTCTAACAGCGATGGTTTATGTATCAATGTGTATTACATGATGAGATTGCCAGCCCCATGCATAAAATCGTGTGTGTCGCCTTCTACGACATGCCTGAGGGACAAATGCTCTTATTCTTTTTTTGGTCTCGTTACAGACCGACACGGGAACTACATGGGGGCTTGTGGTCAGTAAGTCCAATGTATCTCTCTGGGGCCATTAAGGAGACAGAAAGAAAATCATTGTCACCGCCCTTGAATATTCTAAGAGTTGAGTAAGGTGAGGTTGTGCAAGGGAGTGGCAACCTTATATTAAACAACTAATTGCTGTAGAAATCACTTCTGCAATAGTGCATCAGAGTTTTAGCACAAGCTTCCTGATTGAAAGCTACTGCAGTGGTGGCTACGTACTCTATAAGAGACGACAAATTGAAGGAAGAAGTTATCCAGACCCGTCTGTGTGGAGCCCAGACACATTTCGCGAACGAAAGTGAAGAACCATTCTCTACGAAGCTTTACTAGATAAGGTGATTAAGGAACGTTGCTCATGGCACTGACAACACCATCATTGCACAAGATTACTCTCGGCAGAGTTGTAGATAGAAGGATAATGATGCTTCTACCTCAAGATTACTCTCGGCAGAGTTGTAGATAGAAGGATAAGGATGCTTCTACCTCATGGGAGTATTCACAAGATATTCAGAAAGCGAGAACAATGCTGCATTGGCTGAGCACGTTAACTCTAGTATCTGCCGTCAAATTTTGTGAAGGATTATGTAATCTTATAATTCGTTAGCTCGTACAAGCACCCAGCTGAGTCCATTCGGCGAACTTCTTCTTATTATTATATATAACTCTGTTTGAGTGTATTTAAGAAATGACACCAGACATACGGTTGTAGTACATTCAAAATGATTAAATCAACTTTAGATTTGTTTTTGTACAAGTAACAAATTTAATAATCAATTATATCTTAACAGTTATAAAAATGAACAATTGTTTAGAAAAAAGTATTCCTCACAGTGTGATGTTATGGTTTTCGAAAATGGACAGTTCACTTGGCAGCTTTTAAGTTTTACTTAGCTGCCAATAGTTGTTTCTGCTCCCGCTGATGTTTGGGTCTTTGCAGATAGATGACTGGGGCACTCGTTTCAATATGTTTACATTTACATTAGTTGAAACGGTTGTAAACCTTCATAACAGTTACAGTGAATATATTTTACATTTGCACTGGTTGAAAAGGTTAATAATATAACAAGTTGATAAGGTTGATAATGTTGGATTTTTATTCTCGTTAATGATATCCACCAAAAGATAGATATAAGTGGATGGAAGCAGACATCATCATCATCATCAGTTGATAAGATCTCTATGGTGTTGTTTGCTCCACTGTAGTGTATGGAATGTCAACTTGACCTACGCAGTGGTGTGTAGACATGGATTGAGTGTACAATGTGCGAATGATGATAAGGGTTCGTGTTGTTGACAAATGTTCTTTTCTCACACTCATGTATGACTGGAAGTCATCGACACCAACGACTGTGTACCTTTTCTAAAGTTTAATTGGACGTACACACTCGACAGCACAGATAGTGACAAATCACAGGTTGGCATAATACATCATAGTACAGTGGATAAATGGTCTTGCAATGTTATGTTACATGGGCACTCATGTAGATTAATATTATAATGGACTGTCAGTAGCCAAGCCCTCAGCATCGCCCATACATATAAATCATCTGACTTCACTGACTGAGCACGTCAGCTTATAAACAATATTTCAGATGGCTTCTAAACCTAATCTCGTTTAGCGACGATTCTCCCACATAATGTTCAGCACATATTTTTTTCATATAATAATATTGAACCGCTAATAACGGGTTCTCATGTGTAGCAGTGATCTCTGGACTAAACAAGCGATAATACGGGCATCCCCTTTCTCTTCTTGAAAGTCGCTACATATTTGGTTCCAAGATGGCTTCACTCGTGAACTGTCACTCACGTTTGGATGCAGATAATGAATCTGTCCTAAAGTTAGTCATTCATAAAACATTGCATTGCTCTGTAGATTTGATCATGAACAATTGACTGCATTCTACAGAATATAGTGCTGCTAGGAATCGAAGTCGTTTTCATCGAGTCAAATATATTCTCTTAGACATTCAAATCGTAACTATCGAAAATGGTGGCTTCGATCGAGAGTTCATAAGAGTGTCTTTGATTACCTTGGTAGAGGAAATATGAAACTGCCATTCCTTGGCAATATGAATAAACACTGGGGTAAAGCATACACGATAGGTCTAGACGACTATCACTTTCCCCACAAATACTGAGATCACTTTTTCCCCGGCGACAGGCCGACATAGAAAACACAGTCCCTATCAGGACGAAGCCAAATCACACCACACTCTAGCGACACATCCGCCGAATAGCCTTTGACCTCTCTAGAGACAACAGAACATATAGTTCGACTTAGATATGTAAAGATATACAGATATAAGACAGACTCGTCCTACTCAGACAAACAATACACATAAATTCAGGCCATAGATATTCTGAAGCAAGAACAATCTATTATTACCCAAACAACGAATAAATCGCAGTAAAAAAATGGATTTATTCCGCGGAGTTTGATCGAAAGAGCCGACACAACTTTCAAGGGAAGTAACTCAATAATGACTTTCCCTTAAAGAACCATTTTGCTTTTTTGCGAAGATAACAAGAAATTACCAATAATAATAATAAATTCTTTTAAGCGGCAAACAACGGCGCAAAGGCAGGTGAAACCAGTTTTCACTCCTATGTAATCTAGAAATTTTTGCACAAAAAATGGTTCTTCCTACCCTTTTTAATATACCAGAAAGCGAGTACAATTACTATTTGAGGTCAAAGATTTTAAGCCCAACGTTAAATTATTATTAAAAAAAATGAAAAGTGTAACTTTTGGCTTTTTTTTGAATTAAGTCCAATAAAAATAGGTTGAAAATGCGTCAAGTGATTGTATTAACGGTTTTATTTCCGTAAAACTATACATATAACACACATCGTCTTTTCCTTAAAACGGGAGAAAATCGTTCATCAAATTAGAAACTTGGCACCCTTATTACATTCGATAATATGTCTTGAAATCTTCTTTAAGTTCAGAAATATTTTCTAAGACATTTGTTCTCGAATGTATTCATCTTGTTTACGGTTCGAAAATTTTGTTAACTTTTCCCTCACAGCCGTATGTTGGAACAGGACCTGATCAAACATTTGAATTAAAACAGTTTTTTTTCCACTTGGTAAAAATGTCAATGATCGTAATCCAAAGTTTAAACATATGGCCAGAAAAGTTTTCCACAAATCATTTTCTATGTATGCTGGATTTAAATATAATGGTTCCTATTCTTAAAAAAACCATAAACAATTAGTTCAAAGCACAATATAAATAATAAACATAACTTACAAATAAATTTCATGTTAGATTTACAAATAAAGAAAAAATATCCGTCATATAATGGGGGGGTCTGTTATAACATGAGCCCTTTATTAAAGTCATTTAAAAGAGTCCAGCTTATAAACAATTTCAAAAAGTCGATTAGATGACACAAATTATTTAAGAATACTTTTTGGGTTTATTTGTTGAACTTAAAAATGCTACGCGTTCCATGGTGGATCTGACCAAATCCATGGACCTATTCAAGGAATTTTCCATCCCACTTAAGCCCTAAATACCCAATTGTTCATTGTTGTGGGTATAGTTTTTCTCATAAATTACATCAATGCTATTCCAAAAGTTAGTTTGAACATAAAAACAGCCCTGTTGTTTCAATCCATTTCATACTGGGGGAACCATTCTGTATTCCCTTTAATGTTCTAAATCTTGAAAATATAATCGCTTTAAAAATATTCACATATTCCTTGTTGAGAAAAATATTGTGCAATGAACTTTTTTCCCTTGTAGACTATCAAAGGTTATAGAAGTAAAAATTACAACTCTAAGGTGATAATAAGTTGCGATGCATAAATTCTTTGACCTTTCCTGTCTGATAAAGTTTTTAGTGTGAAAATTGAAAATACATTTTTCAGGCGGTCTAATCCGGTTTGTTCTTCTCTGATATCTTTTCGTCAGCATGCAATTTAAGTCTCATAAACATCATGCAACTTACGAATTTTCCAGTAAAACTGATAATCCGCGGGAGTTTGATTTTACTTGCCAAAGTTAGGGGGAAGTCTGAGACTTACCTTAAGCACTAAAAAATTACCTATGTATAATATTGTAAGATATCAAAGACTGCACGTAACAGTCTTACCACACCTCCCGGGAAAAAAAAAATGGAACATTTTTTTTTTTTTGAAATACATCTAGGAGCAACGTACAATAGGCTCACAACGCATGAATAATGCGCAGATGAAAATATCAGGAATACCTATAACGCCTAATATGAGGCTAAGTCGACTTATGGAGCGACTGGTGAGAATGTGTCTCATAAACTGAGAGAAATTATTTCTCTACAAGTATATTTTTCCAGGAAGGTGTCATCAAAGTATAATACAATTCTGGCAATTACACAATGCCTAAAAAATTCATATCATCATTTCGTATTAGATATCTTAAATTTATGATTTATGAAGAAAAAATCATCAAAGCACAGCGGTGAATAAACATCAATGAACCGCTATGTAGTGATACAATCATTATATTATTAAATTACAAATGTGTATCTATCATGATATAGAAAAGGAACTACTATAGAACTAGACATATCAAGAAGTCTAAGCCCTAATAGTTATGTGGAATCATGTGGGCATCTTGACAGAATGTCTGCCATCACATTATCTGATCCACGAATAGCTCGCACAGAGAAATGAAAAGGTTGAAGAGCAATTGCATATCGAGTAGACCTCGAGCTCTTCAAATTCTTACTCTGTATAGCAGTAAGAGCTTTTTGGTCGGTTTCTACTATGAAATGTGCGCCTAGAAGGAATCTCTGTAGTTTGAGGATCGACCAAACCATAGCTAATAGCTCACGGTCTAAAACCGAATAATTCCTTTCTGCCGCATTAAGTTTTCTGGAAATATACATTACAGGATGCAGAGTTCCAGAGTACTCTTGCATTAGTGCCGCTCCAATCCCAGTGGATGAAGCGTCACTACGAAGAACGAATGTCTTATCTTTAGTGGGTAGCACTAAAATAGGTGGTGTTGAAAACAATGTTTTAATCTTATCCAGAGAGCATTGGCATTCCTGAGACCAGTGGACCACATTAGGCGAACCTTTCTTTAGAAGTGTTGAGAGAGGTGCCATGATAGAGGATAGATTCTGAATGAATCTGCCATAAAATTGAATAAGACCTAACAGACTTCTCACCTGTTTTTTAGTCTTAGGGATTGAGATGTTAAGTATCTTACTAGTATTATGGTCCTCTGTCTTTAGGAAACCATGACCAACTCGGTGGCCTAGGAAAGAAATTTCGCTAAAACCAATATAGGCTTTAGAGGGTTTCGCTGTCAGGTTGTGCTCACGCAAAGTAGACAGCAATTCATCTAACCCTGAATAGTGATCTTCCCAAGTATCGCTGAAAAGACAGATGTCGTCTAGATATGCAATGACATCTGACCGATAAGATAGGATTCGGCGCATCATGCGTACGAACGTAGCTGGTGCGTTCATAAGACCGAAAGGCATAAAATTCCATTGGAACAAACCTCTAGGTGTTGAAAAAGCCGTGAGAGGTTTGGCGCGTTCAGATAAAGGAACTTGCCAATATCCTTTAGACAAATCAAGTTTAGTGAAAAAATGAGATTTGGAGAGTCGAGTAAGTAGCTCTTCCAGTAAAGGCATAGGTTCGGCATCGAACTTCGTTACTTGATTCAATTTTCGATAGTCAACGCAAAGACGTATGTTATTGTCTTTTTTACGCACAATAACCATCGGCGAAGAATATGCAGAGGTGGATGGTTCGATTATTTTCAAATCTATCATCTCATCCAACTCTTTCTCGACCTGTGCTTGAAAATGTATAGGTATAGGATAAGGTCTAACCCTAATAGGAGTATGGTCAGTTAGAACAATGTCATGTTGAATGACATTCGTTTGTCCAGGGATGTCAGTGAGTACATCCTGAAATGTTTGCAACATAGTTGAAACTTGTCGCTGTTCTCCTAGAGACAAATCAGGAGAGACAGTAACGTTCTTCCATGATTCACTGGAATGAAGTGGGATCATTGGAAGAGGAAGATTTACATCTGAAAAACTTGTTTCCTCATCCTGTATCACGGACAGTGATGAGTAATGACCATGTTGTACTGGAGAATTGTCCGTTGCTTGGAAAATGGGTTGCAAATAATCCGGACGTTCATGGAATTCAGTAAGCATATTGATGTGGAAGGTTTTATGCTTCCCATCAATATCGACAATATAGTCGACATCGGAAATTTTCGATATTATATCGTACGGACCTTTCCAAGAAATAAGTAATCTGTTTTCCCTACAAGGTAGTAATACAAATGCTTTGTCACCAGGACAAAGTTGTCGTAAGCATCTCTTCTTATTGGCAAATTGCCTTGCCTTCTGTTTCGCAAATTCAGAAGAAGAAGTTGCTAATTTGCATGCTTCGATAATTTTTTGTCTCAACGCGATGACATATTCGTAGGATGACTTTGTGTCATCGTCAATATTGTCAGATGTTATGAGATCGTGAAGCAACGACATAGGGCCACGCGGACGCGCGCCAAAGACGAGTTCAAAGGGAGAAAATCCCGTATGTTCATTGGGTACCTCTCTGTAAGCGAAGAGGGCCGCAGGTAAAACTCTGTCCCAGTCTTGAGGATGATCCTCAGTTATCTTCCCCAGTAAGTTTTTAAGTGTTCTATTAAGGCGTTCGACCATACCATTAGACATTGGATGGTAGATACTACTTAAAGATCTATCTATCTGCAGAGTAGACATTACTTGAGACATGGTATCTGATATTAGTTGGGTGCCATGGTCTGACAATATCTCTCCGGGGAACCCCAGACGAGAAAATATAAGCCAAAGAGCATCTGCAATATCAGCAGTAGTAATGCTCTTCAGAGGAATAGCCTCTGGCCAACGTGTGCACATATCAACACACGTCAAGATAAACTGATGTCCTCTGGCAGACTTGATCTTAAATGGACCAATAATGTCTATGGCCATTTTTTGAAACGGCCGAATAGGAATGTCCGCCGCCTGAATGGGTGCAGCATGCCGTGGACCTTTGGATTTAACTTCCTGACATACTTTACAAGATCGACAATAAATCCGTATGTCCTTGTTTACCAATGGCCAAAAGAAAGCCGCAAGGACTCTTGACTTAGTACGGGAAAAACCCATGTGTCCAGCACACTGAGAGTCGTGAGCGTGCTGCAAAATTTTAACTCTCAAATTCTTGGGAACCAGGATTTGAGAATGACTTGACGTAATGGAGTCTTGAACCATACGTACAAGTACGCCATTCTTCTTTGTAATCCACGATTTACGACTTGTGTCTTTATTCGGATCACCTTTAGTTGCAAGAATGAAGAATTTCTTCAGAGTGGGATCATCTTCTTGCTGTTTTATAAACGAGTCACGAGAAATTACCAAGGGATTATCTTGGTTATGCACTTCATTATCTTCAGTAGATGAAGTTTGAGGCATATTAAGAGCCTGAGCTCTAGTGACTACAGCGTTAGCAATCTGCATGTTTTGCCTTTCCCACGTGGAAATTTGTTGCGGAGTGCATTCCTTGACTCCATGAATGCGACCGATGATGAGGTCAGCGATCGGATTCGGAAGAAGACATGCGTGTACATCTCCTGTAAAGAAAGGAGTAGCAATCCTAATGATAGCAGTAGAGTATTTCTCTAATGTGCCGCCAAATGTTACACATTTGACTACTTGTCCAGTGGCACGGGAAGGATCTACGAGTGACTGCCTAACACCAATTGTGGTGCATCCAGAATCAAATAGCACAGAGACTGGATTGTTATTCACTAAACCCTTATGTAAGACAAGAGAACCTCTTCCATCATGCGCGACTGATGCCGGAAGAGCAGGAAGAGGATGGCCACAGCTTAAAGTAGACACTGTGGTTGGCTCAAATAACGTTTTGCATTGGGGGCACTGAGATGCTCTCCCAAAATCAAAAGCGGCACATGCCATATTACTAGCATCATTATTATCTTTACTCTGTTTATAGGCTTCATGGGACTCTTGTTGTGCAGAGTTTGCCTGAAAATGTGGTTTATGTCTTTTGTTTTGAGATCTACCTCGGTTATTATCACCTCTGTAGTTATTGTTACCTCTATTGTAACCCCTATTTGGGTTTGAGTCATAGTTCCCTTGGTTACCATTATCATATTCATTATAATGAGTATCTCTGTAATTATGATCTTGTTGACTCCAAGACGGATAACCCTGATAGTTTCTATAATTACTTCCTCTACGGAAATTCCTATAATTATGACCACCCCTGTGTCGAGAGCTATCAGGTCGTCTCCAGTTCTTTGAAGAAGAACCCTGAAATGATTGGTTACCTTGGTTTTGATAACTATTATGGTTACCTTTTTTATCAAATCTGTTTTGAGGTCCCTGAAATCTGTGTGAATAATTGGGATTGTATGGTGTTGCTGAAGCAACTGGCATACTCTCCTTAATCTTAGTGTTGCCAAAAGTCACGTCGGGGTGTGCAGTGACATATTGGGAACAATATTCTTCCATTTCTTTTAGAGATTTGGGTTTACGCTCATGTATAAATTCAAGGAAAGGTTTGTTCACACATGACATAATCTTATCTCTGAGCAACAAATCCATAAGTCCTTCATACGTTTTTTCTGTTTTGGAAAGCTCAATCCAACGATCAACTGTGAGACGTGCCTTTGCAGTGAATTCTGAGAATTCTACACCCGTCTCAGGTACCATCGTCTTAAATAAAAGGCGATAGCCTTCCTCACTTAGCTGATATTTTTTTATCAAAGCCGCCCTAATGACATCATAATTATCCTTATCTGCTTCTCCTACAAGGCATAATCTAGTCAAAGATTCACCTTTCAAGTTTTCTGATAATTGATTAGCGTATTGTGATTTATCCACATTATGTGTACGACAAGAACGTTCAAATCTATCCAGCCAGAATGTAATATCGTCACTGGACTGATTGAACGGTGGAACCTTAACCTTGTAAGTAGAAGGTTTACCATTACCACTAGATGCCTGATTAACATTACTCATACTTGTCAATCTCAATTTCTCCAACTCAAATTCATGTTCTCTTATTGCTTTTTTCTCTTCAGCATCTAATCTTTTTTGTTCAGCCTCCCTGTCTAATCTTTTTTGTTCAGCTTCCCTGTCTAATCTTTTTTGTTCAGCTTCACTGTCTAATCTTTTTTGTTCAGCCGCAGCTTCTCTTTCTAATTTTTTTTGTTCAGCTTCAAATCTCCTTTCCTCCACCTGCATCTGCAATTTCTTTTGTTCAGCAGCAGCCTCAGCTTCTCTTTCTAATCTTTTCTCTTCCGCCATAGCTTTTCTTTCTTCTGCAGCTAATCTTTTCTCTTCTGCCATAGCTCTTCTCTCTTCTGCAGCTAATGCTTTGTCATATTGAGCAACTGCCCATTGTTCTAATTGTTGACCAGTCTTATCAAGGGCTTTCCCTTGTGTAATGAAGTATTCTAATGTAGACATGATGTCTAACAATAATACTAATCACCTGAAATAATAATAATACCACAAGTTCTCAATGACTTGATTAATCAGTATACTATCCCAATATCTGTGGGTCACAAGCCTTTAATAAGGTCTTGTATAATAGTAATAATAATCAGGTACTGGTTTATACCATAATCCAAGTGCAGTGCACAGGCAATTGTGTCTTATGAAATATACCTATATAAAACATATGTCAACCAACAGAATACATAAAGTACAAATAGGACTGACAATACAAGAACGTTTGCAGAAATCAAAATAAATCAAATAGGGAAATCAATGAAAATAATCACTGAATCTGCAAAGAATAACAACACAAATGACGTCACAATATATGAATATAAATTGTGAATAGAACTGAAAGATAGAAAAGGTTAGACCAACAAATTACAAACAAATCAAAACAAAACTAAAGAACAAAGAAATATTACAAAAATAACAATAATTACAGACTTCACAGCTAACACAAAAGCAACAGTTGTCGCAGCAAATTTTCAATCAAGAAAATTGCACCTATAGAAAACGCCCACAACGGACCCTCTATGACGTGGGATATTCTGTTGTGAGGACGCCGCCCAACCTTAAACACAACCCGCTGACATAGAAACTAACATACTATACAAACAAATAACATGTAAACATAAATATATATAAATTATGTGTATGATAGTATGTGTTGCAAAATAGGCTCAGTTTTACAGTAATGGCAAAGTTATTTTTATGAAAATAAACAAACTGCCACTTTATTCAATTAAACATTCTGGCCTTAAATATTAAAGTTCATATATGGAAAACAAGAAGATCCATCGAAGAAAATAGGACTTCTTAGTTCACAAATACTGTCTTCCTGTTAACATTGACAAGAATTGATCCAACTGTTCTGTGAAACTCTGTAATGTCTAATGTAAAAATGTCAACAACGCTGACCTACATACTGCATTCACTTGACAGGTCACGTGACGAAGTGTTGACAAAGAGCAAACCAATACTGCAAGTGTGTCGTATCAGCCACAGGAAACGGTCTGGTATCGGTAATCTGTTGACTTCTGAACTTCTGCGAGGTCAAACCCAGAAAGCTGGTCCACCAGTTGATAAGGTTGATATAATGTTGGATTTTTATTCCCGTTAATGATATCCACCAAAAGATAGATATAAGTGGATGGAAGCAGACATCATCATCATCATCAGTTGATAAGATCTCTATGGTGTTGTTTGCTCCACTGTAGTGTATGGAATGTCAACTTGACCTACGCAGTGGTGTGTAGACATGGATTGAGTGTATAATGTGCGAATGATGATAAGGGTTCGTGTTGTTGACAAATGTTCTTTTCTCACACTCATGTATGACTGGAAGTCATCGACACCAACGACTGTGTACCTTTTCTAAAGTTTAATTGGACGTACACACTCGACAGCACAGATAGTGACAAATCACAGGTTGGCATAATACATCATAGTACAGTGGATAAATGGTCTTGCAATGTTATGTTACATGGGCACTCATGTAGATTAATATTATAATGGACTGTCAGTAGCCAAGCCCTCAGTATCGCCCATACATATAAATCATCTGACTTCACTGACTGAGCACGTCAGCTTATAAACAATATTTCAGATGGCTTCTAAACCTAATCTCGTTTAGCGACGATTCTCCCACATAATGTTCAGCACATATTTTTTTCATATAATAATATTGAACCGCTAATAACGGGTTCTCATGTGTAGCAGTGATCTCTGGACTAAACAAGCGATAATACGGGCATCCCTTTTCTCTTCTTGAAAGTCACTACATGTTTTGGTTCCAAGATGGCTTCACTCGTGAGCTGTCACTCACGTTTGAATACAGATAATGAATCTGTCCTAAAGTTAGTCATTCATAAAACATTGCATTGCTCTGTAGATTTGATCATGAACAATTGACTGCATTCTACAGAATATAGTGCTGCTAGGAATCGAAGTCGTTTTCATCGAGTCAAATATATTCTCTTAGACATTCAAATCGTAACTATCGAAAATGGTGGCTTCGATCGAGAGTTCATAAGAGTATCTTTGATTACCTTGGTATAAGAAATATGAAACTGCCATTCCTTGGCAATACGAATAAACACTGGGGTAAAGCATACACGATAGGTCTAGACGACTATCACTTTCCCCACAAATACTGAGATCACTTTTTCCCCGGCGACAGGCCGACATAGGAAAACACACAGTCCCTATCAGGACGAAGCCAAATCACACCACACTCTAGCGACACATCCGCCGCATAGCCTTTGACCTCTCTAGAGACAACAGAACATATAGTTCGACTTAGATATGTAAAGATATACAGATATAAGACAGACTCGTCCTACTCAGACAAACAATACACATAAATTCAGGCCATAGATATTCTGAAGCAAGAACAATCTATTATTACCCAAACAACGAATAAATCGCAGTAAAATGGATTTATCCGCGGAGTTTGATCGAAAGAGCCGACACAACTTTCAAGGGAAGTAACTCAATAATGACTTTCCCTTAAGCACTAAAAAATTACCTATGTATAATATTGTAAGATATCAAAGACTGCACGTAACACAAGTATGTACATCATTTCTTTCATCGTTCCCTTCCTGCTCAATATGGAACTTGGGACTACCTCTGCTTTTGGTTCTTTATAAGAAACTCGCAATAAAGCGGTCACCTGTCCTGGCAGTGATGGTTCATGAAATCATCATTCTATATGCTGAGGTTGCCAGCCTCAAATGACTTGGACATCCACTGGCAATTTTCACGTCAGTATCTACTTATTAGTTCACATGTTAATAATGAAAAAAATATAGAATTCAAAATGTAGAGCTTATGCCAATCTTTAGGCTCACAGACTGCTGGCTCAGAGAAATAAAAACACTTGTAGAGCCTTCTTACACTTGGTCTGGGGTGCTGTTACTTTAGCAATAAGTTCCCACTTTGATTTGTGTTTCAGTTCCCTCAGATTCCAGCTGTCCGTGTTAAAATAGTAGAGTTTTCCTGGGCTGTTTTAAGTCCTCAAACAAGTCCAGTCTGGTACTATTCTTAACTCTGGCAAGGTCTGGTTGTCTTCTTGTCGTGAGTGAATTTTAACAGTGCTTTCAACCGACTAAAGTGTCAGGTTATATTGCCCCTCTCATGTTTACATCTCGAGTGCCAGCCAATAGTTTCAAGCATGCGTGTTTTGTGGGTAATTCAAATTATTTCCACATGGAAATTTCTGCACATTACTGCAAAGGCCATGTCTCCCAAATATGGAATGAAAACATTCGATCTACTCTCGGCAATGTTTTCTTAAATACAACAGCCTTATCAGCGATTAATTAAATTCTCTTGGCGATTTTAGTGCTAATCCGTAGCCTGATGTCGAGCACACCCGAAATTTTCCATCATGATTGTCGATTAATATTATCTCATCCGTCTCCTTTTCCCGCAGGGATGAACCGGTAAACAAACAGACATGACGACTTATCACTGAGAGGAGTGTAAGATGATTTGAAAGTACTAAATATCTGCTTGATAGCAGGGAAAGAAAATGTGCCGACCACAGAAAAGCACGTAATTTAATCCACTCAAAAAATGTAACTAAATACTGCCGGAGAGGAAGAGAGATCATCACATTATTTCTGTGACAAGAAGATAGTTCAGTATTTGATTAAAGAAGATAGTTCAGTATTTAATTAAAGAAGATAGTTCAGCATTTAATTAAAGAAGATAGTTCAGTATTTAGCCAAACAAGATAGTTCAGTATTTAGCTAAAGAAGATAATTCAGTATTTAATTAAAGAAGATAGTTCAGTATTTAACTAAAGAAGTTAGTTCAGTATTTAGCCAAACAAGATAGTTCAGTATTTAATTAAACTATGATAGGAAACTCTTTACAGAGCGATACAACAGGAAGCAATCTGATCATCAGAAGATTCCCCATCCGAGAAGTGTTTCGGACCGATTACTCCTTTACAATCTAAGGGGGGCGGGCCCACTTGGGTCATGACTCCCAAGCGTCTCAGCTTCCTGTTGTCTTGTATCGAAAATGAACCCATTTCACTTATGGTAGCAACTTTTAAATCCACAACGCCAGCCGTGGAGGCAATTGTGAAAGTAACAAAGAGAAGACAAATTATTCCGTTCGTTCCGTCGCCCTTCACAACTAAGGACACACACTGAGACACTAGCGCGCAGCCGACGAGCCTTAGCCCCTGCGCGCCGAATTAAAGAAGATAGTTCAGTGTTTAACTAAAGAAGATAGTTCAGTATTTAATTAAAGAATATAGTTCAATATTTAGCCAAACAAGATAGTTCAGTATTTAGCCAAACAAGATAGTTCAGTATTTAGCCAAACAAGATAGTTCAGTACTTAGCTGAAGAATTAAGTTCAGTATTTAATTAAAGAAGATAGTTCAGTATTTAGCCAAACAAGATAGTTCAGTATTTAACTAAAGAAGTTAGTTCAGTATTTAGTCAAACAAGATAGTTCAGTACCGTATTTAGCTAAAGAAGACAGTTCAGTATTTAATTAAAGAAAACAGTTCAGTATTTAATTAAAGAAGGTAGTTCAGTATTTAGCTTAAGAAGATAAATCAGTATTTAATTAAAGAAGATAATTCAGTATTTAATTAAAGAAGATAGTTCAGTATTTAATTAAAGAAGATAGTTCAGTATTTAATTAAAGAAGGTAGTTCAGTATTTAGCTTAAGAAGATAAATCAGTATTTAATTAAAGAAGATAATTCAGTACTTAATTAAAGAAGATAGTTCAGTATTTAATTAAAGAAGATAGTTCAGTATTTAATTTAAGAAGATAGTTCAGTATTTAATTAAAGAAGATAGTTCAGTATTTAATTAACGAAGGGAGTTCAGTATTTAGCTTAAGAAGATAAATCAGTATTTAATTAAAGAAGATAGTTCAGTATTTAATTAAAGAAGGTAGTTCAGTATTTAGCTTAAGAAGATAAATCAGTATTTAATTAAAGAAGATAGTTCAGTATTTAATTAAAGAAGGTAGTTCAGTATTTAGCTGAAGAAGATAAATCAGTATTTAATTAAAGAAGATAGTTCAGTATTTAATTAAAGAAGGTAGTTCAGTATTTAGCTTAAGAAGATAAATCAGTATTTAATTAAAGAAGGTAGTTCTGTATTTAGCTTAAGAAGATAAATCAGTATTTAATTAAAGAAGATAGTTCAGTACCGTACTTAATTAAAGAAGGTAGTTCAGTATTTAGCTTAAGAAGATAAATCAGTATTTAATTAAAGAAGATAGTTCAGTATTTAATTAAAGAAGGTAGTTCAGTATTTAATTAAAGAAGGTAGTTCAGTATTTAGCTTAAGAAGATAAATCAGTATTTAATTAAAGAAGATAGTTCAGTATTTAATTAAAGAAGGTAGTTCAGTATTTAGCTTAAGAAGATAAATCAGTATTTAATTAAAGAAGATAGTTCAGTATTTAATTAAAGAAGGTAGTTCAGTATTTAATTAAAGAAGGTAGTTCAGTATTTAGCTTAAGAAGATAAATCAGTATTTAATTAAAGAAGATAGTTCAGTATTTAATTAAAGAAGGTAGTTCAGTATTTAATTAAAGAAGGTAGTTCAGTATTTAATTAAAGAAGATAGTTCAGTATTTAATTAAAGAAGGTAGTTCAGTATTTAAGTAGTACCGTATATAACTTGTTGATCTTTTTCGTTTTATCCCATTCTTGGTCCTTAAGGAGCTTGGGGAACATAACCCTGCAGGAAGTCTGTACTAAAGAACTTAATATGCTCCTGAAATGATGGTTTAATCAACAAACATAATTCTTTTTCTTCTTCAAGTATCGTGCCTAGTGGCGGTGGAGATCATGTATCTCCACAACTTCCTGTCACCAGTACAATTTTTCAATTCTGCTGTTGACTTCTTTCCATGCCACAATGTCAAACTGTCCAGTATTTGCTCTCTTTGGCTTCTCCTTTTTCTTTTTCTTTCAGTCTTACCTTTTGTTACGATATATTCCAGCTTTCCTCTTCTCATAACATGCCCAAAAAAAATGAATTGCTTCTTCCTAACTTGTGAAATAAGTTTCCTTTGCGCATTGGTCTCTTTCAGGACATCCTCATTACTTTTTTGGATGTCCATGGTATTTTTAACATTCTTCTGTAAAAACCACATCTCTGTTGCCTCTAGTGAATTAACTACTTGTTTACTAATTGTCCATGACTCACTCCCATATGTCAGGATTGGTTCTATATATCAATGAAGAACTCTTCCAATGACAAAGAATTGTTGCATAAAATATTCTTCATTTTATAGAATGCTGCTTTTGCTTGAGCTATTCTGCTCTTCACTTCTGAGATACATCTTCCATCCGTTGTTATGTGCCCAGGTATTTGAATTCATTGACTTGTTTTAAAACTTTGATAGTGCATTATCGGGAAGCCATTTTCTTTGAGACAACCATTACTTCTGTCTTTTTGCTATTAAGGCTAAGGCCTTTATTTTCACTTTCTATCATTAACGTATCAACCATTTCCTCCAGCTCCTTTTCACTTTTTGCAATTAAGGCTGTATCAAGTGTTTATATTATGTCTGCCGAATGATATTCCTGGCATGTCCTCTAGAGATCTCATTATATTTTCACTGTACAGATTGAACAGATCTGGTGACAGCACACATCCCTGCCTGACACCCTTTTTTACTTACTTACTTACTTAGTCGTTCCCCTTCTACCGTGAGGTGTAGAGGTTTGGAAGAGAGAGCGCCAGACCATTCTATCAGCTGTCTTCTTCCTGGCCTGGTTCCATTCTAGTCCTCGGTCCTTCAAAGATTGTCTACCTTCTGGTCGTCTGGAGGTCTGGATCCCTGGCTCTTTGTTTCCCATGCTTGTCGTGGTAGCCGATCTTCTCCCATTCTGCAGACATGGCCAAACCATCCCTTTTTTACTTGCTGCTAATTCCTATTTGGCAGCTAATTCTTACAGCTGCTGTTTGTTGCCAGTACATGTTCTTTATTATCCTCAAGTCTTTTCCATCAATGTTGATGCTTTCTAACATTTTGATAATTTCCTCATGTTTCACTTTGTCAAATGCCTTAGTGTAATCTATAAACCACAAGTACAGGTCTATCTCCACCTCTAAGGCTCTTTCTATTAATGTTCTTATAATATATATAGCATTGTTTGTGCCTTTACCTTCTATAAATCCACACTGTTCATCACTGATTTCCAGTTTAATTTTATTTCTCACTCTTCTCATGATAATTCGTAATAATATTTTGGTCACATGACTCATAAGACTAGTGGTGCGATGTTCTTCACATTCCATGGCTCGAGGTTTCTTTGGCAAAGCTATGAATATGGATTTTAACAGATCATCAGGTATTTGACCACTGCTGTAGATGTCATTTAAGAGTTTTGTTATCACTTCTCTGACCACTGTTGTAGATGTCATTTAAGAGTTTTGTTATCACTTCTACTCCAAATTATCCCAAAGCTTCCATTTCCTCTACTGTTACTTTACACTGGACAACAAATTTTGACTTTTTTGTGTGTATCTGAGACTAAACCAAGTTACCTTTATTTTTATGTTGTTTGGGCTGCTGAATATGAAAATGGCTGTTAAAACACCAGATTAGCTCTAGTTTTTTTAAATATCTATAAAACAAGTTTTACGCATTTGCAAATGATAATAATGCTCATAGTGGAAATGATTCACAGCGACGCCTTTTTGCTGTAGCTTGTAATGAGTTTCTGGAGCATCTCTCACAAGGGTCCAACAATAGTCTGCTAGCATTCATTCATTCATAACCCTCCACTCCCAAAGGAGCATAGGCCTTCAACAAACACATGCCAAGTCTGCTAACATTGCTGCATTCCATTTCCCTTGGTACCTTTTTTCGAGGGTAGTAATGTCCTGATGAAATCGTTTCCCCATGCTCATTACTGACAGCAGGGAAGAAATCCAGATGAGAGTGTAAAAAGTGTAATTTCAAAGACATGTTGCACCCTAGTCTCTCATAGCACTGCAAGAGGGTTTCTACAAGCTCCTGGTAATTGTCAGCCTTACTGTTTCCTAGAAAGTTTGTGGCCACTTGCTGGAAAGCATTCCAAGCTAACTTTTTATCACCTGTGAGGATATCAACAAAACGCTGATCTCGGAAGAGCTGATGTATCTGTGGACCGACAAATACACCTTCCTTGATTTTGGCCTCACTAAGTCTTGGAAATTTATCACGAAGGTATAAAAATCCTGCCCCATTTTGATCCATGGCCTTTACAAAATTCTTCATTAGTCCAAGTTTGATGTGGAGAGGAAGGAGCAAGATCTTGTGGGATTCTACAAGTGGTTCGTTAAGTACATTCTTTTTCCCTGGTTCAAGCGATTGTTGTTGGGGCCAATCATTTTTCTTGTAGTGGGAAGTCCTGGCATGGCTGTCCCACAGACAGAGGAAACAGCAAAACTTTGTGTAACCCTGCTCTAGCCCCATCAAGATGGCAATGACCTTCAGGTCACCACAAATCTGCCACTTATACTTGTCATAGTTGATGGTGTGTAACAGTTGTTTCATGTTGTTGTACGCTTCTTTCATGTGGACTGCATACCCGAGTGGAACAGATGGTAAAACGTTACCATTATGGAGCAGCACAGCTTTTAAGCTCAACTTGGACGAATCAATGAACAGCCTCCAATCGTCGTCTTTGTAGTTGATGTGTAGTGCTGCCATCAGACCCACTATATCAACGCAAGCAATGAGGTTATCTGTCATTTTGAAATATGGAAGCAGATCTTTTTGCCGAGCACGAAACACAGACACATTCTCTTCTAGAAGATTCCATTGCTGCAGTCTGGACCCCAACAGCTCTGCTTTATTTTTTGGCAATTCCAGATCTCTCACTAGATCATCCAATTCACTCTGGGTAATTTTATGTGTCTGTGCAGACTCTTCAATAGGCACGAAATCAGGATCTCTTGATGTAGATGCTTTCACAGGTGACGGATGTCCACTGGCCTTATTATCTTCTTCATCAACCAGAGTATAAGATTCTGTTGGGTCCGGAACAGGAAGTCCTTCCCCGTGAGGCAATGGCCGCATAGCAAAGGGAATATTCGGATAGGTCACAGGCCGCTTTTTTCTCCTTAGAAATACCATGTCCAATTGGAGGAGTCATGCAAAAGTAACAATCATTAAGATGGTTTGTCAGTTCCCTCCACACCATTGGAACTGCAAAACGCATCGATCATCCTTTTCGGTTCAACCAGCAGCGCAGATTCGTTGCACAGGTTTGACAACATATGTGTGGGGCCCAATACCGGTCCTGGTCACCGATCTCAAAACCAAAATAAAGGCTGTAAGCTTTCTTTATCATCGGTGTAATGGGTCGCCTTTGTGATAGAAAAGTTCCACAAATAGAGCAAAAATAATCCGCACTGTTTACACATTCACGAGGCATCTTAAACGACACATCTGCACTCACAGAATCCACAACACAAATGATGACAAGGAGGAAATGTGGTTGCAATGACTGCTACAGATTGCGTCCAGGAGCTTTGTCTTTCTTCATGTGGCGCAAGGTATCCTCTCCTGCCACAAGTATTGGACCTTGATGTATTCTGTCCACCTTTCTATCATGTTCTCATGACCCATTAACAATGTTCCTTCTTTTAATTTCAAACAGCCAGTGAATGTTTGTGTCCTTCTGCTTGTTAACTCATTTATTTGCTTGATCATAGATTTTGTGTATTTTCAGTTCTGCACTTCAAGCTCTTAACACTTCTGGTTTAGCCATGCTTCTTTTGCTGTTTTACATTTGTTTACTATTTCCTTATTTAGTCTGTCATATTCTTCGTTGTCTTGCTTCTTCTTCCTTCTTGCATCCATCAGTTTTAAAATTTCATTTGTCATCCACTTCTTTTTTGCAGTCCTCTTTACTTCTGGTATGATTTCTTTTGATGTTTGATTCCTTCAGCATTTCCCACTGTTCATCTATACTCTGTATTTTTTTCTATTGCATTGTACCTATGCTGTATTGTAATGTCGTATATTTCACTCTTTTCCTTATCTGATTCAAGTAAAGCTAAGTTTAACTGGATGTTGTTTGACGCTCGCTTTACTTTCTTCAATTTTATTCTAAGTTTTCCTATAACTGGTTCATGATCGCTGGTGCAGTCTGCTCCTGGCCTAGTTTTCACAGATTTCAAACCGTTTCTAAATCTCCTGTATATTAGTATGTCGTCAATCTGATTATGAACATTGTTTCTTAGACTTTTCCACATCCAAAAACATCTAGGATGCTGCTTTAACCAGGTGTTTCCTACTATCATATCATGCGTTCTTGCCTACTCTATCAGTCTGTCACCTCTCTCATTTCTTTCTCCCAGGCCATAACCACCCGTCACATCATCAACTTTTTCGTTTCCAACCTTTGCATTGAAGTCTCCAAGTATAACAGTTGTCTCATGAAATTTACAGTGAGTCATTGCTGTATCAAGTTCATTGTAAAATGTGTCTATTTCTTCTTCTGCACTATCTGCTGTTGGGGCATATATTTGTATTAAATTGATATCAATTGGTCTGCCACTCAATTTAACTAACAGGACTCGATCTGACATTGCCAAAAATCACATTACTGTTCTTGCCCTTTCTGCATCCAATATTATGCCTACTCCTCTTTCATGTTTATTTCCTCCAGAATAAATTATTTTGTAATTGTCAGAATACATTTCCCCTGTTCCAGTAGATCACATTTGACAGAGCCCTAATACATTTACATTCATTCTTTCCATTTCCATCTTGATGTTTTCTAATTTTCCAGTCTGCATTAGTGTCCTGACATACAAAGTTGCTATGTTTAAGTTATCTTTAATTCTAATTTTCCTAACAGTAGCTTGATGACAATCAGGTATCACCTGTAGCACATGATGCTCCCTACCGGACGAGGTGATTCCTCTGGAACCCCCCTTAACGTAGTTGTCTTTTACGAGGGAGTTGTTTTGATTCATGATTTAACAAGGGATAATACGACGGTAGTTTCCCATTGCTTGCCGTCAGTTTGTGTACGGTTGTCTCCACTAGCTTTTGACTTAAAAAATCAAACCCACGATGCAGTGGGGAGGGGAGAGGTTAAAGCGCCTCCATCTTGCTGGTTGTCACATCATAAAGCTTCAGAGGTGATTTGATAAAGACAGCTGTCCCTCGCAACTGTCCCACCTCGCCCTCAGTGACAACCACTTGTTTTGGTTCACAACTCATTATTCAGTATTCACAGATAACCTCCCTTCAACCATCCACAACTCAGTTGACACACCTGGTAGGAGGACAGGTTCCTTCCCCAAGATAGTTCTTAGAAATATCAAATATGGGAGAAATATTCAGCAGCACAATGTTTAATAATTAAATAAAACAAATGTAGTATATTTCTTTCAGTGAGATATTTGGACATTTGTACTAAATCACAGACCTATTAAATATTAAAATATGTATCTTTTATGCCAAGTACAGGACACATTAACTGGGAAGACTTTTAGATAAGCTGTGAACACGGGCAAGGACTTTGTTTACCTTAGGGTATTTCTTACACAGTTTTTTTGTGTATTTTTTTCAAAACTTTTGTGGCTATTTTAGTGCGCCCCAACCCCAGTAAAGAGCAGAAAGGGGAATTAGTATATGAATGTGTGCTCAAGATAACCTTATTTGATCCCATTTTAATAAAAATTCTAATCGCAGACTTGTCATGTGAATAGATTACTTTTATACTTTAATCCCATTATCTTAGCAAGATAATCTAGAAATTTTCAAAAACTGTAACATAAGTGAAGTATAAATTTTGAGCACTTTCCTTCACTTGGTAGAAAATTTATAATTTAGTCTGTCTATGAATTCAGTCAATGCAAATTATAACCACTGGTTAAACAAATTAAGTGGGGCCCTCCTCATTTCATGGGATCAACAACCATAATCAGTATAAAGCTAATCTGTATTTAAAAAAACGTATATTACTTAATAATTACTGTTAGTAAAAAAAATAACAATAATTTTTTTAACTTAATATACAGAATAAAAACATGTGTGGCCTCATTTGCTTGGGTCTCTTCCGACCACTGCTTTTTGGGGCTCACTTGCAGCTGGGGCCTCCAGGACGTGCCCGGCCCACATGGGCAGTAGTTATGCCACTGCAAGTCATGGACAGACAGTAAACAAGCAAGACAATCCCTAGAGGCCACAGAGATGTGGTTTTACATACAAATTTTAAGAATGACACAGATAGCAGAGAAGTAATGAGGACATTCTTGAAAGAGGCCAATGCACAAAGGAAACTCGTATTAGATGGAAGCCATCCATTATGCATGTTACAAGAAAAGGAAAGCTGAAATATATTGAGACAACAGGAAATACTGATGGAAAAAGACAAAAAGGGTGGCCAAGAGAGGTGATACTGGACAGTATAACATCCTGACATGGGTTTTTTTTAAAAAGTCAACAAAATAATTGATTAACAGCACTGGGGACAGAAAGATGATTGAACAAATGAAATTTATTTTAAAGTGTTGAAAAACAAACACATAAGCTCATCAAACATCCTGCCCTTTTTCTTAACTTTAATGAATGAAAGAACAAACAAAACTTTATTTGAAAAGGTTGAAAAACAAACACTCCGGCTCATCAAACATTCTGCCCTTTGTCTTATCTTTAATGAATGAAAGAACAAAGAAACTTTATTGGAAAAGGTTGAAAAACAAACGCACAAGCTCATCAAACATTCTGCCCTTTGTCTTAACTTTAATGAATGTGTGGCTGTTGGCATATACTCTGATGATGACGTGTCTACTATTCCCTACTTCTCTAAAATACCCTACGGTAAACAAAGTCCTTGCCAGTGTTCACAGGTTATCTAAAAGTCTTCCCAGTTAATGTGTCCTGTACTTGGCATAAAAGATAAATATTTTAATATTTAATAGGTCTGTGATTTAGTACAAATGTCCAAATATTTCACTGAAAGAAATATACTACATTTGTTTTATTTAATTATTAAACATTGTAGTGCATGACCACAGTTCACAACAGACAACAAATGGTGAATGATGTCATAAGTTGGCGAAGGACTTCACCCGGACAACAGTAGTAAATAACGGTGAAAACTTTATTTACACAATAAGGTGGTGAAGATGATATGATGAGCCCAACCTTCATCTAAGGTTGGCAGTATGGTCCAGCCACAAGTTCAATTCATTTGTTTATACAGATGTCTTGCACTCTCTCTCAATCACGCTGCTTCAGTAGTTCAAGACGTCTCTATTTTGCTATGATGGTCATGACTTGAAAAAAACTACTGCTGTCCATATTTTTTTCTGCTGTCATCAAAATTCTTCATTTATGTGAAATCATTTGTCTACAATTTTGACATAATTCTTCTGATTCTGACTCTTATTTCTTCTGTGCTCTGCTTGGCGTATCTTGGTGAGACTGGCCTACCGCCAGGGATGATAATTTTGCCAAGGTCTATTATTTCCTACTTCTCAGGACTAGCTGCTGTCTATCGTTCTTGTCATATGCTAAACAGTTTATCAATGTTGGTAAAACTCAATATACATGGTTGTCTTGAAAAGTTACATATTTCTTGAACTGGCGACACTGTCTCTTGTCCTCAGAATAACTCACAAAAACTGTCAAATATGAATGTGACATATAGGCGATCGAGTGTCTGCATGATAGTAGTTAACTTTTCTGTCACCACAGAAACTAGCCAGACTCAGTTGGCCTTATCACGCGATAATAACCCTCGATTGTGCCAGTCACCTGTAACAAATGCTATCTTAAACACTCGGGAGAGAGCCCATTTTATCAACCCATGCTTGATGCGTCTATGGATCTGACTGCCCATAGTTTGTACAACGATTTACAATGATAACTTTTCCTGAACTTTCTAGATCAAGTTTGTCTCAAAACAGCTCACTAAAATACAACTTTCCCGTGCGAGTTTACTTTGCTCAACTAGCTGAAAAACTTAGTCAGCACTTTTTCCCTCAAGGGGTGTAAAAACACTACTGTTAATGCCTATTATGGATTATCAATCTTTGCTTATAATTTTATAAGTCAATAGATTTTCGCCCTTTGATTTAAATTTATAGTCCATTAGTTTTCCTTAAGCAAATTTTTTAAACCGGATTTCTGACAAATGAACTCCCTATTACAAATGAAAGAATATAGAAACTTTATTTGAAAAGGTTGAAAAACAAACACAGGCTCATCAAACATTCTGCCCTTTGTCTTAATTTTAATGAATGAAAGAACGAAGACATTTTATTTGAAAATGTTGAAAAACAAACCCACAGGCTCATCAAACATTCTTCCCTATGTTTTAACTTTCATTCATGATCACTGACACCAGTTGTCATAGTAACTGAAGATAAAGAAGACGATTATTAATTTTAATAGGCAATTTTAATACAAAACATGTATTTCTAATTTGAACATCACTTCGCTGTAAAAATGATTGTGCAAAATCAAGAAAAATTTTGATATTCTTAAATTAAGTTTTATATATAAAAAGTCACATTTTAGAATGTTAATACATTTGTGGTGTATTCTGGCGTTATCGATAACATGGTGAAAGTTCTAGAAAAATGTAAAAATATGTTAACTTGATTCAAAATACTGATTTCAAGATTTTATCATTTCTGAAACTTCAGATTCTCTGCTATCCAATGGCATAGGTTACATATATCACAAATGATCTTAGTTACATTAAATATACATTTTAAAACATTGACCCATTCAGAAAAATCAATATGGTGCTGCCTGTTAAACACAGTTGTTTAGAATTTAACATATCTGAATTTAACAGTAATAAGCATTACATTTCATTACTTTTTTCTGGATTTTAATAATCTTTTTCACAATTACAAAGATCTTAGAATGATATTTCTTAAGACAGCAATATCTCAGACAGGGCTAGCCCTAGGTATTTTTTGAGGTGGTGCAATGTCTCATTTTGACACCTCCTCCATTCCCATACTGTATTTTTCTCTTATGAGAGTCAATTTCATACTTTTGAGTTCAATCAAACTATAATTTCTGCAATTTTTTTAAAATTTTGGCTCCCTCTGAAGATGGGGACCAGTGCGGCTCTGATCTCAGAAGCCAACACATTACCAATGGTGCGCAGTTTCATCACATTTTATGCACAATTTTACAGAGTTCATTTAATTAACAAGGAAGGCACAGTAACAATATGCTGGTTGAATGATGTGAATGAAGACTTTACGTGTGTACATATACCATTTTTTGTAATTTCTCTTAAACAATGAGTGAATGTTGAACAGTGGGCAACTAAATTTCACACCTAATAAAATAGACTCCAATAAGGCGATTTTTCTAAATTATTCTATATGAATGGGGTAAAAATGCATTTCTTTACATTGCTGAAACTTGTCAAAAATATATTTGAACAGAAGTACATGTCTTTGATCCACCATGACTGAGTGTTAGCTCTTGGTGATCACAGAGGTACACGTGTGCATCATCAAAATCACAGCATTTATTACTCTTCATTTTCAGTTTCCTTGAAAAAATTTTGTGATTTTCTCAATCAAGCTCATAACAAAACGCAACAGATTCAGGTCATAAGATATAACATGAAATGCTTTACATCTGCAGCTTATGCGTGCAGTTTCCTGTTCAGTGCTGATAATACAAACATTTTATTTACACTGCCATTATTCATGTAATGTATAAGCAGGCTATACACATAATTTTTTACTCAGCCTATTTAATAAAACAAACTTTTCAGCCTTCACACTTATAATTTTCTTATTCATTCATTACACAGAATTTTTTTGCATAGCTCCATTGGTTTTATGAGGTGGAGCAGCAGGGGATGTTAGGTCAAAGTTTAAAAAAAAAATTAAAATTAGGATTTTTCCATTTTCTGATCAAGCAAACATAATTTTACAACAGTCCCCTTCCCATTTTTTGTTAATTTAAGATCTTCTGAATCTAAATATATCAAAATCAGTTGTCATTATGTATTTTAAAATGTGTCTTTTGGATAAGAAAATTGTATTGCTTAACGAATCTTGTTTTGTACAACTAATTTTCCTAATACTTAATTATTTATTAATAACACAACTCAAGATTTGGCACACAAATTTTTCAATCTATTATAAAATGTTTCTCACAACAGATTTTGATATCTTGTCAAAATTTAATTTACTGCAAATATTGTAATTTTTTACCAAATGGATTACAGTACTATTTTTGGACACCAAATTCAAAGCCCTGTAGCTCTGGATTTGAGAAAAGCTTTAAAAGATTGAGACTGAGCGAAAAAGAGGCTCACACAACAAGCAGAAGAGAGGAGAAAACGTCGAAAGGAGCACCAGGAAAATAAGCAGCTGAGGGCTGCCACCTCAGGGGCACATTCCTAAAGTCAGTTATGACTGAAGGGGCTATTATTATATTATTATTATAGCTCTGGATTTACCAAAGTTATAAAAAATACAATTTGAGAAAAGCTTTAAATTATCATCATGAACTTCCATTTGAATTGTGTGTTTATAACACAAAAAACTAAAAAAAAGCCCTAATGAATTTAATATAATATAAAAATCCAATATGGCAACCATTTCCATGACAACCAATAGCACAGTGCCATAAAACACTTTGTTATGCATAAATACTGTTGTTGTAAGGTGACCATGTGCATTTTAGTTGAAACACTAAAATTATTTATGAACATAGCATTTCACTGTATCTCCAGCTCCCAAAATACAAATAATTTTCCAACCAAAGAAGCAAATACAGTTTTGCTGAGTTTAAATCCAGACACTGTAGTTATTATTATTATAATATAATATATATATATATTCAGACTGGTTAGCTGCAATAACTGTTTCCCATTTGCTTAACCACTGTTTTTAAAAAAAATGGGCAGCTTTAGAAAATTACTGATTTATCAAATTCGTATAAATAACATTATCTATAAGTTATCAGTATACTAAATTACTCTCCACATTTTATGAACTTTCAATTTTTAAAGAACAGGACTTTCTAAATTTGCGGACTTGTTTCTCAAGCTTTTTATCTGCTATAATGACCATTGACGCTTTGTCCAGTTGCAGCATATGATCAGATGATACTGGTTCGCGCACAAGAATAAGAACACGTTTGACTGAAAAAAGACAGAAAGTATTAATTAGGACTTGCATAAACAACTATTCGTACAGTAGCTTGTGATCATAAAAAAAAGCATGAATGTATCTTTGAGAAGCTGATTTCAAATTCTAAAATTTTAAAAAAGTCAGAATATTTATTATTATGTAATGACTAAACACATATCTTCCTAACATATTATTTTATTGCCAAAAACATAACAAACATTCAATTTTCATAAATGTAAAAAGCTGCTAATGATCATAATTTCCACCAAAATATTTAATTATAATATTACAAAAAATTATTAAAAACAAAGCCTCATTAAAAATACAACTACCACAAGTAACATTGATATCTACTGAAATCATTAATTATTTATATAATTTGAATATTTAAAAATACTTTTAAAGCTATTTAAATCTGTTTTTCAGATATGTTTAGCAACTATATTTTCTGATAATGTGTGCATTCAGTAACTGCATAACGAATTTAATTTCCAAACATGAAACATTGTATTTACTGACAGCACTAGTTCAAGCATATGACTCTGTGTTCTAAATTATTTATAATTCAAAATTCACAGGAATGTAAAGATGGTTATCTGTTAATCAGTATGAATAAGTTAGATGCAAACACCAAAATGATGTGTATTTATTGTAAAGATGCTAAATATACTGAACTGCATTTTAAGGGTAGTTCAGGAACATGGCTTGAAATAATTAATTAAGGGGGTATGGAAGCTATAATTTAGACCTTGTCAAAAAGAAGAAACAAAATTGTTAGCTTTAAAATGAAAACATACCTGGTGGCTCTAGAACTGTACAATCACATCCAGTTGCCATTTTGTAGTTAGCAAACACGTTGATTTTCTCCGTCTTTTCAGTTCGCAAATTCTGGAGTAGCTTAAGTGCATTAGCTCCCTTTCGACCAGCTATTACTTTATAGACTGAAAAAACATAAATAAATTAAATCTCTAGCTTGGTAAACTTGTTCTTCCTTTATTTAAATTGAATAGGAAGAATAATTTAAGTAAATCTATTTACTGCAAAATTTGCAGCTCACTTAAATATTTTGACTGCTTGTTTTGTATATACAGCTGAACTGTTTTTTAATATACTGTAAAGGAGATTTTTCAGTTAATTTATAAATGGATTAAGTACTTTTTTTTTGCCATTAAAATACATACTGTGTGTACAAGCACATAGCTATCATCAAAATGTCTTAGTCCCAAAGTTACTAATGTTTTCTCATATGTAAGATCCATGGAGCAATACATACTTCAGACAATTACCAAAAATGTATAAACTGAATAATAATTTGTGTACCTGCTGTTGAGCTACACACCAGATCTTTCAGGTTTTTGGGCTCATATTTGATTGGAATGCATACAGGACACACATTAGAATCATCAGCCTGGAAAGCAGACAACAGTTTTTTGTTGTTTTTTTTTCAGTGACTTCTAATTATTCTCATTTACAATAGCAAGTCACTTCCATTAACTTCTATTTCCTGTCCAGCATAGTATAAGCAATTACTGTCATTATACCACCATAAAATAAAGTACTGTTATAAAATGTTGTTTATTTTCCACTCATATATACCAATTTATCACCTCGCAGTGTACAATAAAATTGGTACAGAATCAGCATTTCGTTAGGTCCCTTCTCATACCTTAATTTATACACTTCACAAATGTTCATTTACTACACCAATACAATGGGCGCCTTGAAAATACAAAGAATAAGACCACGGCACCCTCAAACATGTCGTACGAGGTGACTTAAGGTTGTGCATGGGGGGCTGTCAACCTCATCATGTTCAACAAATTGCCACAGAAACCTTCACTACAAAAACATGTGACTGCTCGGTGCAGGCTTTCTGTACGAGGACCATCTGTAGTAGTGGCTCTATTATCTGTAAGGAGCACATAGGAAAATGATGATGATAATAATGATAATGATGATGATAATAATGATGATGATGATGATACTAATACAAGCCTAGGGTAATTCCGTGCGGTCTCTGAAGAGACAAAGAAAGAATATGACCACTGCTCCCGCAGGCGTGTTGTACGAGGTGACTAAAGTGAAGGGGCTGGCCACCTTATCATGTCAAACATATGTCTACAGAAACCAACTCTGCAGGAGCATTTGAATGCTTGGTGCATAATTACTGCAAGGGGACTAGCTGCAGCCATACCCCCATGCTCCATAAGGAGCAAAGAGAAGAATGATGATTATGATGATGGTACTAAAACAAAATGTTATCAGTCAATTTGTTTTTTCAAATCATTAACATATAATGTACATGACTACAGACACCTATATTCAGAAGAATCAACTCTCCTTTAAGTGCAGCCAGAACAGTGACATCACTATAAGATACTATTTATAGAAGTTACTGTTTGACCAACAAACAAACAAAACAGCTAGGACATTTTTCCTGTGGTGAGAATATTTTCTATACTGATTCATAGTGAGGTCTTCTTCTGCTTCTTTTTCTTCTTCATACACTCTCAGACGTCCACTTGAATGTTCTCAAAGAAAGCGGTATTCAGTTTGAGGTTATTTGAATCCCCGTAAAGCTTTTCCACGAAAGGAGCTGGCGCTTTCTCTGGGGCAACTTTGAAGCAGATGTTCAGCAGTCATTTTATCAGTGCCACAGTTACACTGATTGGCAGTTCCTATCTTTAGCTTGTTGAATAGATGGTATCTCAATCTGTTGTGGCCAGTGCGGAGTCTGAAGATTACCACTTGTTCTCTTCTGTTGTGAGGTCACATTTTGGGCTTTGTTCAATCATAGTCTTGGCTTCTAAACATAAATGGTTGTGATGTGGCTCAGTGTGATTTTTTCCATAATCATTCATTCCTCTTTAGCTATGAACAGCAGCACTGAATGTCAAATTTATATTTTATTTTTCCCTTCACAGCTAAACCTTGATATTTATTTCACAGAGCGTTATCTGTTTTCCTTTGACAACATCCAAATAAGCAACACTGCAGTTCATTGAAATATTGAATATTCCAGAAAAAGAACTGCCTTGTAATACTATCAACACATTTCTTCAGTGTATGTCTTTTCCAACACCAGCATCTTCTTCTCACTTTGTATTCTATTGGAAAAGTTTTTGAATAAATGATTATATTAGTTTGACTATTCTTAACTAATGTATACTTACATTACTTCCAGGTCCTGGAAAAGGACCTAAATATGGAAATAGATCAAATATACAAAATTAATTACTTTGTTGCAAAAACAAATAGGGTTCTATCATATTAAATCTTTTATAAATAATCAGTATTGCAGGCAAAAACCAACATTATCATTATTAGCTGTCATCTCCACAATGAACATTAGTTGCAATGGATCTCCCATCTTCTGTTTCTTGTTCTGACGGTGCACTCTGATAGACTAAACCCTGTCTATCTCTTGATGTTTACTACAAATTATAGTCCTGTCTTCCTCTTGCATGTTTGTCTTTAACTCTTCCTTCTATTATGGTCTCCAGCAAGGTGTTATGCCTTTGTATTTGGCCAAAATATTTTAGCTGTCTAACTTTGATTGCCTTCATTAATTCTCTTTTCATTTCTAGATTTTCTAGCATCTCTTTATTTTCCATGAGCTGCACCCCATCCTTCTATTTATCCACATCTCAATTCTTTCTTTTAACTTTTTAGTTTTTTAAACATGTCATGTGACGTGCAGACAAAGTGGTATGACTAATGTGGAATTAATGACAAGAACTAGACAAGTGCCAGTGGAACAATGGACAAGAAAAAAATGTTGTAGATGGATAGGATTGAGGAAACCTGTTGATAGCATTACAAGGTTGTCTTTGTAATTCTGAAATCCCCAAATTCCCAGGGTAACAGAGGCAGAAGGAGACTAAAGTACACATGGTGAAGAGAACTGGAAACAGAAAATGGTGACATACATGAAGAGGATGAAGAAAATATGGAATGACCTTGAGCTGATGGTATGGTACAGAAAGATTTGGCATATGATTGTTGGGGGTGGTGATGATGATGATGATGAAAGTGCAGACATTATGAAATCTGACTATAACCAAATAGGAATTCTAGGCTGCCCTAGGGAGAATTATTTACTATACTGTTGTGTGTCATAGGTGTCACGAGAGGTACAAAGAATTAAATTTAAGTTCCATTTATTGAAGTCTTGACAAAGTAATGATAATTTGCATCACAATATAAGTTGGCATTCATGAGTGTTTACTGATGATGCATGTCATATAATTTGTATTAAATATGTACCTTTCTTCTTTTAATATATAAGAGTTTTGCACTGTTATGGTAATTCACATCCTGTTCAACTTAGACAAAAGTTATTACAATTCCCTGTGGATTCCAGAACAAGGACTGCCTTGTAATGCCATCAACAGGTCTTGTCAATGTGTGCCCTATTCATCGCCAGCGTTTTTGTTTTTTTTTAATTAATGAAGAAAAAATATCCTGTTCAACCTCTGATGGGTTATAATTAGGATATATATTGTTTTCAATTCCAAATAATATGAACAACTGCCGATATGAGAAAGTGGCATCACATTTGTCAAATCATTGTAAATATAGAAAATCACAATTAAAGTCAGCGTCTTCTTCTCAACTCTTGTTCCACTGGCACTTGTCTGGTTCTTGTCATCAGTTCCCCATTTGTGACCTTGTCATACCATTTCAGTCCCCCTTTTCTGCGCAAGCACCTTTTTATAAAAGTCTGTAGCTTTTTGGTTGTTGTTTTTGTTGCTCTCCATGTCTCAGAGCCATACAATAGGACTGACTTCACATTTGAGTTGAAGATTCTTATTTTCGTGTTGGACTTGATTTCTCTTGTTCTCCATATGTTTCCCAATGCAATGAAAAGCTCCTCTTGCTTTTTGTATTCTTATTTTGATATCATTGTCTGTCCCTCCAACTCTGTCTATATTACTGCCAAGATATGTGTATGATTCTACATCCTTTAGTGGTGTTTCTTCAAGTTCAACCTTGTTATCATTTCTTGCATTTATTCTCATAATCTTTGTCTTTTCCCTGTGTATTTTCAGTCCCCCTTGTGACCTCTCATCGATAATTTTCATTTTCTCTTGCATCTGATTATGGTTATGGGACAGAAGAGCCAAGTCATCTGCAAAATCCAGATCATCAAGCTGTTTAGTCAGATTCCACCGGATTCCATTTCTGTTGTGTGATGTCGATGTTTTCATAACCCAATCTACTGCAAGTAAGAAAAGAAATGGAGACAAGAGGCATCTCTGTCTCACTCCCGTTCTAATCCTAAACGGTTCTGTAAGTTGTCCTTCATGAAGAACTCTGCATGTCATGTCTTCATATGTCTTCCTTATTAAGTTAATGATCTTCATGGGAACTCCATAATGCCTCATCAATTTCCAAAGTGATTCTCTGTCTACACTGCCAAATGCCTTTTCATAGTCCACGAATCTGATGTATAGCGGTGAATTCCATTCCAGACTTTGTTAAACTATTATTCTCAATATGGCTATCTGGTCTGTACAGGACATGTGTTGTAAATTCAAAAATTACAACACATGCCCAAATATAAAAGAATAATGACCTTGTGGTGTACTTTCTAGCATAATTTATAACAGTTGATGTAAAGTTTTACCACTGTTAGCCCTTTTATCTTTTATTCTAATTAATCTTTTTATGTAATCTGCTAGTTTTCAAAGTTTAATATGTCATAACATAACTCACTAGTTCTTAAAGTTTAACTTAGTTATCCCAGTTGCAATGCACTAGTTCTCAACTGTAATTCACTTGTTTTCAAAGTTTAATGTAGGTATCCCAGTTCTCAATTATGAACTACAATGTTATTCATCAGTCTCAAAGTTTAACTTAATACCAGCTTTGATTTAACACTTACGAACTCTGATCTGAACAGGTCCTAGGTTTACTGCATCACTTTCTGAAACATTCACTGGAATCTCAGCTTTGGTGCCACAGATGGTCTTCAGCTCATAGGACTCAACCACAGAAACATCTGAATAAAACCAATGATTAATCATTGTAAGTCACAGATAGAATAAAACATTCTGATCTTTGACCAAATCAGGTATTGTACAAAGTGTAATAGGATGTTTTAATTAAAACGGGATAAGTAATGGACTATCCTAATTCTTTGTGTCTCAAGCATTTTTTAAGGCTTTTTCTGACAGTAAATGATAATGAGAATAAATGCAAGACATGATAACAAGATTGTACTAGAAGAAACACCACTACAAGATGTAGAATCATGTATGTACCTTGGCAGCAATATAGACACAGTTGAAGAGACAGGAAATGATATCAAAACAAGAATTCAAAAGGCTAGAGGAGCTTTCACTGCATTTGGAAATATATGGAGATCAAAAGAAATGAGGTCCACTACAAAAGTCAGAATTTTCAATTCAAATGTCGAATCAGTCCTATTGTATGGGTCTGAAACATCGAGAACAACAACCAAAAAGCTGCAGACTTTCATAAATGGATGCTTGTGTAGAATAAAAGATTGAAGTTGTGTGACAAGATCATTAATGTGGAACTAATAGTTAAGAACTAGACAAGCGCCAGTGAAACAAGAAATGAGAAGAAAATTCTGGAGATGGTAGGAACAACACTGAGAAAAACCTATTGCATCACAGACAGTCCGTGCTCTGAAATCCCAGGGTAAGAGAGGTAGGGAAAGACCCAAGAACACGTGGAAGAGAAACGGAGACAGTCATGAAGGAGATGAAGAAGACATGGAAAGACCTTGAGCAGACGGCATGGAGCAGGAGTTACTTGGCAAAAGTTTGCTGAAGGCCTATGCTCCTTGGGGACTTGAAAGGTAAAAGAAGAAGAAGGCAGTAAAATGTATGCCAATTTTGTCCATACCAACGGGCTGATCACCCGTTTGCCAGTCACTTCGATTACGGAAACAACAGCAAATGGATTGATTTGCCGTTGCCCTAAAGACGCCAATAGGCGTGATGGGAAACAATGGCAAAGAAAACCTATCTGCTGTTGCCCTAAGACGCCACTAGGCGTAATGGCCACTGACTGCTTTGACGGTCGGTGGCTAAGGATGGAAGAAGAAGAAGAAGAAGAAGAATTTTGTCCATATATGATGTTTAAAAACAGGCAGAAAACATATTTATGGTAAAAATCTTGTGGTGCATGTGTAAAATTGTTTTAAATTGGCCAAAGAATATTTTAAACTGCTATTTGAACTACTGCAAGTCTTATATGGAGCTAATAAGTTTGCTTTTTATCACATAAAGTGCTAACATCAGGACATCTGACTATAATAAAACAAGTGCATCAGGTGCTTTTGAGAGAATAATGGACCATATCTGAAGCATCATTCAGGTCATGGGACAGAAACAGTTAACTAGATTGAAAAGTGTGTTGTAGAAATTACAACTATGAGGCAAACTATAATTACATCTGTGACACAAACTATAATTACATATGTGACACAAACTATAATTACATCTGTGACACAAACTATAATTACATCTGTGACACAAACTATAAAACTGATAATATGTCTGCATATCTTATAAAGAGAAAAGAATAAGTAAAAAGAATTATTTTGGTACTTTATGAAAGTCAGCTTCTATAAAATGATACAGGTTACATGTAATGACTGAGGATCTGAAATGTACTTAAAAGGAGTCTGAAAGCGGTGACTTTTATTGAAACATTAATAAGACACAGATTGTGAATCCCCTTTTTCTTAGAGTTTATTGTTTTAGATATGCTGCAAGCTGAAAAAAATGGAAACAATTTTCTTCACCACCACTAGGATCTTTGAAAGAGCCTTTCCTGTGGCAGAATATGTTGTTTACATTTTGAAACATCTTCTTCTTAGTCTTCTTTATTTGCACCTGATTATAGACTATGTTTCTGTTTAAAAAACATGGCAAAGGTACTCGCTTTAAAACAATGAAATATGTACCTGATTCATAATACTGAAATACTTTTACTTCTGCTGGTTTGGGACTGGATACAGCCAGATCTCTGTCCTGCTCAACATCAATGCTGAACACTCTGGGCTTTGTAGCGAACTAAAGTGACAAGGATATGAAAATGTAACGACTTAGACATATAAGCAAAAAACAAAGACTTACTGTCTATGCAGTGCATAACAACTTTTGGCATTAACCTTGTTGCTATACTGTTTTGTTATGTGTCATTATCATTTTAGTGATAACTGTTAACAGCATGAAATTATATTTTACGTAGAAGCAAACGCTGTTAATATGAAGTGAATAAATGCTTCAATAAAGTTTGTTCAAGTAAGAATCTGGAATACGAAGAACAAGAAAAGCAGCAATGAAGAACTTTCAGAAATGGGTGCTTGTGCACAAGAGAAGGATTCAAATGGTATGACAAGATAAACAATGTGGAGCTGATGGGAAGAACCAGACAAATGCCAGTTGAATAAGAGATGAGGAAAACACTGAGAAAACCAGCTGGTAGCATTACAAGACAGTACTTTTTCTGGAATTTCCAGGTTAAGAGAAAATAAGTGACCCAAAACACACAGGGAAAGGAGTTGGAGACAAACTCATAACAAACAGAGAATACATTGAAAGGCCTTACAAGGTAATAGGCCAAGAAGGTTTAATGGGAAAAGTAATGCCTGATTGTATCATGACCTTTTAACTTCCTGCAAAACAATTGGCTTCAACAAATATTTAATTTTGCACCAAAATTTTAATAAACAAGCCCTGCTGCCTTACTTTGTTTTCCCACCATATGTTTACCTTCTTTATTAAATTCCTTCATTTATTCATTCAATACCCTTCCACTTAATGTAAAGCTTAGGCCTTCAAAATATTGATGCCAAGTCTTTCATCTCCATCTTCATCTCCATCTCCAATTCCCTTCTCAATGTGCTTTTGTAGTCTCCCTTTATTTCTCTTACCCTGGGGATTTTAAAACAAGGGCTGCCTTGTGATGCTTTCAGGTGGTGTCCTCAATGTATGTCCTTAACCCATGACAAACTCTTGACCTCACCTCTTGTTCCACTAATATTCATCTGGTTTTTGTTGTTCTCCATGTTTCACAGCCATTCAATGTAACTGTCATGACATTTGAATTGAACATTCTGATTTTTGTGTTGGACTTGATTTCTTTTTATCTCCATATATTTCTCAATGCAATGAAAGCTGTTCTTGCTGTTTGTATTCACATTTTCAAATCATCGTCCACTCCTCCAACTTTATCTAGAAAGGTAATAATGATGATTATAAATGTGTAATTACAGCCCATTCTGGAATCATATTTTATTACAAGCATTAATGCATAGGAGCAGTGGTTAATGCACTGGCTTCCTAACTCGGTGGTCCATGGTTCGATTCCCAGGTGAGGCGGAATATTTTAGACAGCAAACAGCTCTGGGGTCGACCCAGCCTCATGAATTGGGTACCAGAGCAACTCTGGGAAGGATAAGGCAGCCGGCGTGATGCTGACCACACCACCCCTAGTGTGCCGATGGTCAAGAAAATATGGGCATAACACCATATTCCCAATATGCCTCAATGGGCGTGTAACGGGATCCCCCTATTAATGCATACAGATAGAGTGTATCTGTAACAAGTAAACATGAAACTGGTAATAATTTCTATGCATATTTCACACAGACAAACAAAAAATGTGAATGTGGTGTTTCATATAAATAAAAACATGGGTAAAGGTAGTCCCATAGCAGATACTGCCATTGGGAGTGAAGTGTTAGAGACTTCCCCATAAAAGGTCCAACTTTTTTATGAGGTGGAGTGACCTCACTAACTTTTGCCTTCCCGATCTCAAAAGCAGGGTCAGGTACCCATTTACTGCTGGGTTGACTGGAGTGTGAAGCTACCAGGCTCCAATCCCAGAACCTGATAACTCTGAAGCGAGAGGAAAATGCTCTAACTGCTAGACAATAAATGGATAGACTGAAAAAAATATTATAAACAAATGCTTAAATGCTGCATCTTATATTTTATTTTTAAATTATCATTTCAGCAAATAATGTATAAAATTCTATAATTACCATCACATATATAACTAAATTCCAGTCATTACCTCATCAAAATAAAGTGTCAGAACACCCTCCTCCTCACTGTGTTCAAGTCTCTTGATTCCAAGAACTGGAAACTGGCTCTTCAACTGAAAACATTTTAAAAATGAAAACAATAACTATCACTAAGGAGTATCTTTATATTCTTTTCTTACGATAACATTTTTTTTTACAAATAAACAGTCACCGTAAATGAATCACTAAAAAAATAAAATCACACCCTAGGAACTTACAAGTTATTCCTTTCTGTAATATGCACCACACTGTTTAAGATTACAATGAAAATTATAATTCATATTATTTTAATTATTACATATTATCTTTGCAGTGTAACAATAATTAGCTCATATTTTGTTTTATGCCCTATAAATACTTTCATCCAAAAAAGTGGAAGCACAAATTTTCCACATACAAAAATGACATTCAATAGCCAACCATATTTATCACAACATGCTAACCGTTGTCAAAGACTGAGGAATAGGAGACCAGCTCGTAACCATCTTAATAGTGACAAGACTCATTCCATGAACAAATTCTGGATTTCCTTTTCTCCTACATGAAGAGAGAATGTATACATTATGTTCTGTAAATGCATAAAGAAGCTAACATGGAAATAAAAGCAATTAAATGATGGCTCATTAAAGACAAAAATAGAAATCTGCTTAGCTTATGAAGAGCATATGCATATAATTTTTTTTTTTTCGAAGCTAAGAAAACTACAAAAATAAAAATAATGTACATTTTGTTAATGTTCTCTTGCCATTTCTAGATCTTATTCTTCTTTCTCCCTTTTGTATCTTTTTAATATACCTAAAGTTAATTATCAAAGCAAATGAAAGAACATCATGCATTAAAGTAGACGAAATACATGACACATTCATATAATTAATTTTAAAAAACTTCACAAAAGCTGTAAATGCGCAGGCAATTAGAGAAATGAGTGTGAGCCACTAGAAAACATATAGAAATAGGAAAGGCTTGCTGGGGTGAAATGTATTTACAGAGACATCTAGCTGCTTTCTTTCCGATAGGAAAACACTGGCTTCAGGACAAGGTGAATGTAAACAAATACAATTTAGCTTACCCCACAGAGATGGAAATTGTTCGTCTGTCACACTTGTCAATGTCATGCTGATATTTCTTGGATGTGACTTTCAGGTGAAAGCTTGGTTTCTCATCTCCCTGCAGATCCTTTGGTTGTTTGTTATAGTGGACACTGGACTGAAAATAGCCAAAACCACTCTCTTTATAAATCTCTTTGTTAACTTAAAAAAAAAGCCTATAACAAATATCTAAAAAAAAGAGGTCATTGTTAAGTCAAGTCAATTACTGTGCCTCAAAGTGTAGATGATCATGTCCCTCCACAGATCTCAGTTTTCAATTTGTTCATCAGTTCTGTTTTTATCTCCTCCACGCCATAGTGCCAAACTATCCCCTGTTTATTCTCTCTGTTTTTTTTTCTACTTCTCTTTCTCTCTATTTTTCCCCTGGTAATGATTTTTTTGTTATACTGTTCTTCTCATCGCTTGCCCAATGAAGACTGACTGCCTTCTTATATCTATTATTATATTACTGTTCCATCAGAAAAAGCGGAACTCGCGTAAGCTGAATTTTGGTTAAGTCGAAGCAATTTTGCAGGTCCCAGACAGAAGTCTTCTTTGATAGAAACTCTTGATAAGCATCTCAGATAAGCCAAAATATTTCAGATGGCCAAAGCGGCTTCTGCTCATCCAGGCTGCGCTGTACTTTCTTCATTCTTCTCTTCCAAGTATCATTCCTGGTGGCATAGGCAATCATGTATCTCCACAACTTCCTGTTACTATTTGTCATTTCTGTTGTTGACTTCTTTCCATGGCATGATGTCTAACTGTCCAGTCTCTTGTCTCTTTTCTTTCAATCTGTTCTGTTGAAATGATATATTCCAGCTTTTTTCTTCTTATAACATGCCTAGATTGCTTATTTCTAACATGAGGAATAAGCTTCTTATTAGTGCAATGGTCTCTTTCAGGACATTCTTATTACTCATTTTAGCTGTCCATGGTTCATTAGCTCTTCTCAATTAGTCTTCATTTGTTATTACCATTCTCAATCTTAATTATTTCTCTTCTCAATCACTCTTCATTAATAATCTTAAATGGGAGGGGGGATGAGAGGAAAGGAAGATGTGTGAAAGCTTGGTGAGGTTTGGGTTGCTATTTAATTTACTATTTATTAGTCATTTGTAATATGTATTACTAGAATCTCATTAGACCTTTAGCTCATCTCTCTCACTAGACTTTTAACTCATCTCTCTCACTACACCTTTAATTCATCTCTCTCATTACACCTTTAACTCATCTCTTCCCCTGGGTTCCAAACAGCAGCAAACTTGGTCAAAATATAAGCCTACCTGCACAAGTGCACATCCTACTCCTGTTGTAGTGACTGTGAGTTCATTAGGCAGAACTGGAATATGTGCAGACTGAAGAAGTAATGTGGTTTCTTCTTTCTCTGACACACTGAAGGATTTACTCAACTGTTTTCCAGAAACTGAGATCTCAAGTTCAGTGCCTTCTGTGTATGTTAAGCTTGCAAATTCTGCCAAGGCTTGAAGTCCAACAACTGTGTCCTTGAGAGTAAAAGTTGACAACTAATTATGCATTTTAGTTTTAGCATAGCAAGATATTTCAGTTAACAACATCAACAGCACACAGAAACAACAGAAGTGGGCTTTACATAAGGCTAAAGAACTACCATATTACTATTTTAAAAAAAACAATAATCTTTTATCTTAAATATGATCACAGCCTGTGAAGCACATGGAAGATTCTAAATGCAGTAAGTTAGACACAGCCCGTTTAGTTTATTAGGATTTCTATGAAGAGTTCAAGAAGAAACTTCTTTCATGCATTTACTTTAAAGTGATAATGTTTTTTCATGCATGTAGCTGGCCACCATGCCATGTAAAATAACCTGCTACTGAAACAACTACTGTAAAAGCACATGAAATGCTTTGGTGAAGGTTTCCTGCAAGGAGCTAACAGCAATAGTGGCCCCCTTATCTGTATAACAGTAGAATTACGTTAGGCACAGCTAGGAAGGAAATTGTTTCATAGGTTTACATAAGCACAAGTTCCACACGGCCAAGTTATAACCAAAACAGTATTCCTCATAATCAGGATGTACAACAACTTTCCAAATTACTAACCAACACAATTAAATCAACCACAGTAATATAAACTCAGACTATGGGATACTTGTCCCACTGCCTGTAGGAAAGTTGGAGAGTGTTCAGGACGCAAATTCCAGCAGTAAATGCACACATTTATTAATTTAGCACATATCAGCAAAACTGTCAGGCATTTTAATTTTACCTGTAAATCTTTGCAGACGCAATATACAGAGATAATGAAATTGTTTATAGCAAGAGTCATGCACTTATATTTTTAAAATATTTATCTTGTCAAGTTTGATTTTAAAAATCATGTAATTACTTCCTTCAGAAGTGTGTTCTTAAGATGTCTTTTTTTTTCAAGATGACAATTAATTCTCAAGAATGCACCATTAAAGAAAGCAGAAAATTTCTGAATTCAAATATATTTAAATACTCTGGCACGTTAATAACATCAGATGGGAGATGCATTTCAGAGGTGAAGAGTAATAGCTCAAAAAAAAGCACCATTCTATAAAATAAAAAGAATTATTTGCAACAAAACTGTTAATCGCAGTAAGACAGTTCTTCAGTGCTTTACAGAGCCAATCCTGTCCTATGGAATGTAATCATGGACAACTGGCAGACAAGAAATAAAATCCCATGAGGCCACATAGGTGTGGTTTTACAGAAGAATGTTAGGAATACCAGGAAGAGCTAAATATGAGTAGTGAGGATGTCTTGAAAGAATCCTGTGCACAAAGAAAGCTGATTATTCATATTAGAAGGATGCAAACTACTTCCTTTGGAAATGTTATGAGAAGAGAAAAAGCATAATCTATTGTGGTAACAGGAAAGAATGAAGGAAAAAGTAGACAGAAGATGATAAAGATAGACAATGCTGAACAGTTTAACATCATGGCATGGAGAGAAATCAACAACAGAACTGATAAAGAGTACTTGGGACAGGTAGTTGTGGACAGACATTATCACCCATACCAGCTGGCATGGTATTTGATGATAATGATCATAAACTATATCCTGCTTGTGTGCCATCCCTGCTTTAAAGAATAAGGTCATTATCCTTTATTTTAACTTTCACAGCATTTAATTCACTACCTGAGTTGATGAGAAACCACCACTAGGGTTCCTTTGTTGAGACAACCACATTGCAATATTATGTGTGCGTTCAACTGCTCGTTTTCCAAAAAGGTTAAGGTAGGCCATTAAAGCATAAGCAGTCATTTCTACTTCAGCAGAAGGAGCCGCATAATAGAACCATGTGTTCACAGGTTTAGGTTTGGAGGTTTCTCTGCTCCAGTATTTCAATGAACCTGAAAATCAATATTTTAGACTAGTTCATTTTGACATAACAACCAAATGTTAACCCCTTTGCAAATTTTACCCCCAAGTTGTTGAATAATTAATTATTAAAAAGCACTTTAATAAAGTTTATACTATGCTTTAATGATTTTTAGTGAATAGTTATTTCTATTTGAACATTCAAAGATTCTTTATAGCACTTTTTAATGATTTTTAAAATGAAATCATCATTCTGAGACCCTTTATAACAGTCTGTCTTGAAGGGAATTCCGTGAATTAATCTATGCCCTCAAAACAGAGTCATACAAATAAATATAAAACTACAACTTCCTACTAATTCTCATAACTTAAAAATCACAGCATTGCATATATTTCAAAGTTGACTACAAGATTTTTTTTGTTAATGTGAAAATATGCAACACTTAGCATGATATTTCTACTTGAGATTTACATTATACTTTTTTCTGACTTCTACAAGGACATTTGATAACACCTATAATTATATAAATTATGAAGAAGGATGGCATTAATAGCTTACCATTTCTTTGGGCTTTTGATTCTAGAACAGTCAAAACTTGATGACCAATTCTGTTGTTAGGCTGATGTAATGAGTTGGCATATGCCACAAGTGCTAAAGTGTAGGGATCTATCTTTCCTTTTTGCTGTTGAAAATCATTGTTGATGCATGACAGTGCATCAGAAATAACGGGTTCCTGTTGAACAAAAAGAGACTGCCAGATCAGTGGTGTATTTAATCTCAGGAATCATCTATGGTAGTTGGTTTATGTAAATAAACAAAGTGCTGTCTGCCTAACCATAATGAAACAATGTCTTTTTTATCAATTAAAATATTGTTTAAATACATATGAGGATACAAAGAAATAACAAGCCTTCTGCTGCCTCAGACATGCTGCATGAGGCTATAAACATGAGGCAATGCATTGGACTAGCAACCTCATCACATAAAACACACTGCTACAGATATCACCAATGCAAGAGCACTTGACTGCTAAATGCAGGTTTCCTACAAGGGTTATGGCTGGAGCAGTGGCTTTACGCTCCATAAGGTGCAAAATGAATAACATTTAGCACTGTTGATGCACTATGGACATTGAACACTATGAGCTAAAAGCAAACTCCGCCTTATCTTTAAAACACCTTTATATCTTTAATCATCATCAGTTATCTCATTGATCCCAATGCAGCATGCAGCCACCAGTGCAGCTGGTCCAAATGCAGGAAGCCTGCTTAAAAACAATAATGTGCTCCTGCAGTAGTGTTTTCTGGTGCAATTAGTTTTACGTGATGAGGTTGCCAGCCTCATGCTAGTCACCTGCTATAGTACGTCTGACACAGCAGAAGTTTTATTCTTTCTTAAGTTTTGTAGCTTTTATAGCTCATGTTAAAAAGTCAGACCAACAAAAAAAAAACACAGGTGTAATGTATATACACCAGTAAGCTGAAAATGGTGTAATGTGTGTGTGTGTGTGTGTGTGTGTGTGTGTGTGTGTGTGTGTGTGTGTGTGTGTGTGTGTGTGTGTGTGTGTGTGTGTGTGGGTGTGTGTGTGTGTGTGTGTGTGTGTGTGTGTGTGTGTGTGTGTGTGTGTGTGTGTGTGTGTGTGTGTGTGTGTGTGTGTGTGTGTGTGTGTGTGTGTGTGTGTGTGTGTGTGTGTGTGTGTGTGTGTGTGTGTGTGTGTGTGTGTGTGTGTGTGTGTGTGTGTGTGTGTGTGTGTGTGTGTGTGTGTGTGTGTGTGTGTGTGTGTGTGTGTGTGTGTGTGTGTGTGTGTGTGTGTGTGTGTGTGTGTGTGTGTGTGTGTGTGTGTGTGTGTGTGTGTGTGTGTGTGTGTGTGTGTGTGTGTGTGTGTATACAGGGTGTCCATAAAGTCTCTACAATTTAACAAATTTATTACAAAGGCAAATGAAAAGACAAATATGTGGAAATTATTAGAAAATGAGAAGTAGATATTGAAGTTTTTTTTGCCTCATTTAATACACCTCTATATGAGCACCATTAGTTGCACGAAGCACATCAAGATGGTACTCGATTTCTTGCCATGTTCGCTGTAGCATAGCCTCATCAATTGTGGCAATGGAATCAGTGATCTTTTGCTTTAGGTCAGTGATGTCCCATATCTTTGTTCGATACATGATATCTTTAACATAACCCCACAGAAAGAAGTCCAGGGGAGTGATATCTGGTGAACGAGGTGGCCAGGGAATTGTGCCATCCCTTCCAATCCACCGGTCTGGAAATGTTTGATTTAGGAACCCACGAACATGCAGTCCCCAATGTGGTGGTGCACCATCTTGCTGGAAAATGATGGTTGGTTGAAGGTCATCTAGTTGTGGTGCCACATATTCAGTCAAAGGTCAAGGTAAACATTTGCAATAATTGATGTCTCGTTGAAGAAAAATGGACCAATGATTCGACTGCACATGATCCCTAGCCACACATTCACCTTTGGACTATCTCGGTGAAGTTCCCTAGTCACATGGGGGTGTTCTGATCCCCAGATTCTCACATTATGTGTGTTCAAGGTATGTGATTAAAAACTTTGATAACCACGGAGTACATAGAACAAATCTGATTAAGATATCTCATCAATTGCCTTTGTAATAAATTTGTTAAATTGTAAAGAGACTTTATGGACACCCTGTATATCAGCAAGCTCAAAATAAGCAGTTTTTCCTGCTTTATGATCAAGGAATATAAAAAAATTAATAAATAATGACAACATATGATGGAATCTACCAACCTAGCTGGAACATGTACAGCTTAAAACAGAGAAAGCTATGCCAGATACTGAGTTTAAATGTTATGCCATTAATGTTTATAGTAAAAATTAAATAAAATTATGTTTTTTAACTGTCATTATTGCTTGGTATTTTGCATATAGAAACTGCCATTACTGAAATTAATACACTATCATATTCTGCTAACTTGTGGAAACAAATAGCAAACTAAGCAGTTGTTAAACACAGTTATTGCAAGTGATTCTATACTCACTAGCTAAAATATTTTTACTTAAACTATGATTTAAAACAAGTTAATACGTATAAAGGTACAGCAGAATAAGAGTTGGACATATGCCATGTGGAATAAGAGATGAGAAAAAAATGCTGGTGATGGATAGGACCCACACTGAGGAAACTTGCCTATAGCATTACAAGGCAGCCCTTGATCTGGAATTCCCAGCCTATGAGGGGTGGAGAGAGAGATCAGAAAACCATAGAGAAGAAAACTGTAGACAGAAATGAAAGGAATAAAGAAGACATCAAAAGACCTTGAGCAGATGGCACAAGACAGGAAGACGTGTCATGAATTTCCTAAAGGTCTATCCTCTGTAGGGAGCTGAAGCATAATGATAATAAAAGGTTCAATCAATCAATCAATCAATATCATTTAGCTCCCCAAGAAGCACAAGTCCTCCTGTCCTGTGCCATCTGCTCAAGCTCTTTCCACGTTGTCCGCATCTTTTTCACTTCTGTCTCCAGTTTTCTTCTCCATACGTTTCATGGTCTACCTCTGCCTCTTTAACCCTGGGGGTTTCAGAACAAGGTTTGCTTAGTAATGCTATACACAGGCTTCCTCAACATGTGTCCTATCCATCGCCAGCGTCTTCTTCTCAGCTCTTGTTCCACTGACACTTGTCTGGCTTTTGTCATCAGTTCCACATTAGTGATCTTGTCATCAGTTCCACATTAGTGATCTTGTCATCAGTTCCACATTAGTGATCTTGTCATCAGTTCCACATTAGTGATCTTGTCATACCATTTTAATTCTTATGCAAGCCCACATTTATGAAAGTTCTCATTTGAAAGGTTAAGAATATATAAAAATGTTTATTAAAATTCACAGGTACTTACAGATGTACTGACATTGGCACTTAATAAAGCAATGAGTATGTAAGCTGTCAGGGCAGTGTTGGATTCTGTGTCCTTGTCAGCTCCCAGTCCACCCATCATGTAAGACTGGAGCACCTTGCCTGTCTCTCTGAAACAACCTGTTTCTAACTGGCTACGCCGCAAAAATTTCAAGCTCAAGTTCAAATCCTTTTCATCTATGTAGATATATGGTCTTGCTTGAGCAAATGATTTGACAACAAAACCAGTGAGCCAAACACTGCCTCTAGGATCATTCTTCCCAAAAGCACTGTAGGAGCCATCTGGATGCTGGTATGTTAGTTCCCTTTGATATCCTGCAGATCAAATCATGAAAATATTCAAAGCACTGAAAGCTGTTGATTGCATTAATTATATTCTTATTAACTCTTAAATTACTAGTGAATGATATTCCAACTTCAATGACTGTTCTATCAGGATAACAAGCTGATATTATGGCCTTTAGTTTTTGTTTAGTTTGTAGTGCTATTCTGCAATTTTAATAACCATATAACATAATTTTCTTTAACATCATGACGTGACCAAATATGAACACTTTTACTTGTTAATTTGCAGTTAGTCAGTGCATATTTTCAAAGCTTCAAAATGACTATGCCCACCAGCTCTGGCAGATTTCATGGCTGAACTCACACCAAGCAAGAAATTTATTTGAAACAAACTCTAGATAAAGAAACTAATTCAGATTGTTGTTATTATGCATGACAATGAAGATGAATCAGATTATCAATAGGAGTCTGAAACAGAGTCACATGACAGTGCCCATGATATGACAGCTGAGATATAAGAAATGGAGTTATGGAGACTAGACAACATAATAAGATTGCTACAAATTTAGAGCCCATATCTAAGCCAAAAAGAAAATGAAATTATGAGTAATGATAATGTTTTAACGTAAGATTTTGCAAGTACACTAACACTGCATAAATGATAATTTCCTTTAATCTCATTGATGAATGTCAAAATTCCCTGCTTTTAAATGTCAAAAACCAGTGTTGGCAAAGCTGCAAAAATAATTATTTCCTGATGATTTTCACATTTAAAAAAATGCATTATACTTGTATAGAATATTTATGTATATGAAAATTTAGAATTGTTTCTTTAAATATTTACCTGACGGCAGTACTTTAATCATTAACTACCGAATTGAAAAACACACTGTGGCCGAATACAATTTTTTTCCCCATTTTCATCCTGAAGGTGTTTGCACAAAGTAAGCTGTAGTTTTCGTAATTGTTTACATATTTTTATGAATTACACGTCATTTTAAAGATAAATAAATGTACTATTACAATAAGCACCATTTGTAAATTTAATAGAGGTTGTTGCTATTTAACGGCTGTCCGATGGCCGAGGATTTGCAATATTTTCACAATTATAACTGCTTGCGCCCCATCTCTATCACAATCACTATTTCAATCATTGTGCACACCATTTTCACTCTTGTCCTCATCGCTAGATCTATCAGTCAATTGTTGAAACATGATTCTAGCCTATTCAGCCGTTAGACAAGATGTACAAGCATTTTTTGTGGTCCTATCACTAGTTGCCACGGTAAACAGTTTTACACGATTTGGTAACTAACCCAAAACGCTGAAAAATATGAACATAATATCAATTTTCCAGCGTTCAACAACAACCATGCTTTGGGAATTTGTTTTCCGATGGCAACTTAAAATCTCGAACCAGATCAGAAAGTGTTTCAGTACATTTTTCATCCGTTTTATTACTAAAATTAGATCAACACTCTAAGCGGCTCGCGGTCCAAATGATAGGATTTCAAAAGCCGGTCCCACTGGCTCGTGGTAGTTAATGTGTTAACTTGGCAAGCTCCGTTTTTTTAAATTATTGTTTCATTACCTTCTTATTTCAGTCTAAATTTTTCCTTACACTAATAATTTGTTTTAGAAAACATCTTTTTTTACAATATGCAAAAAAAAAATTACACACCTTATGTTCACTGCTATGTATAACAATAAAGATATTTACGTACACAAACATGTAAGTGCTAAATATCTCTCTATTAACATATACCAGGTTGGACTTTTCTGCTACGGCAACACTTAATTCTTTCTTAGCAGCAGAAGAGTTAAACTGATTTTATAATTCTTTTGTTTTTAGCATTGGTCAAGTGCAATAAAAAAAAATTAATCATAATTTTATATCCACAAGTAGTTTGTATCATAAATTAATGGGAACATAAAAGATTATTGAGATGGATCATGGCTAGTGAACATACCAATTTCCATATACTTCACAGCCTTTTCTTGAATCTCTTTTGAAATTTTGCCAATGCTGGTAAGGTACTTGAGGACAAGGATATTGGGAACAAAGCCAATCATATTTTGCTCTCCACATCCAACTGGCATTCTGACTAAGTTGTCCAGGTTGCTCAAGGCTGGGCCCATAATGTCACCTGCAGTTATAAACAAGAGTAACACACATGAAACATGACAAATATAGAGATCATGAAACATGACAAATATAGAGATCATGAAACATGACAAATATAGAGATCATGTAACATGATAAATATAGAGATCATGAAACATGACAAATATAGAGATCATGAAACATGACAAATATAGGGATTGTTCATTTGTATGCTACTGTAAAATATCATCATCATCACCCTTCAGCTACCCAAGGAGCACAGGCCTTCAACAACTTTTACCAAGGCTTCCTGTCCCGTGCCATCAGCTCAAGGTTTTTCCATGTCTTCTTCATTCCTTCCATGTCTGTCTGCAGTTCTCTTCTCCACATCTTCCACTACCTCTCTTACCCTGGAGATTCCAGAACAAGGACTGCCTTGTAATGCTGTCAACAGGTTTCCTAAATGTGTGTCCTATCCATCACCAGCCTCTTCTTCTCATCTCATGTTCCACTTCTCTGGTACTTGTCAACATTTTCATTTTAGTGATCTTGTCAAACCACTTTAATCCTTCTATTCTATGCAAGCACCCATTTATGAAAATCAGTAGCTTTTTTTATAGTCGTTTTTGTTATTCTCCATGTTTCAGAGCAATACAATAGGACTGACTTACATTACTGTAAAATACAGGGTAAATAAAATTTTCAGTTGTCCCTTGTGGGAAATGTAAGAGTAGAAGTGTATACATTATGGCACTGAGAAGTCCTGCACAGACTTCACTCACTCTTCACTTTCAGTACCATCAGATGACAAGTATATGTAACAGACTACAGCTGTGAACATTTAGTAACTAGGTGTAGTTATCATTTCTATAAAGAGCATCAAGACTCTGCATTTTTTTAATAATCTTGAGAAATCTGTAATGGTTACAGTTTAAAAAATTATGTTGTTTCTCAAAGTAACATTCATATGATTTCTCAACCACACATTCATCAAACCCATCACATACATTTTGTTGCTCAGGCCAAGTAATGTGAAATAATAATAAATTACATGGTGAAACACTATGAAATATTGTGTTGCTACATTAGTTTTCAAAATACTTAAGAACTCAAAGCTAGATCTCTGAAAGTAATTTTAAAAAGCCCAATTTCATGCATAATCACTGAATAAATTAGGATTTTATTCCCACTAATTACCACAACTGTACCCATCCACATGAGACTATGCTGGTAAGGTACTTGCTTAAACAAAAGCATGTGCTGCTGAACTGCCCAGGACTCTCCATAAGAAGAAGAAAGATATTACTAAGTTCTATACAATCTCAAACACTCTATACAGCATCACTCAACAGCTACAGAACACATGCCAATTCTTTGACTTATTTCAAATGCTGAAGTTTCTAGCCCCACATACAACATTATCTTAGTCGTCCCTGCACATGCCTGGTGAAAACAGTGACCCAACTACAAAGTTGTAACATAAAGCTTCACATTTAAACAAAAAAAATTACACAAAGCAAAACATAATATAAATTACTTATAACATAGTATAACATTACATAAGGTACAACATGAAAATCAAACCGGCACATTAAACTGTTTGCTTTCACAAGAAAACTCATCAGTATCAGAGGATGACTGGGTGCTACAACAGCAAAAAATGTTTTTTTTTACTCACCTATCACTTTCACTTCCCCTCTAGCAGAGTTTTTCACCATCTCTCCATCTGCAGGTAAGGGAAGAATGACAGTCTCCTGGTTTGGTTCATCAGCTAAAAATAAAAAATAAATAAGTATGTGAGTTTTATTTGTGATTTCAGAATGCTTTAATGGAAGCACTTTATATATATATATCTGAGACCATATTTATGATGATGTCTATGCATGATCTGTCGAAATAAGCAAATTTATATTTTTTGTTTTACCAGACAATAAGCCTATTTTTACTATGCTGAATATCTGTTTTAGTGTTTTCAGATTTTTTAAATGTTACTAAGGCTTTTTAAAATGTGCTTAAATTTGTACTGTTTCATTATTTTCAGGCCGTATAATATTTATTTACTTTGTATGTATTTAACTTAATACTTTCTTTCTTCCTCTTCTGTTTTGTTTATTGTTCCTGATGAAGACCTTGTGGCTGTAATGGAGGATTAGGCAGTTCTCTTTATCTATGCATTATCTTTTTTTTTTTATAACTCCATTACATTTCAGTGCCTATTTGCATTATCCAAAAGTGTATTTGTTTTTCATTTCTTACATAAACATTGATTCTTGTTCATTACTTTACTTCAGTATTTATAACTGTTTTTGGCTGGTTGTCCATTTCTGCTCTGGAATCAACTCCTTTACACTTTTCTGGCTAAATGTAACAATTTTTAAAAGTTTCAGTCAATTTACATCACCAGGAAATAAATAATATACACATAAAGGTATGTTTCAGGCATTCGTGAGAATAATACGATTATTATTTATACCTTTATGCATGTATTATTTATTACTGTTTACAGGCCTTGGGTTTTCCTCTTTATTTGTTTAACATCACCAGAACGTTTTATGATATTTGGCTAAGAATTGCATAAAATACTTGCATCTCTGTACCTTTAGAACAAATGTATGAAGTATGTGTGTACTGCTGCTCCACTCCCTCAGCCTGAAAGTTTAAAAATATATTTCTCTGGTTAGTTAAGAAAATTTACAAAACATTTTCAGAGCACAAACTGAAATAAATAAGCTAATAAAAAGGAATACAAAATAAATAAGGCAGTAACAGAATTATCAACTCAATTCCTCAAGAAGTTAAAATGCAGGAGTTTTCACATGTTAGCCATAACTCTTAAATACTAGCTAACGTTATATCGGCTCTGATGACTGTTTAGTACAGACCGTATGAATATTCCGGCTTTTCTTTGCTTGGTACTGAAAGAGTTAATTATATCTTCTGACCATGACTTATGCTTTAAAAAACCATCCATGTGATTCCTGGGGGTCCCTAGGGATATAAAATAAAAAATGACAACTCCCCCCCCCCCCCCCCCAAAAAAAAAATGAGAAAGCATTTGCTATGTTAGACGTTTGTGATATTGAACTTGGTAAGTTTTATACAATAATAATAAATAGCTTGGCAGTATTTTCATCATATTTTCAGGATGATGTTGCATTATAACAATCATAATAAATAAAGGCCTTAGTGATTTGATAAAAAAAATGTATTTATGATTTTGAATAATTTATCAAATTGTTCGAAATTGATCAATTAATCTTCAACTAAAGAAATTTGATAATCGATTAAGATTTTTTTAATCAATCCCAGCCCTAAAATAATGAAATAAATAATGTAGCATAGAAACTGGACACCAAAAACAAATTACGACAGGCCCTTACCTTTACAAGCATCTGACGTTTGACTGCGTCTGACAGTCCTACATATGTAGTGTCCACATCTACTGTGTTCCCACACAGGCCAGGTACAATTTCAGCCTGCAAATACAAGCCAAAATATTATACATACGTGTACAATCCTGTTATAACTGCCCCGTGTAGTTCGCAGGGGTTTCTGAAAAGATGAAGAAAGTACAGGACTACTGCTGTATGTTGTAAGAGGTAACTAATATAAGGATGAGAATAGTAGGCCCTACTGGCAACCTCAACTTGTAAAAAAATTACTACAGAAACCATCACTGCAGGATCATGTGCTTTGATACAGGCTTCCTCAAGGCAGCCATCTTTAGTGGTGGATCCATTCTCCATAAAGAGAACAATATATGATAATAGTGATACTGTTATAACTTAGAAATAAGAAAAAGAAGAAAACTACACTATAAGCTGTTATTTATATCCGAGATAAATGGGGTAACAGTGAAAGTCATACCAAGAAACAGACACAAACGCAGACAACACAGTATTCTTCAAATTAATTATTGTAGTAGTAGCAGATGTGAATAGACTAGCAGCAAGGATGTAGTAGTGTTAATGGCATTTTCTCCAGGAGTTAAATTTGTCACATTTCTTATACACCATTTATCCATGAGCCCCTTGTACCCCCCGGCAATATCTTCTGAGACATAGAAAGAATATTACTACTGCTCCCTCAAGCATGTTGTACAAGTTGACTAATGTGAGGAAATCCGCCTAGGCCGGTCCCAAGCCCGGATGAAAAAGGAGGAGGGCGGCCTGCTTGGAGGCCCCTCCACCATGCAAAGGCACAACAGGCCAATCACCTGTTTGCTTTAAATCACGATTATGCGAACTACAAGAGAGAAAACCAGACTGATTCTGCAGGCGATGAACTGGAATGGACTACGACTTATAGAACTTGGAACACAAGAAATATAAATGGAAAAGAAGAGGAGCTGGTGGAAGTGATGTGGAAAGCAAAACTAGAAATCCTGGCTATAACGGAAACGAAGAAAAAGGGACAAGGAGTCATGGATCTTGATGGCGACACGCTGCTCTACAATGGTGTACCCACATCTGAAAGAGCTAAAGCGGGCGTGGGTTGCATTGTGGCCAAAAACCAAAAAGATAGTATCAAGGGATGGAACTTTGTCTCGGAGCGCATTATGGTTGTAAAACTGAAAGAAGGAGAAACCATAGTCAACCTGGTCATAGTGTATGAGCCAAATGAGGATGAGAGAGCAGAGGTCAAGGAGGAATTCTTTGAGCTGCTTCAAAAGACAGTGGATGACTGCCTAGATGAAATTATCATGCTCAGAGATTTCAATGCCAGAGTTGGAAATGACCATGCTAGATGGGGTGGAGTTATTGGAAGATATGGAGAAGATACTCTCAATGACAATGGAAAGCGACTCCTTAGATTCTGCAGTGAGCAGAATCTGATCATTACAAACACAAAGTTCTCCCATAAGCACATACATGCATACACTAGATGTGAACCAACAAAGAATGAGAAGTCAGTGATCGACTATGCCATAGTTAGGAGGAGCTCATTCAAATATGTCCGGGATGCTAGAGTCTGGAGGGGGCCGGAGATTGGAAGTGATCACTACCTGCTTACAATACAAAGAACAACTGAAAGAGTTTCACAGCCAAGGAACTGCCCAACATCACACAAGAAACTAAGTAAATGAACGGGAGAAATGAGCATTAAGACCTACAAGCTGAGAGAGCCAGAAATTAAGACCAGATATCAAGGGCTTATTGCTACAGCAGTGAGAAACACATAAGAACAACCTGATGACTTGGAAACCCTCTGACTTAAATTCAAGGACATCATAAAGACAGCTGCTGCAGAAGCATGTGGTGAAGTCCGACTTGGGAACAAGAGAAAGAGAACACCTTGGTGGACAGAGGAAGTCAAAGAGAAAATAAGAGAGAAGAAAATGGCATGGAAACAATACTTAGGAGCTAAAAACACAGCAGGACAAATAGAGAAATATAGAGAATATGTGACACTCAGAACAGAAGCAAAGAACAAGGTGCTAGCAGCAAAACAGAAGTCCTGGGAAGAATTTGGAGAAAAGCTAGAAAAAGATGCGCAAGAAAACCAGAAATTGTTCTTTAAGACCCTAAAGAACATACGGAAGGAAAAACAATGCCCTCTCAAATTTATAAAGGACAAGCAAGGCAAATTGCTTACTGCCCCGAAGGAAGTAATGGAAAGATGGAAAGAATATTTCTCAGAACTCCTTGATGGTGAGCAAGGTCAAGCATCAGAAATGATAACCACTAGCACAGAAGAGAAAATCAATGGTGGTGAAGATGACATAAAGATGGAAGAACTGAAGGCAGCACTGGAGAAAATCAAGATGGCCAAAGCATCAGGGCATGATGGTACTACAACACCAGAAATGGTTAAGTACATGGGAGCATCAGGCGACCTATTACTCTTAAGGGTCCTACAGGCAGCATGGTGCAACAAGGCCATACCAAAGGATTGGGAGATTGCCATCATAACACCGATTTTCAAAAAGGGTGACAATCGTCAATGTGAAAACCACAGAGGCATATCTCTTCTCTGTGTCCCTGGTAAAATCTACTCTAGAATCCTAGAGCAGAGACTCCGATGCCTAGCTTAGCCACAACTGGATGAAGTCCAGTGCGGATTCCGAGCAAACCGAAGTACTCAAGACCTAATCTTCACACTCAGACAGCTGAGTGAAAAGGCCCTTGAGTATATATCTTTGTTTCTGGAAAAGGCGTTTGACAAGGTCTCCTGGAGAAAACTTTGGGACTGTTTGGCAAGGAAGAACATTCCAGCACCTCTGATTCATGCTATACAGAGCTTCTATAAGTCTTGCAGAAATTATGTGAGGACAGCAAACTATAAGTCAGAAGAGTTCAGGACCACCACTGGTGTAAGACAAGGTGATATCCTGTCACCTTATCTTTTCATACTCCTCATGGACGATGTCATCAAGGCATGTAAGGAGAGAGAAAGAAAGTATTCAGTGGGGTACTGGAAGATGAGACAGGTATGTATTTCAGAGCTGGCATTTGCTGATGATGTTGTCCTGATTGCTAAATCAGAGGCACATCTCCAATCCAACCTGCAAGTCTGGAAGGAAGAGCTGAAGAAGAAAGGGATGGTCATAAGCAGCTCTAAAACAAAATCCATGGTGATATCACGAGAAGAAGCAGTACATCAGATTAAGCTGGGAGAACAGGTCCTGGAGCAGGTCGACCACTTTAAATACCTCGGAGCTATTATAGACCCAAAGGGAGGCATCAAAGAAGAGTTGGCCACTCGAAAAACAGCAGCTGGGAGACTTTTTCAGGCCATAAATCGAGGATTCCTCAGAAAGAGAGAGGTTGGTAAGACAACGAAGATGGCTGTATACCGCTCCACCTATGTCCCAGTCTTGACATATGGATGCGAGTCATGGGCAATGACTACAACCCACAAAAGCCAGATCCAAACCTCTACACCTCACGGTAAAAGGGGAACAACTAAGTAAGTAAGTAAGAGTAATGTGAGGTTGTGCATGAGCCTGGCAACCTCATCATGTAAAATGACTTCCTACAGACACCATCACCGCAAGAGCATGTCAATGCTTTGAGTAGGCTTAACTCTTTGACTCCGAAACAACGCTCAGAGCGTTGGTCAGATTCGATACCCTTGCCAAAACAACTCTCTGAGCGTTGTTTTTAGTCTATCACGAATTAAAATTACGGCACAGGGTGGAAAATAATTGCAGAGTCAAAGAGTTAATGCCAGGGGGTTAGCTGCAGTGATGACACCATGCTTCATAGAGTGCAAAAAGGAAAGTGATAATATATCTATGTGTTACAAAATGATATGAGAGTAGATAACAAGTCTTGCTGTCTTTACTATTATTTACAAGAATACAGCTGTATTAGGCATGCATATTCTGAGATACAGGTAAACATGAAGTGTTATGAGAATATCAGGTAGGTTTTAGAAAGAGCCATTCCACAAATATTTATTTAAAAGAATATTATTGTTTTCTCCGACTAATTGTTGAAAAAAAGATAAGAGAATATGAATATTATAAACACCAAGTGCAAATATCTCTGCACAGATTTTAAAGCACATGACTATTTCCATAGATGAACACAATTGTACATCTTACAGAAATCGTGCGTCCCTACAAATTATGAAAGTTAGTTTTTTTTTGGTTTTTTCTTTCTGTTTAATTGCATGGAAGACATATACATACACACAAAATGTGATTGTGTCTACATGATAAAATATCCTATCTTTTCTGTGACACCAGGTCAGAAATTATGCGTCTCCGCTCTTGTATAATTTTAGTTCAGAAAAAAAGTCATTAGAGATCTGGCACAGGAAGAAACATCATCAAGTTTGTTTCAGAAATAAGAATCCTAGGTTCCATGAATGATCCTGCACTGGTAGGTGCCAGTAAAGATGGAATAAAACACACCTTCCAATTAGTTAAAAGAACAAGGAAGGAACAGAAAAAAAATGAAGCAGTACAGGACAAAATAGTGAAAGAAGATACTGAGTTTACATTAACTTTTTTTTTTTTTGGGGGGGGGGGGGGGGGAAGATCATACCACAGCTCTTCTAGAAGATGAACAAACTGCTAGCCCACATGACATTCCAGCAGAGGCCATCAAGGTAGACACTGACATCTCTATAGACATTTTGTACAAATTACTTAGCAAAGTTTGGGAGTGAGAAGAAATACCAGCAGAATGGAAAGACAATGTTGATGATAATGATGAAGATGATATCACAGTTCAAAATATGCACAAAAGTCAGGTAATTTATTCGTACCTGAGCAAATACTGGCAGACTACCAATATCGGTAGGTGTAGCAAAGAATTTAGCACTGTAAGAGTCTCCACCACAGACACATACAGGACTTTGATGCTGTTTACTGTTGTGAATTTTAAAGTTCTTTCCCAGATCCAGTGTCATTTGAATCTGCAAAATATAAATATATATACCAATGCTGCAAAAGCCCATGCTTTGATGCCGGCATCAAATAATAAGTGCACAATATAAGTGAAATAATAAGTAAAAACAAACACTGATTTTTTTTTTTGGGGGGGGGGGGGCGGCGAGGGGGGGGGGCAGAAGTTACATAACAAATATCATAGCTGTCATCAACACAATGATTATCATAGCTGTCATCAACACAATCATTATCATAACTGTCATCAACACAATCATTATCATAACTGTATTAGTATTGAATTATGACTTTAGTAAAGGTCCCATAGCAGATACTGCTAAATGGGAGTGAAGTGTTAGAGACTTCACTATACTAGGTCTCAGCTTTATGAGGTGAGGTGGCCAGTCCTCTTCCTTGCTGCCTTTGCCTTCCCTCACTTAAGAGCAGAGTCAGGTAGATTGGAGCATGACGCTACCTGGTTTTGAATGCAGAACTTGGTAACTTTGTCATGAGTGGTAAGCACTCTAACCACTCTGCCAATCGGACACTCATGCCTTCAGTAAAAAGTAAAGGTAGTCCCAATGCAGTTACTGCTGCAGGGGAGTGAAGTGTTAGAGACTTTACTATATTAGGTCCACCTCACTTTTGGCAGAGTCAGGCACCCATTTACAGCTGGATAGACTATGGCATGATGCCATTATGTTTCTAATCTGGTACCTTTGCCGATGACTTTAGCACACTGCAGTAAAACTGACCAGTTCTTAATGATAATCTTATTTTTAAACTTGCAGCCTCAAAGCGATCATGAAAAAACCTGAAGTTACTAAAAACAAAACCAAGCAAATAGAAGTAGAAGAAAAAAAAACTGAACTTGAAAACAACAGGCAGAAAAAGGAAGAACAATTAAACTAGATGAGGTTGAGAAACAGGAAGCTCAGTAACTACTTCCTTATGCCTTACGTGTAAACATTTCTCCAAATAGTTATACACAGTGAAAATTATTGGTAGCCTTTCACCACGAACAGCAGCATATGGCAGATGCAGGGAAAGAAAGAATGGCTGGAATGTTGTTAGACTTGTCAGCTTAGAAATACCAAACCCCTTCTCTTGATCAAGACACATGGCATTGCCGACCCAGCTGGTGATTGTGTGGGGAGCTGTTTCCTTCAGCACAGTTTCACCTGAGTCACTGAGTTAGCAGAAGAAAAAGTAACAAATGATTACATAATAAACAATATCATGGGAAGGAAATAAAACTATTTCAAATGTAAGATTTTGCTTTATAACCATCATAACCGTCACTCGTCAGCTCCCCAAGGAGCATAGGCCTCCAATAAACTTATGCCAAGTCTTCTTGTCCCGTGCCATCAGGTCACGGTCTTTACATGTCTTCTTCATCCCCTTCATGTTTGTCTCCAGTTATCTTCTTCATGTGACCTTTGATCTTCCTCTAGTTCTCTTCTTCATGTGACCTTTGATCTTCCACCGAATAAGAGCTGCTTTAGATTATGCATTTAGGTCCAATAATGTTTTTCTCTTAAATTCATTCTTAAAACTGTCACGGCAGCAGTGTTTTGTTGCACACATTTTTATCCAACTCAGTTCAATGAAAGTCTGGTGTCTGTCTCCATTTCTGCTGTATGAATTTGTTTGTATGCAAGTTGTAGACATAGGAGTTTTTTAATAAATTCTTTTGTTTTTAATTTTATGAAGAAAATATCCCACTCAACGTCTGATAAGTTTTAATGAGGATATATAGTGTCTCTAATTTTAAATAATATGTTTAATTACAGATATTTGCTTTTGTCATAGGAGTAACCTTTCTCTGTTTCCCTTTATGATTTTTTTATGGTGGGAAGCAGTGGTTCTATTAATTATATACCACTCTAATAGCCAGAATAACCTCTTGAATTGGGTACCAGAGCAATTCTGGGAAGGTTAAAGGTGGCTGGCGTGATGCTGACCACATCACCCTTAGTGTGCTGCATGGTCAAGAAAATATGGGCCTAACACCATATGCCTCAATGGGCATGTAATGGGATCCTTTATCTTTTTTAACTTATAGCCAGAAACTTTAGAGCCTAAAGGAATTTCTGATTGTAACTAATCATTTAAATATCCTATGGATGAATAATGGGAATCTTTTATCTTTGGGCTATCCCTTATCTCCATTTCCCTTAGTCATTCTTGAACTATGCCTGTGATTGTTTTGCTCTCACATCATTTGAATAATTTATTATGTTAATTAACAAATATCTTCTTTGCACATTTTTTGTACTGGATGTATCAGCTGTATCAATATTTTCTGAATGTCCTCATCTCACAAATGTTCTCAGCACTTTGACTGTCTATGCTTTATCTGTGTGACCGCCATGTAGTGATTATTTCTATTTCTGAAGATTTCAAATGTTACCCTTTTGATGGTCCAAGGTATAAACTGGTTTATTTTCTGAATGTCCTCATCTCACAAATGTTCTCAGCACTTTGATCTCCATCCTTTATCTTTGTGACTGATATGCAGTGATTATTTCTATTTCTGAAGATTTCAAATTTTACACCTATGATGGTCCAAGGTATAAGGATCCCGTTACACGCCCATTGAGGCATATTTAGAATATGGTGTTAGGACCATATTTTCTCGACCATTGGCACACTAGGTCAGTGTCACGCTGGCCAAGGTATTTTTTTTTTCTCAACCAGCGGCACTTGGGCTTTCAGCCCCATGGCCCAATGACATGTCATTGCGAGGCTGGGGAACTTGAGGACTTTCCTTCCAACCCGGTCAGGAGCTTTGCTCCTTCCCATCCACAGAGGGTTTAACTGGCCAAGGTATAAACTGGTTTATTTTCTGAGCCCCATTTCTAAGACCTTTAATATATTTTCTGTCTGTCTATTGTCAAATCTCACATGCACATATAGGATATTAAGCGTTGCTTATTGTCTGGTGTCTCATGTACAAAGTAACATAGAATATGTAGCTTTGTATAGATCTCCTCCTAACCGAATATTTATTCATACTGTATAAAGCAGACTTATTTTGTATAATAATATAATATACAATAAAATACTTCATTACATCTGCTCTTCCTCTTTATCTGTGTTTTCATAAAGAAACATATAGTTAGCTACACATACCATGCAGTACACCAATTTACATGGTAATGACATTATGCGACTAATATATGATTGTGCGTGGGGCTGGCAACCTCGTGATGTACAACAAATTGCTACATAATTCAATGCTACATGAGTTTGTGCTTTAGTGTAGGCTTTCTCAAGGGAACCATCTGCAATGAAAGCTCCAACCTCCATAAGGTGTGAAAAAAATATAAGATGATGTAGATGATAATGACTTTATGTATGCACTAATCAGCCACTTGACCTGTAACATTAAAACATGTAAAACATTCAGCACATTACAATAATGGAAATAATTATTTTCTAATTAATATTTCCTATAAGACAGGATATGTGAAATAAAAAGTTTTACAGGAAACACGAAGCAAATTCATAAAAACTTACAGTGCAAAAACTTGTTAATTACACAACTGACATTTTTGTTTTCTTAATAAAGAGTTTTAAGCAGGTATCTTCCAGCTATTACAGTGTAAAATTAGTGTTGTGTTATCAATATGTTCAAACCAAGCAACTAATGTTTAGTTTACATTCTAAACACATGCATTTATTATTATCAATATCATCATCATTCATTTCTTTTCATTAATGAGGAAGACTAATCTGTTAAAGCTCTGATAGGATATAACTGAATTTGTAGTCTTTATATTTTACATAGTATGTTAAATTGACACTATTTGTCAATAGCATTATCCCTCTAGGCCAATTATTGTATAAAGCGAAAATTAAAATTTTTGTAATTTGTGTGTGTGTGTCGCCATTTGAATTGTCCTTGATGACCCAGTTACCATCGTCATCCATTGTTGTCATTCCCAATGAAGCACAAACCTGAAATTTGAGATCACCACTGATTTAAATTTTAGAGTAGACTTCTTCAGTCTCCTGATGAGGTTTTGGTTCCTTTGGCTTCCTCTTTAAACATTCTTCCCCACATTATTTTTTTATCTCTTCCAACTCTTCTCTTCTCTGGGTTCTAGCCCCTGTTATTTCTAGTTATACTGGTTTATTGTCTCATAAGAGTATGTCCTATACGTTTCCATTTTCTCCTTTTAATCTTCAATTCTATTGCTTGTTCACTGGTACGTTTTCATCAGTTTTAGTGCCTGTATGACATCATGTTTAGATACATGGAGGCATATCTGGAGTCATCCTTATATGACCACCAGCTAAGCACGATGCTACAGTATTCAAATGTGGAAGTGAACCTGTCTGTGAGGCTAATTATACTCTCACTGACTCTTGAAATCATCCATACACTTCCAGGGATTACCCCTCTGGTGAAACATTGAGAACCCAACACTGCACACTAAGCTTGGAGGAGTCATCTGAACCCCAGATGTAACTCTGGATTTTCACCTGGTTGACAGCATGCAGGAGGATCTCACTATGGGCCTTTCATTGGCAGGGGGAGCTGAGAAGTGGCTCTGTGTAGAACGTGACAATTCCTTGGGAAAGTCCAGAACCAGAGCACAATATTTTAGCTCTGCAAATTTGGAGAGCCAGCCAGCCCCCCCCCCCTCCCCCTGCAGTGACTGGGAATGCACAGTTTACCACACTTTTTCCTCCTAGCTTGGGACCAGATGTGATGATTCTTTAAATGCCAGCCAAGCTGGAGAAACTGGAGCTCATGATTTCAACTTAACACATTTAGGAATGGCAGAAAAACCACAGGAAAAGCGTAGATATACAGTGTAGATAATACCAAGGACTCTTCAACTTAGTATTGGCTGCAGTCCTAGTTAAATAACTTACTTACTTACTTAGTCGTTCCCCTTCTACCGTGAGGTGTAGAGGTTTGGAAGAGAGAGCGCCAGACTATCCTATCGGCTGTCTTCCTCCTGGCCTGGTTCCATTCTAGTCCTCAGTTCTTCAAAGATTGTCTGATGTTGTCCTCCCAGCGGACTTTGGGTCGTCCTGGGGGTCTGGATCCCTGGCTCTTTGTTTCCGATGCTTGTCGTGGTAGCCGATCTTCTCCCATTCTGCAGACATGGCCAAATCATCTTAGTTGGGACTGTTCTACTTGGGTGTGCAGGGGGTGGGATTTTAGGCCTTGACGTATCGTCTGGTTGCAGACCATGTCTCTTCTTGTTACTTCAACCACCTTCCTCAGATACCTCATTTCTGAGGTTTGGATCTGGCTTTTGTGGGTTGTAGTCATTGCCCATGACTCGCATCCATATGTCAAGACTGGGACATAGGTGGAGCGGTATACAGCCATCTTCGTTTTCTTACCAACCTCTCTCTTTCTGAGGAATCCTCGATTTATGGCCTGAAAAAGTCTCCCAGCTGCTGCTTTTCGAGTGGCCAACTCTTCTTTGATGTCTCCCTTTCAGTTTATAATAGCTCCGAGATATTTAAAGTGGTCGACCTAATCCAGGACCTGTTCTCCAAGCTTAATCTGATGTACTGCTTCTTCTCGTGATATCACCATGGATTTTGTTTTAGAGCTGCTTATGACCATCCCTCTCTTCTCCAGCTCTTCCTTCCAGACTTGCAGGTTGGATTGGAGATGTGCCTCTGATTTAGCAATCAGGACAACATCATCAGCAAATGCCAGCTCTGAAATACATACCTGTCTCATCTTCCAGTACCCCACTGAATACTTTCTTGTTCTCTCCTTACAGCCTAGTTAAACAACCACAATAACAATCTCTTGTTTAGTGGGTGGATTTATGTTTCTATTAATAGGTTCCAATGTTGATTCATATTGGCCTCATTGTTTAATTGATTTCAGTTTAGAGTTTGTTTGAAGTATACTACCAATTATGATCTTTATTGCTACTCACTGCCGCTGTTTAATACTCTCTAGTTTTTCACTAGTGTATTATGGTTCTACAATTTCATTGATAGGATTCAACTGAAAGTGCTTTCAAGTATTTTAGTCCTCAGTCTTCTCTGTTTCCTCAGTGAAGTTTTCAAGGGATTTATTGCATCTTGTCTGACATTTTATTCGAATTTTTTTTTTTTTTACTTTCTTGCTTAACTGATTCCGTACGCAAGATCTTTTAAAAGACGCAATGGCCGACCGCTGTATCCGCAAGATCTTTTAAAAGACGCTGATTTATTTCCTTGTTTCTTTCCATTCTGATATTTTATACTGCCCGGAATTTATCTCGAACGGAAGTAAACACAAAACTGGGCAAATTTCAACAAGCTTCAACGTCTTTTATTTGCGTTTGAAGGGAATTTTTCACATTTATCTTCATCTTTAATCGTGTTTTGTCGTATCGCCATAATGGCCGGAAACACACAGGATATGTTACTAATATGTGAACAGTGAACAAACTGTGTGATCAACCATAACTTTCTTACTTTTTCTATGTTTCTAAATGGATTACCTGTACAAAGAGAGCAGTGAAACTGTATTGTGATAACAATTTATGTTACAAGCCTAACGTAAGTCGAAGATTTTTGTTCAAAATTTCAAATTATCTTTTTTCCATGCACATGTTATCTGTTATAACATAAACATAACATAAAATTAGCTAGACAGGCATATGGATTTATATTGTTCATCCAATGTACTTTAATTTGATATATAATATGTTATACTTAACTCATGATTAGACACACATTGTCAGTAAACGTAAATTATGTATGTGTACATTTTGGGGGCTTAAAAATAATTCCGTCCAGAGCTGAAAATAATAACGTACTGAATCAGTTAAATCTGTACACATTTGTGCTTTTTCCTTCTTTCTGTTCATAAAAGTTGCTGACTTTCTGCTTCACAGTATTTCTTTATTTTGTGAGGTTACTCACATTCTCTTCACTTGTTCATCATCTCATCTCAACCCATAACCCGTCATGGGTCGTAGGGGTGCCATGGTGGAAGCATCAGCAGACAGGGTCCTCCACTGCTCTCTATTCTCAGCAATGCGTACAAGTGTGGAGAAACCGTGTCCTGCCCATTCTTTGATGTTATCAGCCCAGGATTTTCTTTGCCTTCCTCTTCTCCGTTTACCTTCGACTGTTCCCTGGAGGATCGTTTTCGAAAGGGAGTCATGACGAGTTACATGCCCAAACCAGGCAAGCTTTCGACGTTTCACTATTGACAAAAGTGGTTCTTGATGGCCTGCATAGGTGTTTATCTTCTCTCTAACATAGACATTTGTTTTGTGCTCTTTATAGCAAATGCGCAAAATTCTTCTATAACATTTATGCTCGAAAGCCTGAATCCTTCGCTCCGTATCTGCAGTGAGTGTCCAGCCCTCACACCCATACAAGAGAATAGATAATACAACATTAATTGTTCAACCTACCCAACAATATAAAGGTCCCAAAGCCAGGTTTCTGGGAAATGTGAGCGTGCGTTAATTTGTGGCAATGGGGAGTCACTCCGAGAACTGATGGGGATCCCATTTGCAGGGCCTGGTAACATGCCAGCACTAAGTGGAATTGCCATCTCTGTGTTAGTAATTTTGACCAAAAAAATTACAAAATTATATATATATATTAATGTGCAATTCATGCCATTAATTGAAAATAATAATTTTTAAATGACCAAAACCTCTGCTTCCTAAAGAAAATTGTAAGTAATAAGTATTAAGGAAGAAGTGTTACATAATAAATTTTCTCATTAGCATATTTTGTTTCTGATAACATGGCTGTTCAATAAATTTTAAGAAACTTTACCATGATGAGTGTTGGCAGAGTTTTTGGTCACAAATTGTCATTCAGAGCAAGTCATTGTTAATATATTTTAATTATGTCCATATACAGACTATTTGGGTGATTATTAAATTGTCCTTGTCAATGTGTACTAGGGCTTGTTAGGTGAGCAAAGAATGGTAACACTGTAACTTTCCAGGCATGTGCGTAGGAGATGACTAAGGAAAGTTGGGCATGGGGTCACCTACCTTATTCTGCTGAAATGTGAAGCCGCAAAAAACCTCAAAAAAGGAACTGTGGACTCTTACATATATCTTTGTAGCAACGTATATTTGGAGAAACTGGCAGTGAAACCAGAATAGGAGTACAGAAGGCAAGAGGGGCTTTCATTCCATTGGGAAATATGTACAAATAAAAAGGAATCAAATCTAACACACATACAGCAACAACAAAATGTCAAGTCAGTTCCACTGCTTCGCTCTGAAACATGAAGAACAACAAAAATAACAAGCAAGAAGTTTGCACTTTCATGAACGTCTGCTTGCATGGAATTGAAGGATTAAAATGGCATGATAAAATCATCAACGCACAACTGAATGACAGAACCAGACAAATATCACTGATAAAATGACTGCCAAACATCTGCTTCAAAGTTGCCTCTTATATGCGGTACAGAGAAAGCACATATGGCCGAGGCCAGTTCCTTTCATGGAAAAGCTTTACGGGGATTCAAATAGCCTCAAACTGACTACTACTTTCTTTGAGAACATTCAAGTGGACGTCTGAGAGTGTAAGAAGAAGAAGAAGAAGAAGAAGAAGACAAATATCAGTCGAACAAGAGATGAGGAAAATATTTTATCATTGGACAGAAAAATCACTGAGAAAACCAGCTGACAGCATTCCCAGAAAAGAGCTGCGCTGGTGTAATGGTTACCACACTGCGCTGGCAATCGGGTGATCCAGGTTCAAGCCCTGGCGAGGAAATCTGAAAGAGTGTCTTTGACCAGGGACTGGAATAACCTGAACGGCTCCTGAGCCGACCCAGCTCTAATGGGTACCTCCGAAATCGCAGAGTATCTGCCTGAATGGTGAGAGGACACCTGTCATTGTACAGGGAAAAAAGGGATACTCACGTAAAGTCAGTCTCAGGTTAGACGTATTAGCCGGAGATTTTACCTCGAGTAAAGCGGGCGTACGAAAAAAAAGAATAAATAAAAATATTCCCTGAAAACTGTTTTGGAATCCTCAAAGTAAAAGAATTAGTTGGAGATGTATGGAGAATACTTGGCAAAGGTAAGTGCAGACAGACCTAAAATTGTTAAACAAGACAACTTTATTTTTAAATTAATGGATAAAAATATGCTATTCAACCCCCATCATGTCTCTTCTTGCTACTTCAACCACTATTAAATTCAGGATATATGGTATCTGCTTTTTTCATTATGCTAACATGTGAAGATATCCACTCTATTAGAACTAAACATCATACTAGGAAGCTGTTAGTAAAAATATGTAAGCAATGACAATTGCATTAGGTACAGACATGATAATCTACATTTTCAAGATCAGTCATGGCTGCAAACTCTGAATACTGCATTCCCCACATACCCAACTGTCATCACATTCCACAGCCATGTTTCTGGGAAATAGCTGCGGATTTCACTTTGTCTATCACTTCTTTTAGAATCAAGATTTATCTCCATTTGTCTTCTAGAAAGAGATGTAGGTTTTTTCATGCCCCGTAACTTCCTGCGGTCATTTGTAACAGAGGCTAAAACCAAAACATCATGTAAATGACTTTACATATTATTAAATATGCTAAATACACCTATATCTAAGGTCAGGTGAATGACCCAGTGGACAGGATACTGAGATACTCTGACTCGCCCTGCAAATACGTATAAGAATGGAAAATATTAAGTGTTTACAAACTTATAATTTTCACTTCTCTTTGTTTAGGTTCAATGCCATCTTTACTGGTATAAAGCAATTATGTCTCTCTTTAACCTACAGTCTCTAGTGCTCTTTGTAACTACTGTTCACTTTATTTTATGTCTACTGTTCAACTGTCCTGTATCTTCTTTCTATATTTTCTCTCTTTCGTTTCCTTCAATTTAGCCTGCTGTTACAATGTGTTCTGATGTCCCCTTTCTCAGAATCATTTTAAACTAAATGAGGACTATCACTGTTATATTTAAAAGCACAATTTAGTATTATTTTCTGTTCTTGATCCCATCTCCTCTGCTCTCATTTCACAATACTTCTACATCCGGTTTTACAATTTCCATTCATCTTGACTGTAGCAGCCGATTTACCGGCTTTTTTGGTTTTGTTTATATCGCAATTCTGAAACTTTAAAGAACCAAAGAACGTCATTTCCTATGATAGAACATCCTTTCCATTCAAACGTGATTGCTGAACCAAAAAAAAAACACGTTAATTTGTGGATTATTAGTGTATATTTTCTCAGTTTCAAAATGACCATGCCCACCAGATCTAGCAGGACTCTTAGACTGACTTTAGATCAAGCTAGAAAATTATTTGAAGAAATTCTGGATAACGATACTAATTCAGATTGTGTTAGTTATTGTGATGCTGCACTGAAATTATGTCTTTCAACCGGCCCGATTCTGTCGTCTATTTTGTATTTCTGTCGTCTAATTTGTATTTCCGGGCCGATCCTGTTCTTTTATTTTGAATTTTCATCATTTTTTTTCTTCTCATTTGAATATATATCGTGTTTGGTATTTTTGAGGAGATAAATTAAATGGGGTCGTTTTATGATGGTAGGTTTATTTTACATTCGGCCAGTTTTTCTCTTATAGATTTTTTCACGATCACGGAGATTTTGTTGTTTACGAAAATAATCGCCATTTCCGGCATGCGGTATGATGAATCCGGAAGCACGCGGCCGTCAGGTAACGTGACGCAATTTTAAGCCACGCGGGTTTCGCGATGATGCATAGGCGATACGCGGGAGTGGTTCCCGGTGTGTATAAATAGCCAGTGAAACGGCGGCCTAGTTCTCTATCGTAAGAAATATTGTCAGCCGTCAGACTTCGCATTATCATTCTCCACTGTGGGAAAAACCAGCGATAATTGGTATGTAGAATTTTATTAATCGTTTTACTCATTAGAGGGTTCTTTGAGAATTTCGTCCGTAGTTAATTTCTTCGGGGGACATTAACTTTTCAGTTTTAAAATAAACGATAGTGCCATCCATTATCATTTTTTGAAGAACGACGTAAATGCAACAGTGTGCTTATTCTTTCTATGATTTTGGCAGTAGTTAGGAGTGTGGGAAGTTGTGAGAAACACGTGTGCCCATATTTGTAGAATGTTATGTAAAAACCACCATTTATTTCTGTGTATTTACTAATGTAATTTTATGGGGAAATCCCTGGTGCGTTCGTTAATTTTACTAAGCCTTAAATGTGAGAAATATTGTCGGAGGGTTCAGATTTATGTTGTAAGTGAATTATACTGCTTAGAGGAGTAAACTATTCCTATAGCGATATTTCATTTAAATTGGGGCTTAAGTAGGAAACCTCATGTGTAAATGTTAAAAAAGGGAGACCCCGGAATTTCGGACAAAAGAAGTTCCCGAGTTGAAAATGTTGACACGTGGGTAGCCATGTGTGACGGGCAAGTGGCCCGTCAGACAGGTTTTGTTTATTTGGCTGGCGGATTTTAGTTGAGAGAGAGAGAGGAGGAGGGAGATTTAAGTGCCACGTGGAATAGAAATATTTTAGGTATCGTTTTTCAGAACGAGAGAAGGGGAGAGGGAGGAGAGAGATTTAAGTGCCACGTGGGTAATATTAATTTTTGTATTGTTGTACATGATGAGTGAGCCACGTGGGCAATATTATTTTATGTATTGTTGTAAATGACGAGTGAAGGGGAGTTAGGTTAGAGATGCGTTAGGTTGGAATTGTTATACAATAGACACATTTTCATTTAATTTCAGTGATTCGTGGCAAGAATAGTGGGGGAGCGTAAATTTGCCCATGTGCAAAATTACCCACGGCAACAGGACCTATCTTAAGGGTCAGACCTATGGTCTCTGGCAGTGAAGTCCCTATGCTTCAGCTGGACCGTGGTTTATTTATCATACAGCCGAGAGCATCGCTAGTATAGTCTCTAGCAACGGCAGGTGGCCGTGAGACTGGTTTCAATTGCGTACAGCCGGAAATCAAGGCTGTGGTTTTTTTTTTCTCTAACTCCGGAGCGGGTTAAAAGAGGGAAGCTATTCAGCAGCAGAGAAGTTTTCGACAGTTAATCAAGTACCTCATGCTTGATGCCAGAACTTCATCATCATCATCATCGCAGAATTCAGGAACAGGTGATAGGGTTACCATACCTGGGTCGTGAAGGTAACGAGAGAAGAGCGTAACGGAGACGCCGCATCATCAGTCGTCGAGTGTTGGAGAGACACTGAGACCAAGGGAGAGAGAGAGAGAAGGAGGGGGAAAATAGACAGGACCAGTAGGGTATGTTCAGTATCTACTCGAAGGATAGACACTGAGCCATTGTGTTACTCCAAGTCTATTATTATAGCATTTCCAGTGGTGTTCGATAGCGGCGCATATCGCCTAACAAGTGGAAAGCTGTGCAGACGGTTCATTGAGAAAGAGTCAACAGGACTGAGACAGTAGAATCTTATTGAGAGTGGAGGCTAAAGTGGACAGCCCCCACAATAGTAGAGTTATTTAATCACTAATCATTTTATTGTTCCTCAGCAGGGTGACAGAAAGAGTGAATGTGATTTGGGTTTTTTTTTTCTAGTGTCTATCTAATCTAATTGGTACGTTGTTTTCAGGCCGTGCAACAGTGCACGCTATCGACTGACTTGATGACGTTTGATGCCATTTTATGTTTTTCTTGTATGTAAATAAATATATACATATATTATTTACTGGATCAGCTTCTATTCTATACTATACCTACATGTGGTCTGTATAGTGGTGTCTGTGGTCGTTTTTATACACCTTATCTCCTTGTGTTTAAAGGTAGCTAGAGGGGGGTGAGATTATAGCCAGTTTGAAGTCACGAAGCGGCAAGGGCGAGTCAAAATCTGGTTCTATCCCTTGAGCCAATAGTCTCACCTGTCCACAGGCATGTCATTTTCCATCTAAATTCTATTTCCTCAGACTTTCTCATACTAGGGTCTTGCTTTCATTCAGGCAAACTCTATAAACTTAAATCCACTTCGTGACAAGTGGGCGGCAATCGTCCGGTGGATCATTCTGTTGAGATCAATTCTGTGATCATATCTAGATTCATAGATTGTCTCTATAGAAAGTTTTCTGAGAATAGAGTTCTTTAAATATCCCCTAGACTTGAGCTATATTAGAACTGATCCAGTTATAAGTTTTTCCACAGGTTACAGTCTAGTAGATTTTTGTGGTAATTTTGATTTATATGACTTAGTGGTAATTGATGGCATACCGACATATTTTTCTTTAACAGGAAGGTAATTTAGTTTTTGGTAGCTTCTTAACTAAATTTTTCTCAGGTTATTATTCAGACTTGGTGCTAATCTGAGGTCGGATTTTTGGGACAGCGGTTATAAAGGGCGTAATTCCTATTACATAACAGGCTGTTCCTTCTCTTTTCCTTTTCTGTCATTTCTCTGTATTTGTGAACTTACAGCAGTTTACAGGTAAGATGGCGGATATGGCCAAGTTACAAGCTGCCTGGCGTGAATCTGCTCAGGATATGGGAATGGATAAGGAGGAGACTAAGGCCTACCTGATAAGGGAAACTGATAGGCATAATCAGCGAGAGAAAGAGAAAGAGGAAAGGATAGCCGCCGCAGAAGCAGCGGAGAGGCAAGCAGAAAGGGAAGCACAGGAGAAGGCAGCAGAAAGACAACACGAACTTGCCATGCGTTCTCTGGAACTGCAGTACCGAGCTTCAGAAGGCAGTTCAGCTAATGGAGATTCACCCAGAGCAGGAGCGAGAGACACCTCAGGAAACGGAGGGCCCCGAATGGCAGCCATGAGCTTCCCATTTGATTCGTTCCCTAATGGGAATGAAAAGATTGACGTGTTCTTGGAGAAATTTCAAAGGATGGCAACGGCATACGGGTTGGATGAGAGTTTGTGGTGTCTAAAATTATCACAATACCTCAAAGGTCATGCATATGAAGTGTACAATAAGATGCTCATAGATGATCAGAACAACTTTGAGGCACTGCGAAACGCTTTATTGCAAAGATTTCAGTGGACACCCCGTAAATGCCAAACCATGTTCAGGGAGAGCAGGCCGGAGAAGGGAGAGAGCTTTGCTCAGTTTGCCGAGCGGGTGAGAAATTACCTTACCCGGTGGAGGGAACTGTCAGGACTGGCAAAAACTTTCGAAGGATTGGAAGAGTTAGTTCTGTGTGAACAGATAAAGGCAAACATGTCCGCTGACTTGAGGCGGTATCTGGCAGAGCAGGGTGCCCAGCAACTTGATCAGATTATCGTGTTCGCAGAAAGGTACCAGACAGCACAGGCCGAAGTACTGGGACAGAAACGAAAAAACCCAGACCTGCCTGCCCCAGACAAAGGAGCTTCGTCATCGCAGTCAGCTACTTCACCAGCTCATCAGCAACCAGGACCTTCTCGCAAGGAGCCTCATTCTGGTTATAACTTGCGCCCCCAGCAGCATAACAGAGCACCGACAACAACCTCTCAGGAACCCGCTAGGAACAGAGGAGATAATGAGAGGTATTGTCAGAATTGTCGAACCACCTCCCACTGGACATCCTGGTGCATGAACAAGCCACCAGCTCATCATGCAGCTTGTTTAAGGCCGATGAGAGTGACCAAAGGGAATAAGTGGGAACCGGTCAAGGCAGAGAATTTGTTCTCTAACAGTGGACCAGCTGTAGTGAACGGAATGACAACTACTTGTTTGTTTGACAGCGGGCTTACTTACCCCAGTATCATCGCTCGTCATTTGGTGAAACCAGGGCAGTGGACAGGAGAACTAGTTGATATTGGTGGCATTTTGAGAAGAGGTATCTCACAACGGTTGTCCGTCGCCAATATCGAGGTGAAATGCAAGTTTGTGTCTGGCACAATCAAGGCAGCTGTAATGGCACAGCCAGCACATGATTTCATCCTGGGAAGCCCTTACTTAGTTTTGGGAAACCCAACCACACCGATCCTTGCTAATGCAAGGGGGCCTACTGCAGGCCAGAGAAGTGAAAGGGGAAAGCCCCAAATTCACGGAGCCCCACGGGAGCTCAAACATCCTTGTCTTGCTATGAAGAGGATTGACGCCTCTAAAGACAGTGGAATGTTATTTACAGAGGCGTATTCGCCTGTCAGCCCTGTTCAGCCTAAAGGTTTTACAGCGGCGACGTCTCTGATTTCGGAAGTATCTTCTTCGTCGTCGGGAATTAGGCCCCCGATGGTATTACATCTCTCAAGGGAGGGAAATACTGACAAGAAGGAACATGTGCACGGTTCTTCAGTCAACCGCAAACAGTTACGCCCTGTTACGAAGATGTTTGGCCAAGCCAGTCAGACTGTTTCCAAACACTGGGAAGCCGCACCATTTGGTAATCATTATTTACCACGCGCCGCCAGGAAAATTCGTGGGCGAAGGAAACACATGAGAGGGAGGAGGAAGGGTGACCGGTCAGGTTGCAGTCGCCAGGAGGAAATCACCAGGCGTGACCCTCACGATCCAGGGCTGGCAAAGATTCTCAAGGATATGGAGATGGGCCTGTATGATAATGCTAATTATGACAGTGATTAGATCGAGAGGTAGATCTAGATACGGGCCAGTATGAAACCCAGAGATTTCAGTGATTTAGCACGGTTCCCACACTTGAAAGGGGGGACTTATGTGATGCTGCACTGAAATTATGTCTTTCAACCGGCCCGATTCTGTCGTCTATTTTGTATTTCTGTCGTCTATTTTGTATTTCCGGGCCGATCCTGTTCTTTTATTTTGAATTTTCATCATTTTTTTTCTTCTCATTTGAATATATATCGTGTTTGGTATTTTTGAGGAGATAAATTAAATGGGGTCGTTTTATGATGGTAGGTTTATTTTACATTCGGCCAGTTTTTCTCTTATAGATTTTTTCACGATCACGGAGATTTTGTTGTTTACTAAAATAATCGCCATTTCCGGCACGCGGTATGATGAATCCGGAAGCACGCGGCCATCAGGTAACGTGACGCAATTTTAAGCCACGCGGGTTTCGCGATGATGCGTAGGCGATACGCGGGAGTGGTTCCCGGTGTGTATAAATAGCCAGTGAAACGGCGGCCTAGTTCTCTATCGTAAGAAATATTGTCAGCCGTCAGACTTCGCATTATCGTTCTCCACTGTGGGAAAAACCAGCGATAATTGGTATGTAGAATTTTATTAATCGTTTTACTCATTAGAGGGTTCTTTGAGAATTTCGTCCGTAGTTAATTTCTTCAGGGGACATTAACTTTTCAGTTTTAAAATAAACAATAGTGCCATCCATTATCATTTTTTGAAGAACGACGTAAATGCAACAGTGTGCTTATTCTTTCTATGATTTTGGCAGTAGTTAGGAGTGTAGGAAGTTGTGAGAAACACGTGTGCCCATATTTGTAGAATGTTATGTAAAAACCACCATTTATTTCTGTGTATTTACTAATGTAATTTTATGGGGAAATCCCTGGTGCATTCGTTAATTTTACTGAGCCTTAAATGTGAGAAATATTGTCGGAGGGTTCAGATTTATGTTGTAAGTGAATTATACTGCTTAGAGGAGTAAACTATTCCTATAGCGATATTTCATTTAAATTGGGGCTTAAGTAGGAAACCTCATGTGTAAATGTTAAAAAAGGGAGACCCCGGAATTTCAGACAAAAGAAGTTCCCGAGTTGAAAATGTTGACACGTGGGTAGCCATGTGTGACGGGCAAGTGGCCCGTCAGACAGGTTTTGTTTATTTGGCTGGCGGATTTTAGTTGAGAGAGAGAGAGGAGGAGGAAGATTTAAGTGCCACGTGGAATAGAAATATTTTAGGTATCGTTTTTCAGAACGAGAGAAGGGGAGAGGGAGGAGAGAGATTTAAGTGCCACGTGGGTAATATTAATTTTTGTATTGTTGTACATGACGAGTGAGCCACGTGGGCAATATTATTTTATGTATTGTTGTAAATGACGAGTGAAGGGGAGTTAGGTTAGAGATGCGTTAGGTTGGAATTGTTATACAATAGACGCATTTTCTTTTAATTTCAGCGAGTCGCGGCAAGAATAGTGGGAGAGCGTAAATTTGCCCATGTGCAAAATTACCCACGGCAACAGGACCTATCTTAAGGGTCAGACCTATGATCTCTGGCAGTGAAGTCCCTATGCTTCAGCTGGACCGTGGTTTATTTATCATACAGCCGAGAGCATCGCTAGTATAGTCTCTAGCAACGGCAGGTGGCCGTGAGACTGGTTTCAATTGCGTACAGCCGGAAATCAAGGCTGTGGTTTTTTTTTCTCTAACTCCGGAGCGGGTTAAAAGAGGGAAGCTATTCAGCAGCAGAGAAGTTTTCGACAGTTAATCAAGTACCTCATGCTTGATGCCAGAACTTCATCATCATCATCATCGCAGAATTCAGGAACAGGTGATAGGGTTACCATACCTGGGTCGTGAAGGTAACGAGAGAAGAGCGTAACGGAGACGCCGCATCATCAGTCGTCGAGTGTTGGAGAGACACTGAGACCAAGGGAGAGAGAGAGAGAGAAGGAGGGGGAAAATAGACAGGACCAGTAGGGTATGTTCAGTATCTACTCGAAGGATAGACACTGAGCCATTGTGTTACTCCAAGTCTATTATTATAGCATTTCCAGTGGTGTTCGATAGCGGCGCATATCGCCTAACAAGTGGAAAGCTGTGTAGACGGTTCATTGAGGAAGAGTCAACAGGACTGAGACAGTAGAATCTTATTGAGAGTGGAGGCTAAAGTGGACAGCCCCCACAATAGTAGAGTTATTTAATCACTAATCATTTTATTGTTCCTCAGCAGGGTGACAGAAAGAGTGAATGTGATTTGGGGTTTTTTCCCCTAGTGTCTATCTAATCTAATTGGTACGTTGTTTTCAGGCCGTGCAACAGTGCACGCTATCGACTGACTTGATGACGTTTGATGCCATTTTATGTTTTTCTTGTATGTAAATAAATATATACATATATTATTTACTGGATCAGCTTCTATTCTATACTATACCTACATGTGGTCTGTATAGTGGTGTCTGTGGTCGTTTTTATACACCTTATCTCCTTGTGTTTAAAGGTAGCTAGAGGGGGGTGAGATTACAGCCAGTTTGAAGTCACGAAGCGGCAAGGGCGAGTCAAAATCTGGTTCTATCCCTTGAGCCAATAGTCTCACCTGTCCACAGGCATGTCATTTTCCATCTAAATTCTATTTCCTCAGTCTTTCTCATACTAGGGTCTTGCTTTCATTAAGGCAAACTCTATAAACTTAAATCCACTTCGTGACAGTTATACATATAGTGATGAAAATGAGTTGGATTATCTATAGGAGTCTGAAATCAAGTCATATGAGTGTAGATGATAATGGCATGCCTGAAAGTGCCACAAATTCAAGAGCTTTGTCTTTGAAAAGTACAGAAAGTGAGGAGGGATGATCATGTTGCAATACATTATCATGTTAACAACAGCAAAACTGTGTAAATGATATTTTCTTTTCCCTCTCATTGACGTGTTTCAAACTGTCCATTTTTACAGGCCAGTGACCTGTTTTTGTAATCTGTGAAAATAATGATTTCCTGATGATTTCTAAACAAAACCATTATTTAACATTACAATGCTTCTGTATGTGATATTTTAGTGTTTTTCCTTTGGATATATTAATTGAGGCACAGTGTTACAAGCCAGTAAATGCAATTTTGTCTTTATTGTTACATCATATTCTTCTACTGACCTCCATTTTACCTTGTATAACTAATAATTTATAAAGAAAGCTTTTATACATCACACACACTAGTAATCTACATACATTTGCAAACATTTTCATACATAACAACAAAAGTATTTCAGCACACGAAGATCACAAAATTGTATTTACTAAAGACCACTGTTAACACACACTAGGTTGGCCATTTTTGCTTGGGCGAAACACACATTTTTTAGTGGTACTGAAAGAGCTAGGACAGCACAGGCTACACTGGATTGGCCACATCTGGGAGATAGTCGCATCCCTGAAGTTATTTTCTGCGGGCAACTGGCAGATGGCAAAAGAAAAGTCGGGTGACTGCAGCCAAGGTTCAATGATGTGAGCAAGAGAGACATGAAGGCACTGGAAATAAATCCAGCAACCTTGGAGGATGAAGCTGCCGGTCACACCAAGTGGCGATGCTCGCTACGGCACAACTGTCAGATTGGCCAAAAAGAAGCTCTCACAACAAGCAGAAGAACATGCCGAAAGAAACACCTGGAAAAAAAATGGCTGAAGGACATCACATCAGGGGTGCATTCCCAAAGAAGGGGGCTACTACATGGTAGCCAATCTTCCTCTATTCTGCAGACATGACCAAACCATCTTATTTGGGACTGTTCAACTTAGGTCTGCAGGAGCTGGGTTTTGAGGTCATGACGTGTAGTCTGGTTGCTGACCATGTCTCTTCTTGCTACTTCAACCACTTGCCTCAGATACCTCATTTCTGAAGTTTGGAGCTGGCTTTTGTTGGTTGTAGTCATTGCCCATGACTCGCATCTATAAATCAAAGCTGAAACATACGTGGAGCGGTTTACAGCCATCTTTGCCTTCTTGCCAATTTCTCTTTGGCACAGGAATCCTCGATTTATGGCCTGAAGAAGTCTCCCAGCTGCGGCTCGTGGGGTAGCCAACTCTTCTTTGATGCCTCCTTTCCAGTCTATGACAGCTCCAAAGTATTTAAAGTGGTTGACTGCTCTAAGACCTGTTCTCCCAGCATAAGCTGATGCCTTTTTTTCTTGTCGTGATATCATCATAGTTTTTGTTTTGGAGCTGCTGATAATCATCCCTCCTTCCAGATTTGCATGTTGGATTGAAGATGTGCCTCTGATTTAGCAACATCGTCAGTAAACGTCAGCTCTGAAATACAGACCTGTCTCATCTTCCGGTATCCCACTAAATACTTTCTTGTCCTTTTCTTACATGTTTTGATGACATCGTCCATGAGGAGTATGAAAAGATAAGGTTATAGAATATCACCCTGTCTTACACCCGTGGTGGTCCTGAACTCTTATGGTTTGCCATCCTCACATAATTCCTGCAACTCTTGTAGAAGCTCTGTATAACATGGATCAGAGGTGCTGGAATGCTCTTCCTTGCCAAGCAGTCCCAATGTTTGCTCTGGGGGACCTTGTCAAATGCCTTCTCCAGATCCAAGAAACAAATATAGATCTCACCTTTACACTGAAAGGCCTTTTCACTCAGCTGTCTGAGTGTGAAGATAAGGTCTTGAGTACTTCAGTTTGCTAGGAAGTCACACTGGACCTCATCGACTTGTGGCTAGGCCAGGAGTCTGAGTCTTTGCTCCAGAATTCTAGAGTCAATTTTACCAAAGACACTGAGAAGAGATATGCCTCTATGATTTCTACTTTGTTGGTTGTCACCATTTTTGAATATAGGTGTTATGATGGCTATCTCCCAATCCTTTGGTATGGTCTTGTGGCACCAGGCTGCCTGTAGGACCCTCAGGAGTAATAAGTCTCCTGCTGTTCCCATGTACTTTCCCATTTCTGGTGTTTTACCATCTTGTTCTGCTGCTTTTTACACCTTAATTTTCTCTAGTGCTGCTTTCAGTTCTTCCATCTTGAGACCATCTTCATCACCACTAGTTTCCTCTTCTGTGATAGTGTTTATCATATGTTTCCAAAGTCGAGGAATGTTACTGTTCAGATGGTCGTTCCGTCTCGCGACATTTGTCTAACAACAGTGTCCAATTATGTCTGCTAATATGAAGCAAATGTTGTGTCTGCATAATGGAATTCTTGTACATGCTGTAATTTATGAGCGATATCACTATACACAAAACTATTTTCCATTTCACCTTAATTAAGAGTGCATTATGAATGAGGACATTGAGTTGGTTCACCAAAATTGGCAAGTCTCAAATCGAGTCACTAATACCTAAATTGTGAGTTAAGTCTCGAGTCGAGTCGCTGTGGTGACTTAAGTCTGACTGAAGTTCGAGTCAATTGACTTGAGTCAACTACACTGGCTATTAGTCCCCCAAAACATTTTAGGAGGGTTCTGGAATTCTGAATGACAGACAATAAGATAATAAGTATCAGAATGGCCATTGTATAATTGTTGAAGACTATTTAAAGACATAAACTTTTTGTTTTGTTGTGACTTACCGTACATAACAATGTGTTCTGTAGCACATGGTCGTGTTTCTAAGTTCAGGTTACTGAGAACCATAAATCCAGAGGCCTGTGGAACAAAAAAAATGAAAGTGGTAGATTTCTCTCTCTCAATCTCTCATGTCTAAAATGAACTGAATAACAATTCTATAAACTGTATATAAATAAGAGTCAAGTATTGTTCTAAAGTTTGCCCCATGTAGCTCCTGCAGGTCTTTGAGAAAATGAAGAAAGAATAAATCTACTTCTCCCTTAGTTATACTATATAAGGTAACTAATATGAGGTTAATATGGGAGGGCTGGAAACCTCATCAAGTAAAACAAATTGCTACAAAAACCACTTCACAAAACCACTTCACAAAACCACTTCACAAAACCACTTCACACAAATTTAAATGCTTTCGTGAAGGCTTCCTGCAAGGGAGCCAGCTTCAGTGGTATCTCTACGTTCTAAAGGAAGCAAAAAAAAAAAAAAGGAGATGATGATGATTACTTTGAACTTGGTCATCAAAGTGTGAGTAATAATGGTTGGTCTGTGCACAGCTGTGGATGAGAGAATTACTGTGCCCATAGTAAACCATACAGAAGATAAATGTATCAACGACAACACATAAAACAAAAACGTAAAAATGTTTAAGATTTTCTGAGATGATGATTTTCATTTTACATTTAAACACAGTACCTTGAAAGCTTGCATTGCATCCACAAAATTTGATGTGTACGAGAAGTAACGTCTCTGTTCACCTGCAAACAACAAAATTACAGGATAGTCAGAAATTATTGTACATAATAATAATTATTATTACTTTTCTTAATTGATATTAATTACTAAGGGTTTATGACATATCTGATGTTAATTACTTTTTGTACACTTGTGTAATAATCTCATAAAACAGTACTCTGTAAAACTATAAAAAGTATGGTTTGTTCCGTTATTCTGAAAAACAAAGTAAGACTTTTAAAAACTGGTATTAGCAGACTGTTCAACCTTCTAGTGTAGAACTGAATAAAAATGTAATAAATTAAACTATATATTAAGTACAATTTTAGGAAAGTGATTTTGTAAGCCTTTTATTTACATTATGATCCTTTAATATTTCTGCTTCTAAGAAGAAGTAAAATCAGTGAAAAAAATTAACTACACACCACGAAGTTTGCGGATACGTTCTTCACAGTATGCATCTCTTTGATAAGGAAAGGAAACATCTTCAAACTGGGCTGTATTGAACTCTTCTATTTTGTCAAATACCTTCAGATGTTAGAAAACAAACAGGAAATTCAATATAATTCTGTTTACAGATTTTTTTCTTCTTGTTCATTGTGTGAACTGATATTTTTAATATCTCACTGCCAAAGTTTAGGATAAGGGGGTTAACAACTGATAAAGTAGAAAAGGCACATTCATGGAAAGCTATTAGAGAATTCTAATTTTCTAAAAACTGTTTCAAATGGACAATAGGAAGCAAATTCACATGCTTTCCTATTTTCTTCATAATTTATCATGTGAAATGACATCGGATTTAGTAATGTGGCTGTAAATGCAAAGAGAGGAACGGGTATTATTTCATTCAAAAGTTTTTTTTGTAAACTGGATTGCTCATTCAATCCAGGACTGCAAGAAGGCAACCATTTTGTTTAAATAGTAGCTAATGAGTTCTAGTACTGTTACTTCAACAAGTGTAAATTTACAATTATCTTTATTAAAAGATCTCATCCGAGGCAACTTCACTTTCTGATACCTCCATGTAACACTGTTTTGTCAAATAAAGCCCTGTTCACTCCACATCCCCGCCTCACCCCCCCCCCCAACTTTGTGTAGTAATTAGAAAATAATATTGTTCAACAATAGTTATACACTGCTGCTACAAAACCTGGACATAATAACTGCCTCCAGTATTCAAAGAATGTGAGATAGAAAGATGAACATGCATTTGACCTTACTGATCATGCTGAAGAGAGCAGAACTTACCAGTTCTGGAGTTATCTGATGTTTCCCACCTAAGATATTGACACTCTTGTCTACAATTCCCACACCACATACTGAACCTGGGACTGCCTTAAGACTGATGTCAACATTTTCCCCAGGTAAGACTGTGGTACGATTAAACTCCATTTTCACCTGTAAGAAGCCAAAATATGTGCCTGCTTTAAAAATACCTGACAGTATATGTAACCAAGAGCAGAATTAATTATATATAAAGCTACACTTTATTGGCCAGTTTGATATATCTAATTATAAAGCTACATTTTATTGGCCAGTTTGATATATCTAATTCCCAAGAAAATGTGATATTTTCTTTCTTTTCTGTTATTGTCATTTTTATTTTCTTTTAATTTTTCTAAGAGGAACACCTTGTTGATTAAAAAAAATTTTTCTTTGTTTTAAAGTTTGTTTTCAGTGCTACTTTATATGTGTGTTATTATTTTAATTTTTTTAAATGGCAGTTAAATGTTTTGGACATTTCCATACATATTTTGTTTGTAACACTGTAGTGTTTGCCTTACTATGTTCAGATACCCATTTAAAGCCAACAAATTTCATTTGCTTACAAGGATATCTTCATAATATTCCTTTTATGAAACTAGAATATGCACTCAATATCAAATATGCACAATCACTGCAGTTGATAACCTAACCTAAGAGAAAAGCAAAGTTGATCTTAACTGTTGTTAATTTGATTATCATTTCTGCATTTTCAAGTTTTCTTACCTTAAAATAGGTTTAACTGGCTGAAAATCTGTTTTATTCATTCTGTTAAATTTTACTTTTGCTAAACGTCATCATAGACAAAACCAAAATAAAAGAACTACTGCTCTCTCTGGCATGTTGTATAAGGTGACTAATTTAAGGTTGTGTGGGTGCCGCGCTGGAGTAATGGTTACCACACTGCGCTGGTGATCGGGTGATCCAGGTTCAAGCCTGGGCAAGAACATTTGAAGCAGTGTCGTCGACCAGGACTAGGATAATTCGAGCCCCTGGTGAAAACATTTGAAGGAGTGTCGTCGACCAGGGACTGGAATAACCTGAACAACTCCTGAGCCGACTCAGCTCTAATGGGTACACTCTGAAGACGGCGAGTATCTGCCTGAATGGCAAGAGGACGCTTTCAGGGAAAATAGGATACTCACGTAAAATCAGTCTCAGGTAATATATACTAACCGGAGATTTCGCCTCGAGTAATAGCGGGCGTACGTTAAAAAAAAAAATAAGGTTGTGCATATATATATATTAGCATTCAGACATGTTAACTGTCAGCATATCTTTATGGTTTCTTTAGTATATACAGATTTCCAACTTACACCCAATTCGACTTACAACAGAGTTGTCAGAATGGAACCCCACCACAAGTTGAAGACTACCTGTAGTTAAATTCTTAGTGATGATGTATGTTTTTATGCTGCAATATAGTTAACTTCTTAGTGATGATGTATGTTTTTATGCTGCAATATAGTTAAATTCTTAGTGATGATGTATGTTTTTATGCTGCAATATAGTTAACTTCTTAGTGATGATGGATGTTTTTATGTTGCAATATAGTTAAATTCTTTGTGATGATTGATGTTTTCATGATGGAGTATAGTTAAATGCTTAGTGACAATGCATGTTTTTATGATGGAGCATATTTAAATTCCTAGTGATGATGTTTTAGTCATACATTATAGTCATTATTTTTAGCAATGAATGTGATTGTAATACAGATATATCTTTAAAGATTATGCCTTGTTCATATTATTAGAGATTATGTTTTGTTCTTTCACTTCCAAGCCACCTTTTGTATTAAAACATCAGACACTATCATGTTTGTACCTCATTTTCAAAGCAAGGATTGACCAGGAACTGCATACTGTCAGCTACCACCTCGCCATCTGGCATAACATGATAAACCAGGAGTGTGAATTTGGGAGACATGATCGGTAAAATTGGCAAGTCAAGCAAGAAGTTGGACACAGTGTCAGACACATTGTCTGATCTGACGATAGGCTCAGAGAATTCAGAATCATATGAGTCTCCCACTGTGGACAAAGATAAAATTTTAAAAAAAAAACGAATTTTATAGTAATATTTATAATAACATCATCATCTTATCATCTCAACCCATAACCCGTCATGGGTCGTAGGGGTGCCATGGTGGAAGCATCAGCAGACAAGGTCCTCCACTGCTCTCTATTCTCAGCAATGCGTACAAGTGTGGAGAAACCGTGTCCTGCCCATTCTTTGATGTTATCAGCCCAGGATTTTCTTTGCCTTCCTCTTCTCCGTTTACCTTCGACTGTTCCCTGGAGGATCGTTTTCGAAAGGGAGTCATGACGAGTTACATGCCCAAACCAGACAAGCTTTCGACGTTTCACTATTGACAAAAGTGGTTCTTGGTGGCCTGCATAGGTGTTTATCTTCTCTCTAACATAGACATTTGTTTTGTGCTCTTTATAGCAAATGCGCAAAATTCTTCTATAACATTTATGCTCGAAGCCTGAATCCTTCGCTCCGTATCTGCAGTGAGTGTCCAGCCCTCACACCCATACAAGAGAATAGATAATACAAGTGATTTGTATAATTTGATCTTCACAGGAAAACTGATGTTACTTTTCCAGATCACATTCAACCTTGTCATGGCAGCTGAGGCCCATTTAACGTAATGTTGGTCGGAACATGTTTCTTATGGCTATTCACCAATATCTTGCTTTTTTCTATATTAATTTCCATCCCATATGTTCTTGTTACTTTCTCCAGTCTAGAGGTAAGGTCTTGAAGTTCTGATTCTGTTCCAGCTATCAGATCAATATCATCAGCAAAACGTAGATTACACAGAGGTCGGCCTCCAATCGATATGGTTGATTTATAATCGTAGAGAGCCTCCTGCATAATATGTTCTAGATATATATTAAAGAGCACTGGTGACAGGATACATCCCTGGCGAACTCCTACAGTTGTTTTGAAAAATTCTCCAATGTCGTTGCTTGCAAAAACAGCACTGCTTGCGTCCTTGTATAGTGCTTCAATGATATCTATGATGTTGGTATCAAAATTGAATTTTCTCATTATTTGCCATAAGCCTTCATGCCAGACTCGATCAAAGGCTTTTGTGAAATCGATGAAGTTATGGTATAAATCATGTTGATGCTGGAGATGTTTTTCGATAAGTAATCTAATATTGAAGATTTGTTCTGAGGTACTTCTTTTTGGTCTAAAGCCAGCCTGTTCCTCTGACAAGATTTCTTCTGATTTCTGTTTTATTCTGTTCAAAAGTATCCTTAACATCACCTTACTTGGATGACTAATAAGGCTAATGGTTCTGTAGTTCTTGCACATTTTTAGATTTCCTTTCTTTGGAAGCGGTATTACTAATGACTGCGTCCATTCTTTTGGCCATTTTTTTGTACTCCATATCTTCTGGCAAATTGTTGTCATGATTTTTACTATATCTGGTCCTCCATATTTCAAGAGCTCTGCTGGTATATTATATAATAACATATATTTTGACTATTCTTTTCTGTGTGCATGCTAAAATGCTAACAATGAATGGTAATAAACAAGTTATGGGAGTGGAAAAGATACAAGCTTTTTTTAATTCATTATCTAGGAAACCTTCTAACCTAAATAATACATTGTTCCTTCAGAAATTTTTTTTTTTTTTTTTAAATTTAATCATGAGAAATATCCCGTTCAACCTCTGATGGGTTATAATTAGGATAAATATTGTTTTCAATTTCAGATAATATGAATAATTGCCGACACGTGAAAGTGGCATTACATCTCCTGTCCAATCACTGTAAATGGGGAAAATCAAAATTACCAATTTAGAAAGTTTTCATTCATTTGCTAAGTCTATGGTGACTGAAAAAAAAAAAGAAACATTCTTTTTGAGGATAATATTACAATATTAATTTACATGACTCACTGTGACCATATCTCCTGTTTCGAGTACCAAATCCAACATTAACATTGGCTGAAACAGCTTCAGTTTCTGTATTTTCGCCATCTTTTGTGGGAGGTTGCACATTTGTCACTTCAGGTTTCTCATCCACTGTATTTCCAGTCACTGCATTTTCAGAGGTGGTTGCTGGTGGAGGAGTAGGGTCTTTGTCGTTCAGACATATATCTGAAGGAGGAAGTATCAGGTCTCTGCCAGGGTAGCTAGTTGACTGGTTATATGTAATGTGGCCAGTTTTTAAAACTTTGCCCTTAGCCATCACCTTGAGAGTGTTGAGAACAAAAACTGTAATGTTTCATTTGCATCTGTAAACACATTTATATTCCTTCTTTTTTTACATTATCAAACATATTATTCTCTGAAAAATGTATACAATTTTATACCCAAAAAAAAAACAATCTTATGATATCAAAATATTAACAATGTAGAGAAAGATTTTACTGATAAAAGATTTACAGATGAAACTTGGGTTTTTAATAATAATCTTCATAATGAAATCCTTAACTCTTTGACTCCATAATTATTTTCTACCCTGTGCCATAATTATTTTTTGGAGAATTCTAAACAGTAAAGTGTACTGTCTTTTAGTGTAAATTTTATGTTAATCTTTTTTTGTGAACATGTACTTATTATATACCAAACTGTAGGGAAATGGATAGAAAATTGTAATATATAACATCTTTGGTAGTATTAACACAAGTGTGTTCGGTATACTTAAAACATTTTGCATGTAAAATTGAAAAACACTAAAAAGTTAACTGTAGAATACAATCTTCATTCATTCATAACCCTCCACTCCCAAAGGAGCATAGGCCTTCAACAAACACATGCCAAGTCCTCCTGTCACGTGCCATCATCTCAAGTTCTTTCCACGTTCTCCTTATCATTTTCACCTCTGTTTCCAGCTCTCTTCTCCATGTGCTTCTTGGTCTACCTCTGCTTCTCTTGCCCTGGGGGTTCCAGAACAAGGACTGCCTTGTAATGCTATCAACAGGTTTCCTCAGTGTGTGTCCTATCCATCTCCATCGTCTTCGTCTCATCTCTTGTTCCACTGGCATTTGTCTAGTTCTTGTCATCAGTTCCACATTGGTAACTTTGTCATACCATTTGAATCCCTCTATTCTACGCAAGCACCCATTTATGAAAGTCTGTAGCTTTTTGGTAGTTGTCTTTGTTGTTCTCCATGTCTCAGAGCCATACAATAGGATTGACTTCACATTTGAGTTGAAGATTCTTATTTTTGTGTTGGATCCGATTTCTCTTGATCTCCATATATTTCCCAATGCAATGAAAGCTCCTCTTGCTTTTTGTATTCTTATTTTGATATCACTGTCTGTCCCTCCAACTTTGTCTATTTTGCTACCAAGATATGTGTACGATTCTACATCTTGTATTGGTGTATCTTCAAGTTCAACCCTGTTATCATTACCTGCATTTATTCTCATTATCTTTGTCTTTTCCCTGTGTATTTTCAGACCCAATTGCTGTGACCTCTCATCGAGTGTTTTCAATTTGTCCTGCATCTGATTACGGTTATGGGACAGAAGAGCTAAGTCATCAGCAAAATCCAGATCATCCAACTGCTTAGTCAGAGTCCACTGGATTCCATTTCTGTTGTGTGTTGTCAATGTTCTCGTAACCCAGTCTATTGCTAGTAAGAAAAGAAATGGAGACAAGAGGCATCCCTGTCGCACTCCTGTTCTTATCCCAAACGGTTCTGTAAGCTGTCCTTCATGAAGAACTCTGCATGTCATGTCTTCATATGTTTCTTTATTAAATTAATGATCTTCAGGGGAACTCCATAATGCCTCATCAATTTCCAAAGTGATTCTCTGTCTACACTGTCAAATGCCTTTTCGTAGTCCACAAATCCGATGTATAGTGGTGAATTCCATTCCAGACTTTGTTCAACTATTATTCTCAAAGTGACTATCTGGTCTGTACAGGATCTGTTTTTGCTTGTTCATCTCTCAGTTTCTTGTCTATGGACTCTTTTAATCTTTCAAGGATAATCCTGTTTAATACTTTTCCTGGCACTGAAAGTAACATTATTCCTCTATAATTTGTGCACTCTTGTAAATTTCCCTTCTTAGGTAACTTAACCAGATATCCTTCCTTCCATTCTGCTGGTATCTCTTCCTTTTCCCAGACTTTACCAAGTAATTTATATAACATCTCTGTAGCCTTGTCGATATCTGCTTTGATGGCCTCTGCTGGAATGCCATCAGGTCCAGACGCTTTTCCATCTCTTAGAAGCTTTATGGCTTTCTTTATTTCTTTCTTCGTTGGTCTTTCACCGTTAATTTGTAGCTCTTCTTCTGCTGGCTGGATGTCCGAGGGGTTTTGTGGAGCTGGTCTATTAAGAAGGTCCTCAAAATATTCTGTCCACCTCTTCATTTGCTCTTGTATATTGCTGAGCAGTTTTCCATTCTTGTCTTTTATGAAGCAACTTGTTTGCTTGTATTTCCCCGTTAGCTTCTTTGTGCTGTTATACAGTTCTCTCATATTACCTTTGGCTGCAGCATCTTCTGCCTCTCTTGCCAACTCCTCAATATATTTCCTCTCGTCTCTTTTGATACTTCTTTTTACTTCTTTGTTTGCTTCTGTGTACACTTCTTGAGCCTTGGCTTTGGAACTTCTGATTTTGCTTTTGTTTAAATCTGCTTTCTTGTTTTTCCTGTCTTTTATCTTATTGATGGTTTCTGTTGTTATCCATGCTTTTTGTTGTCGTTCCCTTTTCCCCAGTATTTCTTCACATGTCACATTCCATACCGTTTTGATTTGCTGCCAATAGTCTTCTGTATTCTCTGCCACTTCCAGCTGTTGGAGCACCTGAAATTTGTTGGATATTGTAACCGCAAATTTGTCTCTTGTTTCTTGATTTCTTAAATGTCCTACATTAAATTGTTGTCTATAATTTTGCATTGCTGCATATCTCTTGAGTTTCATTTTTACTTTGGCTATCAGAAGGTGGTGGTCTGATGCCACATCTGCTCCTCTATATACCTTTACATCCTGCAATGATGATCTAAACTTCTTGTTTATGCATATATGATCAATCTGATTTTCTGTTCTATGGTCTGGTGATATCCATGTTGCCTTGTGTATTCTCTTATGTGGAAACATGCTTCTTCCTATAGCCAGTTGATTTGAAGCACAGAAGTTTGAGAATAGTTCCCCATTTTCATTCATTATTCCTAGCCCCTGTTTTCCCATGACTTCTTCAAAGCCGGTGTTGACTGTACCTATCTTTGCATTCATGTCACCCATCAAAATTGTGATGTCTCTTTTTTTTACTTTTTCCATAATTTCTTGTAGTCTAGTATAAAATGCTTCTTTCACAGACTCTTCTTTGTCATTAGTTGGTGCATAACATTGGATGATATTTACATTTATTTTCTTTTTAGCTGTTTTAAAAGAAGCTGTTATTATTCTGGAGCCAACGGCTTCCCATTCAATGAGTGCTTTCTGTGCTTCTTTAGATAACATAAGAGCTACCCCTTCACTGTGGTGTGAGCTTTCGTCTTCATGTCCTGAGGACAGCACCAATTCACCTGTGATGAGTTTCTTCCTGTCTACCCCCTTCCACTTTGTTTCACACAGTCCCAGAACCTCAATTTTATATTCCCTCATCTCTGCTGCTACTTGTGCCACTTTCCCTTGTTTGTTTAATGTCCAAACATTCCAGGTGCCAAATCTGGAAGTTCTCCTAGAAGAAAGAAGGTTAATCAGCAACACAGACTCCTTAATACGATCTTACCAAAGATAAATTACTGTTGTAGACAATAAAACTTTCTTTTTAGTCTTCAAACATCAAGTTAATCCATATACAAAGTAAAAAAAACATTGCTTATGGCCACAGTTAGTACATTTAGTGTTATTCACACCAGTTGTGGTACCTTGTAAGAAAAAAATAAATTATGCAATCGTGCATTTCGTAATTTTCAAACAAATAAAGAAGATTAACGTCATTTAAAACTTTTTTACACTTGTTTAATGTTTTAATAGTATCCCTAGCTTCATCTTCTACCTAGGACTAGTGATTAGATATTACGGTAGGTCCAGTTTTGTTGCTTTGTGATCGGCCAGAATATGACTACGCCCACTCATCAACTAAATATAATGTGTCTAGCTTTTCTGCACCGATTCCGTATTTTGACAACAAACTGTGACTACCAAACAATCATCATCAATGTCAGCAATTTTTCAAAGTAGTTTGACACAATTATTTGGTTAGGAGTCTGGACACATGGGCAACAATACATATTTTCAAGAAATGAAATTTATTAACATTTTATTCAATTGGAATATTAAATAACGTCTTCGATATGATTTCCATCATTTGCGATGCAAAGGTTGATGCGCTTTGCAAAATTCACGCAAAATTCCTCTGTTAAATGATGTCCCTAAAGTCTGGACACATATTAAATCTGTAATTATTTTTCCTCCACAGATTAAATATGGCTTTGACGAAAGAAGAAAGAATTGAACTGGTACTTCTCAGTGGACGTGAAGGATGGTCATATCGAAAGATAGCAGATGAATTTAATGCACATCATCCAAGGAGGATTCCACTTGGCTTTTCCACGGTGGCGAAGGTGGTTAAAAAGTTCAAAGAAACGGGCACTATCATGGACAAACCCCATTCTGGACGACCAAATGTATCAGCCGAAACGAAAGAATTTGTCATGGCTAAAATTTATACTAGCCCCAGAAAATCACTTCGCAGGACATCCATGGAGCTGGGTGTTCCCAAAACAACCATCAGTCGTATCTTAAAAGAGCACAAATTTCATCCGTACAAGTTACAAATCTTGCATCACTTAACAGAGGATGACCCTGATAGACGACATGAGATGTGTGAATGGTTTTCCAATAAATTGGATGAAAACATTCATTTCACCGAAGACTCTGTGATGTTCAGCGATGAAGCTTTGTTTTATGTGAATGGTGAGGTTAACAGACAGAATGTTCGATACTGGTCGCAAAGCAATGCACATTTTGTGGATTATGCAAAACAGCAAGGAGCGCAAAAAATTATGGAAAGCTCATGTGTTGGGACCATGCTTCTTCGATGAACATAACTGGTGAGACTTATCTCGCCATGCTGAGAGATCAATTAATGCCCCAACTTGAAAGTTTAGGTGAAGGACTTCCTGAATGGTTCCAACAGGATGGCGCCCCTGCCCATTTTGCCACGGTGGCAAGAGATTGGCTGAATGACAATTTCCCTAACTGGATTGGAAGACGTGGTCATGTGGAGTGGTCGCCTCGTTCACCTGACCTTAGCCCCCTTGACTTCTTTTTCTGGGGTATGCTAAAGGAGAAGGTGTACTCAATAAAAATCACAGATGTAACACACTTGATTGAACGCATAAAGAGTGAATGTGTTAAAATTGACAGCAATGTGGATTTATTACACCGAGTTCACGTGAATTTTGCAAAGCGCATCAACCTTTGCATCACAAATGATGGAAATCATATTGAAGACATTATTTAATATTCCAATTGAATAAAATGTTGTTAATAAATTTCATTTCTTGAAAATATGTATTTTTGCCCATGTGTCCAGACTTTAGGGAAAGCACATGTGCTGCTTAACTACAGTCAAATAAGTTGTTTAAATTAAATAGTAGTGGAAGTCATTCTACGAGTTTTAAAATATGAACTGCATTAAACGGACGATTTTTGGGGTTTATTCGTGATAAACTAAAAATAACGCTCTGAGCGTTGCGCTGGCATGGCGCGTTGAATTTTGCAATGCTCAGAGCGTTGGTCTGGAGTCAAAGAGTTAACACATTAACTACTGAATTGGAAAACACGCTGTGATGTAATTAAATTGTGTTCCCATTTTCACCCTGTAGGTGTATGCACAAATTAAGCTATAGTTTTTGTAATTGCTTACAGATTTTTATGAACTATATGTCATTTTAAAGATAAATGAATGTACTATTACAACAAGCAGAAAAAATTATGTTTACAGGTATGGTAAATATTATTAATTATATTAATTGATTGAAAGACAAAGTTTCAATTTGTTTTTAAATTATCAATACATCAACATGTTGCTTGTTTCTAAGGCAGTTAATGCCTTTCTGTAGGTGATTATCGTGTAGTATATCCAATTACAATAATAACAAGCCCAAGGACAGACATACTGACTAATATTTACACTATTGGTAGCTTACATAATCACACCTACACCATTTCCATAAAATATTGGTAACTAACCCAAAACGCTGAAAAATATGAACATAATAACAATTTTCCAGTGTTCTACAACAACCATGCTATGGGAATTTGTTTTCCGGTGGCAACTTAAAATCTCGAACCAGATCAGAAAGTGTTTCAGTACATTTTTCATTCGTTTTATTACTAAACACAGATCGACGCTCTGAGCGGCTCGCGGTCCAAATCATAGGATTTCATAAGCCGGTCCCACCAGCTTGCGGTAGTTAATGTGTTAACAGATTTATCTCAGTCTAGTCATAGAACATTGAATATCAGTGTGTTATACTTATGCTGCATGCAGTATGTGGTTGCTCTTGTCAGTAGTAGAAGATGATTTTTGAATCTTATGGCACTGTGTCCTTAATTAACATTCTTCTGTAGAACCATATCCTTGTGGCCTAACAAATTGTTCTTTCTTGTTGTCCCTGACTTGTTTCCATATGAAAAGACTGGTTCTATATGGCAATGACCCAGTTTAGTTTTTCAATATGAGGTATGAAATGTTTTAATTATTAGCTATTTTTCTTTAATCATTGTCTTTACAATGATACAAAGTTTGCTTTAAATTAATTAAATGTCTGATCAGTAATGTAAAAACTTTAAACTATTACTTTTTTTATTATAATGCACACACACCAACAACAACAAAAATAAATAAACATATATATATATATAAGTGAAAATTATTATGTAAAGCATTGCTAATATACCTGATAATTGAATTCTATATTATTAGTATTGGTCTGTGTGGTAAATGGAATGCTCAGTGTAAGCCTATCCCCACATTTGTGGCTTGCATCAGTTCGTGGTATCTGTATGTAGCTCAGAGATGGAGAAAACCACTGTTTGATGTCTCTGTATCCTCTTGGATTATGAAGATTTCCATCTGAAGGATAAAGTTCTGCTTCTGCCTGTGAACATTGTAAATAATATGGTAAAATATTCGTTGTCAAATTTTTGCCCATCTTGGATGCAAAATTATTACGTAATTCTGCCATTATTATGAGTGAATACTCGTAATAATGTACACTTATGCCTACATCACAATTTTTTTTTATTGTTAATCTTTAAATCCCAGAAACTTTATTTACTATGATAACAACTAATAACTGACAACACTTAAATTTTTCTACCCAACATGCCTCAATATCATATCATTATTTTTCTTTGCGCTCCTTAAGGAGCATGGAGCCACCACTGCTGCTGGTCCCCTTGCAGTAAGCCACACATAAGAATCTGTTTGACATGATAATGTCGCCAGTCCAAGGTGCAACCTTATATTAGTCACCTTGTACGATATACCTGAGGCTGCAGTGTTCTATTCTTTCTTCATATCACCAGAGTTGCTCTACACCTGCTTGATTCAGCAGGAAATCATCCTACGCTTTGGATTCAGTGACCAATGCTTTAAAATGTTTCCTAGGTGTAGTTGGTTCTGATGTCTTTGGAGAACCTGATCGCTGTCAAGTTGGATAATGCATCCTAGTGCATATGTGATGTGACAGTGAAGCCAAAGATCTTTGCTGAATAAATTCTTGAAAACCAGTTTACTAATTTTGAATCTGGAAGATTTGTATGAAATGACTTTCTGCTCTGCACTGGGCATCACAAGTGATAACTATATTTACCTATGCAGTAATTCATCTAATATGGCATGAGAGCTGTGGTCAAATGTTCAAATGCAAATGAGATACATAATTCATTAAATTGTTTCTAAATAAACTAGGTACCATTGACTGGAACAGCTGTATCAGGCAAATCTGTGTATACCAAAATCTTAACAAAGCACATTTACTGTTGCTTCCGCAATGATAAACTCAAGCCAGCCACAGATACATATATGCACTGAATGCAATGAACTAATACTGGTTCATAAAAGGCCCTGCATAATCAATATGAATTATCTCCAAAGGCTTCCAGCTTCAGGCCGGGACTGAGATGTGCAATATTTGACTGTCTTGATTGATTTGAAATGAGGCACGTCTTTGCTGTCACACCCTAGCATCTTGCCAACAGTCTCATATGAGCTACTCTAAAATGTTTGTGATGCAGTAAACATAGGACTTTCTTATGGAAAATATGATGATAGGATTGAATTCCACTTCAGTAAAATGTCCTTCTAAATATTTTACTGATTTTCTTCAGAAAATTTCTTCCTCATTCTTTGCTCAAGAATATTTCAAATGTTGTCATTGTTTATTTTATACATATTCTGCTTTGTATACATGTAAATGTCTGCGTCTGTGGCCTAATGGATATGAACGCAGTTTCATAATCCAGATATACCAGGTTCGAAACCTGCTGCAGGCAGTTTGGTAGCAGATCACTTTGTGTGGATTTTTAACAATGGTATAAGCGCCGTACCATTCAGAGAGCAATGGCAAACTACTGAATGAAAAATTTGCCTAGAAAAATCACAAACAGCCAATAAAAGCTGGGGTTGATTGCCACGTCCTGTAAAGGATAAGCAACTAACTTTTAATACATGTAAATATTATTTAAATTCAGGCATGTATACTTGTTTTTTATCTGACAACGGTATGGATGACAGAGCATGATCCTCATAACTGCTGTGATGATTCTGGTTTGTTAGATAATTCATGAAATATCCAGTCAGCCTGGCAGAGCCAATATCAGGGAAGAGGATTGGTATGTCCCTTAATCAGCCCATCTGCTTGGTGCCACTCTGCTCACCCCCAGACAGCCAATGTTCACATTAAGTTAACATTTGTGCCTATTTGCTAAGGGAGACCGAGTACCCATGGGTTTGTCTAGAGTGCAATAAAGTTGATTCTGATCAACAATAACAGTAACAACATATACTTTTGATTTAGGTAGCTACTATGCATTAAAATACTGCAAGCAATAGTTATTAATCACTGCTAATATTTCACGGCTGATCAAGCAGTTTTGAAACAATATTTATTACAGCTTTAAACCTCACGCTTAAAAAATCACTCTACTACTTTCAAGAAAGATGTGGTAAAAAAAAAAAAAATAACTCACATAAATGGAAATTGACTGAGAAATCTCTGTGAAAGCGCTGCACAAGGAATAAACAACAACTCCATAACTGTCTGTAGTGAAGGTCTTGGAAAATTTCAAATTATTTTTATAATCAAATGCTGTTATTTTGATAAGCTCTGCTTCTGCTGGTGTTCCATCAGGTGTGGTGACAATGGCCTATAGAGAATATAAATACTGAATTAATGATAGTGCAAGTTGAAATTTCCAAGCTACCTCGTCTGGGGGAAAACTGTTTTGCAACATTTCTCAATAAATGTATGTTTGATCAAAGCATGCTGCTGTTGTTGTCTATAGATATTTCTAGCATAAAGTTATATCACTGCCTCCCATGCAGTTAAACAGCTTAAACTTCTAACTTGAATATCATTATATCAACATTTACTTGATGGGTATTACAGGGAAAATATTGGGAAATATATGAAGCAAAAAGAAATCAAGTTCAACACAAAAATAAGAATCTTCAGTTGGAATGTCAACTCAGTCCTATTGTGTGGCTTTGAAGCATGGAGATCACAAAGAAAAACAAACAAATGATAACCAAGGAGTTACAGACTTTCATAAATGGGTGTTTGCTTAGAACAGAAGGACTGAAATGGAATGACAAGATCACCAAAATGGAACTCATGACAAGAACCAGACAAGTGTCAGTATGGAATAAGAAATGAGAAGATGGTGGCAATGGATAGGTTACAATCTGAGGAAACTTACTGATAGCATTACAAGGCAGTTCTTGGTCTGGAGTCACCAGGGTAGGACAGATAGAAGAGAAAAAAACACATGGAGAATAAGAAGAGGAAGACATAGAAATACCTGATGGTAAGTTATAGGATGACTTGGCATAAGTTTGTTGAAGGTCTATGTTCCTTGGGAACCTAATGATGATGACTATGAAAAAGAAAATGACTGCACACATCAAATTATCAAAGCATAAGATCTGATTTCTATCTAATTTTACAATATACCTTTCCATAAAATGGCAATCCTGGTTTGAAAAATCCATTACTGTAATCGTCCAGCTGTATCTTTAATGGTTCATAGCTCACTGTAGGACCACTGTGAGATTTATATACTACAGCTCCTGTTCCTTCCTCAGTCACAGATGCTTTGATTTGAAGCTCATAGCCAAAATAATGATTCTGACGACCTATTTCACCAATATTTGCAGAAACACTGTGACACCCAGACATCTGAAAATATAATTTTTGAAATTCCAGTTCTTCCTATTGTTCCACACAACAACAAAAAATACTGCTTTTTCTTTAAAACAAAGGAAACAAGTGATAGAGATTCGATGTTTTCAATTACAGAGAAAGGAGTAAATAATACAGAATTGAAATAATGAGAAGAAAGGAGGAAACATTTGTTTGATTTGGTTTTTGGTCCATGTATAGGAAAACTGGTGTTTGTATGAAACATAACTGTTGAACAGCCTGTTTACTCATGTAAATAAAACTGCTTTTTGAAACAACCACTGCAAAAACACAACTGTAGTAGTGACCTTTGCTCTCTAACATTTAAAAAATGAACATTCATTAATGGAAAAAGTATGAAGAAATTAAATTACTTCTGATGTTCTTACAAATGCAAATTCTAGCAATCTTGTGTGTGTGCATGTAAGTGTGCATGTGTACTGTTGTGCATATGAGTGCATAAATAATAATTTATTTTCAGCATAACATTTGCACCTACTGTTCATTATAATAATTTAGTCTGAAAAAATGTTTTAAATTTTAATAACTTTACACAGAAATGAAGCATTATCAAAAATCAATATAATACCTTAACTACTTCCTTAAAGCAAGGTTTGTTGGTATGCCCGAATGACAACCCCCAGCACACATCTAAATCCAAGAAACCAGTAACATTCTTGCCATAAGTGTACCTATGAACATGTTTATAAATTTTGTATTATTTCATTGTTCATGAAACCAGTAATGTGTAAGCACATTATAAATAAATGCATATAAATTCCTTTTTTTTTTCATTCCAGAGGGAATATGGAGCCACCACTGCATACGTGCCCCCGTGAGGACGTCTGCTAAAGCACAAACTTTTGTAGTGGTGGTTTCCATAGCAATTTGTTTTACATGATAAGGTTGCAGCACATGCATAGCCTCATATTGGTAGCCTTTTATGACATGCCTGAGACAGCAGTAGTCCTATTCTGTATGTATGTCCTCAGAGACCCCAGAGAACTAAACAGCGTACACATATTTTATTAGCATATAAAAGTTGTGATAATAGCTTTCTGCAACTTGACCCATTTAAAAAAAAGAGTAACAGTATTACTCTCTTTCTCCCTTTCACTTACTCTTGTCCACCCTCCTCCTGCCAATAAAATAAAAAAATGTATTTCAAAAATAAATGTTAACAATAAAAGTCAACCACCGGCTACAAATAACCACAAAAATTAATAAAATGATCCATTTATCACCAATGTCTACATATGTTCAATAATTACATGCATTTTTTTTTTTCATTCACGAATGCAAAAATATGAGACTGCATTATTCTTGATTTCTCAGTTTCAAATCGACATGCCTGCAGACTGCCTTTTTTATTGTCTTTTTCATGAAAACTTAAGCATCAAGCAAAAAGTAGCTCTTTTGTGTTGAGCAATGCCTTTCTTAAATTTTACATGTGACGCGTGAACTAGATTTAAAATCTACTTACTTGGCACAAACTTTAACTTCTGTGGTGTTCTGATTGGCCAGGATAAAGGGTGGTGGAATTATCTCTACTTCAAAGCGGGGAAGAACTAAGACAAAGAAAATATACAAATAAATAATTAATGAAAATTGCAAATATTTTAATCGTAAGTATTTTTAAGTAAAAATGAAAAGTTTTTAAAATGTCAAATACACAGGAGGCTATATATTTTTTTTCCTTTCATTGATTTTATAGTTCTTTTATTTCATCTTGTGGAATTACACTATTTTACTTTACTTACTACTTTTTCTTTCCATAAATGTCTTTAAGCATAGTAAGCAGAAGCAGTTATCGTTCATGTATGAAGAAGACTAGTGCTATACAATGTTTCTTCAAGATTTCTTTAATGCTGTCTATTCACCTTCCTCAGATGCTTCCCCCTCACACCGTAGCCTGAATTTCTGGTGTTGAAGGTCTGATTCACCAGCTGGTAAGTTACACTGATAGTTTTTAGACTATTTCTCTGTCCATTCTGTGTCAGTACATAGGTTAATTCACACAGCTCGGGCGTTGGTGTAGCTGGCGAGTCCTTTTTAGGGCTTTATGCTAGCAGATAGATAATGTTAGTCCTTTTCAGGACTTAGTATCTATCAACGCTGATCGGGTTAACAGTTAACAGAGTTTACTTTTTTTTGGATGGTAAATGCGCTCTGATATAACCAAATAGGTTGAAAGGATGACGCCTTGCCAGAAGAAGGCAAATAAAAAGAAGAAGAAAAAAAATGTGCATTCTGTTGTCCTTTGTGAACATGCTTCCTGTGCACTTTAGATCCTTGGCTTGTCTGATCAAGGTATCGACATAGCTGTTGAGTTGGCCTGGATTTCTGCTAATCTTCATTGATACCATTTTATATGTGCTGATATTATTATTGTATCTCTTAGATATATTGTGAGTGTTTTTGGAGTCTTTCAACATTTGTGTATGGTAGGCTTTAGTCTTCTGCAAGAAAAAATAATTCATTTATGGTTTCTGACGCGTCTAGCCTCCGAGGTTATTATATCCATATAAATGTTAAACAGTAAAGGTGATAATGCACATTCCTGTAACACCCGTCTTTGCCACAATCATGTCTGTGTAACCAGTCATGTCACATTAATATGCATTATTTACCTTTTGTTTTCTATAACTCAAATTAAATGCAACACAACATTAAATAAAATGTCTTATTTGTCAACAATAGATGCTATGTTTTGTTATTGCACAATTTTTAATTAGCCTATTTACTATAATCTAATACTTCAAATTCTCTGTGTAACCATCCATGTTACATTAACATGTATTATTCACTTTTGAATAAGCTTTCTATAACTCAGATTAAATGCAATATTAAATAAAATGTCCCTTTTTTTACAACAGATACTATCTTTTCTTACTACACAATTGTTAATAAACCTATTTACCATACTCCTTCACTTCAAATTCTCCCAAGGTAACTTGCTTGTTTTCCTCATCAGACTCATCCACCAAAATTTCAATTCTCCACTGACCTAGTTTAGCTTCTGCTGCCAGCTGGAACTCCAAGCTACTGATTCCTAGTAGTAGAAAGTAAAGCATTATGGGTTGTGGGTACTAATAAGACCGCACAAAGATATTTGAATAAATTAAAGAAATTATCTAGCATTTTAACATAAACTGGCTGCTGTCCTACTCTGAGATGTTAAATAAAGAAATTCAGAGATGCTCAACATATGAGGAACAGAGAAAACACATATGTCCGTCACCAGTACCATTCCTGGAAAAAACTCTATGGAGATACAAATACCCTCAAGTTGACCACTGCTTTTAATGAAAGTATTCAAGTAGACGTCTGAGAGTGTACGAAGAAGAAGAGGAAATAGGGAAATAACTGATAAAGGTAAATCTTGCAGTTTCTGTTGATTCTTCACCGACATAAGGCTATACAGATAAATGTAATCTCATAGCATATTTAAAGAGAATACATGGATTTGTGCATACATATTTAGATTTTAGGTTATGAAGAAATTAACAGCCTTGAGGGACTGAGAAACAAGAAAGGAAAGAAAATAAAGAAATTTTGAATGAACTGATTAATTGCCTGTTCCAAGAAAGGGAGTGTATGGACATAGAAAGCAGATTTGATATCAGAGGTGCAGGATTCAAATCATGTCAGTTCTAATTTATTTGGAAAACCAAATAACAGATATAAAAACATATCCAATGTAAATAAAACATTTGAAATTATATCAAGACAAGAAATCAAAGAATAAGACAAGAAATCATATCAAGACAATAATCAATCAATAAATCACATGAAATTTTATCAAGACATGAAATCAAAGAATAAGATGAAAAATTAATATCAAACAAATAAATCAATAAATCATAAGAAATTATATCAAGACAAGAAATCAATGACTAATATGAAACTAGATCAAGACATAAATCAATAAAAACATAACCCATTTACAATGCAATGTAAGACACTAAGCATAAATGTAGAGAACATGTTTGAAATGTAACAAAAAATGTAAATCAGAAAGTGAACTTTAGAAATGACCTTCAGATAAATCTCTTTATTTTGGTTTTTGGCCAAAGTAGAATAAATTTGTTTAAGATTTTTAAAATGCAGAATGCAGTGGCTCAGGAACACAGATAAGCAATGTTATAAGACTTGGAACAGAAAACAAAGAATCATAATAATGAATAAACAGAAGTTTTATAAATACATAGAAAAAAAAACAGTTAATCATAAAAAGCATACAGAAATATCAATAGATGAAAAAAAATTAAATTTACACTTGAGTTTGGAAGAAAAAATGTAAACAAAAGTAAAGAAAAAGCATGGAAGCAAATTTGTTAAAAGAAAATTGTTGGAAGATTAAACTGCATACTATACCTTTTGTTTCCACATTCAAATATTGCTTTACACGGATGCCATTTGGGTCAATTATGAAGATATTCCTAATCTGTAATTCACATAATAATGAATAATGTTAGTTTGTATGACAGCATTATATTATTTTGAACAATTTTAAGTACATCATATATAGCATTAAGTATGCTGCCTCAGTAAAACAAATATATAAAGTAAAAAAATAAAATGGTATGAAATCAGTTTTACAAGTTAACGGTACACAGGAAACACGGGACAATTCGGGTTTCACCCTTCGTCAGCCAGAGTTACAAACAGGTGACAAGGACAAGCATTACATACAGGTCAAAGAAGTATACTAAAAACACATACAATGATGAGAAACATATACAAAAAAGAGCAATACAAGCAGATGAAAAAGTAAACAATACATGTGATGAGCGAAAAAAGAACAATAATAATGCAAGAAATCGCTAACCAGAAAGAAATATCGAAACAAGAAAGTAAATAATCAACGAAACGTCAAATGGAATTTACAAAACTACTAAAACCAGTCCTGATCTAAGTAGTTATTTCCATGGAATAAAACAGAAGAGCGCTTGTCTGGTAACGTCCATGGAAGTGACATTTAAGATAGCGGCAATTAAAAAGACACAAAAGGATATGAAACGAAGCAATACTATAAAAACTATAAAACAATAGATCGCGAAATCAACGATGGAAGAAATAAAGAAGAGCCACTAGAATTCATGCAAAATGATGCTGGACATTTAGGCCATTGGGAGATAGACAACCCATTTGAAAAATTGATTCTCCAAGGAAAAGCAAGTTCGGTCATCAGCAGCACAAAACGAAGGGCAGTAATATTAATATCAGAATTACCTGAATGGTCAGGTCTATTAAAATGAAGAGCCACCAGTGTAGGTTTGCCATGATAAATGTCATTTAAGTGCTCATGAAACCTGTGTGCCAAACGTCTGCCAGTTTCACCATTATAGGTAATGCCACACCTCTTGCAGATGATAGCATAAATCAGGTTTCTGGATTCGCACGTGACAGACTCTCTAATGACAAATTTTCCTTTCAGAAAAGTAACTGTCTGTGTTTGGAGTACAAACTGATAGCTCTTACATATACAGCATTGGCACGGTTTAGTACCAAAGTGTGAAGGGCTAGTATGTCTCAAGCGACTGTGAACAAGAATATCCCTAAAATTCTGATCCCTACAATATGCCACCAAACGCGTATCTTTAAATAACTCTCTGGTAGCAGGATCAGAGTGGAGAATAGGCAGATGACGAAACATAATTTTTTTCACCGCCAAACGGTGGGGATGGAAAGTTAAGGCAAGTTTGAGTCTGTCAGATTTAGTAGTAGGTTTGGCAGCAAGTGTCATCTGATGAGTAACTTGTCTGATGCAATTAAGAGCATCAGATAAAACTCTTTCAGGATAAAAACATCGGCGAAAAAACTCAAGCATCTCTTGAGCTTGTTCACGGAAATCATCATCATCATGACATATCCGATGTAAGCGCAGAAGTTGAGCAAATGGAATGGAATTTTTACAGCTGAGAGGATGAGAAGAAGTGTAAATAAGAAAACTATGAGCATCAGTAGTTTTATAAAAGATAGAAGTTTTAAGGCCAGTAGGACTAATTTTGACAGTAAGGTCAAGAAAGTTTACTGAAGTAGTAGAAATTTCAGGTGAATTTGATGGCAGGATTGAAATTACCAAAATAGTCAATAAAGCGATGGAGGTTTACCTCAGACATGTCAGTAATTCCAATCCCATCATCAATATAGCGACGGTAAAACTCAGGCATCGGCCATCGTAACTTTGAAGGACCAAATATTCAAAGTGGCCCATAACTTCTTCTTCTTTGATCCTTAGCTGCCGACCATCAAAGCAGTCAGTGGCCATCACGCCTAGTGGCGTCTTGTAGGGAAACAACAAATTGATTCCACATTGCTCAGTCGGCGGCTATCCTTCGTACAGTGCCCCAACTCTGGTTCATTCTTTGCATCTCAGCCTCCACAGTCCTCTGCCAGGTTGTTTTTGGTCGGCCTCTCTTTCGTTTTCCTTCAGGGGTCCAAAGCATAGCTGTTCTTGTGATGGCATCGGGGTCTCTTCTGAGGACATGGCCAACCCAGCTCCAGCGTCTGCCAGCTATGATGGTGTGCATGTCCTCTTGCTTGCTCCGAGTAAGCAGATCTTGGTTGGTGATGGTATTCAGCCAAAAGATTCGGTGAATTTTTCTTAGGCATGTTGTGTGAAAAGAGGTCAATTTCGACATTTCCTTCTCTGTAACTCTCCAGCATTCCACACCATAGAGAAGCACAGAAAGCACACAGCTCTGATATAAGCTTAATTTTGTGCTTGTGCTGTATTGAGAGGACTTCCAGATGTTGTTTAGGCTAAAAAAGGCTGTTCTTGCCTTATTCATTCTGATGTTGATGTCTTTGCCTGCCCCGCCGTCTGGTGTTACTATGCATCCTAGGTATGTGAAGGTGTCTGTCTGTACCAGTTGCTGATTCCTTACTGATATGGGCTCAGGGTTGCTCACATTGAGCGTCATGACCTCTGACTTCTTTAGATTGATGTTCAAGCCCACCTGCTGGCTAAACTTATTAAGTCTATCCGTTTTTTCCTGGATGTGTTGATGTGAATGTGCTAGTAGTGCAATGTCAACTGCATATTCCAGATCTTCCAATGTAGAAAATGTAGTCCATCTTATTCCTCTTGGACTGCCCTCTGTTGTCTGGCGCATCACCCAATCTATGACTGTTAAAAATAGAGTGGTTGATAAGGGGCATCCCTGTCGTACTCCTGTCTTCACCTCAAAGGTTAGGTTGCTCTGCCCAACACTACATGTAAAGTTGGCATAGAGGCTTTTTATGATTGACACTATGCATAACTAGGGCCCATTTTAGTGCCCATAGCCACATCACTGATTTGGTTAAAGAATTGACCATTAAATTCAAAAGAGTTGAGAGTAAGAACCAATTCCGCAAGACGAAGAAGAGGACCTGTGCTAATGGTAAGATCAGTATGTCGGTCGAGAAAAAATTGTAGTGCTTTAAGACCATCAAAATGTGGAATAGAAGTATAAAGTGAACAAACATCAAGAAGGAAAAGACGGTAAGTATGGTCAGGCGTGAATCTGATAGAATCAAAGGTAGTAATAGCATGAGTAGTGTCCTTCAAATAAGAAGGTAGATTGTTGCAAACTACTATCAAGGAATTCAGAGATATGTTCAGTGAGATAAGAGCAGGCTGAAACAATGGGTCAACCAGGATTGTCAATTTTATGCACCTTAGAAAGCATGTAAAAGGAAGGTTTACCTAGACTACTGTCAAAAATATGGAGAGACAAAGCGCCAGAAGGAAGAAGATCATCATGGATGAGATTCTGAATAGTCTTATAAACAGTAAGATTATTGCAGACTTTGGCATCACCAGAACAAGGTGAGTAGAAGGTGGAGTTGCCGAGCTGTGAAACTCCTTCTTGAGTATACAAGTCCTTATGCCAAACTACTACTGCACCACCTTTGTCAGCAGGTTTTTTCGCTCATCATCTGTGTTGTCTACTTTTTCATCTGCTTGTATTGCTCTTTTTTGTATATGTTTCTCATCATCATATGTGATTGTAGTATATTTCTTTGACCTGTATGTAATTCTTGTCCTTGTCACCTTTTTGTAACTGTGGCTGATGAATGGTGAAACCTGAAACATCACATGTTTCCTGTGTACAGTTAACTTGTAAAACTGATTTCATACCATTTTTTTTTTTACTTTATGTATTTGCTTCCTTACCAGTTTTACAGCAGCCTCCTCTGTTATTGTTATGCTTCAGTAAAACCTAGTTTTCCTTTCAATGTTTGCTCTTAAAGGAGCAACGGGCCACCATCGTAGATGGCCTCCTTATAAATAGCGGGGCTTACATGATAACAACCTCCAGCATGAGAATGGTGGTAGAGGCAGTTACTGCTGCCTAAAAATGGCTGTCTGAGACTTTATTAACAAAGGCAGTTATTGTATCAGACTCACAATCCATGCTTCGAAAGGTCCAAAATGGTTGGCTTCAACATGAATGGAAAACCTCCATAGAAGCATTGAATCTTCAAGAACTGATATGGATCTACTGTCCTGGTCATGCTGGGGTATGTGGCAATGAAAGAGCTGACAGACTAGCTTCAAGAGCACCCATAAAAGGTGCATTGACCATGGATAAGGAAGAAATACTGAGGGCAATTCATGTTTGTCTATTAGAGAATGACACTGCAATCGATGAATCATCAAGGCTAAGACTGCTGGAATTTGGCATCAAACGTAAGACCAGCAGGGATGGACGTATGAGAGGACGCATCCGCTGTGTATACAACCAGTGCGCAACAGGAACAATTAGCATTCATACCCTTCGAGATTTGCTATGGGAGACTGAACACCTATGGGTTTGCCAGGCGTGCAATGATGTCGATTCTGATTAACATTAAAAAGCCTGTACTAAACACTTAATGTGCTCTTGACACTGTAGATTATGTAACAATTTATTTTACATGATGATGCTGCTAGCACACTCTTACTTGTAATTTTGTAATCTCTAACAACACATCTGGCAAGATGTAGTCTTACTATTTCTTAATCTACTTACAAATACCTCCCTGTATAAGGTAAAAGGTAAAGGATCCCGTTACATGCCCATTGAGGCATATTGGGAATATGGTGTTTGGCACATATTTTCTTGACCACCGACACACTAAGGGTGAGGTGGTCAGCATCACACAGGCCACCTTACTCTGGTATATAATTCATGAGGCTGTGTCAAGCCCGGAGCTGTTTGCGGTCTAATAAATCCCACCTTATCTGGGGATCGAACCATGGACCACCAAGCTTCCCTCAATAGGGACCAAACCAAAAATCTATCCAGACTATTCAGATAGCTTTACCTTTCCCACTTTTGGTTTCAGGTTACTCATCAGAGTCAAGACTCGAAACTTCACTGTAGAAAGAAGAGACATCAAAGTTATGAACATTAACAAAAATGTTAAAAGATTAGTCTATATGAATGGAATGTGCCCTTATAAAAATAAAATACTGCTAGGTTAAAGATCCTTATATATAGGTCATCTGTGCAATTTTAAAAAATGAATTATTAGTGATCTGTCCAACTTTTAAAAATGAATTATTGGAGATCTCTGCAATTTTTTAACAATGTATTATTGGTGATCTGTGAAATTTTTTTACTTAATTATTGGTGATCTCTGCAATTTTTAAAAAAATGAATTATTGGTGATCTGTGCAATTTTAAAAAAATGAATTATTGGTGATCAACTTTTGTCAAAATAAAATAAAAATGTCACTGCTGCTGAAAAGAACTCCAGACATTTGATTCTACAGGATGTGTAACATCACTAACATACTAAAATATATAGTAAGATGCACAATGGCAGTGAAGTGAATATTATAAGAAAAAAGATAGCACTGCTTTTAACCAGTTCTAGTTCAGAAATAGCCATTAGAAGAAAGAATAGAATTGAGGCCCTTGAGATGTGAAATTATAGAAGAATGGGGCACGCCTCATGGAAAGAGAAGAAAATAAACAAAGAAGTCCTAGAAATCCTGGAAATGAAAAGAGATAAGGAGATCAAAATTAGACAGCTAAAATATTTTGGTCATGTTAAAAGACACTACACCTTACTGAAGACCACAATAGAAGGCAGAGTTGAAGTCAATCGTGCAAGAGGAAGACAGCGCAATAAGTGGGAAGATAACATCAAGAGATGGACAGAAAAGAGTCTATCAGAGTGCACCATCAAGACAAGAGACAGAAGACATTGGAGATCCATTGCAGCCGACCTTCAATGTTAAGATGGCACCTCATGATGATGAGTGTAGAAATGAGCTTTACAAATGGTGGACAAATTACTGCAGTTCTTCTTCGCCTTCCCCTTTTGGTTTTGTAAGGTCCAAGGGGCATCTACTGAAGTTGGCTTCCCCATGCAGTTGCTGTGCTCATGAAGTGGTGGTTTCTATGACAACTTGTTTTACACAGTGGAGTTGGCTGGTCCCAAGCACAACTTCATCTAAGCCACCCTTTTAAGGCATACACAAAGGGAACCTAGATCCTATTTTTGTCTCCTATGAGATCTTCAAGGACCACACAGGACTAACTACTACAATAGTTTTCATTATTTACTTATGAAAAATGTTTGTCTGAAAACAAAATGTATGAAAATCTGTTTGTTTGAAATCAGAGTGTACTGTGATCCTTCTAGTAAGTAGAAGTATATTCACAAATAATCAAGGTCAATTTATTCCTCATTTATATTATATATTGTTCAAATTTAAATCAACAGGAAGCAATGAAATTGGAGCTTCAAGAAAATACCCCAAAACATTTATTGCTTTCACAATGGCTGATGTGTGACCTTACTGTTATATTGATGTAGGTCCATTCGTTTTCGGTGATACATCTAACAACTTTTGAGCAGACGTTTTGCAGTGTACTCTCAAAGATAAAAATGATGATTAACACATGAAAAAAAATAAAAATAAAAGTGTGTTAATCCATAAAACAGATTATAGTTTTTTTTGGTCTATTTACCTGTTTGACCTGGCTTGTACATAGGTTTGTCAGTTTGGACAAGTGTAAGGATCTTGTCACCAAGTACTGTTACTGGCACTGAATCCTGCATTACATCAGTTTCATTGGACAGAAGTAGGTTGTAGTCACCAGGTTTTGGTACTGTGAATTTCCTGCATTTCTGTTTGCCTGAAGAAAATGCAAAAATCATTTAAGATGTGACAGCGCATCCATTATGCACAGACATGCATATTTTAATTATGTGTGTGAGAATACTAGTGTTAAGGGGAGCATTACTGACAGATGGGGTTGAAGAGTGGGGGAAGACTGAAAAGGAAACATTTTCTTACAATTAACTATGCAGTACTCACTCTTTCTGCAACATGTGCAAACAAGACTTCGTATTTTTGTCTCTTAAGGACTTTGGTTAAATAACTTTACTCTCACAGCTATCAGTTTTAGATGCATGACATTCAAACTACTACAAAATCATCAATTGTACTTATTCAAATTTATGAATACTGACTTACCAACAGAAAATGTATCTTTAACTTCAGTGACCGTATTGCCTGACTTAACCAAGCTCATAGTTACAGGCTGAGACATCTTGTTCTCATTATGTAAAGTCAAACAGAATTCAGATGTACTTCCATACCGAAGAGTTCTTGGCATTGTGAAAATAAACCCACTGAGGAAGATGGCATAATTTGTTACAGTCAGTGACGAACGAATGAACAAACAAAATCTTTATTTCATCAGGGTAAAGAAATAGGCATTATTACCTTTTTACATTTCTGCCCTGTTATAATACAATTATCAAAGTGTTTTCAAATTACAACATTCTTAATTTAAGTAATTAGTAATCAATGTAATCATTGCACTTATTAATTGAGCAGACACATGTACATTCACACACGCATACATGAATTACTTACACAGTAAGTGACTGCATTTCTAGATGTTTCTATTTCTGCAGATCATTGTTCCCTTAGTCACATTCTGTTATAATATACTGCTTTTATAAACTAAATGAAATTAGTGAATGCCTTTTTTGTCCCTGATGAATACAGGGGGCACCATGGCAGTTCACTTCTATCCAGGTAGCCTACACCAAAGCCTTTCCAGTGCTTCTTTAGCAATTTAGTTTACAAGATGCTACTGCTAGCCATGTACTGCTAGCCATGTACTGCTAGCCAAGTACTGCTAGCCAAGTAATGCTAGCCAAGTAATGCTAGCCAAGTACTGCTAGCCATGTACTGCTAGCCATGTACTGCTAGCCAAGTACTGCTAGCCAAGTACTGCTAGCCAAGTACTGCTAGCCAAGTACTGCTAGCCATGTACTGCTAGCCCAGTGTCCAACCTCACCAAAGTAACCCCTTTATGATATGCCTGGTCACAGCAATGGTCCTATTTTTTCTTTGTTTCCTAAGAGATCCCTTGGAATAACACTGAGTGCTTTCAAACACTGCTGTCCAATATTTGCTGCCTAATTCAGGGCTATCATGACAAAACTGTGAAATTGTTGCTTCTTCATACATAAAAATAACACATCTTGTCATGGTGACTTGTGCTCCTTCGACACAAAAATAAGTATACTTAACTCAAATGTCAAATCAGTTCTTTTGTATTGCTCTGAAGCATTGAGAACAACAAAAACAACAAAGAAAAAGTTACAAACTTTCATAATTGGGTGTTTGCATAGAAAAGAAAGTTTGAAATGGTACAAGATCACCAATGTGAATATGATGACAAGAACCAGACAAGTGCCAGTGGAACAAGAGATGACAAGAACCAGACAAGTGCCAGTGGAACATGAGATGACAAGAACCAGACAAGTGCCAGTGGAACAAGAGATGACAAGAACCAGACAAGTGCCAGTGGAACAAGAGATGACAAGAACCAGACAAGTGCCAGTGGAACAAGAGATGACAAGAACCAGACAAGTGCCAGTGGAACATGAGATGACAAGAACCAGACAAGTGCCAGTGGAACAAGAGATGACAAGAACCAGACAAGTGCCAGTGGAACAAGAGATGACAAGAACCAGATAAGTGCCAGTGGAACAAGAGATGACAAGAACCAGACAAGTGCCAGTGGAACAAGAGATGACAAGAACCAGACAAGTGCCAGTGGAACAAGAGATGACAAGAACCAGACAAGTGCCAGTGGAACATGAGATGACAAGAACCAGACAAGAACCAGACAAGTGCCAGTGGAACAAGAGATGACAAGAACCAGACAAGTGCCAGTGGAACAAGAGATGACAAGAACCAGACAAGTGCCAGTGGAACAAGAGATGAGAAGAAGAAGCTGACCATGGAAAGGACACACACTGATGAAACCTGTTGATAACATTACAATGCTGTCCTTGTTTTAGAATCCCCAAGGTAAGAGAATTATTGGAAGATCAGAAAATGCATAGAGAAGAGAACTGAAGACAGACATGAAAGGGATGAGGAGGATATGAGAAGACGTTTGAGCTGATAGCAAGGTACAGGGGAGACTTGATATGAGTTTACTGAAAGTCTATACTCCTCGGGGAACTGAAGATAATGAATGAAAGAATGTGCTCCTCTTCATGTGCACGTAACTTAAGCAGCATCTGTATACTAAAATTGCAAATAACATTGTCACTGTTACCATCTTAACAGTTGAAAGCTGTATCCCAAGTCAAAACAAACAAGGAGAATCTGAGTAATTTTCACTGATATACAAGAAAAGTATATACCGTTGGTTGGACTGGTAGACTGCATTACTGTATAAATAATAACAACCTATCAAGTTGGGGGGGTCTCTGAGAAGACAAAGAAAGAGTAGCCCTACTACTTCCTCAGGCATGACGTGACATAAAAGGTAACTAATACGAGATTGTGGAACCTTATCATGTCAAACAAAATTGTTACACTGAGCACTGCTGCAAGAGTTTGTGCTTTGGTCTAGGCATTCACAAGAGGGCTATCTGCAGTTTTGGTATCATACTCCATAAGGAGGGAGCTGCGATAGCACAGTGGTTAGTGCACTGGCTTCCTAGCTCGGTGGTCCATGGTTCAATCCCAAGTTGAGGTGGGATTTTTTAGATCACAAACAGCTCCGGGGTCCACCCAGCCTCATGAATTCAGCACCAGAGTAAATCTGTGAAGGTTAAGGCAGCCGGCGTGATGCTGACCATATCACCCCTAGTGTGCAGATGGTCAAGAAAATATGGGCCTAACACCATATTCCCAATAAGCCTCAATGGGCGTGTAACGGGATCCTTTACCCATTACTCCATAAGGAGTGAAAAGATGAAGATGTTGATAATAACAATAAATAATACTACATGTTGACTATGGAATGGAAAAGTAGCAGTGGTAATTTGTATAGGCACAAACCATTCCCCATCCCCTTTCTTCATTCACAAGCATTGCAGCTTGTGAACATAAAACATGGTATGAAGCTAAAACAAAAACAATTTCTGACCCTTGACCCACTTTTCTCTCAAATGATTTAGTCTAAAACTGATGTTTACTTTTAACAAAGGCTGTTATAACTACTGACATAGAAGATCATTAGTCATTCACTAGATTCAGAAACTGTCTTAGCTATTGGTCTGAATAAAAAAGAATAGGCATTTGTTAAATGCACTAGTTAGAGATATCTCTTCCACCGGAAACTATGAGAGCAACAGGAACTTAAGCACTTCTTCCTAATGCTTAGTGCTTGAGTTTAAAGGATTGTGGGATAACTACAACTGTGTGTACACGTAAATGTTTGATGGTTAGATTGCTAGGCTCTTAAGCTGGTTGAATGTCCCTCCTCCTTTTTTTTTTAATGTGTCACAACAGGTATAACAAAATATGATGACAGATAATACCATAATGATGACTTATCCTTTGACAGGCCATAGATGCATGACTAAAACATATGTATGTTCACATGAATGACTAATATGACTTAGTCATCAACATGATTATTACTTTTCAGTCTCTCTTCTTTTGAGCGTGAAAGCTTTACAACACACACACAATCACACACACATGCACACACACACAGATATATATTAATATTTTTATATGTATGTATGCATGCATGTATGTATGTATGTCAGACACATCAGAACATTGCTCGCGCTAAATGGATCATACTCAAGGAGTTATTTCTTTTGTCCCAAATCGAGGGGTGGTCTCAGCACTCCAAATTCCGTATTATACCACTCTCGACATATTTCAGACCTCATCAGTATGTTTAATTGTGATGACAGTCTTGTAAAAACGGCAGCAATAAACTTTTTAGATAAACATATGACAAAGTGTTAAATAGGCCAAGTAGGTGAAGATAGGAATAACATTGCAAGTTACGAGCTAACAAAATGAACCATCTGGTTAAAAGATCCAAAGTTAATTGGCCAAGATCATTTTGGGTAGAACTGAATGAGGAATGTGCATGCAATGGAGTGAGTGTGGAAGTGGATGACAGTGCTCATTATACTGTACATTTAGACATTGAAGAATATGTGAGTCTAACGTACAAGTCAGCAAATTCTTTTTTTTTCTGGATTTAAATCACGTAAACTTAACCTAATTCTAAGTGAACTAAAAAGTAAATCGTCACAAGGAAGAAAAGTGCGCAAAATGAAACATGTTAACCACTCATTGTTATCTAGCTTTCTATCTAACGTTAAACTAAGTGATAAAATACTGTCATTTGCTGTGAGATCAAGATTGCAGTTACTTCACTGCGAAGGTCTTTTGCATTTATAATACCCACAGTCATACACGAAAAAGTGCAAAATGTGCAACCACCCATGCGAAACAGCATCACATTTATCAAATGGATGTACCAAATTTCTAACTTTATATCAGCAAAGGCACAACAGGATTTTAGACACTGTTTAAGAGAAAGTAAAATTTTCAAATAGTAATAAAAGTGAAATAACAATAAACAAATAAATAATAGTTAAACCATCTCTTTTCGATGGCAGTAATAATTCATTTAAATCATGTGCCGTAAAACCTGATTCAACAATCAACAGAGCAAAACAGCTTTTATAGTAGAAGCAGCAATACTATATGATGCCCTTATAGATGTATGCTACAAAAATAAATTTAATAAGTACTACCTACTGAGTGCGGAAATTAATGAACTAGGCTATCGAACACATGCTATAGTACTGACAATTGGTAGTTTGGGACATGTACATGAAAAGTGTGTGAGTGAATTGATGTCTCTGGGGCTGCGGAAATTAGAAGCCAGAGTTTTATATAAATATGTCAGCATTTTTAAAATTATAGGATCATATAGAATATTGAAACTTCGATGTAAAAAAACACCCATTTTAAATTTCTGTAGATGTTTTCCACATTTTGATTAATTCTAATCTCAACTGTGCTCTGCTTGATACACCAAAACACTATTGAATTTGATGTTGTATTTAATATGTTACTTCACTACATGTCAATGTATTTTATGAAGAATAAAAATTCTGAAATGTATGTATATTTGATTGTATATAATATTTTATTTGCCTGATTTCTATCACTTTCATTGAATTTTACTTTACTGGTTTTTTTTCCTAGGACCTCCTCTTAACGATTGTTTCTGGTTTCTTGAGAGAGATTAAATTTCTGCTTAGGATTAAAGAACCCGTATTTTACTTTTGCTAGTGTGAATAAATTTATAGTCTATGCATTTGCTCAACAACTGCCAACTGAAACAGATACAGGATATGCCAGGACACTGGCACAAGATCAATAAACAACCTTAGATTTGAAGATCAGTTTTGTTAGCTAAAAGCAAACAGGAATTAGAAGGACTAGTGAAGCGTTTAAAAAGTATAAGTCGTGAATATGGCTTGGACAATAACACTGAGCAGAGAAAATGAAAACTATGATAATTAGCAGTGCAGATGATAAGCCAGCTTTACAAATAAGAATAAATGAGAAGATTCTAGAACAAGTCAAGAGTTTCTCATATCTTTGACATATACTAGCAGAAGATGGCAGGTGTGAAACAGAAATCAAGAAGAGAACAGGAAAAGTCTAAGTAACATTCAACAGTATAAGACATATACTAACATCCAAACAAATAACTCACAAATTAAAACTGAAAGCCATCAAGTATCATATATATATATATATATATATATATATATATATATATATATATATATATATATATATATATATATATATATATATATATATATATTCTTCATTACTGTATGGTGTAGAAACATGGACAAGGATCAAGCAGTTAGAAGAAATAATTGAGGCCCTGGAAAGGTGGATATACAGAAGATTGTGGTGCATAAACAGAAGAAAACAAAGAAATCCTACAAAAGCTAGGAATGAAAAGAGAAATACTGAATAGACAGATAAAATATTTGTATCACTTAAAAGAGATATAACTCCTTGATGAAAACTATATTCGAAGGAAGATATAACTCTCAGTTTAACAGTCCAGATATAACTCTCAGTTTAACAGCCCAGATATAACTCTCAGTTTAACAGTCCATGTGGAACAAGAGTCCAGACCCCCGAACACATTCTCCAAAACTGCCCAACCCATGATGACCCATGACATCTGACCTGACCAGGGGATGCTTAGCTCAAGCAGAGGCTATGGGGCTGCTGTGTTGACCTAACAAAGACTGTGGACTTCATCCTGGCGACAGGTCTGCAGATTTAGTATGACTACAAACTGAACAGAGAAGATAACACCTTGCTGAAAACTATAATGGAAGGATGAGTTGAAGGTAAATGTGCAAGAGGAATACACTGCTATAAGTGGGAAGATAAGATAACATCAAGACATGGACAGGACAGAGCCTACTAGAGTGTACCATCAAGACAAGTGACAGAAGACACTGGAGATCCATTGCGGCCAAACCTTGACAAAAAGATGGCAGTGCATCAGATCAGATTTGTCCACTGTGCCACATAAAGTTCTTAGAGACTATTTTTTTTTCAGTGCCAATATTCAACAAAAGCACTATTTAAAAAATTAAAACATCACACTATCCTTATGCACATTTTATTTACCCCAGGGAAAACATGTGAAAAATTCAGAAAGATGGCATAAACTGCTTTCACAACAATTACCAACATGTAGGAATAGTGCTACTTTACGGTGTGTGAATCATTACTTCATTGCTCTGCTTTGATGGTGGTGTACATCTGTGTGTATGTGTTGCTATGCAGGCTTGCCTCTGAATGCACATACATGTGTCATTACGCTGTGTTTGCATTTTCCTATCTTACTGTGTACATGACTGTGTTTGTCTCTTCATGTGCTTTTTTTTTTTTTTTTTAATTGATGATGAGAAATAACTCGTTCAACTCCTGAAGGGTTATAATTAGGTAAGTGTTTTTAAGTCCAAATAATATGTAAAATTGTCGATATGTGAAACTGGCATCATATCTTCTGTCCAATCATTGTAAAGAAGAAAAATAAAAATGATTACTCTTAATTTTTTTCTGTCATTTTGGATGTTACAATAATGTAAATAAAGTATGCCCCACCTGTCATACTAAACAATGTCTTTATATGCTGTTTTTTTGTTCGTACTGTTTTGCCTTTGCTTGTCGCAGAGTGATCTGTTTTCTCTATGGTTGTGTGTATGTGTCATATTGTGTGCATGTTTTTATCCATTCTTTTTTTAAATCATGCTTGTCCCTATGTCCTTTGATTTGAGAGTGTTTCCTTATCTGTCTGTTATTTTGTCTCTCTCTTTTTCTTCTTTTTTTGGTGTGTTTGTGGTTGCTTATTTGTGTGATGCTGCTCTTGATCTTGTCTCTCTCTGCAGTTCTCTTTTATGAAAACACACCAACAAGACACAAGTGAAATATCTACATCTGAGACTAGCAGTAAATATGAGATTCAGGCTCAAAAGCTATCCTCTCAATACTTTGATGCTCCTAATCAACTGCGTTATATGATAAGCTGTCATTCCGGATGTTACAATTATGTAAATAAAGTGTGCCCCACCTGCCATACTAAATACTGTCATTATTAAGTTTACACTGCATATACATGTTTCTAACTAATGTAGTTGCTAAAACTGTGGCTTTAACCCCTTACAGCATGTGTTGCAGTTGAATTGGGCCAATTTGTTGATTTGTTCTATCACAAATCTGTTACCTTTGATAATCATGGCAATGAAACGGAATTGGGCTGTATGAATTCACTTGAAAGGTGACTAAACAATGTAGGCCTACTCTACACTTGCTAACTTCATAGACATTGTTACAAACATTAGTAATCAGTTACGATTCTTCATTTTTTTTTTCAATATCTGTGCTGCCAATGTTTCCATGAATGCAAGACTTACAATTCGTTGACAGCCCACTTAAACAAACGAAAACGTGGAATGATTAACTTCAACATAAAAAGACATGCATAAAACACAGTAACAATAGTAACATGCTGATTTGTTTTCTCTAAGTTACCAGTCAACAATAACAAACCATTGTGCCGTCTCATCTTATAAGGCACTGGCAGTATTGTGATGTTTTGAAATGTAAGCACAATAAAATTCGAAGAACATTTTTGTACTGCTCTTCAATAGGTCACTCAACATAAAGGCCGACTCTGATGATGCAAGTGTTGCAGTAACAGGTAGCAGGCGTGGTTGTCTTACTATCTTCAATGAAAGACACTCCAGTTCTGCTCATGATGCTGCTGATTTAAGTGACATTATAAATAGGAGTTATGCTCATAGCATGCAGCATAAATTTAGAGTAACCTCTGTCTTGCTGCAAGGGTAATTTTCTTTAAAAACATTACCGCCACGTAATTCAATTAAACCTAGGCGCATCTCATTTAAATTATGTACTTACTCTTTAGCTTGGACTCCAAACTGAGGAGAAACAAAGAGGAACAATAACAAGAGAAGAATATGTTTGCTTGAATCCATCTTCACTCGTCAACAGAAACCGTAGACGAGACAAAAAGTCAAGGAGTAGATGATATACCAGTTGTTTGGCGTCTGTTTCTTACAACTACATTCTCGCGTGGTTTTATATTTATATCCTTCGCGTGAGAGAAGCGGCGTTTCCTGTAGTCGGGCTGAGTAATGTTTAAGTGCGTTGGATGGTGCGCCTTCCGAGTGTTGGTTCTGCGAAGGTTGTCTATCCTGTCGAAAACAAAAATCTTGAATAAACAACTCAGACCCCGCCCCGTTCTCTTTCCCTGTACAGTATGTAAACATAAGCGCTCTTTGTCGTGAGCGTGCGCTTGGAGGTGTATATGTGTGTGTGCTTGCAGTGTAAGGTGTTTATATACATATGTGTGTGTGCGCACATGTGGTTTCGTTTCCGTTAAACGAAAGCTTCTCCCTAACAGACAGGCGTTGGCGTCTTGAATTGATTTTTACTGCCTCTCATTTCGCTTGGAAGATCTGACTTCATAAGAAGATGGGGAACTTTAGGGAAAGCCCCAGATAAAAAAACAGCGGTGCGATATTCGGATTTCCTTACCCCTGGGTTACTGGGTCCATACTATTTTGATTACGTTCGACTTCACTCCCCCGCATTCTTTTGAATGACAATGAATGATCATGATACTTTAAGTACGATTACGAGCTAAGTGTTATATCCTTCGCGTGAGAGAAGCGGCGTTTTTCTGGTTATAACCGAGATATTTGCTTTATGTATGACATGCTATGGTTTATTTTAAAAGCTGCTGAAAAAAGAAACGAAGTTTCGAAAGTTTAAATTATAACGTCTTTGATTAACATTGTTTTACTCCGGAAAACAAATAACAGAACACAGTTTGTTGTGCGAGAAAAACAAGATGTACACTCATAGACAGATTGTTTGTCTGTGAAATATGAATCATATCTATTGTGTTTGTGGATCTTAAAGCACTTCATTTAAGTTGATACATTTTTTAAACTGATTTGATATAATATGAATAATCTGTCGCGGCCTACTCACAGCTGACACCCGTTAGCACTAGGTCTCGATGACATTACTACGTGTGATGTTAATAATAACACGAGAAGACCACTTGTGGAAATAACAGTGAGATCCAACTTAGCTTGAAATTTAGTCTCGTTAGTATGCAATACTGTTTGGCACATGGGAAAGGGGGCCCTGTACGAGACATTGCTTTACTTAGAAAAATACCTAGGGCTGGCTCTGAAAAAAAAAAAAAATATATATATATATATATATATATATATATATATATATATATATATATATATATATATATATATATATATATATATATATATATATTACTCGTCAAAAGTCAAGGGCCACTTAGAAAAACCTTGGTTGAAACCATAAAACAAATCTGATATAAACGTAATTGGTATCAGTCAAAACGGCATTTATTGAGTACCAAATTGACATGTCACGTAAAGAAATGGAAACACACATTCAAACGCAATGAAGCTGTGAAGTGTGTCACCCACCTTTTCAAAAGTCACACAATAGGTATTGGACAAATAGATATTTCAAAATCCGGGTATGACCACCGTTTGCAGCAAGGCATTCAAGACAGCGTAGACGCATCGAGTCCACAAGGGTCCGAAGAGTATCCTGAGGAACAGTTTGCCATTCCTGAAGCAGAAATGCAGTCAGCTGTGCAACATCCATTGGCAGGGGGTGTGTGTAGTAAAGTAACTCCGTGTAACACCCCGCTCAAATTTCTCCGATTCAAAATCTAGTAACGTAAATTCACAACCTATAAACCACTACTACTATATTTGAAAAATTGCCAATGGCAAGGTCAAACTTACCGCTAAAAATTGGACAAAATAATTTGAATTTTCCACTATTACAGTAAAAAATCTATAAATAAATTCCATGTTTGACCTTGGTCTCAAGGCCATCGTCAAATCAAACCGCTAACATTTAAAATAAAGAATTTGAATTTTCTAACGCCAAGCGTAAAAATACCACCCCCCCCCCCCTTTTCCCCAAACACACACGCAAACGCTCGACCCGTCCCAATATTTATGACGAAAGCCGTAAAGCTTGGCAACGAACCAACTTGTTGCCTCGTTTTATAGGGGAGAGAGAAGGTGGATTACAATGGAAATCAAGCCTAACTTGTGCGTTTGAAAAGAAACTTAGATACTTTATTTCTTTATAAATAACAGGGATGTCTTGAAGGGTAGCGCTAATATTGGTTAATATATATCATACAATTTTGACTTATAATAAATTATCTGGCCTTAGAAAATTATTTTCTTAATATTTTAGTTCATTGAACAGAGCACTATAAATTAGAAAAATATTATCCAGATAAAAACGGGGATAAATGGGTAAAGTAAACCTATTGTCGTGAATTATTCTGATCCCCATATATAAATTAAAACGTAAATGCAAAGCCTAACAAATAAATTTAATAAAAGGAAAGAAGAATGGTAAAGAACAGTGCTGTCACAATGCCTGTACTCGAAATCCCCCTTGTTTTCTACTTCGTCGGCAAATTGTAACGCTTTCACGTTGATAGTAAAAGCCTACTGTGTCGCTGCACGCTTTCTTCAATGAAACGTGTACTGTATTTCTTGGAAAAACCTTGAGATACGCAAGCTGATCAATGACCTAAATTTAATATTTCATTCATTCCATTTTATACACGGTGTAACTAAAAGACAGATGGACTAAAGGATAGAGAGAAGGGAGAGGCAGAAAGCAGGGACACCTGCAACACTAAACACGCGTCGCGCGATACACAATTGCTGCCATCACGCGTGTAAGGCCACATGCACTAACTTTATTTCAAATCGACAGTGATAAAATTCACTACCCATACCAGAGTTAGGTTTTAAAATCCTGAAAAACGCTTATTGGGAATTATGACATTATACCGGTTTACGTTTGAAAACATGACAGTACCCAGACACCACATGGGGATTGAAGTGAACAGGAGGTGGTAGAAAATGCACATTTTGAACGCAGCCACCTAGCTCCATTAAATTCGTATATTTGGGTTCCTTAGGGTTTGCTGACAAAGAATATGTAAAACGTTACGCAAATAGTCTAGGAATTACCAAGTTATGGCCAAAATAAAATAGTGGGGGTGCCTGACAGCATGAAATCATTTCTGCTCATAAAATTTTTTTTATAACGTGTTTGAAAAAACATTACGTTACGGAAATAGCCTACCATGTTAACTCCTATTTGATTGGAGCGCAACAAATGAAAGACTAAACACGATTGGTCGGACTATAAATACTATCTTGTGTTGTCAGGGGAAACGTGAGAAAGGGGTACTTTTTTGAAAAGATGTGTAGACATGGTTTGATTGGGTAGAGCTACGAATATACTCAATTCAGAGCGTCTGTTCATTGCCACATCTTGTAATAAACCTACTAAGAAGCAGTGCGTTGAGCACCAGTGTATATTTTTTATAAAATAAAGCCTGGGACATCGGCAGATCGGAGTTGTGCTATATTCATTGCCAGTCAACGAAACTGTTTATTATTATTTCCATGAATTGTGGTAAGCTTGAAATATTCAATATCTTTTAATGAAAATTGAATGTAAATTGATAATTTATGTCTGTATATATGTGTGGTTCAGTAGCGAACATGATGTAAAGCCTATAGTGCTCCAGCCTGAACAGAAGGTGTCGGAGGAAAGTAAAACTGCATGGAATGGCCAAACAGTACACTGACACCTAGATTATTAACTAGAAAGAAATAATGCTGGAATTGCAGAGGCGTAGTAACCATTAGGGAGGGAAATACTGGTATAAAGTATTTCAGATGAAGCTGACAGTTGGCCTAACGCTCTGAACTCAATGTTTGTGATGTATTGTGCTCAGTGTATAAATGGAGTATCAATTAGTTCTGACGTAGAAGGTACAACCTTCTTGTTTCAGGGACCGTGGTCTTAAAGTTATTGAGCAGCACCTGGTCAGAGCTTTGTTGAAGCCAGAGGTGGACAGCATACTCCTTGGTCCATATAGCAACCAGTGGGGTGACTCCAGAACTCATTTAAGTAATCGCGCAGAGGAGTCTTTTACTGCAGTCATCACGCAAGATAAGAGAGTGTGGCCATGGAGCTCAACATTATGTACCCCCATCTTAAAATGACATTATAAACTAAAATTAAGAGGGGAATTTAATTGTTTTAATACCAGGAACTGAGAACATCTCCAATACTAGTTCCAATAGAAACAAACTATTGAAGTCATGATGACAAATACCAACAGAGCTTGAACAAAACAAAACCAGTATTACCTCATATTACCACTACACAACTGACACACATAGGATACCATTAATAATATATGTCACTATAAGAATCATATTAATAAATTCTGTACATATAACTTGTAATTAAATTGATTGTGATTCCTGGTTCCCTTTGTATTTGAATCAGGACACATATACATTCATGACAGCACTGAATACATATTGTTATTTGAAAAGTTATCAGTGACTCCTTTAAGATATCCTCTTAGAATGTTATATGTATGTGAGTGTCACAGTGTTGTCAAGTGTGGTGGAATAAATTAAATTGTTTATCTGTCTGTTGTTGTTCTGACTTACACTTCATCATACACATACCCTAGACATATAACGTAGTCATCACACTATTCCAGAATAATTCTGACTGAGGTATACATATGTGGCAGTAAGTAAGGTTATCTATAATACACTACTCTTATTAGATATAGATACCTTCACAGCTGATCTCAGTCAGTACAATAAGTCCCCTATAAATATTTATAACATCCCACTTTACCACACCTATATAGGAAGATAGAGGACAGTTGTCCTTTTAATAATCACTTTTAATATTAAAAATTGACCCATAAATAACAAAGATATTGTATAAATAAAAATTGAGACAGACGAACAAACACACTTATCAACTGCTCAATTTGGTTGCGTGAGAAAAGTTAGAACTTTCTTGACACGCGTTCTGATTGGTCAAGCCGCAGAGTATCTTGGGGCAATAAAATTAACATTTCGCTGGCAACAACCGCCATTTGAAATTAAAACTATCTAAAGCTGACATCAGCGGGAGAGCCTGTGTGACCAAAGCTTTCACCGTCTGGACACTTAAAGCAGTGGTAGAACCCATTAACTGCCAAAGTCAAGCTTATGATATGTGATATTCTTGTTTGAGGGTAAGGCACAATAAGTATTTGTATTGATTTAATTAACATGCAGGCCACAATTTGTGTTACGATAGCCAAAATAGGAATGCAGTCTTTCGGAGTGAAAGAAAGGCATAAAATATTTGCTAGTGGCTTACAAATTTTGCGCATGCCAATGCAGTAACCCAGAAGGGATATTGGCTTTTGCAGTGCCATAAATGTTTAAATATTATGTAAAATCATGTAGAGAATGTTAGAAAGAATTTATCCACAGGTTTCAGTGCTAGGTTAAGCACACTCTATCTATTGTATGAACGACAAGTCCTGTATAGGATGTTGTAAAGAGATATTAAGGGATCACAAGCTATGTATTGTACACCCCTATCTATTGTATGGAAGAGACTTCTTGGAGGAGGAAACAAGAGCTATGTACTATCACTGAAGAAGAATGTTTACACAGCAGTGGTGTTAAACAATGGAAGATACAGATTGGTGCAATGATCAGCACACATAGCTGATCAAGGTGAGTTGTCACCATGTTTGTGTGTGGAATTAAATATTAGATGAGATCTATAGGGGAGGGCATTTTCCTCTCATTACAGGTCATATACCGGGGCCCGAAAGGGGAGCAAAGAATAGCAACACTGTCCCCTGCCAAGCATGTCGTAGAAGGCGACTAAGGAGGGTTGGGCATGGGGCCGGTTACCCCATCCTGTAAAAAAAATTTTAACCACAAAAAACTTCAACAAATATGGACAAGTCAAATAAAGAAAATAAAACACAGCCATCCAAGACAGGGGAAGGTCCTCTCGCGGGGAGGCGTATGATGCAACACAGAGAAAGCCGAAAGGAGTCTGTGTTGCTGACTAACCTTCTTTCTTCTAGGAGAACTTCCAGATTTGGCACCTGGAATGTTCGGACATTGAACGAACAAGGGAAAGTGGCACAAGTAGCAGCAGAAATGAGGGAATACAAAATCGAGGTTCTGGGAATGTGTGAAACAAAGTGGAAGGGGGTAGACAGGAAGAAACTCATCACAGGTGAATTGGTGCTGTCCTCAGGACACGAAGACGAAAGTTCACACCACAGTGAAGGGGTAGCTCTTATGTTATCTAAAGAAGCACAGAAAGCACTCATTGAATGGGAAGCTGTGAGACCCAGAATAATAACAGCTATTTTCAAAACAGCTAAAAAGAAAATTCATGTCAATGTCATCCAATGTTATGCACCAACTAATGACAAAGAAGAGTCTGTGAAAGAAGCATTTTATACTAAACTACAGGAAATTATGGATAAAGTAAAAAGAAGAGACATCACAATTTTGATGGGTGACATGAATGCAAAGATAGGTACAGTCAATACTGGATTTGAAGAAGTCATGGGAAAACATGGGCTAGGAGTAATGAATGAAAATGGAGAACTATTCGCAAACTTCTGTGCTTCAAATCAACTGGCTATAGGAGGAAGCATGTTTCCACATAAGAGAATACACAAGGCAACATGGATATCACCAGACCATAGAACAGAAAATCAGATCGATCATATATGCATAAAGAAGAAGTTTAGATCATCATTGCAGGATGTAAAGGTATATAGAGGAGCAGATGTGGCATCAGATCACCATCTTCTGATAGCCAAAGTAAAAATGAAACTCAAGAGATATGCAACAATGCAAAATTATAGACAACAGTTTAATGTAGGACAGCTAAGAAATCAAGAAACAAGAGACAAATTTGCGGTCACAGTATCCAACAAATTCCAAGTGCTCCAACAGTTGGAAGATGTAGAGAATACAGAAGACTATTGGCAGCAGGTCAAAACGGTATGGAAGGAGACATGTGAAGAAATACTGGGGAAAAGGGAAAGACAACAAAAAGCATGGATAACAACAGAAACCATCAATAAGATAAAAGATAGAAAAAACAAGAAAGCAGAGTTAAACACAAGCAAAACCAGAAGTTCCAAAGCCAAGGCTCAAGAAGTGTACACAGAAGCAAACAAAGAAGTAAAAAGAAGTATCAAAAGAGACAAGAGGAAGTATATTGAGGAGTTGGCAAGAGAGGCAGAAGATGCTGCAGCCAAAGGAAATATGAGAGAACTGTATAGCAGCACAAAGAAGCTAACAGGGAAATACAAGCAAACAAGTTGCCTCATAAAAGATAAGAATGGGAAACTGCTCAGCAATATACAAGAGCAAATGAAGAGGTGGACAGAATATTTTGGGGACCTTCTCAATAGACCAGCTCCACAAAACCCGCCGGACATCCAGCCAGCAGAAGAAGAGCTACAAATTAACGGTGAAAGACCAACGAAGGAAGAAATAAAGAAAGCCATAAAGCTTCTAAGAGATGGAAAAGCGTCTGGACCTGATGGCATTCCAGCAGAGGCCATCAAAGCAGATATCGACACGGCTACAGAGATGTTATATAAATTACTTGGTAAAGTCTGGGAAAAAGAAGAGATACCAGCAGAATGGAAGGAAGGATATCTGGTTAAGTTGCCTAAGAAGGGAAATCTACAAGAGTGCACAAATTATAGAGGAATAATGTTACTATCAGTGCCAGGAAAGGTATTGAACAGGATTATCCTTGAGAGATTAAAGGAGTCCATAGACAAGAAATTGAGAGATGAACAAGCAGGTTTTCGACAAAACAGATCATGTACAGACCAGATAGTCACTTTGAGAATAATAGTTGAACAAAGTCTGGAATGGAATTCACCACTATACATCGGATTTGTGGACTACGAAAAAGCATTTGACAGTGTGGACAGAGAATCACTTTGGAAATTGATGAGGCATTATGGAGTTCCCCTGAAAATCATTAATTTAATAAAGAAAACCTATGAAGACATGACGTGCAGAGTTCTTCATGAAGGACAGCTTACAGAACCATTTGGGATAAGAACAGGAGTGCGACAGGGATGCCTCTTGTCTCCATTTCTTTTCTTGCTGGCAATAGATTGGGTTATGAGATCATCGACAACACACAACAGAAATGGAATCCAGTGGACTCTGACTAAGCAGTTGGATGATCTGGATTTTGCTGATGATTTGGCTCTCCTGTCCCATAACCGTAATCAGATGCAGGACAAATTGAAAACACTCGATGAGAGGTCACAGCAATTGGGTCTGAAAATACACAGGGAAAAGACAAAAATAATGAGAATAAATGCAGGTAATGAAAACAGGGTTGAACTTGAAGAAACGCCAATACAAGATGTAGAATCATACACATATCTTGGCAGTAATATAGACAAAGTTGGAGGGACAGACAGCGATATCAAAATAAGAATACAAAAAGCAAGAGGAGCTTTCATTGCATTGGGAAATATATGGAGATCAAGAGAAATAGGATCCAACACGAAAATAAGAATCTTCAACTCAAATGTGAAGTCAGTCCTATTGTATGGCTCGGAGACATGGAGAACAACAAAGACAACAACCAAAAAGCTACAGACTTTCATAAATGGGTGCTTGCGTAGAATAGAGGGATTCAAATGGTATGACAAGGTTACTAATGTGGAACTGATGACAAGAACTGGACAAGTGCCAGTGGAACAAGAGATGAGAAGAAGACGATGGCGATGGATAGGACACACACTGAGGAAACCTGTTGATAGCATTACAAGGCAGTCCTTGTTCTGGAACCCCCAGGGCAAGAGAGGCAGAGGAAGACCAAGAAGTACATGGAGAAGAGAGTTGGAAACAGAGGTGAAAATGATGAGGAGAACATGGAAAGAACTTGAGATGATGGCACGTGACAGGAGGACTTGGCATGTGTTTGTTGAAGGCCTATGCTCCTTTGGGAGTGGAGGGTTATGAAAAAATGAACCTGGTCAGAGCTTTGTTGAAGCCAGAGGTGGACAGCATACTCCTTGGTCCATATAACAACCAGTGGGGTGACTCCAGAACTCATTTAAGTAATCGCGCAGAGGAGTCTTTTACTGCAGTCATCACGCAAGATAAGAGAGTGTGGCCATGGAGCTCAACATTATGTACCCCCATCTTAAAATGACATTATAAACTAAAATTAAGAGGGGAATTTAATTGTTTTAATACCAGGAACTGAGAACATCTCCAATACTAGTTCCAATAGAAACAAACTATTGAAGTCATGATGACAAATACCAACAGAGCTTGAACAAAACAAAACCAGTATTACCTCATATTACCACTACACAACTGACACACATAGGATACCATTAATAATATATGTCACTATAAGAATCATATTAATAAATTCTGTACATATAACTTGTAATTAAATTGATTGTGATTCCTGGTTCCCTTTGTATTTGAATCAGGACACATATACATTCATGACAGCACTGAATACATATTGTTATTTGAAAAGTTATCAGTGACTCCTTTAAGATATCCTCTTAGAGTGTTATATGTATGTGAGTGTCACAGTGTTGTCAAGTGTGGTGGAATAAATTAAATTGTTTATCTGTCTGTTGTTGTTATGACTTACACTTCATCATACACATACCCTAGACATATAACGTAGTCATCACACTATTCCAGAATAATTCTGACTGAGGTATACATATGTGGCAGTAAGTAAGGTTATCTATAATACACTACTCTTATTAGATATAGATACCTTCACAGCTGATCTCAGTCAGTACACTAAGTCCCCTATAAATATTTATAACATCCCACTTTACCACATATATTGGGGTCTCGCCCTCGGGATTTTGAATCTTTCCCTATTACAAATATTGGGGGTAATTCACTTCAGGGAATAATAAGAATTAAAAGGTATCCTTGGGTGAAAATAAATAAGGTTGAGCTCACAGTGCCTGTGTTGTCTTGAGTTAATTAGTCATAGATAAAATTGTTTAGACATTTATCTGTTAGACAATGGCCGACCTGGCAAAATTTCGATCTGCTGCTGTACAGACTGCGAAAGAGTTAGGAATGGACGGGCAAATTATGATTTCTTATGTCACTGCTGAATGTGACAAATATATTGAACGGGAAGAAAGAAGATTAGAAAAAGAGGCCGAAAGAAAATTAGAGGCTGAGACTAAGAGGTTGCAGATTGAGGCTGAGGCTAAGAGGTTGCAGATTGAGGCTGAGGCTAAGAGGTTGCAGATTGAGGCTGAGGCTAAGAAATTGGAAGCAGAAAGAGAAGATAAAAGATTAGCTGCAGAAAGGGAAGCAGAAAAGGAGGAGAAGAGATTACAAAGGGAGTTTGAGTTTCAGGGCCATGCTCCTGAAAATGGTGCCAGTCCCTTTGCCTCTGATGCCACTGCTAGCCAAGGAGCCTCAACCTCAGCTATGAATTTTCATTTAGATCATTTTGTTGAGAAAGACGATGATATAGAGAGCTATCTAAATAGGTATGAACTATTAGCTACCACATATGGGTTAGAGAGAGAAAGGTGGAGCTTAAAGTTATCTCAGGGACTTCGTGGGGCAGCTTATGAAGTTTTTGCAAAAATGAGCAGAGGTGATCAGGAAAATTATGACATGCTAAAGCAGGCTCTTTTGTTAAGATATGAAAAGAATGCAGAATTTTATAGGAAAAAATTTAGGAATGCTAAACTACTGTCAGGTGAAACCTATCACCAGTTCTCTGCACGAATAGAGACATACTTGGAGAAATGGACTTCTCTGGGGAAAACCCAAGATCTTAAGGAAATGGTCCTTATAGAGCAATTAAGAGAGTCCATGGCTCCAGACCTGAGAAAGTTTCTCATGGAACAAGGTGCAGAGAGGCTGGGTGAGTTGCTAAATGTTGCTGAAAGGTATCAAGCAGCTCAAGCAGAGGTAACAGGTAATAAAAAGAAACAAGTGGATAACTTTAGGGCACCACAGAACTTTAATAAATTTGATCCTAGGGATCAAAACAAAGGTAAGCACCAGTTTGATAGGCCACGGTATGAAAATAAAAATAAAACCCCACAATTCGATGAAAGGAAATATGATGAAAGAAAATCTTTCAACCAAGGAAAAAGGTGGTGTAAAAATTGTAAGATGAACAATCATGACACTGACCATTGTAGAAGGAAACCTCCTCATTGTGCTGCTATGACATCGGGGAAAAAGGAAAAGAAGGTCAAACCTGAAGAACTACAGGAACCATACCACCCCCCAGTGTGTGAAGATGTCATCTGTAATGGTGTCACTATAAGGTGTTTATATGATACCGGTTTAGATTACGATTCCGTTGTGAGTTCTCACCTGGTGCAGGCCGATCAATACACCACAGAAACAGTGGAGATTCAAACTGCAACCAAGGATGTAGCTACCATGACACTTCCCGTCGCCCGAATAAAAGTGAAAACGCGATATGTGGAAGGAATCATAAAAGCAGCAGTGATAAATGAGCCAATCTGCCCTCTGATATTGGGGTGTAGATATGTCTTCTTGGGGAATCCCAAGAGACCTGTGATATTGGCAACAGTGCAGACCAGATCACAGTCTAAAAAGGAGGAGGATAATCCAATAAATACTCACCCAGATGAGATGAGGAAGGCACAGGCTGAGGACAAAACACTCAAGCCATGTTTCAAGAAGTTGCCCAAATCTCATACACCTCCAGGCAAGGGAGAGTTTTATATGAAGAACAAACTGATATATAGGAAGGCTGGATCTGAATCCAATGGTCACGGACAGCTGGTCCTTCCCACTTCATATAGGACTAAAGTGTTGGAACTAGGGCATGCGATTCCCTTCAGTGGTCATATGGGAATCAGCGCAACAGGACAGCGAATAGCTTGTCACTATTTCTGGCCAGGAATAACTGAAGATATCAAACGATATGTAAAATCCTGTCCAGAGTGCCAACGAGTAGCACCTAAACATTGGACTGCACCAGCAACTCTGGGGGAAATGCCCATAGTGGGAACACCCTTTGAGAGAGTTGCCGTGGATCTTGTGGGACCTCTCACCCGAACCAAGAGAAGGAACAGCTACATTCTGACTCTGGTGGACACTTGTTCTATGTGGGGAGAGGCAGTAGCCCTGTCATCGATTGATTCTAAACATGTGGCAGAGGCATTGCTCACAATTTTCACAAGGTTAGGCTTTCCCAATCAAATCTTGACTGATAATGGCTCTCAGTTCAAGGGGAAACTAACTGAAGAAGTTTTCAGGATCTTCCAGGCCAAACACTTCCATTGTAGTGTGTACCATCCCCAAGGGAACGGCCAAGTGGAAAGATTTAACGGCACGTTGATGTCGATCCTGAGAAAGTTGGCACACGAAAAACCAGATACATGGGACCAGTACCTGCACGCCGCCCTCTTTGCTTATCGGGAGGTACCCCATAGTTCAACCGGTATGGCCCCGGCAACATTATTGTTTGGAAGGCCAATAAAAGGTCCACTCGAAGCTTTGTTAAGAACGTGGACTGATGAAAAGGCAGAGGAAAACATTACATCTTCATACCAATATGTGAATGAGCTGACCACTCGTTTAAAAACTGGCTGGAAACTTGCCAATGAAAATTTGAAACAAGCCAGGAAGAAACATGCTGCCTATTATAACAGGAAGGCGAAAGACAGAGATTTGGCTGTGGGAGAGAAGGTACTGCTTCTTCTCCCCGGGAGTCAGAATAAGTTACAAATTGGATGGCAGGGTCCATATACAGTTTTAGAGAAGGTGTCTAGAACAAATTATAAGATAGATAAGAAGGGGAAAGAAAAAATCTATCATGTGAATCTCCTGAAGAAATATTTGGAAAGAGAACATCAGGAAGAGACACACTTGTTGACCTTGTCCATCGCCATGGAGATGAAAAAGGAACCACTTTCATCATTTGAATATCCATTACACCCCTGTGAGACAGCAGCACAGGTGAAAATCAGTACACATTTAACAAAAACTCAGAAAGAGAGAGTGCAACAGGTTCTAAATAATCATGCAGAGGTGTTAACAGACCGACCAGGGCATACAAACCTATTGGAATATGATATGAAACTGATAGACCCCACACCTGTCTGTATGAAACCATATTCGATTCCGTTTGCTAAGGAGAAAGCTTTGAAGGAAGAGATAGACTATCTGTTGAAGGAAGGAATTATTTCGCACAGTGAATCCTCATATAGTTCCGGTGTTGTACTCTTAAGGAAGCCCTCTGGAGAACATAGACTCTGTATAGATTACAGGAGACTGAATGCTATTACAGAAGGACAGGTGGATCCATTGCCGGATACAAATCAGCTGTTTGCCAGACTAAATAAAGCTAAATATTTCTCAAAAGTGGATCTGAGTAAAGGATACTATCAGATTCCAGTAAAGCCTGAGGTTAGACCATACCTAGCTTTTAGTACCTCAGAAGGACACTATGAGTTTAATAGATTGCCATTTGGATTGAAGAATGCGCCTAGTGTCTTCTCTAGAATGATGAGAAAATTATTGGACCCTCTGAATAATCCATGTATAACAAATTTCATGGATGATATCCTTATAGCAACAGAAACATTTGAGGAACACATTGACTCTCTGAAGATGCTGTTTGATCGACTTAGGGAAGCAAATTTAACAGCCCGACCAACCAAATGTTGCGTTGGATGTAAAGAATTGGAATTTTTGGGACACACAGTTTATCAGGGAAACATGACCCCTGACCCAAAGAATTTAGAGAAACTAAAGAAAGCCCCGAGACCACAAACCAAGAAGGACGTGAGATCCTTTGTCTCATTATGTGGTTTCTACCAGAAGTATATCAAAAACTTTAATTCCATATGTGCACCGTTAACTGATTTGACACGTAAAGGACATCCAGATCGCATTACATGGACACCACAATGTGAAATGGCTTACCAAGAATTGAAGGAAAAGCTCACAAGTAAACCTATTTTGAAATTACCTGACTTAAGTCAAGAATTCATAGTAAGGACGGATGCCAGTAATATTGGGTTAGGTGCAACTCTACTACAGAAATCAGATGCATTGGATGGGGAATTAAGCCCAGTGGCATATGCTAGCAGAAAATTGAATAAAGCTGAAATCAACTACTCAACTAGCGAAAAAGAATGTCTTGCAGTAATATGGGCAATAAAGAAATTCAATATTTATCTGTATGGGAAGGCATTTAAGTTGCAAACAGATCACAAACCTTTATCGTTTCTAGCCCAGGCTAGGCATGAGAACTCTAGGTTACTCCGATGGTCCTTGCTTTTGGCTCCCTATAATTTTAGCATTGAGTATATATCTGGAAAAACAAATTTGGGAGCGGATTTTTTAAGCCGCCATCCGTGTGATGAGAATCACCGTAAACCCCAGAAATAATAATAAATTTCTCTATGTGTATATAGAATAAAGGACTGACATATAATGTCTGTTTTAAGAGGGGAGATGTCGTGAATTATTCTAATCCCCATATATAAATTAAAACGTAAATGCAAAGCCTAACAAATAAATTTAATAAAAGGAAAGAAGAATGGTAAAGAACAGTGCTGTCACAATGACTGTACTCGAAATCCCCCTTGTTTTCTACTTCGTCTGCAAATTGTAACGCTTTCACGTTGATAGTAAAAGCCTACTGTATTATTACCCGCTTTCTTCAATGAAACGTGTACTGTATTTCTTGGAAAAACCTTGAGATACGCAAGCTGATCAATGACCTAAATTTAATATTTCATTCATTCCATTTTATACACGGCGTAACTAAAAGACAGATGGACTAAAGGATAGAGAGAAGGGAGAGGCAGAAAGCAGGGACACCTGCAACACTAAACACGCGTCGCGCGATACACAATTGCTGCCATCACGCGTGTAAGGCCACATGCACTAACTTTATTTCAAATCGACAGTGATAAAATTCACTACCCATACCAGAGTTAGGTTTTAAAATCCTGAAAAACGCTTATTGGGAATTATGACATTATATGGGTTTACGTTTGAAAACATGACAGTACCCAGACACCACATGGGGATTGAAGTGAACAGGAGGTGGTAGAAAATGCACATTTTGAACGCAGCCACCTAGCTCCCTTAAATTCGTATATTTGGGTTCCTTAGGGTTTGCTGACAAAGAATATGTAAAACGTTACGCAAATAGTCTAGGAATTACCAAGTTATGGCCAAAATAAAATAGTGGGGGTGCCTGACAGCATGAAATCATTTCTGCTCATAAAATTTTTTTATAACGTGTTTGAAAAAACATTACGTTACGGAAATAGCCTACCATGTTAACTCCTATTTGATTGGAGCGCAACAAATGAAAGACTAAACACGATTGGTCGGACTATAAATACTATCTTGTGTTGTCAGGGGAAACGTGAGAAAGGGGTACTTTTTTGAAAAGATGTGTAGACATGGTTTGATTGGGTAGAGCTGCGAATATACTCAATTCAGAGCGTCTGTTCATTGCCACATCTTGTAATAAACCTACTAAGAAGCAGTGCGTTGAGCACCAGTGTATATTTTTTATAAAATAAAGCCTGGGACATCGGCAGATCGGAGTTGTGCTATATTCATTGCCAGTCAACGAAACTGTTTATTATTATTTCCATGAATTGTGGTAAGCTTGAAATATTCAATATCTTTTAATGAAAATTGAATGTAAATTGATAATTTATGTCTGTATATATGTGTGGTTCAGTAGCGAACATGATGTAAAGCCTATAGTGCTCCAGCCTGAACAGAAGGTGTCGGAGGAAAGTAAAACTGCATGGAATGGCCAAACAGTACACTGACACCTAGATTATTAACTAGAAAGAAATAATGCTGGAATTGCAGAGGCGTAGTAACCATTAGGGAGGGAAATACTGGTATAAAGTATTTCAGATGAAGCTGACAGTTGGCCTAACGCTCTGAACTCAATGTTTGTGATGTATTGTGCTCAGTGTAGAAATGGAGTATAAATTAGTTCTGACGTAGAAGGTACAACCTTCTTGTTTCAGGGACCGTGGTCTTAAAGTTATTGAGCAGCACCTGGTCAGAGCTTTGCTGAAGCCAGAGGTGGACAGCATACTCCTTGGTCCATATAGCAACCAGTGGGGTGCTCCAGAACTCATTTAAGTAATCGAGCAGAGGAGTCTTTTACTGCAGTCATCACGCAAGATAAGAGAGTGTGGCCATGGAGCTCAACATTATGTACCCCCATCTTAAAATGACATTATAAACTAAAATTAAGAGGGGAATTTAATTGTTTTAATACCAGGAACTGAGAACATCTCCAATACTAGTTCCAATAGAAACAAACTATTGAAGTCATGATGACAAATACCAACAGAGCTTGAACAAAACAAAACCAGTATTACCTCATATTACCACTACACAACTGACACACATAGGATACCATTAATAATATATGTCACTATAAGAATCATATTAATAAATTCTGTACATATAACTTGTAATTAAATTGATTGTGATTCCTGGTTCCCTTTGTATTTGAATCAGGACACATATACATTCATGACAGCACTGAATACATATTGTTATTTGAAAAGTTATCAGTGACTCCTTTAAGATATCCTCTTAGAGTGTTATATGTATGTGAGTGTCACAGTGTTGTCAAGTGTGGTGGAATAAATTAAATTGTTTATCTGTCTGTTGTTGTTATGACTTACACTTCATCATACACATACCCTAGACATATAACGTAGTCATCACACTATTCCAGAATAATTCTGACTGAGGTATACATATGTGGCAGTAAGTAAGGTTATCTATAATACACTACTCTTATTAGATATAGATACCTTCACAGCTGATCTCAGTCAGTACACTAAGTCCCCTATAAATATTTATAACATCCCACTTTACCACACCTATATAGGAAGATAGAGGACAGTTGTCCTTTTAATAATCACTTTTAATATTAAAAATTGACCCATAAATAACAAAGATATTGTATAAATAAAAATTGAGACAGACGAACAAACACACTTATCAACTGCTCAATTTAGTTGCGTGAGAAAAGTTAGAACTTTCTTGACACGCGTTCTGATTGGTCAAGCCGCAGAGTATCTTGGGGCAATAAAATTAACATTTCGCTGGCAACAACCGCCATTTGAAATTAAAACTATCTAAAGCTGACATCAGCGGGAGAGCCTGTGTGACCAAAGCTTTCACCGTCTGGACACTCAAAGCAGTGGTAGAACCCATTAACTGCCAAAGTCAAGCTTATGATATGTGATATTCTTGTTTGAGGGTAAGGCACAATAAGTATTTGTATTGATTTAATTAACATGCAGGCCACAATTTGTGTTACGATAGCCAAAATAGGAATGCAGTCTTTCGGAGTGAAAGAAAGGCATAAAATATTTGCTAGTGGCTTACAAATTTTGCGCATGCCAATGCAGTAACCCAGAAGGGATATTGGCTTTTGCAGTGCCATAAATGTTTAAATATTATGTAAAATCATGTAGAGAATGTTAGAAAGAATTTATCCACAGGTTTCAGTGCTAGGTTAAGCACACTCTATCTATTGTATGAACGACAAGTCCTGTATAGGATGTTGTAAAGAGATATTAAGGGATCACAAGCTATGTATTGTACACCCCTATCTATTGTATGGAAGAGACTTCTTGGAGGAGGAAACAAGAGCTATGTACTATCACTGAAGAAGAATGTTTACACAGCAGTGGTGTTAAACAATGGAAGATACAGATTGGTGCAATGATCAGCACACATAGCTGATCAAGGTGAGTTGTCACCATGTTTGTGTGTGGAATTAAATATTAGATGAGATCTATAGGGGAGGGCATTTTCCTCTCATTACAGGTCATATACCAGCATACCTATTGATGGCAGGAAACCGGGTGAGGGAAGAAAGTTTGGGAGGAACGCTCAGCCTTGTTGCCACAGCTACCCCATTTCTTCAGCTCTAAAGCCAGTTGAATGCATATGAGAACCCAAGGGCCAACAGTTGTCACCAGTTTTATAAGTTAAGTCCGTTAGACCGACACTGAGAGTGTAACATCAAATTATTCCACCACAACCATAAGCATAATAATAAACTCACCGTGAGATGATGACGAAGACAATCTGTCCAACACATTAACATTGATACGTACAAGCAGATAGACAGATCAGTGGGTGGAATTCTTACAGTGATCTTTATTCTTAGAAACCAGATACTTGGACAGAGTTCCAGTTATTTATTTTACATAGTGTATATAAACAAATTTATTGAGTTTGACAATCCCTGTCCCAAAAAAAAAAAATAATTGAGGTACAGTGAGATTAAATTGTATGATAATTACCTAAACTTTAACAAAAGTCTTACTCACTTTAATATTATTGAGTTATAGTTCTGTTTACATTTCATTTCGTCCTTATATTAAATACATTACCCTAGACACACTCAGCCACACAACATCACAGAGCCCATTTTACACAGATTGAGATCTGAGAGGTTGCGGAAAGGGACTTTGAGAATCATCATCATCAACAATTAGACTCAGGGAACTTACACAGCTTGACCTCACTCTGTTTACCCTATATTAATAACACCAGTAACCTCTTTTACCACAGTGATTTGTTGACAATCTTCGACCAAGGACATCCCAGAGGTGCTCAATCGGAGAAAGGTCAGGTGAATGAGCTGGCCACGCCATCCTGATGATCCCATGTTGCTGAATAAACTCATTCACCACACGAGCTCGATGGGGTCGAGCGTTATCATCTTGGAGGATGGCATTACCACCTATGGCCTCCAGAGCAGGCTGAACAATTGGTCTCAAGATTTCGTTCTGGTATCTTGGGCCGGTCAAGTTACCTTGGATGATGTAGAGTGGGGTCCTGCCGTGTCTGTAGAAGCCTCCCCAGACCATGACAGAACCCCTACCATAACGATCCCCCTCTCGAATTGTGTCATCAGTAAATCACTCTCCTGGTCGTCTCCAAACTCGAATCCTGCCATCATTGAATGACACAGTGAAGCGAGATTCATCAGTGAAGAACACTTGACTCCATTGTTGCCTTGTCCATCGGATGTGCTCGCGACACCAAGCAACATGGGCTCTGCGATGAGCAGGAGTAAGAGGGATTCTGACTGCAGGACGTCGAGCAGCCAGTCCAAATTGTAGTAAACGTCTGCGAATGGTGCTTTGACTGACATTAACGTTTTCAGTTTGTCTCAGCTGACATCTTAGAGTGGAACAAGTCACTGTTCGATGGCGCAGGGCTGACAACAAGAGGTACCGGTCATCATGTCTATTGGTGCATCTATGGCGACCTGGCCGGTGGCGATCCTCCACACTTCCTGTGGCCTGAAATCTCTCCAAAATTCTTTGGATAGTAGAGTGTGACACTGCAAGCCGTCTAGCAACCTCACGGATAGATAAACTACTTTAAACCCACGCTATAGCCCTCATTCTTTGTAAGGTGTCAAGACTTCTTCTCGGTGGCATGGTTTTTGCAAGTGATGAAACTACCCTAAGTCTGCTGATTGTAAAACAAATTAAGAGTGAACTCTGTTCACGAAAAGTCGCCATTGCACGTGGAATGTCAATCAGCACGATTACTTCACCTGTTTGGTTGTACGGAAGTTTGAAAAAACAGATTTAAAATGTGCAAACCAAATTGCACGTGATCACCATGGTTGTCGGTGAGTTGTTTTTATGCTTAACGTGCATAGAGGACTGTCAGAGGAAGATATTGCACCCGTTTTTACTAAAAACTTCCTTCATTTAATCATTCTATGCGCTTATATAAAAGTGTATTGAAAATAATAGGGTGGCCCTTGACTTTTGACGAGTAGTATATACGAGGGCAGGGGTCGGCAACCCAGGAGCTTTTGGGATCTACACTGAATCAAAAACAAACACAGAACATCTAAGAAAAGTTCAAAATACAGGCCTTAGATTAATCACTGGAGGGATGAAGACTACTCCAATCCAGGCAATGGAGAGATACACCAACATCCGCTCCCTTGGTGACAGACGTGAGGAAAAGGTGTTTATTCACAGCGAGAAGCTTCTACGAAGGCCAAATCATCCAATGTATACCAGATTCCATGGGTTGACGGGGAACGGGCTGAGGAGGGCCGGCTTCTTAAACATCTCAGGGCGTCTGCGTCAGTGTCGTGGGAACCTCCTCCCGGGGCAACCTACCGGGATGGAGGTGTTGGTTGGTTGTGGGGAGCCAGACTGCTGCCATGAGAGTGTATCTGTCGTCACAGAGGTCCCTGAAATGGTGAAGAAAGGCCACCAGACCTCTCCACAACTAAAAACCTTGACTCAGAAGATGATTGAAGAGGGGTGCAACCTGCAAGAGTGGACACACCTATGCACAGATGGATCCGCAGAGGGTGCAGTGAAGAACGGTGGTGGGGGCATTTTTATAAGATTCATGGGTGGGAGGATCATCCGAGGGGCCTTCCCAGCTGGAGTGATCTCCTCCAACTTCGGGGCAGAGGCTGTGGCACTGCTTCGGGCTCTGGGGGTCATCGCCGGATCCGGGCAGCAGCTACCGGCTAAGATAGTAATCTTCACCGGCTGTGGATCATTGCTGGAATCGGTGCAGAGCGTAGGAAATGGGGGCATGATGCATCAGATCTGAGCTTAACAATATCCGAAGGTCATCGACCGTTGCACTTCAGTGGTTGCACTTCCGTTGTGGAATCGCTGGAGGTGGGAGAGTAGATGCTCTATCTAGAAGTGGCAGTGGGATGGGGCGATTTAGCCGCCCATTGCCCTGTCGGGAAGCTAGGGCCATCGTCCACAACAAGTAACAAATCAGTGGAAGGAGGACGGTGATATATACAGCAGACATGACCCAATCCACCAACTTAACATATACCAACAGACCATCAAATTCCGTCTGGGAGCTGGATATACTGCGGCCTGCTGGACCATCTCTGTCGCCTCAGGATATCTCATACAAATGAATGTCCATGTGGAGCTGGAGTCCAGGCCCCCGAACACATTCTCCAGGGCTGCCCAACCCATGATGACCCACGACGCCTGACCTGGCCGGGGGATGCTGAGCTCAGGCAGAAGCTGTGGGGCTGCAGCGCTGACGTGGACGGGACTGTGGACTTAGTCCTGCGGATTTAGCATGACTACAAACTGAACGCAGAAGAAGAAGAAGAAAAAGAAGAAGAAGAAGAAGAAGAAGAAGAAGAAGAAGAAGTAACTCTGAGCCCTCTGAAGATCTACCATATATATATATATATATATATATATATATATATATATGTGTGTGTGTGAGTGTGTAATTTTAAAAGGGGAAAAGGGGGGGGGGGGTAGGATGATTAAGCTTACAAAGAAACGATCGCGTTCCTGTCTCATGCAGTTCACGAATAAGCTTTTATTTTAGTAGCCTGCTCGGGTTTTCAATGGGAATGCGGAAAACGTACCTTTGGTCCCAGGGACACCGCGATTTTAAGTGCTGGCGGGAGAGGTCTAGTCCGAAATTTTCTTAGTTTAAAAATGTGTATTTTTCCCTGCAGTCGCCAAAGATCTACCAATTCATCCACTGGGATCTACCGGTAGAATGGGATCGACTGGTTGCCGGCACTTGATTTAGGAGAATAGTGTAAATTGTTATTTAATGTATAGACATCTTCAATTCTCCAAGTCATTAAGCCTTTTGCCACAAGCACAGTTTTCCATTCTTCTCTGACCTTGATATCCTCTCCCAGATGTAGGCCACGATCTGAATAAGCTGCGTAAAAGGTACAGGTAGTCCCATCACAGATACTGCTGTAGGGCAGTGAAGTGTTAAAGATCACTTTTACTAGGTCAGATATACGAGGTGGGGGTGGCCGGTTCTCTTCCTCGCTGCCTTTGCGTTCCATATCTCAAGAGTAGAGTCAGGTACCCATTTGTACAGCTGTTCCGTTCTATCAGCTCAAGGTCTTTACATGTCTTCCTCACCATTTTCATTTCCGTTCCCAGTTCTCTTTTGTGTGTGTGTGTGTTTTCTTTTAGGCCTACCTATTGTAGCGAAAGGTTTTCCTAGTGTGATGATAGTGGTAGAGAAGAAGTAGAATCTCTCTCCAGAAAGGATGAAGTTCCAGTGCCCGAGAAGTACACTGGTATCACAATTGAGCTACGGCTGTGAATACTCTGAGCTGGACAATAGATTTAGGCTTCAGAAGTATACGGTGCCACTTTCGCTATAGTAACCCTATGTGATAATATAATTAAATTAGAAAAAGTAACTCAAAATTTAACAGTTAAAAATTTACCAAGTCAAATGAGTACAATTTCATAATTTATTATGTAAGGTAAAGGTAAAGGAACCCGTTACACGCCCATTGAGGCATATTGGGAATATGGTGTTAGGCCCATATTATCTTGACCGTCGGCACACGAGGGGTGATGTGGTCGGCATCACGCCGGCCGCCTTAACCTTCCCAGAATAGCTCTGGTACCCATTCGGGGCTGGGTCGACCCAGGAGCCGTTTGTGGCCTAAAAATTTTCCGCCTCATCTGGGGATCGAACCATAGACCACTGCGCTAGGAAGCCAGTGCACTAACCACTATGCTACCGCGGCTCCATAATTTATTATGTACATCTACATATTCTTGTAATGAGAAATGGGTGTTGGAAGATGGTAAAATATATGATTATTTATAGTTACAAATTAAAATAAATAATAGTAAAAAAATCTTGGATGAATCTTCCAATCAAATTATAAAAGTCTGTCACAGTATAGTTTGCATATATCTTGCTTTCTAGTCTTTAGCTGTTATCATCATCGACAGTCGTTTTAGAAACTGCTCATAGATTTGTTGGATTTAATAACAGTAGTATACAATGTAGGAAACGAGGCGGATTCTGCAGGCGCGCTGCAGGCGCGTGACTTTTTATATAGGAAAAATTCTGCAGGCGCAAGATGGCGGGATGACTTTTTATATACGGAAAATGTGCAGGCGCGCTGCAGGGGTTGAGCGTGACTTTTATATAGAGATATATTAGTTCGATAATGGTGTTGTTGTATTAGATAACAAGAAGACGTTATTTATAGACAACAAGAAGCCTTTTAGACAATAGGAAGAGGTTAATAGGAAGACGGTATATTTAGACTTTGAGATAACAAGAAGGGGGTATATTTAGATAACAAGAAGACGATAATAGTTAGACAATAGGAAGACGATAATAGTTAGAGGTATATTTTGACTTGAGATAATAGGAAGACGATAACAAGAAGACGATATTTATACATTTTACAACAGTTATTTTACAACCGTTATACGAACAGTTAGACGATATATTTAGACAAACAAGAAGACGATATATTTAGACATACAACGGTTATACGAACAGTTATATATAGGTAACAAAAAGAATTTTAGTTATTTTTTTTTATTTTGTCAAATACTAAAGGACAAGTCTCAGCCGCTTGGTAGGTTTCTTCTTCTTCTTCGGTGGTAGATTAGGGACATCGGTCAGGTGGGTGTCTGTGGTGGTGGTCGTAGGAAACCAACTCGGGTCTGTGATACTGGACAGCTAGAGTTCATGTATTCGTCAAACAGGTTAGTGAAGGTGGTAGGTTTCTTCAGTGGTAGATTGGTGACATCAGTCAGGTGATTGTCTGTGGTTGTCGTAGGAAACAAACTCGGGTCGGTGGAAATCGGTTGGTAACAGCTGGAGTTGATGTAGTCGTCAAACGTGTTAGTGGTACAAGTAGTTGGATAGGTATCCGTGCTTGGTGGCTGTAATCGGTCAAATTCGGCTAGGATTTCACTCTGTAACGTTAACAAATGTTCAAACTCGGATCGAGTTAACGTAATGCCGGTTTTGGTGGGAAACTTGAGGTAGGATTCACCAAAATATTTTCGCACGTGTAGTAAAGGTTGGCCTCGGTAAACACATACAGACGCGGCCTTCAGACCACTAGCCAAAGGTTTAAGCAATTCATCACTTCTTTTGATGTAGACCCAGTTGGTGGGAGCAGTCATCTTGAACGAGGTGTAAGTATCTGTCGTTATCACACCAACGCTTGAATAAAGTATGAGTGTCTCCAAAAGTCTGTTTAAATGCAGGAATACCAGTTCAATCTGGTTTTTTGAGGCGTGCCCTAGCTAGGATTTGATTCGTCGAAAATCGATCGTGTGACCAGACTCGTGTGTTAGCCAGGTCGTGATTCGCTGAAAAGGATCGTTGACGTGGTTGTGTGCGAACAATGACACATGGACGTGTTGGCGTGGGGAGAAACCCGATAGCAAAATATACACACACCTGTCTATTGATCTCTTCCTTTGTCTATGAAAGCCATCTGGTGGTTCGCTAGCCAGGGTCTGACTAATCGAAAAATTAATCGATCGTTGGCGTGTTGTCTAGCCGAAAAGGGTAGTAGGACGCGCTGCATAGTACCACCTCGTGTTTTGATCAAGATGAAATAAATGGCGTAGAGCCCACAAACGTTGGTGACTACATCTTGTAAATGTCTGGCGCTGTAGTTAACAGGTCGAGTAGAGTTTCTGGCTAAAAATTAATCAGGTCCGGGTGTGTAGGTGGTAGGCCAAAGAATCAAAATATTCAAAAGTGCCAAGTCCGTTATAATATAGAGCGACCCAGTGGTCACCGGGGCGATAGCTAGGATCAGTGTTGATGACGAAAGTAGCCGTCTTGGTCGGATCGATGCGTAGAGGTAATTGGTCACGAGCTAAAACTTTAACGAGCCCAGTTCGTTTAACAAATATATCTGACAGGAGGATGGTCCGTATCTCGTCTGTGTTCATTGTCTACGTGGTGTAGTCTGTCAAAACTTGGCGCGATTTCGAGATCTCCAAGATCGAGTCTTGCTCGGCGTAGACGAGAACCTGTAATGGTTCGGGTGTGACCTCGGAGAATTTAAGTTCTACTGAGACAGGACCCGACTTGGCCATCTCAAACTGGTCACCGTCCAGTAGACTGGGGGTGAGGTCAAAGGCGTATAAGGCGTAACCGTTCTTAAAATGTCTATACTCGAGATCGTTGCCGGCGTCTTTACCAACCAGTCCCATAGCTAGATTCGTCCCGAAGAAGGCTCTCACGTACTGGTTGTGTTCATAATCCATGGACAAATGCTTGCCACTGACTGTTTTGCCTTCCGCGCTGACATTCAAATATATCAGACCAAAGGTAGCGAAATTGAACGGATTAGACGTGTACGACCCGTTAAAAGCGGTCGAAGTGACTTGACCAATCACGATCCGTGTGGGTGTTTGACTGAGAAATATATTATCCTGCATGTGCGACAGCATACCTCTAGGGATAGAGACAGTTTTTAGCACAACTCGTTTTAAGGGGTACTTGGCATTACCTCGCACCAAGGCTTTCTCGTGGGCTAGAGAGACGGCGGGGTTTAATTTGGCTTTCCGGACAACCAAGGCCGCATAAGTTATAATAGATTTATAACCAGCGGTGGGGTCGTGTCCCAGCACGTTGAAGGCATCTTTAGACGGGGTGAGTTTTACTTTAACGGTCACACCATTTAACAGGTAACGATCTTGAGCGAAGATATCTGAATGTAAACGACCCATCATATCAATGTCCTGAGAACCAGCCGCTATATGTCGACGCAGTCTTAACCCGTTGTTATTATCACCAATTGTGTCCGTAATAAAATTTGGCGTGTCTTTGTAAAACAGAGCCGATGTCAGATGCCCTCGTTTGGGTTCCTCCCCGTAATTCAACGTGGCTTCCAGGTAAGCTCTATAAGGGTAGGTGTTCTCGCTGGGTGTAATCAGCGTGTCGTTCAGTGAAACGTCGACTTGTGAGAATAAACTGTGCAGGTAATAGTTGATCGGGGCCATCTCTGCGTCAGCGGGTAATACGCCGCCATTAGCTAACGTAATTTTGGCGCGCACGTGCAGAAAAGTATTGAACAAATCTAGATATTCTTCACCGTTTCCCGATATTACAAATTCCACCGGGGCTCCGGGGGCTAAGGCGGCCAACGGATGTATCTCCACAAATTGTCCCTCTTCTACGGCTGTCTGCGTTGGTGGTACGCTAAACAAATCTAGACCACTGTGAAGACACTCGCACGAGCTGGGGTGAATAAGCGCCATCATTCAAATATATCAGAGTACCGTCGCTTCTTCTGGTGAGAATGAGAAGGCCGAGCTCGGTTACTGCGTTTTATTCGTTTCGGCTCGCCAGGTGGGGCAGCTCTCGTTTTTCTTTTTCTTCTAAGCCCGCTACCCGATTGGTTAGTGGTGAGGTGTTCAACCGCTCCCTGTAATAAACGTTGACCCGACTCCTTGGCTCGCTCACGAAATGACTCACCAACATTTCTGCCGGCTAACGCATCGCTCGCGACCTGTAGACCGGTCCCAAGCCCTTCTCTGAGTAAAGCTTTGCCTCCAGTTTTTAACCACGGGTGAACCATGCGACCGAGCCCACCGAAAAAACTACCCAATCCATGTCCTCTTTGACTTCTGCCTCCGATAAACACCGGCATCCCGTGGCCAGCTTGGTTGCAGTAAAACTCCTCATACACCTTGGGGTTTCGTCGGATGGGTACGTGTCTCACCATTTTTTTCTAGTCAAAATCAAACCGTCTGTGAGTTCGGAAGTGTAGTGTCAACACCGAAGCTCCGCTAGTGAATGGGATAGTCTTACCCTGATCGTTAGTTAAAAGGATTTCCACCGCGTCAAACGAAAAACGGCTCAGGGGTACGTAGTGTGGTTTGTCGTAAATCCTGAAAACAGAAGCAGTAGTCCTATCCAAAATAGGAACAATCCGTAACAAAGGGACAGAGGCATCTCCAACCGGTCTCGCCGCTACGAGATCGCAGTACACGTATACATTTTTCATGTCGCTATCCATTTGTACTTCAGTCTCGCCTCGTAGTATTGGGTCGATGTCTGTGGCGAGCGAGGCAGGAAAACCTAACATGTGTTTCAACGTCTCGCTAATTCTAACTTCAACCTCCGGATCATACAGATTCAAGGTGGCCTTATTATTGTTAAAATGGAATCTAACTCGGGCTTTTTCATCCACATCCGTGGCTAAAAGCAAACGATTCAACTCGTCGATCAGCGTGTCGGGTGACGTGTATAGACCAGCGGGCAATGTGAGTAGTATAGACTCATCTTCTTTGTTGGGAAAGTAATGTATCCATACATCATCCTCTAGCACGTTAAAATAACTTTTGGGAAATTGAATCTCAACCAAACCGACCTCGTAACGCGAAGTCAAGTCTATAGTCTGTGGCAATTTGACGAAAAAGTGACCGGCGTTATTGTTTGGGTATATTTTCATCGAGGCATTGCTGGGTAAAGTCACGTAAAAACTCATCCTATCTTAGGGTTAGGTAACATGTAACCCAGACAACTGCTCATTAAAGCGATCCAAAACTTGCCGTCTGGTCCCTCTGCGTTGCTCCGACTCAGATTGAATAACGAGACACCGATGACGACATATATAACGATCATCTGACAGATGAAAACGATCTCTAGTCGCGGGACTAGTTTCCCAAAAAAGGCCAGAACGAGGTTCTCGCGGTCTTGGGAGGGGGTGGCCGCAAAACTGGGGTGCTCACTTCTTCTTCAATATCCATCAGTCTCGATATGTCGCTAGTTGTTTGGCGGAAATCCAGCTGTTGAATGACGAGTTATATCCGAACCATTTGACTAAATACTCTTTTACACCCCTGACACCTCGGCGTTCTTGTAAAATGGACTCGATTCGATAAACTATCTTGTCGCCGACTCGCTGCAGCTCTTCTTGGTAAAAAGAACCTTTCAGTTCCTCACCCGAATCATCTTTAAGGACGTACGTGACCGGTCTTGTTTGGTTTAGTCGACTGACCGTAAACAGTTCTTCTGTCCACGCCGGCGTATAACCCTTTTTAAAAGTTTGTCTGGCTTGGGCGATCCGCACGCGATCACCAGCTTTAAAATAGACTTTTCTACCGACGACGTCAGGGGTCGAATACAACGTATGCCACACCTCTTCTTGATTGCTCGGGGTAACTTCAGCCGGTGCCATCTTAATACTCCGGTGATACGAATAATTGTAGTTGTGGACCAGTTGCTGTATCACGTCGACGTAGCGAAGAGTGTTGGTTTTGGTAAAGTAACGCCACGTTTTTTCTTTGAGGGTTCGATTAAACCTCTCGACAATAGCTGCTTTGGTATCCTCATTCTCCGTAGTGAAGAAATGGACCCCCTCATCTTTAAGAAACTTTAAGAATGTTTTGTTGACGAACTCACTACCTTTGTCTGTTTGAAAATTTATCGGTTTGCGACTGTTAAAAATTGTTTTTACCGCTGCTACTAACGCTGTCCCAGTCTTGTTTTTCAGAGGAACAGCCCAAGCGAATTTACTAAACACATCGATACACGTTACTAGATAGGAATACCCATCGTTGAATCTTTTTAAACCCCGCAAGTCAATTAAATCAGCCTGGAACTGTTGGTCGATACCACCCGCGATGGTGGTACGTCTCTTAAATTTTCTGCGCACCGGTTTGTGTAGGGTGTAGGTATCCTGATGACCTAACCACTCTTCAATTTTTTTACGACTAAGTTTGGTGCTACGTTGTAAGGCGCCGATTCCGCCATAGGGCCCTGATCGTTTTGGATCGTAGTAATGTTGTTTTAAAATCTTATTCACTTCTTTGGCCATGCTTCCCACTTTGGTGTCTTTTTCCTTCTTCTGAGCGAATACGACGATGATTCTCGCAATTTACTGGCAACCACCTTTTTTCGACTAGTGGGTGTGACGGGTGGGGACTGAGGAGTTTTGTCGACGACCTCATCTTTAAGTACAGTGGGTTGTTCGCTGGTTTGTAATGGTGGTGGTTGTTTAATATCCACGAGACCCAGAGGTACGTGACTGTACTGTTCTAGTCGAGTCAAATAACGCTGTAGTGTTTGCTGATATAGTCTAGCTTTGTCAGCCACCGGCATATCTTCTCTTTCCAAGACTAGTTGCATTTGAGTATCCAATTCTCCCAAGTTATCTCTTAGAGCGTCGGGTGGTCTATAAGGTTTTTGAGCCTCTAACAAACGAGGATCCATCAAAATCATTTTCTTAGCCATCTAAAAGAGCCCTCTTAGTATAGTTAGTATTGGTCCAAGGAGAGCAGTTAAAAAACCTCCAGTTTGTAAAAATTGTTTTCGTCTTTTGAGCGACAATTTTTTCTTGGTAAGCGCTCGCAGGGTGTTTTTGTAACGACGCATACGTCTCTTCTGAGGGGGTGTCAGTGTAACGTTATTTTTTAATACGTTGTGACAACATTCACAGGGTGTTCCTACCAGATCGGGTGACGCTGTTTTCATAACAGCCTTGATGACTGGTGGTTTGGCCGTACCTAGAACCTTTAACATATCAGCATGTCTTTTTACCTTTTCTCCCATTTCGTTACTTGGGTACGTAAACAATTTGTTGTTCGTGTGGAAATATGTGGGTGCGTAAACGGAGACTGTCTGGTGTTTCTTGGCGAAGGTCGATTACCAAATAGCCATGTGGGGTCGACGTCGCGTCTTTAAAACTCTCTTGAACAAAGGCAGCCCGACCTGGGTACATCTGTTTGGCTAGATTAACAATCTGCGATCCATCGCGTGGATTGTTAATCTAGTCAAACAAATGTACCCAGGTCGGACTGCCTATGTCCAAGAGAGTTTTAAAGACGCGACGTCGACCCCACTAGGCTATTTGGTAATCGACCTTCGCCAAGAAACGCCAGACAATTTGAGACTTCGAACCCACATATTTCCAGAGGAACTACAAATTGTTTACGTACCCAAGTAATGAGATGGGAGAAAAAGTAAAAAGACATGCTGACATGCTAAAATTGCTAGGTACAGCCAAACCACCAGTCATCAATGCTGTTATGAAAAGAGCGACATCCGAGCTGGTCGTACAACTCTCTGAAGGTTTTCTCAACGTATTAAAAGAAAACGTTACACTGACACCCCCTCAGAAGAGACGTATGCGTCGTTACAAAAACACCCTGCGAGCGCTTCCCAAGAAAAAATTGTCGCTCAAAAGACGAAAACAATTTTTACAAACTGGAGGTTTTTTAACTGCTCTTCTTGGACCAATACTAACTGTACTAAGAGGGCTCTTTTAGACGGCTAAGAAAATGATTTTGATGGATCCTCGTTTGTTAGAGGCTCAAAAAACTTATAGACCACCTGACGCTCTATGAGATAACTTGGGAGAATTGGATACTCAAATGCAACTAGTCTTGGAAAGAGAAGATATGTCAGTGGCTGACAAAGCTAGACTATATCAGCAAACACTACAGCGTTATTTGACTCGACTAGAACAGTACAGTCACGTACCTCTGGGTCTCGTGGATATTAAACAACCACCACCATTACAAACCAGCGAACAACCCACTGTACTTAAAGATGAGGTCGTCGACAAAACTCCTCAGTCCCCACCCGTCACACCCACTAGTCGAAAAAAGGTGGTTGCCAGTAAATTGCGAGAATCATCGTCGTATTCGCTCAGAAGAAGAAAACAGACACCAAAGTGGGAAGCATGGCCAAAGAAGTGAATAAGATTTTAAAACAACATTACTACGATCCAAAACGACCCGGGTCCTATGGCGGAATCAGCGCCTTACAACGTAGCACCAAACTTAGTCGTAAAAAAATTGAAGAGTGGTTAGGTCATCAGGACACCTACACCCTACACAAACCGGCGCGTAGAAAATTTAAGAGACGTACCACCATCGTGGGTGGTATCGACCAACAGTTCCAGGCTGATTTAATTGACTTGCGAGGTTTAAAAAGATTCAACGATGGGTATTCATATCTAGTAACGTGTATCGATGAGTTTAGTAAATTCGCTTGGGCTGTTTCTCTGAAAAACAAGACTGGGACAGCGTTAGTAGCAGCGGTAAAAACTATTTTTAACAGTCGCAAACCGATACATTTTCAAACAGACAAAGGCAGTGAGTTCGTCAACAAAACATTCTTAAAGTTTCTTAAAGATGAGAGTGTCCATTTCTTCACTACGGAGAATGAGGATACCAAGGCAGCTATTGTCGAGAGGTTTAATCGAACCCTCAAAGAAAAAACGTGGCGTTACTTTACCAAAACCAACACTCTTCGCTACGTCGACGTGATACAGCAACTGGTCCACAACTACAATTATTCGTATCCCCGGAGTATTAAGATGGCACCGGTGGAAGTTACTCCGAGCAATCAAGAAGAGGTGTGGCATACGTTGTATTCAACCCCTGACGTCGTCGGTAGAAAAGTCTATTTTAAAGCTGGTGATCGCGTGCGGATCGCCCAAGCCAGACAAACTTTTAAAAAGGGTTATACGCCGGCGTGGACAGAAGAACTGTTTACGGTCAGTCGACTAAACCAAACAAGACCGGTCACGTACGTCCTTAAAGATGATTCGGGTGAGGAACTGATAGGTTCTTTTTATCAAGAAGAGCTGCAGCGAGTAGGCGACAAGATAGTTTATCGAATCGAGTCCATTTTACAAGAACGCCGAGGTGTCAGGGGTGTAAAAGAGTATTTAGTCAAATGGTTCGGATATAACTCGTCATTCAACAGCTGGATTTCCGCCAAACAACTAGCGACATATCGAGACTGATGGATATTGAAGAAGAAGTGAGCACCCCAGTTTTGCGGCCACCCCCTCCCAAGACCGCGAGAACCTCGTTCTGGCCTTTTTTGGGGAAACTAGTCCCGCGACTAGAGATCGTTTTCATCTGTCAGATGATCGTTATATATGTCGTCATCGGTGTCTCGTTATTCAATCTGAGTCGGAGCAACGCAGAGGGACCAGACGGCAAGTTTTGGATCGCTTTAATGAGCAGTTGTCTGGGTTACATGTTACCTAACCCTAAGATAGGATGAGTTTTTACGTGACTTTACCCAGCAATGCCTCGATGAAAATATACCCAAACAATAACGCCGGTCACTTTTTCGTCAAATTGCCACAGACTATAGACTTGACTTCGCGTTACGAGGTCGGTTTGGTTGAGATTCAATTTCCCAAAAGTTATTTTAACGTGCTAGAGGATGATGTATGGATACATTACTTTCCCAACAAAGAAGATGAGTCTATACTACTCACATTGCCCGCTGGTCTATACACGTCACCCGACACGCTGATCGACGAGTTGAATCGTTTGCTTTTAGCCACGGATGTGGATGAAAAAGCCCGAGTTAGATTCCATTTTAACAATAATAAGGCCACCTTGAATCTGTATGATCCGGAGGTTGAAGTTAGAATTAGCGAGACGTTGAAACACATGTTAGGTTTTCCTGCCTCGCTCGCCACAGACATCGACCCAATACTACGAGGCGAGACTGAAGTACAAATGGATAGCGACATGAAAAATGTATACGTGTACTGCGATCTCGTAGCGGCGAGACCGGTTGGAGATGCCTCTGTCCCTTTGTTACGGATTGTTCCTATTTTGGATAGGACTACTGCTTCTGTTTTCAGGATTTACGACAAACCACACTACGTACCCCTGAGCCGTTTTTCGTTTGACGCGGTGGAAATCCTTTTAACTAACGATCAGGGTAAGACTATCCCATTCACTAGCGGAGCTTCGGTGTTGACACTACACTTCCGAACTCACAGACGGTTTGATTTTGACTAGAAAAAAATGGTGAGACACGTACCCATCCGACGAAACCCCAAGATGTATGAGGAGTTTTACTGCAACCAAGCTGGCCACGGGATGCCGGTGTTTATCGGATGCAGAAGTCAAAGAGGACATGGATTGGGTAGTTTTTTCGGCGGGCTCGGTCGCATGGTTCTCCCGTGGTTAAAAACTGGAGGCAAAGCTTTACTCAGAGAAGGGCTTGGGACCGGTCTACAGGTCGCGAGCGATGCGTTAGCCGGCAGAAATGTTGGTGAGTCATTTCGTGAGCGAGCCAAGGAGTCGGGTCAACGTTTATTACAGGGAGCGGTTGAACACCTCACCACTAACCAATCGGGTAGCGGGCTTAGAAGAAAAAGAAAAACGAGAGCTGCCCCACCTGGCGAGCCGAAACGAATAAAACGCAGTAACCGAGCTCGGCCTTCTCATTCTCACCAGAAGAAGCGACGGTACTCTGATATATTTGAATGATGGCGCTTATTCACCCCAGCTCGTGCGAGTGTCTTCACAGTGGTCTAGATTTGGTTAGTGTACCACCAACGCAGACAGCCGTAGAAGAGGGACAATTTGTGGAGATACATCCGTTGGCCGCCTTAGCCCCCGGAGCCCCGGTGGAATTTGTAATATCGGGAAACGGTGAAGAATATCTAGATTTGTTCAATACTTTTCTGCACGTGCGCGCCAAAATTACGTTAGCTAATGGCGGCGTATTACCCGCTGACGCAGAGGTGGCCCCGATCAACTATTACCTGCACAGTTTATTCTCACAAGTCGACGTTTCACTGAACGACACGCTGATTACACCCAGCGAGAACACCTACCCTTATAGAGCTTACCTGGAAGCCACGTTGAATTACGGGGAGGAACCCAAACGAGGGCATCTGACATCGGCTCTGTTTTACAAAGACACGCCAAATTTTATTACGGACACAATTGGTGATAATAACAACGGGTTAAGACTGCGTCGACATATAGCGGCTGGTTCTCAGGACATTGATATGATGGGTCGTTTACATTCAGATATCTTCGCTCAAGATCGTTACCTGTTAAATGGTGTGACCGTTAAAGTAAAACTCACCCCGTCTAAAGATGCCTTCAACGTGCTGGGACACGACCCCACCGCTGGTTATAAATCTATTATAACTTATGCGGCCTTGGTTGTCCGGAAAGCCAAATTAAACCCCGCCGTCTCTCTAGCCCACGAGAAAGCCTTGGTGCGAGGTAATGCCAAGTACCCCTTGAAACGAGTTGTGCTAAAAACTTTCTCTATCCCTAGAGGTATGCTATCGCACATGCAGGATAATATATTTCTCAGTCAAACACCCACACGGATCGTGATTGGTCTAGTTACTTTGACCGCTTTTAACGGGTCGCACACGTCTAATCCGTTCAATTTCGCTACCTTTGGTCTGATATATTTGAATGTCAGCGCGGACGGCAGAACAGTCAGTGGCAAGCCTTTGTCCATGGATTATGAACACAACCAGTACGTGAGAGCCTTCTTCGGGACGAATCTAGCTATGGGACTGGTTGGTAAAGACGCCGGCAACGATCTCGAGTATAGACATTTTAAGAACGGTTACGCCTTATACGCCTTTGACCTCACCCCCAGTCTACTGGACGATGACCAGTTTGAGATGGCCAAGTCGGGTCCTGTCTCAGTAGAACTTAAATTCTCCGAGGTCACACCCGAACCATTACAGGTTCTCGTCTACGCCGAGCAAGACTCGATCTTGGAGATCTCGAAATCGCGCCAAGTTTTGACAGACTACACCACGTAGACAAGGAACACAGACGAGATACTGACCATCCTCCTGTCATATATATTTGTTAAACGAACTGGGCTCGTTAAAGTTTTAGCTCGTGACCAATTACCTCTACGCATCGATCCGACCAAGACGGCTACTTTCGTCATCAACACTGATCCTAGCTATCGCCCCGGTGACCACTGGGTCGCTCTATATTATAACGGACTTGGCACTTTTGAATATTTTGATTCTTTCGGCCTACCACCTACACACCCGGACCTGATTAATTTTATAGCCAGAAACTCTACTCGACCTGTTAACTACAACGCCAGACATTTACAAGATGTAGTCACCAACGTTTGTGGGCTCTACGCCATTTATTTCATCTTGATCAAAACACGAGGTGGTACTATGCAGCGCGTCCTACTACCCTTTTCGGCTAGACAACACGCCAACGATCGATTAATTTTTCGATTAGTCAGACCCTGGCTAGCGAACCACCAGATGGCTTTCATAGACAAAGGAAGAGATCAATAGACAGGTGTGTGTATATTTTGCTATCGGGTTTCTCCCCACGCCAACACGTCCATGTGTCATTGTTCGCACACAACCACGTCAACGATCCTTTTCAGCGAATCACGACCTGGCTAACACACGAGTCTGGTCACACGATCGATTTTCGACGAATCAAATCCTAGCTAGGGCACGCCTCAAAAAACCAGATTGAACTGGTATTCCTGCATTTAAACAGACTTTTGGAGACACTCATACTTTATTCAAGCGTTGGTGTGATAACGACAGATACTTACACCTCGTTCAAGATGACTGCTCCCACCAACTGGGTCTACATCAAAAGAAGTGATGAATTGCTTAAACCTTTGGCTAGTGGTCTGAAGGCCGCGTCTGTATGTGTTTACCGAGGCCAACCTTTACTACACGTGCGAAAATATTTTGGTGAATCCTACCTCAAGTTTCCCACCAAAACCGGCATTACGTTAACTCGATCCGAGTTTGAACATTTGTTAACGTTACAGAGTGAAATCCTAGCCGAATTTGACCGATTACAGCCACCAAGCACGGATACCTATCCAACTACTTGTACCACTAACACGTTTGACGACTACATCAACTCCAGCTGTTACCAACCGATTTCCACCGACCCGAGTTTGTTTCCTACGACAACCACAGACAATCACCTGACTGATGTCACCAATCTACCACTGAAGAAACCTACCACCTTCACTAACCTGTTTGACGAATACATGAACTCTAGCTGTCCAGTATCCCCAGACCCGAGTTGGTTTCCTACGACCACCACCACAGACACCCACCTCACCGATGTCCCTAATCTACCACCGAAGAAGAAGAAGAAACCTACCAAGCGGCTGAGACTTGTCCTTTAGTATTTAAGAGAATAAAATATATTAACTAAAATTCTTTTTTGTTACCTTTATATAACTGTTCGTATAACCGTTGTATGTCTAAATATATCGTCTTCTTGTTTGTCTAAATATATCGTCTAACTGTTCGTATAACGGTTGTAAAATAACTGTTGTAAAATGTATAAATATCGTCTTCTTGTTATCGTCTTCCTATTATCTCAAGTCAAAATATACCTCTAACTATTATCGTCTTCCTATTGTCTAACTATTATCGTCTTCTTGTTATCTAAATATACCCCCTTCTTGTTATCTCAAAGTCTAAATATACCGTCTTCCTATTAACCTCTTCCTATTGTCTAAAAGGCTTCTTGTTGTCTATAAATAACGTCTTCTTGTTATCGAAAACAACAACACCATTATCGAACTAATATATCTCTATATAAAGTCACGCTCAACGCCTACAGCGCGCCTGCACATTTTCCTTATATAAAAGTCATCCCACCATCTTGCGCCTGCAGAATTTTTCCTATATAAAAAGTCACGCGCCTGCAGCGCGCCTGCAGAATCCGCCTCGTTTCCTACATTGTATACTACTGGCACCACAGAACTTTAAATAAATTTGATCCTAGGGATCAAAACAAAGGTAAGCACCAGTTTGATAGGCCACGGTATGAAAATAAAAATAAAACCCCACAATTCGATGAAAGGAAATATGATGAAAGAAAATCTTTCAACCAAGGAAAAAGGTGGTGTAAAAATTGTAAGATGAACAATCATGACACTGACCATTGTAGAATGAAACCTCCTCATTGTGCTGCTATGACATCGGGGAAAAAGGAAAAGAAGGTCAAACCTGAAGAACTGCAGGAACCATACCACCCCCCAGTGTGTGAAGATGTCATCTGTAATGGTGTCACTATAAGGTGTTTATATGATACCGGTTTAGATTACGATTCCGTTGTGAGTTCTCACCTGGTGCAGGCCGATCAATACACCACAGAAACAGTGGAGATTCAAACTGCAACCAAGGATGTAGCTACCATGACACTTCCCGTCGCCCGAATAAAAGTGAAAAACGCGATATGTGGAAGGAATCATAAAAGCAGCAGTGATAAATGAGCCAATCTACCCTCTAATATTGGGGTGTAGATATGTCTTCTTGGGGAATCCCAAGAGACCTGTGATATTGGCAACAGTGCAGACCAGATCACAGTCTAAAAGGAGGAGGATAATCCAATAAATACTCACCCAGATGAGATGAGGAAGGCACAGGCTGAGGACAAAACACTCAAGCCATGTTTCAAGAAGTTGCCCAAATCTCATACACCTCCAGGCAAGGGAGAGTTTTATATGAAGAACAAACTGATATATAGGAAGGCTGGATCTGAATCCAATGGTCACGGACAGCTGGTCCTTCCCACTTCATATAGGACTAAAGTGTTGGAACTAGGGCATGCGATTCCCTTCAGTGGTCATATGGGAATCAGCGCAACAGGACAGCGAATAGCTTGTCATTATTTCTGGCCAGGAATAACTGAAGATATCAAACGATATGTAAAATCCTGTCCAGAGTGCCAACGAGTAGCACCTAAACATTGGACTGCACCAGCAACTCTGGGGGAAATGCCCATAGGGGGAACACCCTTTGAGAGAGTTGCCGTGGATCTTGTGGGACCTCTCACCCGAACCAAGAGAAGGAACAGCTACATTCTGACTCTGGTGGACACTTGTTCTATGTGGGGAGAGGCAGTAGCCCTGTCATCGATTGATTCTAAACATGTTGCAGAGGCATTGCTCACAATTTTCACAAGGTTAGGCTTTCCCAATCAAATCTTGACTGATAATGGCTCTCAGTTCAAGGGGAAACTAACTGAAGAAGTTTTCAGGATCTTCCAGGCCAAACACTTCCATTGTAGTGTGTATCATCCCCAAGGGAACGGCCAAGTGGAAGATTTAACGGCACGTTGATGTCGATCCTGAGAAAGTTGGCACACGAAAAACCAGATACATGGGACCAGTACCTGCACGCCGCCCTCTTTGCTTATCGGGAGGTACCCCATAGTTCAACCGGTATGGCCCCGGCAACATTATTGTTTGGAAGGCCAATAAAAGGTCCACTCGAAGCTTTGTTAAGAACGTGGACTGATGAAAAGGCAGAGGAAAACATTACATCTTCATACCAATATGTGAATGAGCTGACCACTCGTTTAAAAACTGGCTGGAAACTTGCCAATGAAAATTTGAAACAAGCCAGGAAGAAACATGCTGCCTATTATAACAGGAAGGCGAAAGACAGAGATTTGGCTGTGGGAGAGAAGGTACTGCTTCTTCTTCCCGGGAGTCAGAATAAGTTACAGATTGGATGGCAAGGTCCATATACAGTTTTAGAGAAGGTGTCTAGAACAAATTATAAGATAGATAAGAAGGGGAAAGAAAAAATCTATCATGTGAATCTCCTGAAGAAATATTTGGAAAGAGAACATCAGGAAGAGACACACTTGTTGACCTTGTCCATCGCCATGGAGATGAAAAAGGAACCACTTTCATCATTTGAATATCCATTACACCCCTGTGAGACAGCAGCACAGGTGAAAATCAGTACACATTAACGAAAACTCAGAAAGAGAGAGTGCAACAGGTTCTAAATAATCATGCAGAGGTGTTAACAGACCGACCAGGGCATACAAACCTATTGGAATATGATATGAAACTGATAGACCCCACACCTGTCTGTATGAAACCATATTCGATTCCGTTTCCTAAGGAGAAAGCTTTGAAGGAAGAGATAGACTATCTGTTGAAGGAAGGAATTATTTCGCACAGTGAATCTTCGTATAGTTCCGGTGTTGTACTCTTAAGGAAGCCCTCTGGAGAACATAGACTCTGTATAGATTACAGGAGACTAAATGCTATTACAGAAGGACAGGTGGATCCATTGCCGGATACAAATCAGCTGTTTGCCAGACTAAATAAAGCTAAATATTTCTCAAAAGTGGATCTGAGTAAAGGATACTATCAGATTCCAGTAAAGCCTGAGGTTAGACCATACCTAGCTTTTAGTACCTCAGAAGGACACTATGAGTTTAATAGATTGCCATTTGGATTGAAGAATGCGCCTAGTGTCTTCTCTAGAATGATGAGAAAATTATTGGACCCTCTGAATAATCCATGTATAACAAATTTCATGGATGATATCCTTATAGCAACAGAAACATTTGAGGAACACATTGACTCTCTGAAGATGCTGTTTGATCGACTTAGGGAAGCAAATTTAACAGCCCGACCAACCAAATGTTGCGTTGGATGTAAAGAATTGGAATTTTTGGGACACACAGTTTATCAGGGAAACATGACCCCTGACCCAAAGAATTTAGAGAAACTAAAGAAAGCCCCGAGACCACAAACCAAGAAGGACGTGAGATCCTTTGTCTCATTATGTGGTTTCTACCAGAAGTATATCAAAAACTTTAATTCCATATGTGCACCGTTAACTGATTTGACACGTAAAGGACATCCAGATCGCATTACATGGACACCACAATGTGAAATGGCTTACCAAGAATTGAAGGAAAAGCTCACAAGTAAACCTATTTTGAAATTACCTGACTTAAGTCAAGAATTCATAGTAAGGACGGATGCCAGTAATATTGGGTTAGGTGCAACTCTACTACAGAAATCAGATGCATTGGATGGGGAATTAAGCCCAGTGGCATATGCTAGCAGAAAGTTGAATAAAGCTGAAATCAACTACTCAACTAGCGAAAAAGAATGTCTTGCAGTAATATGGGCAATAAAGAAATTCAATATTTATCTGTATGGGAAGGCATTTAAGTTGCAAACGGATCACAAACCTTTATCGTTTCTAGCCAGGCTAGGCATGAGAACTCTAGGTTACTCCGATGGTCCTTGCTTTTGGCTCCCTATAATTTTAGCATTGAGTATATATCTGGAAAAACAAATTTGGGAGCGGATTTTTTAAGCCGCCATCCGTGTGATGAGAATCACCGTAAACCCCAGAAATAATAATAAATTTCTCTATGTGTATATAGAATAAAGGACTGACATATAATGTCTGTTTTAAGAGGGGAGATGTCGTGAATTATTCTAATCCCCATATATAAATTAAAACGTAAATGCAAAGCCTAACAAATAAATTTAATAAAAGGAAAGAAGAATGGTAAAGAACAGTGCTGTCACAATGACTGTACTCGAAATCCCCCTTGTTTTCTACTTCGTCTGCAAATTGTAACGCTTTCACGTTGATAGTAAAAGCCTACTGTATTATTACACGCTTTCTTCAATGAAACGTGTACTGTATTTCTTGGAAAAACCTTGAGATACGCAAGCTGATCAATGACCTAAATTTAATATTTCATTCATTCCATTTTATACACGGCGTAACTAAAAGACAGATGGACTAAAGGATAGAGAGAAGGGAGAGGCAGAAAGCAGGGACACGTGCAACACTAAACACGCGTCGCGCGATACACAATTGCTGCCATCACGCGTGTAAGGCCACATGCACTAACTTTATTTCAAATCGACAGTGATAAAATTCACTACCCTTCCCAGAGTTAGGTTTTAAAATCCTGAAAAACGCTTATTGGGAAGATGACATTAGATGGGTTTACGTTTGAAAACATGACAGTACCCAGACACCACATGGGGATTGAAGTGAACAGGAGGTGGTAGAAAATGCACATTTTGAACGCAGCCACCTAGCTCCCTTAAATTCGTATATTTGGGTTCCTTAGGGTTTGCTGACAAAGAATATGTAAAACGTTACGCAAATAGTCTAGGAATTACCAAGTTATGGCCAAAATAAAATAGTGGGGGTGCCTGACAGCATGAAATCATTTCTGCTCATAAAATTTTTTTATAACGTGTTTGAAAAAACATTACGTTACGGAAATAGCCTACCATGTTAACTCCTATTTGATTGGAGCGCAACAAATGAAAGACTAAACACGATTGGTCGGACTATAAATACTATCTTGTGTTGTCAGGGGAAACGTGAGAAAGGGGTACTTTTTTGAAAAGATGTGTAGACATGGTTTGATTGGGTAGAGCTGCGAATATACTCAATTCAGAGCGTCTGTTCATTGCCACATCTTGTAATAAACCTACTAAGAAGCAGTGCGTTGAGCACCAGTGTATATTTTTTATAAAATAAAGCCTGGGACATCGGCAGATCGGAGTTGTGCTATATTCATTGCCAGTCAACGAAACTGTTTATTATTATTTCCATGAATTGTGGTAAGCTTGAAATATTCAATATCTTTTAATGAAAATTGAATGTAAATTGATAATTTATGTCTGTATATATGTGTGGTTCAGTAGCGAACATGATGTAAAGCCTATAGTGCTCCAGCCTGAACAGAAGGTGTCGGAGGAAAGTAAAACTGCATGGAATGGCCAAACAGTACACTGACACCTAGATTATTAACTAGAAAGAAATAATGCTGGAATTGCAGAGGCGTAGTAACCATTAGGGAGGGAAATACTGGTATAAAGTATTTCAGATGAAGCTGACAGTTGGCCTAACGCTCTGAACTCAATGTTTGTGATGTATTGTGCTCAGTGTAGAAATAGAGTATAAATTAGTTCTGACGTAGAAGGTACAACCTTCTTGTTTCAGGGACCGTGGTCTTAAAGTTATTGAGCAGCACCTGGTCAGAGCTTTGCTGAAGCCAGAGGTGGACAGCATACTCCTTGGTCCATATAGCAACCAGTGGGGTGGCTCCAGAACTCATTAAAGTAATCGAGCAGAGGAGTCTTTTACTGCAGTCATCACGCAAGATAAGAGAGTGTGGCCATGGAGCTCAACATTATGTACCCCATCTTAAAATGACATTATAAACTAAAATTAAGAGGGGAATTTAATTGTTTTAATACCAGGAACTGAGAACATCTCCAATACTAGTTCCAATAGAAACAAACTATTGAAGTCATGATGACAAATACCAACAGAGCTTGAACAAAACAAAACCAGTATTACCTCATATTACCACTACACAACTGACACACATAGGATACCATTAATAATATATGTCACTATAAGAATCATATTAATAAATTCTGTACATATAACTTGTAATTAAAATTGATTGTGATTCCTGGTTCCCTTTGTATTTGAATCAGGACACATATACATTCATGACAGCACTGAATACATATTGTTATTTGAAAAGTTATCAGTGACTCCTTTAAGATATCCTCTTAGAGTGTTATATGTATGTGAGTGCAACAGTGTTGTCAAGTGTGGTGGAATAAATTAAATTGTTTATCTGTCTGTTGTTGTTATGACTTACACTTCATCATACACATACCCTAGACATATAACGTAGTCATCACACTATTCCAGAATAATTCTGACTGAGGTATACATATGTGGCAGTAAGTAAGGTTATCTATAATACACTACTCTTATTAGATATAGATACCTTCACAGCTGATCTCAGTCAGTAAACTAAGTCCCCTATAAATATTTATAACTACCACTTTCCAACCTATATAGGAAGATAGGAGGCAGTTGTCCTTTTAATAATCACTTTTAATATTAAAAATTGACCCATAAATAACAAAGATATTGTATAAATAAAAATTGAGACAGACGAACAAACACACTTATCAACTGCTCAATTTGGTTGCGTGAGAAAAGTTAGAACTTTCTTGACACGCGTTCTGATTGGTCAAGCCGCAGAGTATCTTGGGGCAATAAAATTAACATTTCGCTGGCAACAACCGCCATTTGAAATTAAAACTATCTAAAGCTGACATCAGCGGGAGAGCCTGTGTGACCAAAGCTTTCACCGTCTGGACACTTAAAGCAGTGGTAGAACCCATTAACTGCCAAAGTCAAGCTTATGATATGTGATATTCTTGTTTGAGGGTAAGGCACAATAAGTATTTGTATTGATTTAATTAACATGCAGGCCACAATTTGTGTCACGATAGCCAAAATAGGAATGCAGTCTTTCGGAGTGAAAGAAAGGCATAAAATATTTGCTAGTGGCTTACAATGCCAATGCAGTAACCCAGAAGGGATATTGGCTTTTGCAGTGCCATAAATGTTTAAATATTATGTAAAATCATGTAGAGAATGTTAGAAAGAATTTATCCACAGGTTTCAGTGCTAGGTTAAGCACACTCTATCTATTGTATGAACGACAAGTCCTGTATAGGATGTTGTAAAGAGATATTAAGGGATCACAAGCTATGTATTGTACACCCCTATCTATTGTATGGAAGAGACTTCTTGGAGGAGGAAACAAGAGCTATGTACTATCACTGAAGAAGAATGTTTACACAGCAGTGGTGTTAAACAATGGAAGATACAGATTGGTGCAATGATCAGCACACATAGCTGATCAAGGTGAGTTGTCACCATGTTTGTGTGTGGAATTAAATATTAGATGAGATCTATAGGGGAGGGCATTTTCCTCTCATTACAGGTCATATACCAGCATACCTATTGATGGCAGGAAACCGGGTGAGGGAAGAAAGTTTGGGAGGAATGCTCAGCCTTGTTGCCGCAGCTACCCCATTTCTTCAGCTCTAAAGCCAGTTGAATGCATATGAGAACCCAAGGGCCAACAGTTGTCACCAGTTTTATAAGTTAAGTCCGTTAGACCGGCACTGAGAGTGTAACATCAAATTATTCCACCACAACCATAAGCATAATAATAAACTCACCGTGAGATGATGACGAAGACAATCTGTCCAACACATTAACAGTAATACGTACAATCAGATAGACAGATCAGTGGGTGGAATTCTTACATTGATCTTTATTCATAGAAACAAGATACTTGGACAGAGTTCCAGTTATTTATTTTACATAGTGTATATAAACAAATTTATTGAGTTTGACAATCCCTGTCCCAAAAAAAAAAAAATAATTGAGGTACAGTGAGATTAAATTGTATGATAATTACCTAAACTTTAACAAAAGTCTTACTCACTTTAATATTATTGAGTTATAGTTCTGTTTACATTTCATTTCGTCCTTATATTAAATACATTACCCTAGACACACTCAGCCACACAACATCACAGAGCCCATTTTACACAGATTGAGATCTGAGAGGTTGCGGAAAGGGACTTTGAGAATCATCATCATCAACAATTAGACTCAGGGAACTTACACAGCTTGACCTCACTCTGTTTACCCTACATTAATAACACCAGTAACCTCTTTTACCACAGTGATTTGTTGACAATCTTCGACCAAGGACATCCCAGAGGTGCTCAATCGGAGAAAGGTCAGGTGAATGAGCTGGCCACGCCATCCTGATGATCCCATGTTGCTGAATAAACTCATTCACCACACGAGCTCGATGGGGTCGAGCGTTATCATCTTGGAGGATGGCATTACCACCTATGGCCTCCAGAGCAGGCTGAACAATTGGTCTCAAGATTTCGTTCTGGTATCTTGGGCCGGTCAAGTTACCTTGGATGATGTAGAGTGGGGTCCTGCCGTGTCTGTAGAAGCCTCCCCAGACCATGACAGAACCCCTACCATAACGATCCCCCTCTCGAATTGTGTCATCAGTAAATCACTCTCCTGGTCGTCTCCAAACTCGAATCCTGCCATCATTGAATGACACAGTGAAGCGAGATTCATCAGTGAAGAACACTTGACTCCATTGTTGCCTTGTCCATCGGATGTGCTCGCGACACCAAGCAACATGGGCTCTGCGATGAGCAGGAGTAAGAGGGATTCTGACTGCAGGACGTCGAGCAGCCAGTCCAAATTGTAGTAAACGTCTGCGAATGGTGCTTTGACTGACATTAACGTTTTCAGTTTGTCTCAGCTGACATCTTAGAGTGGAACAAGTCACTGTTCGATGGCGCAGGGCTGACAACAAGAGGTACCGGTCATCATGTCTATTGGTGCATCTATGGCGACCTGGCCGGTGGCGATCCTCCACACTTCCTGTGGCCTGAAATCTCTCCAAAATTCTTTGGATAGTAGAGTGTGACACTGCAAGCCGTCTAGCAACCTCACGGATAGATAAACCACTTTCAACCCACGCTATAGCCCTCATTCTTTGTAAGGTGTCAAGACTTCTTCTCGGTGGCATGGTTTTTGCAAGTGATGAAACTACCCTAAGTCTGCTGATTGTAAAACAAATTAAGAGTGAACTCTGTTCACGAAAAGTCGCCATTGCACGTGGAATGTCAATCAGCACGATTACTTCACCTGTTTGGTTGTACGGAAGTTTGAAAAAACAGATTTAAAATGTGCAAACCAAATTGCACGTGATCACCATGGTTGTCGGTGAGTTGTTTTTATGCTTAACGTGCATAGAGGACTGTCAGAGGAAGATATTGCACCCGTTTTTACTAAAAACTTCCTTCATTTAATCATTCTATGCGCTTATATAAAAGTGTATTGAAAATAATAGGGTGGCCCTTGACTTTTGACGAGTAGTATATACGAGGGCAGGGTCGGCAACCCAGGAGCTTTTGGGATCTACACTGAATCAAAAACAAACACAGAACGTCTAAGAAAAGTTCAAAATACAGGCCTTAGATTAATCACTGGAGGGATGAAGACTACTCCAATCCAGGCAATGGAGAGATACACCAACATCCGCTCCCTTGGTGACAGACGTGAGGAAAAGGTGTTTATTCACAGCGAGAAGCTTCTACGAAGGCCAAATCATCCAATGTATACCAGATTCCATGGGTTGACGGGGAACGGGCTGAGGAGGGCCGGCTTCTTAAACATCTCAGGGCGTCTGCGTCAGTGTCGTGGGAACCTCCTCCCGGGGCAACCTACCGGGATGGAGGTGTTGGTTGGTTGTGGGGAGCCAGACTGCTGCCATGAGAGTGTATCTGTCGTCACAGAGGTCCCTGAAATGGTGAAGAAAGGCCACCAGACCTCTCCACAACTAAAAACCTTGACTCAGAAGATGATTGAAGAGGGGTGCAACCTGCAAGAGTGGACACACCTATGCACAGATGGATCCGCAGAGGGTGCAGTGAAGAACGGTGGTGGGGGCATTTTTATAAGATTCATGGGTGGGAGGATCATCCGAGGGGCCTTCCCAGCTGGAGTGATCTCCTCCAACTTCGGGGCAGAGGCTGTGGCACTGCTTCGGGCTCTGGGGGTCATCGCCGGATCCGGGCAGCAGCTACCGGCTAAGATAGTAATCTTCACCGGCTGTGGATCATTGCTGGAATCGGTGCAGAGCGTAGGAAATGGGGGCATGATGCATCAGATCTGAGCTTAACAATATCCGAAGGTCATCGACCGTTGCACTTCAGTGGTTGCACTTCCGTTGTGGAATCGCTGGAGGTGGGAGAGTAGATGCTCTATCTAGAAGTGGCAGTGGGATGGGGCGATTTAGCCGCCCATTGCCCTGTCGGGAAGCTAGGGCCATCGTCCACAACAAGTACACAAATCAGTGGAAGGAGGACGGTGATATATACAGCAGACATGACCCAATCCACCAACTTAACATATACCAACAGACCATCAAATTCCGTCTGGGAGCTGGATATACTGCGGCCTGCTGGACCATCTCTGTCGCCTCAGGATATCTCATACAAATGAATGTCCATGTGGAGCTGGAGTCCAGGCCCCCGAACACATTCTCCAGGGCTGCCCAACCCATGATGACCCACGACGCCTGACCTGGCCGGGGGATGCTGAGCTCAGGCAGAAGCTGTGGGGCTGCAGCGCTGACGTGGACGGGACTGTGGACTTAGTCCTGCGGATTTAGCATGACTACAAACTGAACGCAGAAGAAGAAGAAGAAAAAGAAGAAGAAGAAGAAGAAGAAGAAGAAGAAGAAGAAGTAACACTGAGCCCTCTGAAGATCTACCATATACATATATATATATATATGTGTGTGTGTGTGAGTGTGTAATTTTAAAAGGGGAAAGGGGGGGGGGGGGGGGGATGATTAAGCTTACAAAGAAACGATCGCGTTCCTGTCTCATGCAGTTCACGAATAAGCTTTTATTTTAGTAGCCTGCTCGGGTTTTCAATGGGAATGCGGAAAACGTACCTTTGGTCCCAGGGACACCGCGATTTTAAGTGCTGGCGGAAGAGGTCTAGTCCGAAATTTTCTTAGTTTAAAAATGTGTATTTTTCCCTGCAGTCGCCAAAGATCTACCAATTCATCCACTGGGATCTACCGGTAGAATGGGATCGACTGGTTGCCGGCACTTGATTTAGGAGAATAGTGTAAATTGTTATTTAATGTATAGACATCTTCAATTCTCCAAGTCATTAAGCCTTTTGCCACAAGCACAGTTTTCCATTCTTCTCTGACCTTGATATCCTCTCCCAGATGTAGGCCACGATCTGAATAAGCTGCGTAAAAGGTACAGGTAGTCCCATCACAGATACTGCTGTAGGGCAGTGAAGTGTTAAAGATCACTTTTACTAGGTCAAATATACGAGGTGGGGATGGCCGGTTCTCTTCCTCGCTGCCTTTGCGTTCCATATCTCAAGAGCAGAGTCAGGTACCCATTTGTACAGCTGTTCCGTTCTATCAGCTCAAGGTCTTTACATGTCTTCCTCACCATTTTCATTTCCGTTCTCAGTTCTCTTTTGTGTGTGTGTGTGTTTTCTTTTAGGCCTACCTATTGTAGCGAAAGGTTTTCCTAGTGTGATGATAGTGGTAGAGAAGAAGTAGAATCTCTCTCCAGAAAGGATGAAGTTCCAGTGCCCGAGAAGTACACTGGTATCACAATTGAGCTACGGCTGTGAATACTCTGAGCTGGACAATAGATTTAGGCTTCAGAAGTATACGGTGCCACTTTCGCTATAGTAACCCTATGTGATAATATAATTAAATTAGAAAAAGTAACTCAAAATTTAACAGTTAAAAATTTACCAAGTCAAATGAGTACAATTTCATAATTTATTATGTAAGGTAAAGGTAAAGGAACCCGTTACACGCCCATTGAGGCATATTGGGAATATGGTGTTAGGCCCATATTATCTTGACCGTCGGCACACGAGGGGTGATGTGGTCGGCATCACGCCGGCCGCCTTAACCTTCCCAGAATAGCTCTGGTACCCATTCGGGGCTGGGTCGACCCAGGAGCCGTTTGTGGCCTAAAAATTTTCCGCCTCATCTGGGGATCGAACCATAGACCACTGCGCTAGGAAGCCAGTGCACTAACCACTATGCTACCGCGGCTCCATAATTTATTATGTACATCTACATATTCTTGTAATGAGAAATGGGTGTTGGAAGATGGTAAAATATATGATTATTTATAGTTACAAATTAAAATAAATAATAGTAAAAAAATCTTGGATGAATCTTCCAATCAAATTATAAAAGTCTGTCACAGTATAGTTTGCATATATCTTGCTTTCTAGTCTTTAGCTGTTATCATCATCGACAGTCGTTTTAGAAACTGCTCATAGATTTGTTGGATTTAATAACAGTAGTATACAATGTAGGAAACGAGGCGGATTCTGCAGGCGCGCTGCAGGCGCGTGACTTTTTATATAGGAAAAATTCTGCAGGCGCAAGATGGTGGGATGACTTTTTATATAAGGAAAATGTGCAGGCGCGCTGTAGGCGTTGAGCGTGACTTTTATATAGAGATATATTAGTTCGATAATGGTGTTGTTGTTTTAGATAACAAGAAGACGTTATTTATAGACAACAAGAAGCCTTTTAGACAATAGGAAGAGGTTAATAGGAAGACGGTATATTTAGACTTTGAGATAACAAGAAGGGGGTATATTTAGATAACAAGAAGACGATAATAGTTAGACAATAGGAAGACGATAATAGTTAGAGGTATATTTAGACTTGAGATAATAGGAAGACGATAACAAGAAGACGATATTTATACATTTTACAACAGTTATTTTACAACCGTTATACGAACAGTTAGACAATATATTTAGGCAAACAAGAAGACGATATATTTAGACATACAACGGTTATACGAACAGTTATATATAGGTAACAAAAAGAATTTTAGTTAATTTTTTTTATTTTGTCAAATACTAAAGGACAAGTCTCAGCCGCTTGGTAGGTTTCTTCTTCTTCTTCGGTGGTAGATTAGGGACATCGGTCAGGTGGGTGTCTGTGGTGGTGGTCGTAGGAAACCAACTCGGGTCTGGGGATACTGGACAGCTAGAGTTCATGTATTCGTCAAACAGGTTAGTGAAGGTGGTAGGTTTCTTCAGTGGTAGATTGGTGACATCAGTCAGGTGATTGTCTGTGGTTGTCGTAGGAAACAAACTCGGGTCGGTGGAAATCGGTTGGTAACAGCTGGAGTTGATGTAGTCGTCAAACGTGTTAGTGGTACAAGTAGTTGGATAGGTATCCGTGCTTGGTGGCTGTAATCGGTCAAATTCGGCTAGGATTTCACTCTGTAACATTAACAAATGTTCAAACTCGGATCGAGTTAACGTAATGCCGGTTTTGGTGGGAAACTTGAGGTAGGATTCACCAAAATATTTTCGCACGTGTAGTAAAGGTTGGCCTCGGTAAACACATACAGACGCGGCCTTCAGACCACTAGCCAAAGGTTTAAGCAATTCATCACTTCTTTTGATGTAGACCCAGTTGGTGGGAGCAGTCATCTTGAACGAGGTGTAAGTATCTGTCGTTATCACACCAACGCTTGAATAAAGTATGAGTGTCTCCAAGTGTCTGTTTAATGCAGGAATACCAGTTCAATCTGGTTTTTTGAAGCGTGCCCTAGCTAGGATTTGATTCGTCGAAAATCGATCGTGTGACCAGACTCGTGTGTTAGCCAGGTCGTGATTCGTTGAAAATTATCGTTGACGTGGTTGTGTGCGAACAATGACACATGGACGTGTTGGCGTGGGAGAAACCCGATAGCAAAATATACACACACCTGTCTATTGATCTCTTCCTTTGTCTATGAAAGCCATCTGGTGGTTCGCTAGCCAGGGTCTGACTAATCGAAAAATTAATCGATCGTTGGCGTGTTGTCTAGCCGAAAAGGGTAGTAGGACGCGCTGCATAGTACCACCTCGTGTTTTGATCAAGATGAAATAAATGGCGTAGAGCCCACAAACGTTGGTGACTACATCTTGTAAATGTCTGGCGTTGTAGTTAACAGGTCGAGTAGAGTTTCTGGCTATAAAATTAATCAGGTCCGGGTGTGTAGGTGGTAGGCCAAAAGAATCAAAATATTCAAAAGTGCCAAGTCCGTTATAATATAGAGCGACCCAGTGGTCACCGGGGCGATAGCTAGGATCAGTGTTGATGACGAAAGTAGCCGTCTTGGTCGGATCGATGCGTAGAGGTAATTGGTCACGAGCTAAAACTTTAACGAGCCCAGTTCGTTTAACAAATATATCTGACAGGAGGATGGTCCGTATCTCGTCTGTGTTCATTGTCTACGTGGTGTAGTCTATCAAAACTTGGCGCGATTTCGAGATCTCCAAGATCGAGTCTTGCTCGGCGTAGACGAGAACCTGTAATGGTTCGGGTGTGACCTCGGAGAATTTAAGTTCTACTGAGACAGGACCCGACTTGGCCATCTCAAACTGGTCACCGTCCAGTAGACTGGGGGTGAGGTCAAAGGCGTATAAGGCGTAACCGTTCTTAAAATGTCTATACTCGAGATCGTTGCCGGCGTCTTTACCAACCAGTCCCATAGCTAGATTCGTCCCGAAGAAGGCTCTCACGTATTGGTTGTGTTCATAATCCATGGACAAAGGCTTGCCACTGACTGTTCTGCCGTCCGCGCTGACATTCAAATATATCAGACCAAAGGTAGCGAAATTGAACGGATTAGACGTGTACGACCCGTTAAAAGCGGTCGAAGTGACTAGACCAATCACGATCCGTGTGGGTGTTTGACTGAGAAATAGATTATCCTGCATGTGCGATAGCATACCTCTAGGGATAGAGAAAGTTTTTAGCACAACTCGTTTCAAGGGGTACTTGGCATTACCTCGCACCAAGGCTTTCTCGTGGGCTAGAGAGACGGCGGGGTTTAATTTGGCTTTCCGGACAACCAAGGCCGCATAAGTTATAATAGATTTATAACCAGCGGTGGGGTCGTGTCCCAGCACGTTGAAGGCATCTTTAGACGGGGTGAGTTTTACTTTAACGGTCACACCATTTAACAGGTAACGATCTTGAGCGAAGATATCTGAATGTAAACGACCCATCATATCAATGTCCTGAGAACCAGCCGCTATATGTCGACGCAGTCTTAACCCGTTGTTATTATCACCAATTGTGTCCGTAATAAAATTTGGCGTGTCTTTGTAAAACAGAGCCGATGTCAGATGCCTCGTTTGGGTTCCTCCCCGTAATTCAACGTGGCTTCCAGGTAAGCTCTATAAGGGTAGGTGTTCTCGCTGGGTGTAATCAGCGTGTCGTTCAGTGAAACGTCGACTTGTGAGAATAAACTGTGCAGGTAATAGTTGATCGGGGCCACCTCTGCGTCAGCGGGTAATACGCCGCCATTAGCTAACGTAATTTTGGCGCGCACGTGCAGAAAAGTATTGAACAAATCTAGATATTCTTCACCGTTTCCCGATATTACAAATTCCACCGGGGCTCCGGGGGCTAAGGCGGCCAACGGATGTATCTCCACAAATTGTCCCTCTTCTACGGCTGTCTGCGTTGGTGGTACGCTAAACAAATCTAGACCACTGTGAAGACACTCGCACGAGCTGGGGTGAATAAGCGCCATCATTCAAATATATCAGAGTACCGTCGCTTCTTCTGGTGAGAATGAGAAGGCCGAGCTCGGTTACTGCGTTTTATTCGTTTCGGCTCGCCAGGTGGGGCAGCTCTCGTTTTTCTTTTTCTTCTAAGCCCGCTACCCGATTGGTTAGTGGTGAGGTGTTCAACCGCTCCCTGTAATAAACGTTGACCCGACTCCTTGGCTCGTTCACGAAATGACTCACCAACATTTCTGCCGGCTAACGCATCGCTCGCGACCTGTAGACCGGTCCCAAGCCCTTCTCTGAGTAAAGCTTTGCCTCCAGTTTTTAACCACGGGAGAACCATGCGACCGAGCCCGCCGAAAAAACTACCCAAACCATGTCCTCTTTGACTTCTGCCTCCGATAAACACTGGCATCCCGTGGCCAGCTTGGTTGCAGTAAAACTCCTCATACATCTTGGGGTTTCGTCGGATGGGTACGTGTCTCACCATTTTTTTCTAGTCAAAATCAAACCGTCTGTGAGTTCGGAAGTGTAGTGTCAACACCGAAGCTCCGCTAGTGAATGGGATAGTCTTACCCTGATCGTTAGTTAAAAGGATTTCCACCGCGTCAAACGAAAAACGGCTCAGGGGTACGTAGTGTGGTTTGTCGTAAATCCTGAAAACAGAAGCAGTAGTCCTATCCAAAATAGGAACAATCCGTAACAAAGGGACAGAGGCATCTCCAACCGGTCTCGCCGCTACGAGATCGCAGTACACGTATACATTTTTCATGTCGCTATCCATTTGTACTTCAGTCTCGCCTCGTAGTATTGGGTCGATGTCTGTGGCGAGCGAGGCAGGAAAACCTAACATGTGTTTCAACGTCTCGCTAATTCTAACTTCAACCTCCGGATCATACAGATTCAAGGTGGCCTTATTATTGTTAAAATGGAATCTAACTCGGGCTTTTTCATCCACATCCGTGGCTAAAAGCAAACGATTCAACTCGTCGATCAGCGTGTCGGGTGACGTGTATAGACCAGCGGGCAATGTGAGTAGTATAGACTCATCTTCTTTGTTGGGAAAGTAATGTATCCATACATCATCCTCTAGCACGTTAAAATAACTTTTGGGAAATTGAATCTCAACCAAACCGACCTCGTAACGCGAAGTCAAGTCTATAGTCTGTGGCAATTTGACGAAAAAGTGACCGGCGTTATTGTTTGGGTATATTTTCATCGAGGCATTGCTGGGTAAAGTCACGTAAAAACTCATCCTATCTTAGGGTTAGGTAACATGTAACCCAGACAACTGCTCATTAAAGCGATCCAAAACTTGCCGTCTGGTCCCTCTGCGTTGCTCCGACTCAGATTGAATAACGAGACACCGATGACGACATATATAACGATCATCTGACAGATGAAAACGATCTCTAGTCGCGGGACTAGTTTCCCCAAAAAAGGCCAGAACGAGGTTCTCGCGGTCTTGGGAGGGGGTGGCCGCAAAACTGGGGTGCTCACTTCTTCTTCAATATCCATCAGTCTCGATATGTCGCTAGTTGTTTGGCGGAAATCCAGCTGTTGAATGACGAGTTATATCCGAACCATTTGACTAAATACTCTTTTACACCCCTGACACCTCGGCGTTCTTGTAAAATGGACTCGATTCGATAAACTATCTTGTCGCCGACTCGCTGCAGCTCTTCTTGATAAAAAGAACCTATCAGTTCCTCACCCGAATCATCTTTACGGACCTACGTGACCGGTCTTGTTTGGTTTAGTCGACTGACCGTAAACAGTTCTTCTGTCCACGCCGGCGTATAACCCTTTTTAAAAGTTTGTCTGGCTTGGGCGATCCGCACGCGATCACCAGCTTTAAAATAGACTTTTATACCGACGACGTCAGGGGTTGAATACAACGTATGCCACACCTCTTCTTGATTGCTCGGAGTAACTTCCACCAGTGCCATCTTAATACTCCGGGGATACTAATAATTGTAGTTGTGGACCAGTTGCTGTATCACGTCGACGTAGCGAAGAGTGTTGGTTTTGGTAAAGTAACGCCACGTTTTTTCTTTGAGGGTTCGATTAAACCTCTCGACAATAGCTGCCTTGGTATCCTCATTCTCCGTAGTGAAGAAATGGACACTCTCATCTTTAAGAAACTTTAAGAATGTTTTGTTGACGAACTCACTGCCTTTGTCTGTTTGAAAATGTATCGGTTTGCGACTGTTAAAAATAGTTTTTACCGCTGCTACTAACGCTGTCCCAGTCTTGTTTTTCAGAGAAACAGCCCAAGCGAATTTACTAAACTCATCGATACACGTTACTAGATATGAATACCCATCATTGAATCTTTTTAAACCTCGCAAGTCAATTAAATCAGCCTGGAACTGTTGGTCGATACCACCCACGATGGTGGTACGTCTCTTAAATTTTCTACGCGCCGGTTTGTGTAGGGTGTAGGTGTCCTGATGACCTAACCACTCTTCAATTTTTTTACGACTAAGTTTGGTGCTACGTTGTAAGGCGCCGATTCCGCCATAGGACCCGGGTCGTTTTGGATCGTAGTAATGTTGTTTTAAAATCTTATTCACTTCTTTGGCCATGCTTCCCACTTTGGTGTCTGTTTCCTTCTTCTGAGCGAATACGACGATGATTCTCGCAATTTACTGGCAACCACCTTTTTTCGACTAGTGGGTGTGACGGGTGGGGACTGAGGAGTTTTGTCGACGACCTCATCTTTAAGTACAGTGGGTTGTTCGCTGGTTTGTAATGGTGGTGGTTGTTTAATATCCACGAGACCCAGAGGTAGTTGACTGTACTGTTCTAGTCGAGTCAAATAACGCTGTAGTGTTTGCTGATATAGTCTAGCTTTGTCAGCCACTGGCATATCTTCTCTTTCCAAGACTAGTTGCATTTGAGTATCCAATTCTCCCAAGTTATCTCTTAGAGCATCGGGTGGTCTATAAGGTTTTTGAGCCTGTAACAAACGAGGATCCATCAAAATCATTTTCTTAGCCATCTAAAAGAGCCCTCTTAGTACAGTTAGTATTGGTCCAAGGAGAGCAGTTAAAAAACCTCCAGTTTGTAAAAATTGTTTTCGTCTTTTGAGCGACAATTTTTTCTTGGGAAGCGCTCGCAGGGTGTTTTTGTAACGACGCATACGTCTCTTCTGAGGGGGTGTCAGTGTAACGTTACCTTTTAATACGTTGTGACAACATTCACAGAGTGTTCCTACCAGATCGGGTGACGCTGTTTTCATAACAGCCTTGATGACTGGTGGTTTGGCCGTACCTAGAAACTTTAACATGTCAGCATGTCTTTTTACCTTTTCTCCCATTTCGTTACTTGGGTACGTAAAAATTTGGTGTTCGTCTGGAAATATGTGGGTACGAAGTCTCAAATTGTCTGGTGTGTCTTGGCGAAGGTCGATTATCAAATAGCCATGTGGGATCGACGTCGCGTCTTTAAAACTCTCTTGGACATAGGCAGTCCGACCTGGGTACATCTGTTTGGCTAGATTAACAATCCACGCGATGGGTCGCAGATTGTTAATCTAGCCAAACAGATGTACCCAGGTCGGGCTGCCTTTGTTCAAGAGAGTTTTAAAGACGCGACGTCGACCCCACATAGCTATTTGGCAATCGACCTTCGCCAAGAAACACCAGACAATTTGAGACTTCGCACCCACATATTTCCAGACGAACAACAAATTGTTTACGTACCCAAGTAACGAAATGGGAGAAAAGGTAAAAAGACACGCTGACATGTTAAAGTTTCTAGGTACGGTCAAACCACCAGTCATCAAGGCTGTTATGAAAACAGCGTCACCCGATCTGGTAGGAACACTCTGTAAATGTTGTCACAACGTATTAAAAGGTAACGTTACACTGACACCCCCTCAGAAGAGACGTATGCGTCGTTACAAAAACACCCTGCGAGCGCTTCCCAAGAAAAAATTGCCGCTCAAAAGACGAAAACAATTTTTACAAACTGGAGGTTTTTTAACTGCTCTCCTTGGACCAATACTAACTGTACTAAGAGGGCTCTTTTAGATGGCTAAGAAAATGATTTTGATGGATCCTCGTTTGTTAAAGGCTCAAAAACCTTATAGACCACCCGACGCTCTAAGAGATAACTTGGGAGAATTGGATACTCAAATGCAACTAGTCTTGGAAAGAGAAGATATGCCAGTGGCTGACAAAGCTAGACTATATCAGCAAACACTACAGCGTTATTTGACTCGACTAGAACAGTACAGTCACGTACCTCTGGGTCTCATGGATATTAAACAACCACCACCATTACAAACCAGCGAACAACCCACTGTACTTAAAGATGAGGTCGTCGACAAAACTCCTCAGTCCCCACCCGTCACACCCACTAGTCGAAAAAAGGTGGTTGCCAGTAAATTGCGAGAATCATCGTCGTATTCGCTCAGAAGAAGGAAACAGACACCAAAGTGGGAAGCATGGCCAAAGAAGTGAATAAGATTTTAGAACAACATTACTACGATCCAAAACGACCAGGGTCCTATGGCGGAATCGGCGCCTTACAACGTAGCACCAAACTTAGTCGTAAAAAAATTGAAGAGTGGTTAGGTCATCAGGACACCTACACCCTACACAAACCGGCGCGTAGAAAATTTAAGAGACGTACCACCATCGCGGGTGGTATCGACCAACAGTTCCAGGCTGATTTAATTGACTTGCGAGGTTTAAAAAGATTCAACGATGGGTATTCATATCTAGTAACGTGTATCGATGTGTTTAGTAAATTCGCTTGGGCTGTTTCTCTGAAAAACAAGACTGGGACAGCGTTAGTAGCAGCGGTAAAAACTATTTTTAACAGTCGCAAACCGATACATTTTCAAACAGACAAAGGCAGTGAGTTCGTCAACAAAACATTCTTAAAGTTTCTTAAAGATGAGAGTGTCCATTTCTTCACTACGGAGAATGAGGATACCAAGGCAGCTATTGTCGAGAGGTTTAATCGAACCCTCAAAGAAAAAACGTGGCGTTACTTTACCAAAACCAACATTCTTCGCTACGTCAACGTGATACAGCAACTGGTCCACAACTACAATTATTCGTATCCCCGGAGTATTAAGATGGCACTGGTGGAAGTTACTCCGAGCAATCAAGAAGAGGTGTGGCATACGTTGTATTCAACCCCTGACGTCGTCGGTAGAAAAGTCTATTTTAAAGCTGGTGATCGCGTGCGGATCGCCCAAGCCAGACAAACTTTTAAAAAGGGTTATACGCCGGCGTGGACAGAAGAACTGTTTACGGTCAGTCGACTAAACCAAACAAGACCGGTCACGTACGTCCTTAAAGATGATTCGGGTGAGGAACTGATAGGTTCTTTTTACCAAGAAGAGCTGCAGCGAGTCGGTGACAAGATAGTTTATCGAATCGAGTCCATTTTACAAGAACGCCGAGGTGTCAGGGGTGTAAAAGAGTATTTAATCAAATGGTTCGGATATAACTCGTCATTCAACAGCTGGATTTCCGCCAAACAACTAGCGACATATCGAGACTGATGGATATTGAAGAAGAAGTGAGCACCCCAGTTTTGCGGCCACCCCCTCCCAAGACCGCGAGAACCTCGTTCTGGCCTTTTTTGGGGAAACTAGTCCCGCGACTAGAGATCGTTTTCATCTGTCAGATGATCGTTATATATGTCGTCATCGGTGTCTCGTTATTCAATCTGAGTCGGAGCAACGCAGAGGGACCAGACGGCAAGTTTTGGATCGCTTTAATGAGCAGTTGTCTGGGTTACATGTTACCTAACCCTAAGATAGGATGAGTTTTTACGTGACTTTACCCAGCAATGCCTCGATGAAAATATACCCAAACAATAACGCCGGTCACTTTTTCGTCAAATTGCCACAGACTATAGACTTGACTTCGCGTTACGAGGTCGGTTTGGTTGAGATTCAATTTCCCAAAAGTTATTTTAACGTGCTAGAGGATGATGTATGGATACATTACTTTCCCAACAAAGAAGATGAGTCTATACTACTCACATTGCCCGCTGGTCTATACACGTCACCCGACACGCTGATCGACGAGTTGAATCGTTTGCTTTTAGCCACGGATGTGGATGAAAAAGCCCGAGTTAGATTCCATTTTAACAATAATAAGGCCACCTTGAATCTGTATGATCCGGAGGTTGAAGTTAGAATTAGCGAGACGTTGAAACACATGTTAGGTTTTCCTGCCTCGCTCGCCACAGACATCGACCCAATACTACGAGGCGAGACTGAAGTACAAATGGATAGCGACATGAAAAATGTATACGTGTACTGCGATCTCGTAGCGGCGAGACCGGTTGGAGATGCCTCTGTCCCTTTGTTACGGATTGTTCCTATTTTGGATAGGACTACCGCTTCTGTTTTCAGGATTTACGACAAACCACACTACGTACCCCTGAGCCGTTTTTCGTTTGACGCGGTGGAAATCCTTTTAACTAACGATCAGGGTAAGACTATCCCATTCACTAGCGGAGCTTCGGTGTTGACACTACACTTCCGAACTCACAGACGGTTTGATTTTGACTAGAAAAAAATGGTGAGACACGTACCCATCCGACGAAACCCCAAAATGTATGAGGAGTTTTACTGCAACCAAGCTGGCCACGGGATGCCAGTGTTTATCGGAGGCAGAAGTCAAAGAGGACATGGTTTGGGTAGTTTTTTCGGCGGGCTCGGTCGCATGGTTCTCCCGTGGTTAAAAACTGGAGGCAAAGCTTTACTCAGAGAAGGGCTTGGGACCGGTCTACAGGTCGCGAGCGATGCGTTAGCCGGCAGAAATGTTGGTGAGTCATTTCGTGAACGAGCCAAGGAGTCGGGTCAACGTTTATTACAGGGAGCGGTTGAACACCTCACCACTAACCAATCGGGTAGCGGGCTTAGAAGAAAAAGAAAAACGAGAGCTGCCCCACCTGGCGAGCCGAAACGAATAAAACGCAGTAACCGAGCTCGGCCTTCTCATTCTCACCAGAAGAAGCGACGGTACTCTGATATATTTGAATGATGGCGCTTATTCACCCCAGCTCGTGCGAGTGTCTTCACAGTGGTCTAGATTTGTTTAGCGTACCACCAACGCAGACAGCCGTAGAAGAGGGACAATTTGTGGAGATACATCCGTTGGCCGCCTTAGCCCCCGGAGCCCCGGTGGAATTTGTAATATCGGGAAACGGTGAAGAATATCTAGATTTGTTCAATACTTTTCTGCACGTGCGCGCCAAAATTACGTTAGCTAATGGCGGCGCATTACCCGCTGACGCAGAGGTGGCCCCGATCAACTATTACCTGCACAGTTTATTCTCACAAGTCGACGTTTCACTGAACGACACGCTGATTACACCCAGCGAGAACACCTACCCTTATAGAGCTTACCTGGAAGCCACGTTGAATTACGGGGAGGAACCCAAACGAGGCCATCTGACATCGGCTCTGTTTTACAAAGACACGCCAAATTTTATTACGGACACAATTGGTGATAATAACAACGGGTTAAGACTGCGTCGACATATAGCGGCTGGTTCTCAGGACATTGATATGATGGGTCGTTTACATTCAGATATCTTCGCTCAAGATCGTTACCTGTTAAATGGTGTGACCGTTAAAGTAAAACTCACCCCGTCTAAAGATGCCTTCAACGTGCTGGGACACGACCCCACCGCTGGTTATAAATCTATTATAACTTATGCGGCCTTGGTTGTCCGGAAAGCCAAATTAAACCCCGCCGTCTCTCTAGCCCACGAGAAAGCCTTGGTGCGAGGTAATGCCAAGTACCCCTTGAAACGAGTTGTGCTAAAAACTTTCTCTATCCCTAGAGGTATGCTATCGCACATGCAGGATAATCTATTTCTCAGTCAAACACCCACACGGATCGTGATTGGTCTAGTCACTTCGACCGCTTTTAACGGGTCGTACACGTCTAATCCGTTCAATTTCGCTACCTTTGGTCTGATATATTTGAATGTCAGCGCGGACGGCAGAACAGTCAGTGGCAAGCCTTTGTCCATGGATTATGAACACAACCAGTACGTGAGAGCCTTCTTCGGGACGAATCTAGCTATGGGACTGGTTGGTAAAGACGCCGGCAACGATCTCGAGTATAGACATTTTAAGAACGGTTACGCCTTATACGCCTTTGACCTCACCCCCAGTCTACTGGACGGTGACCAGTTTGAGATGGCCAAGTCGGGTCCTGTCTCAGTAGAACTTAAATTCTCCGAGGTCACACCCGAACCATTACAGGTTCTCGTCTACGCCGAGCAAGACTCGATCTTGGAGATCTCGAAATCGCGCCAAGTTTTGACAGACTACACCACGTAGACAATGAACACAGACGAGATACGGACCATCCTCCTGTCAGATATATTTGTTAAACGAACTGGGCTCGTTAAAGTTTTAGCTCGTGACCAATTACCTCTACGCATCGATCCGACCAAGACGGCTACTTTCGTCATCAACACTGATCCTAGCTATCGCCCCGGTGACCACTGGGTCGCTCTATATTATAACGGACTTGGCACTTTTGAATATTTTGATTCTTTCGGCCTACCACCTACACACCCGGACCTGATTAATTTTATAGCCAGAAACTCTACTCGACCTGTTAACTACAACGCCAGACATTTACAAGATGTAGTCACCAACGTTTGTGGGCTCTACGCCATTTATTTCATCTTGATCAAAACACGAGGTGGTACTATGCAGCGCGTCCTACTACCCTTTTCGGCTAGACAACACGCCAACGATCGATTAATTTTTCGATTAGTCAGACCCTGGCTAGCGAACCACCAGATGGCTTTCATAGACAAAGGAAGAGATCAATAGACAGGTGTGTGTATTTTTTGCTATCGGGTTTCTCCCCACGCCAACACGTCCATGTGTCATTGTTCGCACACAACCACGTCAACGATCCTTTTCAACGAATCACGACCTGGCTAACACACGAGTCTGGTCACACGATCGATTTTCGACGAATCAAATCCTAGCTAGGGCACGCCTCAAAAAACCAGATTGAACTGGTATTCCTGCATTTAAACAGACTTTTGGAGACACTCATACTTTATTCAAGCGTTGGTGTGATAACGACAGATACTTACACCTCGTTCAAGATGACTGCTCCCACCAACTGGGTCTACATCAAAAGAAGTGATGAAATGCTTAAACCTTTGGCTAGTGGTCTGAAGGCCGCGTCTGTATGTGTTTACCGAGGCCAAACTTTACTACACGTGCGAAAATATTTTGGTGAATCCTACACGTGCATATTTTGGTTTCCTCACCACCAACCGGCATTACGTTAACTCGATCCGAGTTTGAACATTTGTTAATGTTACAGAGTGAAATCCTAGCCGAATTTGACCGATTACAGCCACCAAGCACGGATACCTATCCAACTACTTGTACCACTAACACGTTTGACGACTACATCAACTCCAGCTGTTACCAACCGATTTCCACCGACCCGAGTTTGTTTCCTACGACAACCACAGACAATCACCTGACTGATGTCACCAATCTACCACTGAAGAAACCTACCACCTTCACTAACCTGTTTGACGAATACATGAACTCTAGCTGTCCAGTATCCCCAGACCCGAGTTGGTTTCCTACGACCACCACCACAGACACCCACCTGACCGATATCCCTAATCTACCACCGAAGAAGAAACCTACCAAGCGGCTGAGACTTGTCCTTTAGTATTTGACAAAATAAAAAAAATTAACTAAAATTCTTTTTGTTACCTATATATAACTGTTCGTATAACCGTTGTATGTCTAAATATATCGTCTTCTTGTTTGTCTAAATATATCGTCTAACTGTTCATATAACGGTTGTAAAATAACTGTTGTAAAATGTATAAATATCGTCTTCTTGTTATCGTCTTCCTATTATCTCAAGTCTAAATATACCTCTAACTATTATCGTCTTCCTATTGTCTAACTATTATCGTCTTCTTGTTATCTAAATATACCCCCTTCTTGTTATCTCAAAGTCTAAATATACCGTCTTCCTATTAACCTCTTCCTATTGTCTAAAAGGCTTCTTGTTGTCTATAAATAACGTCTTCTTGTTATCTAAAACAACAACACCATTATCGAACTAATATATCTCTATATAAAAGTCACGCTCAACGCCTACAGCGCGCCTGCACATTTTCCTTATATAAAAAGTCATCCCACCATCTTGCGCCTGCAGAATTTTTCCTATATAAAAAGTCACGCGCCTGCAGCGCGCCTGCAGAATCCGCCTCGTTTCCTACATTGTATACTACTAATAACACATTAACTCATCTGGTATTTGTTCGAGGTTCCTGAGACACACTGATGATCAGGAAGAATTTCCTTCAGCCCGCCCTATAACTACGGGGGACTAAGGTGTTGAAGATTGGTTGACCTCTAGGCTTCTGTTAGCAGGATCAACGGTCCTCAAGTCTTTAGTTAAACTCGAACATGAGCTTGATCAGGAATGATCATAAAACTCGATCATAAAAACCTGAAACAAAAGGTAATAGGTGGCATGGTGTTCCAACAATCTCACCACCCACTGCTGTTCATGAGGCGACCATGTCTTCAGTGTTTGTATATAAATGAATGATTCATGGCAGTATGTTACAGAGATAGCATGATTAGATAATGTCTACTGTGCAGAAAATAACAAAATACATGAATAAATCACAAGTTATGTTACATGTGTAAGATATAACCTTTGCCTTCCACTTATGGATGCCAAGTCACTTATGTACTTGCTGGTATGTCGTAAGCTTCCAGGCAAGAACTAGCCATGATATATTTGGCTAACCAATTGATGGTCATGCTTCCTGACAATGCAGGTGAAGGTTATCTCTGGTTAGCGTCATTCCCTTTATATTATGTCTGATACAATTAAATCGTAAATAAAATCTGAAATAAAATGATATTAGTCATACATATCTTTAATAAACTTACATACCCTCTTAGGATTAATAAGCTCACGGTGAGGCTGTATTGGTTGAAGTTAATCTGCCCTGGATGCAGCGTGAAAAAAGAACTTTTCTTGCAGATGCTGTCTTCCAGTTTCTCATTCTGGATTTGGTGTGTGTGATTTTCAACGCGCCGCTCTGTCCTTATATTTGGGCTACTCTCCCGTGCGAGAAAGCACCTCTTGAAGTCCCATAAGATTTTCGTTTTATCTCCTGGTTTGAGGCGATCTGTGCTTTTTCTGTACTTGTTTTCTCTTCTTTTCACTACACACTTATATCCTTCCTTCCTTCCTAGGTATCCTTTCATTTTCCCCATATGAGGCTTTCATTCTATTCAAGTTTTATCGCAATTCGTTTAGGCAAGTATGTATAATAAATTTTTAAAGATTATTAGCTAACTTTTAGCAGATGTGAAGACGATGAAAAATGTTAATTATTTTTAAAACTATTTATATTTGAATAATATCCTTTTGGATATCATTATACTCTATCTCCTTTGGTAAATTATTATTATTTAAATGCATTCCAACCAGGCGTTCTCTTGTAGCTTTAAATTTAATTTCCTGTAAATGCAAACTTTTAAAGTCGGCCATTCCTATATTCGCTATTTCCTACTTTCTTCAATACCGTCCGGCTAAACGTAATTCACATTTTCCCGCCTTCTTCAAACTTCAAAGCAAGATCCGTCGCGTGTTATCCCTGCGCTCTGTGTGTGTGTGTGTGCGCGTGCGTGCGTGCGTGCGTGTGCGTGCGTGCGTGTGTGCGTGCGCGTGCGTGCGTGCGCGTGCGTGCGTGCGTGCGTGTGCGTGCGTGCGTGCGTGCGTGCGTGCGTGCGTGTGTGTGTGTGTGTGTGTGTGTGTGTGTGTGTGTGTGTGTGTGTGTGTGTGTGTGTGTGTGTGTGTGTGTGTGTGTCGCGTTCCACATTTTTTCACAAACGAAGCAAGTGGTACCAAATCTCGCTACACCTATGCTTCTCTTTGTCTGGCGTTTCCAGTCTGGTTATGCGATCTACAGTTTCTTCAATATGTGTCCTATCCATCACCAGCATCTTCTTCTCAACGTTAGCTCCCACTGGGTATTGTTTTTTTCTTGTCAGTATCCCCATTAGTGATCATGTCATACCATTTTCTGCACAAGCATCTATTTATGAAAGTACAGTATGTAACTTCTTGCTTGTTGTTTTTATTGGTATTCATGTTTCAGAGCACCAACGGGCTGATCACCCGTTTGCCAGTCACTTCGATTACGGAAACAACAGCAAATGGATTGATTTGCCGTTGCCCTAAAGACGCCAATAGGCGTGATGGGAAACAATGGCAAAGAAAACCTATCTGCTGTTGCCCTAAGACGCCACTAGGCGTAACGGCCACTGACTGCTTTGACGGTCGGTGGCTAAGGACGGAAGAAGAAGAAGAGATGTTTCAGAGCCGTACAATGTGGCTGACTTGGCGCATGAGTTGAGAATTCCGATTTTTATTTTGGATTTGATTTCTTTTGATTTCCATATAGAGGTACGGACTCTATTTCCACATGTAGGGCCTAATAAAAGCACCTTTTGCCTTTTGTATGCTTATTATGAAATCACTCCGTCCCTTCAACAGTGTTTATATTGCTGCCAAGGTATATGTATGATTCTACATCTTTTATAGGTGTTTCTTCAAACGAAATCTTATCATTGTTCCCTGCATTTATTACCATTATCTTTGTCTTTTCACTGATTATTTTTAGACCCAATCGCTGTGATCTTTCATCTGGTATCAAAGGAACATTACCGTGGACAAAGTTCCTGTGTATTTGTCTGCGCGCATTCTGACGTAACATGTCAAACAAAAACATACTATATGACGAAAAGCATAAATGAAACAATTTTTCGTCAATGCACGTGAAAATGAGTGTTCCTCTTCTTCCCCCTCCCCCCTCAAACTACCCTGGAGTGTTACATGAGTCTAGCATTATCAGCAAAATATTAGAGATGCCTGTTTAATCGGATTTAATATTTTGCCTAAATTGTGTGGAAAGGTGTACGGATACGTAAGATGGTTGCTAATTCGGAAAGTAATTTATGGTAGTACGTGTAAGTTATGATGCGTGCAGAAAATAAGAGTGGTAAGGATTACATTTGAGTTTGTAAGAGAAAGAGATAACACAGAAAGTGTTACGTGCGCATTTGAAAGATAAACAGAGAAACGTAATTTAGAGTTAGCTAGTAGTAATGCGAGCATTACCAGGCAGAGGCGTCAGTAGGGTTGGTGCCACCCGGTGCGGTAACTCATGGTGTCACCCCCATGGACCTCCTCCCGTACCAGACCATACAGAATCCTTAGTAATGTTTTTTGTACTAATGTTACTCTAAATGCATATGGAAATATACTCATAAATGAAATAATACCAAAAAAATATAAACAGGAACAAATACACAAGCATTTCAGCACTTAGTGAACATCTCGACTAAATCGTAATACGCATTAGAAGGTTCAAAAAGTAAACTAGCATAGAGTTTTAGCCTTGTAGGTATATTGATACAGTACATGTAAGCTGGGCTTACGAAAAATGTTTTTGTGGTTATAACTAACTACAGGGATATTTTTTATAAAAACAATAAATTTCTGCTGAAACACTGCACACACATTTTAGAGACAGTCATTTTGGTGTCACCCCCTCAGCTGATAGTGTCACCCGGGTGCGGTCCGCAACCCCCTAGTGACGCCTCTGTTACCAGGCAGTCCTTGTTCTGGAATCTCCAGGGTTAGAGAGGTAGAGGGAGATTGTTACTGACTTTTATATATTATATCGTCATAATATTTGGATTTGTTCTGACTTTGATTATGTCTATTAAATGTTGCCGTAACATGTGGGTTCGTTAATGTTTTCATCTATTTCGTACGAACGAATGTTTATTTCTCTTCTTATGTATTCAATTCGTTTCTCTTCTATTGAACGAACTAATAGAACCATGAAAACTTCTTGTAGTGGATCTCATCAAACTTGGCAATTAACACAAAGTCTTCTGAAGACGACATTTTCCCATTTAATATCTGAAGACATATCACATTTATGGAAACATGAATGAAATAAGTGGTTCCCATTTCAAAATACGGAATGACATCACAGTCTTATGCATTCTCAACCCTTTGACCCTGAGCGGTCATATCAACCGTTAACCTTTGTCTAATTTACTATGTTCATATATTTCAGTTGAATACTATTCTAGTCGAACTGTCTTGACATTATCACGTCACATATTATGCCTAATCGTTGGCTTTTGTCGTATTTTAACTCTGTCTCACAACACGGCCATATTTACCGCGCTCACTATAGGATAAACGGACCGATAGAATAGCCAATCAGGAAGCTCCTTTTCTAGTATGTATAAAGAAACCTTTTTATGTTTGACAGAAAGGGCCTATTCTGTGTATTTGATAGGAAGGAGTTATTTTATTTCTTAAAGAATAACGATATATACAGGGAAATACATAACTATTATAACAACTGGGATATTACTTAATAAGAAGGTACAAAGACGGCCTCATAAAAGTAATTTATTTAAAGAGAAAATTTGGTTTTAGTGATATTTCTAGACAAGACTTGAGATGGCCTCAGCTGCCATGACAAGGTTGAATGTGATCTGGAAAAGTAACATCAGTTTTCCTGTGAAGATCAAATTATACAAATCACTTGTATTATCTATTCTCTTGTATGGGTGTGAGGGCTGGACACTCACTGCAGGTACGGAGCGAAGGATTCAGGCTTTCGAGCATAAATGTTATAGAAGAATTTTGCGCATTTGCTATAAAGAGCACAAAACAAATGTCTATGTTAGAGAGAAGATAAACACCTATGCAGGCCATCAAGAACCACTTTTGTCAATAGTGAAACGTCGAAAGCTTGCCTGGTTTGGGCATGTAACTCGTCATGACTCCCTTTCGAAAACGATCCTCCAGGGAAAAGTCGAAGGTAAACGGAGAAGAGGAAGGCAAAGAAAATCCTGGGCTGATAACATCAAAGAATGGGCAGGACACGGTTTCTCCACACTTGTACGCATTGCTGAGAATAGAGAGCAGTGGAGGACCCTGTCTGCTGATGCTTCCACCATGGCACCCCTACGACCCATGACGGGTTATGGGTTGAGATGATGACATGATGATGATATTTCTACATCAGGAAAAGTCCCGATTTAGCTAATTAAAGACTGCATAGATTTAAATGCCAGGTAATAACTAAACAACAAAGATATAGAAAGATAGAGATAAATTAGCAGTTTAAATATCACTTTAAATAACTAAAAACGGCCCAGTAATAAGTTAGATATAGAATATTTAAACTTAATCCCATTATACGGGCCAGCTGAAAAAACGTTTAGGTTTTGATTCTTAAACACACATTTGGACCGTGCTTCCGATTGGGCGGATACGGCGCTATATATAGAACTGGGACTTAGGGGAGTCCGCCACAAAAATTAAATACCGAGCTGCATGAATCGAGCGAGAACTGTTACAAGGTCTTTTGCCGCAGTGATCTGGAAGCAGACTTAAAATTCCCATTGAAAGCCTGTATTCAGCTTGTGTATTATCGCCTGATGGTAAGAAAGATATATATATATATATATATATATATATATATATATATATATATATATATATATATATATATATATATATATATATATATATATATATATATATATATATATATATATATATATATATATATATATATATATATAGGGGGCCGCGCTAGCGTAGTGGTTACAACACCGCTCTGGCGACCGGGTGATTCAGGATCAAACCCGGGCGACGGCATTTGAGGATTTTTCGTCGACCGGGATTTGGACTGGATTAACTCGAGACCTGGCGAGGACATTTGAAGGAGTGTCGTCGACCAGGGACTGGCAGCTCCTGAGCCGACCCAGCTCTAATGGGTACCTCCGAAAACGGCGAGTATCTGCCTGAATGGCGAGGGACACATGTCTCTGTACAAGAAAATAGGATACTCACGTAAAAATCAATGTCAGGTTAGACATTAAAAATAACCTGAGATTTCGCCTCGAGTATTAGCGGGCGTACGAAAAAAAAAAAAAATATTTGTATATATTGTTGATTATTTGCCTGTGTATACCCGCTTATGTGTTCGGTAATGTGTAGAAAGTGAAACTACACAGTGACTAGTGTGTTGTTGCATTGAGGGCATACCTGTGTGATTTTGAAACGAAAGCCAGCGTTAGAAAATGTGTATAATATTTGTAAGTAGGGCAAAAATTACGACTGTAAGTTTGAATAGGGTATTTGAATGAGTATTTCATCCTGGAATTACACCTGTTCACGATCATAAGTTAGGAGTACAGGAATTGTTAACATCATGTAATCAAGTTGTCACTTGCTACTGTGTACTTAACCAAATCATTGTATGGAAGCCAATCATGGGCTAAGGAATCTATCATATGATGTTTACAGGAAATAAATAATCACATGGAACTGGCTGTAAGAGAAATGAAGTTATATGTCCAGTGCAAACTGTTAGCACAATTTCTGAAAAAAAATGTTTATATGTGATGTTGTGTGTGTGTGTGTGTGGAGTGGTGCTGGAGCCTACATGGAATGCGGTTATCTTTCATTCCAGGTTCTGTCTCGGTATTACAAAGTACGAAACATCCACTGAGAGGAAGTTTGTTGGTGTCTACAGCTCCTTATATATCTGGAGCCATACCACGATTCCCAGCCTGGAGTTGCAGTTTGTGTAAACCCGGCTTGATGAATGCAGATCATCATCTAATAAGATAGGTGGAATCTAGTTCCACTGTACAGCACATCCCGTCAAAAACTACAGCATAAAAACCACACATAATAAAAATAAAAAAACATTTAATGATGATATATGAAGGACAATGGTTAAATAAAGTGAATTCTACAGTCCAGGGACAGTGATTATAGATTAGTAAAGAAAGTAATTGACATTATCTCGTTACCTTTACCATACTATTCTTTATGGAAAAGTACATTCCATATTATTTATTTAATGATGTAAATACCATTTGATTTCTTTTTAGAATTTCTGACCGAAAAAATAAATCGGTAGAGGACAAATAAATTGTAAATAATTTCAGTCAGTCTTGCTTAATAATTTTTTATTAAGCTAATGTTCTGTATTGAGATTTATTACATATAATTAATTCAATTTTCCCCTAGATAATTAGCCAGTAAAACAAAAGTATGTTCATTAATCAACGTGGGATCTAGAGAGGTAGCAGATAGATCTTCAGTACCCCACACTATCATCATACTTGAAGATTTACATAGCTTGACCCCACTATTGATGTCGATACACCCTTGCTCTTTTCAGAGAAGGAGGTATTTCTTATAAGACCAGTCTCTTATCTGGCACTATCCTGGTGTGGTGGATTTTGATGTTATGAATTGTTGTTAGGTATTATTATTGTAATAAATGAGATTAGCTATGAAGGTCCCTGAATTTACCCAATAATATTGTGAACTTTTCAGGGTACCTTTCCGCTACCACCCCTTTTATCTCATTCAAAATGTATTTATATTATTATATTAAATGACTTCGTGTTGTGTCTAGGGTTATGAAGGTAGAGTGTAATGTACAATAATCAACAAACATACAAACAAATAGTTTATTATTCACAACAGCACACAGTACTACCACAATAACATACAAACGACACTTTAAAAGGCTATCTTATTTAAGACTGTGGTTGAAATTTGTGTAAATAGAATTCTTACAATTTATTATCCTGATTCTAATTTACTTTGAACCAGGACTGACAATCAAAAATGAAATCAAAAGAATCATTTACATCAGTCAAATAGCACAGTAGATCTTCTGTCCATACATAAAAATATTATTCTAATATACGTCTGTAGTTGTATTCTCCTACTTTAAGGTAATACTGGTAGTACCCCTAGGTTGTTGTTTGAAATCACACCCTTTTAGTTATGTTTGTTTTCGTTTGTCTCTTGTGGGACTATTAAATATTTGTCCCAGTTTTATTCACTGTCACTTTATTTTCCTTTTAAAAGTTCTGTTAGTTGAGCTTTCAGGTGCCGAACGAGAACTTATCTTGGCAGTAGAATACAGGTAGAACGTTTTCTCTGCTCGCTTGACAATCTGTTCCCTGTTTGATAGGCAATGGCCACTAGCATGGGCTCGCAGTATTCAGACAGAGTCCTGAATCAATCAGTTTTCAAGCGTTTGGTACCACATTAACGTCAGTACCCAGGACCTCTGAAATGTGAAGGTTATGCATCCTTCTTAATACCTAGTATACACTAATAGTCCACATTCTAGGACAGGTACATTACAAACAAACAAAAGGGTCAAAGCCTTATACCAACCTATGCCACCATTATCTTTTGATGTGACAATGTACACCAGTATTCCTCTCCCCTAATAGTTACAACGCCACTGCAATTCCAGCTGTAATCTCTTCCATATAATAGGATAGGTGTTATGCTCTTTTATGACAATCGTACATATTCTTGTAGTTTTACACCTCTCTGACAGTCTATCACTTGGTGGATCAATCTTTAGGCTTTGCCTCATGGTCGCTATAGACCCACTCACTGTCGTAATTTTTATCTGAGAGGGTGCTGATGAATATTGGTCCCTTTAGAGTGTAAAGTGATATTGAAGGCTCTGTGAGAATAAGGATGTAGGAGAGTGAGGTAGTAGATTCACAGGCGCTGGGAAGAGCGAGGACAGTCTCTTATTACGACAATATCTGTTTCTCACAGACTATTCCTATCTCTCTTCTGAACAAACAATTGTTTGTCAGTTCCAGTCGCTCAGACGCACTCACCGATTTGGTGATTCTGTCGCTCAACGTACATGAATACAGCCTACACAAATGGAAATGTTTGGAGTTTTAGGCCAACCGACAACCAACACAAATAAAGATTAATACCTTTATTATCATAAAGGAGTCACAAATAATTGTACATTTACAGTCAAAAATCAAAGGTTACAGAATACAAATATAACAAGGGAAGAGGGGTTTTTGAGGAGAAATATCCCATCCACCGTTTCCCGTTTATATTTACTAACAGACAAGACCCGGTCCCAAAGACAAGAAAGGGGGGGGGGGGGAGGTGATCAGAGATAGTCAATTTAACCCACTGGTAAATTTATTACTCTGAGGCAAGGGGTTACAGTAAAGGGGGGGGGTGTAGAGGAAAAGCTAGGGTTCTCAATTGTCTCCCTTTAAATCAACAAATTTTACGGGAGGGGGAATGAACACAGTTACCCAATCCCGCTAGGAGAGATCCCGTACAAGGAATATAATGCACCTTAATACTAGGTCGAACTAATTAAAAGGGTAAAGAAAAGATAAATCTCCTTTCATTCAAAAAAAAACACACTAGGGCTGGCCATCCCCACAAACACACACGCAGACTTACCGAAAGGTGAATTCTGGCACTTCATAGGAAATACATCACAAAACAGCACTAAACCTTGGCTTAGGTAAAAGTATTTTCTTCCGTGTACAGCCCCAGATTAGCGGGTTGTTGAAGTTAACACAGTGTCCCGAAATCGCTGGACGTTGAAGTTTAACGGTACTGTTTGTTTATTATATAAAGTTCCTAAAGAAAGGCACAGGCACCTGGCTAGGCGTGAGGTATGGTGTGGTTCCTAAAATTGGCACAGCTGGAGGAGATAACTTTTCTTTTTTCCGTAATGTCACAAGTTAAGAAAAACACTGAGGTAAGTTCTTCTTCGGGGGGGAGGGGGGGGGGGGGGTGTGGGGGGGGAGGGGTAAAATCCACTGAATATACATGACAGACAGTGTTCAGGTAGATCGATGTTTTTTCTTCACAAATAGGGCAGTGAATAAAATATGTTCTGCTTCCAGTTTTTCTTTAAGGACTCTATATGAACTAGTATTTTCGAAGTGTTTTCTTGTGTGGCTTTATTCTCAGTTAAATTCAGAGGAGCGGGGCCCATTACAGGTCGCCACAAGTTTAGCTTTAAAAAAAGTTCATATGTAACTGGAGTTATCGAATTGAGTTGGCAGAACTCTGTATATAATTAATAATTGCTGGGATGCAGGTTGAATGATCGTTCTGAATGAAAGATAATCAAAACAAGAAATGCATTACAAATTATATTATAATCTGACACGCGATAAATTACAGTTAGCCTATTTACTTATTAGCGTCGTCAATTAACAAATCGGGAAAACTTCGCGTGAGTTAAAAATAATTAAAGCACATCTATCTATCTGCAAAATTAATTTACGCGTCAATTGTATTAGGAAATACTTTTAGCTGTAACATTAGTTTGCACTAGAACTTTGAAAATGGGTTTATTTAATAAGGTTAAATTTACACCACAATCCATTGAAATCAATTGAAATAACTAGACCACTGATCACTCGAAGCTAATGTATAAATTACCGTCTGCGCAGAAAGAATACACTCCAATAGTCACGAAGGTAGGTGGAATCAAGCAGTAATCCGACAATGCTAGTGAAACTAGGATTCTGTCAGAGCGAACGATAAAATGCAGTTTTTCGGAGTTCTCTATTTATACTTCTCGAATGTAACTTGAATAGGGCGTGTTAGGTTTTCGCACCTTTCTTGAAGTTGAGCAGAATCCGAGGTACCTCGCCGTTGTGTTAACCGCTGCGATTCCTTCGTTTTCCCCGGTCTACCGATTTTCTTCCGTCTCAGGCTTGCTCGCATGAGGGTGTGTTACGGTATATGATATTAACGCCGTCTGCTAAAGGTTATCAGACGTGCAATTGTAAAAGGTTAAGGCATTTAATATATTGCGATAGATGTTTCAATTACTGAACGCTCCATACACGATCGATCATGACGTGTATAGCGTTGTTTAGGACACAGTCGGTAACTAAGAAACGCTACCCTTTGTTACTTGACCGCCAAGCTGAATAGCTGCGTTTTTCTAACCTTCCAATTCAATGGCATGATATAGCCATTTATATATGCATTTTTTGATGGACCAGGGTCAGTCCTAGAACTCTATATGAGAGGGAAATTTATGGAGGTTAGTATTTAACTAGAATTCTCAGAAGGAGAAGAATAATCGTCAAATTCATATGAAATATTCAGACTCGCAGTCTCACTGTCGGCAGGTAGCCATGTCTAGCTGCGCGTGCATATAGCTGTGATGTTCTGACGACAATACTGCATTGTATCCTTAAACGGACATTGACACATAAACCAGCAGTCTACGTTATTGATTAATTTATGCATGACTTATATGGACTTATGCTCTACTACTATTGAAATGATCATCCTGTGTGTACAACTGTGAATTAAATGTACGGACTCAATGAAATGACTTATCAAATCAATCGTATTCCAAGGTTCAATTATTGTTCGGAATCTTCCACCCCCGCATTCGCTTAATCTTCCATCGAAGGCACGATGCACTATCTCTGAACAACAAAACTAACATATCAATGAAAAAACAATGGCCAGAAATTTATAATTGTTTTATTCATATCACATGGAACATTGTTCAGAGCAAAACACCACGCAACAGTGGTGCCCGGTGTATGGGGACGAAAAACAACCAAAAACCAAAAAATTTTTCATGACTTTCGAATGAAATATTTACGATCAAGTTTCGATCACATGACCATTACGAAGCTGACGTGACGCACGTGATCATGAATAGCAACATGACGTCACTGTTGCATTGTCGCAGTGAAGAAGACATCTTTTCAACGCCTCTCTAGTTCGCTTCAAATTGATCAAGATGCACAAGATGGACTACCGTTGCCTGCCCATCAGGAGCAGACAGTCAAAGGCACAGGCCTAGCTGTTGACGACCTCTAGCACTGATCTAAGCAACGGAAAAGATAAGTTTAGGTGTTTAACTGTTGTTATTGCAAACAGTGCTACTAAGTCCATGCCCTCTGCCTACATCGGCATGTTTTTACCTATGTTTAATGTACTTTTTGTTGTCTTAATGTGTTGTTAATTCGTGGGCCGGTTGGAGGGAACTGAAATCTCTGGGGAATGTAGCGAACCGCTGACCACCTAGATTTCGGTCGTTTCTTAGGGCAGTTAAACGATTGCACTTTTGGAAGCCCCATTGAGGTTTGCCATTGGACTAGCTGTCCAAATCTGCTGTCGTTTGACGATTTGTGTTAGCTGTACCGTTCCGTAGATAACTGATGTATTTTATTCGTACTCAGTTAACAATTTTTTTCAGTTTTGTATCATGTTCGTTAACTATTTCGTCCAGTCTCCTCTTACTATCATTTATTTGATGATTGTTAAATTTTCGTCCGTTATGAGTCCTGTGATGTCATCATTTTTTGCAGTCATTTTTTTTGTGTACTTTGAATATTAAGTTGACCTCGGGTCAGACCTTGACCCTTCATTTGGCTTGTGACATTTCCGCTTGTTTTATTTAGTTCATAAATTCATTTTTAATTGTGAAAATGTCTTGTTTGCGTCTTGACATTGTTTGTACCCTTTAGTTGCATCATTGTTTTGTTTGTCCTCATGATATATATTAATACTACATTAATAATATGATATTATATGCAATAATACACTTGTAATTTAATTTAATTAATTTTTTCTGATATTTAAGGTTAATATGGGACATTGCATAATTATGCAGTGATAGTCCAAGAAAGTAGCACTACAATTTATAATAGATGCCTAGGGCATAATAATATAATATATATATTGACAAAATAAAATAATCTTATAGCTACCTTTGAGGTAATAGACCCATTGTATATTATTTAATATACTTTTCTGGTACTAAGAGAGTGACTTAGTACATTGAACAATATAATTACTAGGAATCATACCCAACATTATTGGATATTGAGATTAATTGTGTGAAGTAATTACATAATAGTTAACAGATATCATAACTATTTATGATATAGTTAGTACTTAGATACAATATTGTTACAAAATATTGTCTATTAGTTGAACTTAGACATTAGAGTTCAGTACTATTGTGATTATTTATATTGAATATTTCTAAGTTGAGTAAGTATAATAATTACTCTGAAGCTACTATTGACTATTTTAATCAGTAATTATCAATAATTACTTACAGATAAAAGTCAAAATGCTTACTATAGACCATTTCGTTAAAATTGGTCGGGAATATGGTTATAAATCTCAAGAACTTCGTCAGTTTGCTGAGGCAGAACTGGAAAAACATGAAAGAAAAGAAGCAGAGAAAAAAGCTGCATTAAAGAAAGAGGAAGAGGAACAAAAGGCTGCATTAAAGAAAGAGGAAGCAGAACGTGAGATGAAGCAAATTGACAAGGAAAATAGATTGAGAGAGATTGCTCAACGTGAAAGAGAAGAGCAAAGAGCAATCGCCAGACAGGAAGAAGAGAATAAATTGAAACGAGAGGAAATTATTTTACAACAAGAAATGGAATTGGCGCGTATTAAATTGGAGACAGCAAGATTACAAGCACAAAGTGCTGATGCAAACCAGAATAATAACGCACAAAATGGATCATCATCCAGCCAAACTAAACATTTCTACAACTTTAAATTACCCACTCTCAACTTGAACGTGGACGACCTTTCATCGTTCCTGTCACGTTTTGAACAGACTTGCAAAACAAACCATTTGCCTGAAGAGTCATGGGTACTCAAGTTAAATGAATTCTTGGTTGGAGAACCATTGACGGCTTCTCAAAATGCTGACCCATCAATAGCAAATAACTACGGTGCTATTAAGTCCTTGCTTTTACGAAGGTTTCACCTGGACGAGGAACACTGTAGGTTGAAATTTAAGGGAATTTTACCTGAATCTCCAAAAGATTTTGCAGGATTCATTGCGAACATACGCAATACATTTAATAGATGGGTTGAACTGGCAGAAGTCAACAAATCATACGACAAATTAGTTGATTTACTACTACGGGATAAGGTATTATCTTCGGTTAGCCAGCCATTTTTTGCATATTTGCAGGAGCGTAAACCAGGTACTATGGACGAGTTAGAAAAAATTTCTTTAAACTACTGTTCGGCACATCCGAATGCAACCATTTCTAACTCCTCATTAAGAGAACCTCTACCTGTGGCGTCTAATATGGCCTACAATCATAATAACAAACAAAGACATCACAGTGTAGACAGAAGCAGGTTCCAAAGAAATCACAATGTTAACTTTCAGAAGGGACATAATAATGATTTCAACAATAAAAATGAGTTCAACAGAGGTAGATCACGAGATAGAAATTATTCACCTCAAACAAACTACCACAATGGTCAACATAACACTCATTATAATCGATCACATACTCCCAATAATAATAGTAACTGGAATGGTAATAATCATGGCTCGAGACATCGAGATAATAGTTACTATAGAGGACGACGAGATAATTCTAACAATTATACTCGGAATCGATCTCATTCTCGGGGATCATCTCATTACAACCATAATACAGGGGCGGCAGTTACAAATAATACTACCCCTATAGCTCAGGTCCCACTTGACAATAATACAACACAGTCTTCTGCTGCATGTTTTGCTATTAATTATAATGTGGCAAATAGTTGCCAACAATGCAATCTTATTTTTCAGAAGGCGAAAGAAACAGTGCTTAACTGCGGACATATTACACCAGAGGTAGGTCTTGCAGTCAACGATGGAACAGGCCTACTAATTTTTAACAGGGGATTAGTTAATGGATCCGTCGTCTCAGTGCTGAGGGATTCAGGATCCACAACGATTGGTGTACGACAGTCGCTGGTACATCCTAGCTGTGCAACGGGGGAATATGTCCGTTGCATGACTTTTGGGGAACTATTGAGTTTTACCCCACAGCTATTATTCATGTTAACACACCTTTTTTCACAGGGAACGTAAAAGTATGTATGCTAAAAAAGCCTATAGCTGATCTGATGGTTGGTCGTATACACGGCAGTAAAGATTGTACTCCAGATGAGATTATAGAATGGGAGAAACATAACCTATGCACTGGAAACGCCGTGACGACTAGAGCGCAGACTCAACTCATGGAGAAAGTTGATGATAATAAAATGGATGCAGACAACCAAGAGGAATTTGTAGTCAATTCACCTATTGACAGGGAAACATTTGCAACCAAACAAAAAGAGGATAAATCTTTAAAAAAAATTTTTAAGCTGGTTGATAAAGTTGACAATCTATCCTCAGGTAATAATAACAAACATTGTTTTGTTATTAAAAATGACATATTGATTAGATGTTTTAATGACAAATCACAAATGAAACAACAAGTTATGGTCCCGTATACTTTTAGACGGTACATTCTTCAACATGCACATGACTCACATTGTGCTGGACATATGGGATATACTCGAACACGATCTCGAGTACTGTCTTCATTCTTTTGGCCAGGAGTGTCAAGAGATATTTCGCAGTATGTACGTTCCTGTACTACATGCCAAGAAGTGAAAGCACGTGGAGCTTTTCACACGGCGCCTATTCAGGCTTGCGATATCTCAGTAAGACCGTTTGACAAGATGGCAATAGATATTATTGGTCCATTGCTACCATCGGCCAGAGGACATAGATTCGTCCTTACGTGCATTGATTTGTGCACACGATGGCCAGAAGCTATCCCATTAAAGACCACCACTACCACAGATGTAGCTGATGCACTACATCTCATCTTTTCTAGAATAGGGTTTCCTAGAAAACTTTTATCAGACCATGGGTCACAGTTTATATCTGACACCATGAAGGAAGTCATGAAAACTTGGAACATTGATAGGAATTTAAGTAGTATTTATCATCCGATGAGTAATGGTGCGGTTGAAAGACTTAACCGTACACTTAAACAACTACTACATAAGGTTACTGCTAAGCACCCTCATGACTGGGACAGAGCACTCCCAGCTGTTCTATTTGCTTATCGGGAGGTACCGCATGAACAAACTGGCTTCTCTCCCTTTGAATTAGTTTTTGGTGCTCCCCCAAGAGGTCCTATGGGACTAATAAAAGACTTATTAATTGACGCGGAGATGACTCAGGACACTCAGTCATCTTACGAGTACGTGATTAATCTTCGGAAGAACATTATTGAGTCTTGCCAGTTGGCAACAGCTTCTTCTGAGGCTGCAAAAGCTAAGGCTCGATCTCTACAAAATAGGTCTCGACGATTACGCCAATTATTCCCAGGCGACGAGGCTTATGTGTTACTTCCTCACAATAACAATAAATTATTGATATCTTGGAATGGTCCTTACAAAGTCATTGATAAAATTTCCGACGTTGATTACGTCTTAGATATCAAGGGACACAAAAAGATATTTCATATTAACATGCTCAAGCAATTTCATACACGTCCTGAACACTTACAGTCAATTTTTCATGAACTAGATGACAACACAGTATCTACTTGTTATTATTCTAACTTATCTGTCATCCAGGAAGAAGAATCTTCTTTTCCTGAGGTACAGTTACCGTTACCGGTACCAGTAGTTCAACCTACTGAATCTTGGCGGGATGTAACCATCTCTTCAACGGTTACACCGCAACAGCGTCTACAGATTGCTAATCTATTACAATCTTATCCAGATGTATTGACCGACGTCCCGGGTCGCACATCGGCTATCAGTCATGACATTACTCTCAATGATGATACACCTATTCGTGTACATCCCTATTCTGTTCCTTTACATTTCCTTGCTAAAACTACTAAGGAACTTGAACAGATGTTGTCTCTGGGAATCATTGAGACTAGTAATTCGCCATTCTCTTCTCCATTAGTGATTGTCCGGAAGAAGGACAATAACATCAGACTATGTGTTGATTATAGAAAATTAAATGCTAAGACTATAGTTGACAGCGAACCACATCCACTTATCGACGACTTACTGCCACGTCTATCCAACGCAACTATATTTAGTAAGATAGACTTAACTAAAGGTTATTGGCAGATACCACTGACCGAAAAGGCTAAGTACTACACCGCATTTTCCACTCCACAAGGTCTATACCAGTGGAATGTGATGCCTTTTGGGCTTGTTAATGCGCCAGCTACCTTCATTCGCCTGATGCGACAAATTTTATCAGGTAGACCAGACGTTATTACATATATTGACGACATATGCTTGTTTAGTTCGTCGTTTGAGGAACATGTTTCGGGACTTAGATATGTTTTCGACACTCTAAGGAATTATCATCTAACTGCTAAACCTACAAAGGTGCAAATCGCGTGTAATGAGATAACCTTTTTGGGACATATCATTGGATCGGGATATATCCGAACGTTACCTAGTACAGTCTCCAAAATTCTAAACATAGCAGTTCCTCAGACGAAGAAACAGGTCAGGAGTTTGTTAGGACTTGTTCAATATTACAGTAGATTCATACCAAACTTGTCATCCATCACGGCTGTATTGTCTTCATTGTTAAAAAAAGACATGCCGGTGAAGGTGACATGGACTGGTACATGCAATGAAACTTTCAACAAAATTATAAATTTGTTCTCGCATGAACCAATTTTAAGACTTCCCGATGCTTCCAAAAGATTTTTCTTACGAACAGATGCTAGTAACTACGGCATTGGTGCATGCCTGCTCCAGAACCATGATGGCATTCTACATCCTACCTTATATATTTCAAGAAAGCTAAAGCCGGCAGAAACCAAGTATTCAACAGTCGACAAGGAACTTTTATCTGTGATATGGGCAATAACTAAACTCGAAAAGTTCCTGCTTGGTGCTCCCTTCACCATACAGACGGACCAACGTGCTGTAGCATCCTTGCGTCGATCTAATCATAAAAGCCAGAAACTCGCCAGATATTCAATCATCCTACAGCCATTTGAATTCTCCATTGAACATATTCCTGGCACTGAAAACATTGTGGCGGATGCGTTGTCACGTAATCCTATTGACGACGAATAATCAACATTAACATTCCTAAAACATATCAACTATAAAGGAACTAACCTTGCCTTCAATTTAAACTTTATAAACACTATATGCATCACAGAATTGAACTAAAAGACAATCAAGGTATACATATTGACATTGAAACTTCGTCTAACGTCCATACACGATATATGAATATTCGTTGAACAATCATGGAACAATATCTGACGACAAGTCGAACTTATTATCCTATGTGCACTTAATTCTTGGATGCTGGGATAAATGACATTTCTTTCCAACGTAAACGTTTGAACATTTTTGCCTAAAAGAATTCATCAGGATCAAGACTACGGATGGATCATCATATCCTATACTAATTAATTAGTTAACTTAACTTCTTAATTGAATTATTATCAATAAAATGAAATGTGAGAAAAAAATGAAATGAAAGAACAAAAAAAGAGAACGAAATATAAAAAGAAGAAATTATGAAAAGAGAAAATAAATCTCACACAAGTATTAGATTAATATTTTTTTTAATGTACCTATACATTATTTAGTTAGTTAAATTAGATAGTTATTATTCACTAACACTTAACACACACAATTAAGTTAAACTTATATTCGAATTTCTTTCTATTTCTTCTCACTTATTTTGTTTTTTTTTCTTCTCTCATAACATCGCGTTACATTAGAATCTTAATAATTTAACTCTTAGTTTAATTAATTAATTTAATTTTAATTAGTCAAATTAATTCCTATATGACATACTAATACGACAGACCTTACTTTAATTTAATTCTATCATTCACTATTAACATTGGACATTTTATTTAGTTGATATAATAATATGTATAATTGATATATAATGTGATTAATGTTAGATGACTATGACAAATAGTTAGTTGACATGACCGCGACACGGTTCTACTCAGAACATCGTCGGCCATATGTCACAATTGTGTTAAATTTTTTTTTGAAAAATTGTTAAGTCGGATAGATCTTGAAAAAAAATCTATCGATTTTTTTTTCCCGGGTGTACAGGGAATTGTTACGGTATATGATATTAACGCCGTCTGCTAAAGGTTATCAGACGTGCAATTGTAAAGGTTAAGACATTTAATATATTGCGATAGATGTTTCAATTACTGAACGCTCCATACACGATCGATTATGACGTGTATAGCGTTGTTTAGGACACAGTCGGTAACTAAGAAACGCTACCCTTTGTTACTTGACCGCCAAGCTGAATAGCTGCGTTTTTCTAACCTTCCAATTCAATGGCATGATATAGCCATTTATATATGCATTTTTTTGATGGACCAGGGTCAGTCCTAGAACTCTATATGAGAGGGAAATTTATGGAGGTTAGTATTTAACTAGAATTCTCAGAAGGAGAAGAATAATCGTCAAATTCATATGAAATATTCAGACTCGCAGTCTCACTGTCGGCAGGTAGCCATGTCTAGCTGCGCGTGCATATAGCTGTGATGTTCTGACGACAATACTGCATTGTATCCTTAAACGGACATTGACACATAAACCAGCAGTCTACGTTATTGATTAATTTATGCATGACTTATATGGACTTATGCTCTACTACTATTGAAATGATCATCCTGTGTGTACAACTGTGAATTAAATGTACGGACTCAATGAAATGACTTATCAAATCAATCGTATTCCAAGGTTCAATTATTGTTCGGAATCTTCCACCCCCGCATTCGCTTAATCTTCCATCGAAGGCACGATGCACTATCACTGAACAAACAAAACTAACATATCAATGAAAAAACAATGGCCAGAAATTTATAATTGTTTATTCATATCACATGGAACATTGTTCAGAGCAAAAAAGCCACCCATGTAACAGGGTGCGAAAAGTTTCTCGAGAAGCTAACTACGTGAGCTGAAAGTTCCCTGATTCTTTAGATCGTGTACCGCTGCGATTGAATTCTGAGATCTGTCTGTCTTTGATGGTGCCACTGTTCTGAGAGCTTTGGCAACTCCCACCAGGCGGGGTGACAGCCAGGTAAGAAAATGATCTGCTGTTAATTGCTCTAGAAACAGGAGTGAGTCTGTGGCCCGTCCTCTTTTGGGCCGGCGTTAAGGAAAAGATTGCTATAAATCGTTCTCAGAGATGGTTGTGGGCGTGATTTTAATCTCCCATCAAAGGCCATGCGATCTCAAAGTTCACAGAAGATAGCAGGCTACATATTAATGATCCAGCGTGTAAAATTCTCGTGGAAATGCTGCATGCGGGTTACAGTTACAACAGATGATCAGGGGTTCTAAAGTTATGAGAGGCCAATATTCTGTTATCATCCATCGAGTCAGGGAATTTCATTTGTCATACTTAGACGTACGTCACACTCACGTACAGACATATATTATTATTTCACATTCAATTTTTATATAAAATACAGGTTAATAAATGTCAATCTTACCACAATTTGTTCAATGAAATACACAGTGACAATGACTGACAGAGTTTCGATCTGTTTTATTGTCCAGGCTGCCTAGAAATTGTATTTGAAAGCACAGCCTGATCTCATCAATCGCTGGTAGAATTTTTTCAAGAAATGGCGTCCCCCCTAACGCCTGTTCTGACAATATCGACTCAGTTGGCCAATCACTATTAATATTACAGTGTAAACAGTCTTTAAAAAAATATCATTCAAACTTTTCTACGTTACTAGGCTATTTATGTTTATTCAAAGGTCAGCCAATAATATTTCGTCTCACTTCAAATTCCACCCAATCGGATTCACAGTACTATCTTAGCCTATCTGTCACCTACTTTTTCCCCAAAAAATATGCGATCCAATCTAAGCAGATATGACTTGAACTGACAGTATCTTTGATCTCTATGTATTGTTTTATCAATATTTGATTAGTTAAGGGACTATTTAGATAACTAACAACATATTCTTGGTCATCAAGTCTTCAGGTACACGAATATACGATTTTCAAGGGGCTATGTGGTTTGGTTCAAAATTCTATCTTTTTTTCTATGTTAGTTGTTTATTTTTAAACTACCTCTCGTTCACTCTTTTTCCATGTAGTATCAAGCTAAATACGAGAGCTTAGGTCATTCATAATAAGAGCTAAACGTGTTTCCATGACCGTAGTGTATACATTTCTAACTTTTTTCATCGTATTGGGGAAACCCCTATGGCAAAGCTTGCCACTGTGCTGTGGTTGGCTTTTAGTTTGAAATCAATGCGAAACGAATTAGCATTTTCATCTATCCTTGCCCCTCCTCGTTCCGCAATGCATTTTAGGCAAATATTTCTTAGAACTAGGAAAAGTGTGTGTTTATGTCAAGGACGAATTTGAAAAATTGGGTACCGTTTTGTTCGGCTATTCGTTAGCAAATAATAATCTGAAGGCGTAGGCGACAACAACCGTTCTAGCAGAAATTTTTTTTTAATATCCTATCTTTGCCTTTATGCCCTATACTGTTATATTCTAATTTATATATTGTATTTAGAAATTCACTACACTTGGTATCATCTGATACACCTTTGTGTCCAGGAAAGTCTTTATTTTAATAACATTCAAACCTCTCGCGACAGCTTTAAATTTATATTAAGACATCTTGTCTATTTCATGAAAGTGCAGGCTGAATCAGTTATTCGCAGTTTGGCTGTCAACGCCACAATTTAACATTATCGCTTTCAATAGCGCGTTTTATAATATACCGCGTTCCATCAAGAATATCGCGTGTAGAGCTGCGTTTTAAGATCAACGCCTTCACATATACTCGGGACTCAAAGGTCCTTATTTATTACTTATTCCATTAAGTATGAAGCCTGCACACTGACGGTTGAATATATGAGTTAAGACTCAACATATATTAGTGGACTCTGCCACACATTTTGCTATTAGCCCAAAGGCTACATCAATCCTCTCCCGTTTCTAGGCCTAACGCGTCATCCAACGTTTTACGCGTACCCTTTGAAGCCTAGTTAGTTGAGGTGTTGCATGGTGCGACCATTCAAATCAAGATAAAACCAAAATGCTCGTAAACCATGCAACAATCCTCAACAGAGATGAAGAGAACTGTAGACAGACATGAAGGGGATGAAGAAAACAAGGAAAGACCTTGAACTGATGGCACGAGACAGGCAGACTTGAAATACGTTTCTTGAAGGCCTATGCTTCTCGTGGAGTTGACAGGGGGCTGAATGAAAGCTAGCTAAATTGTTATAATGAGAAAATGTACAGAAATGTAACAAAGATTTAGTTGATTATGAAGCAGAAAAAGAAATGCTTTAAGGCAGCGGTAGACAACTCAGGAGCTGTGGGAATCTAATTTAGAAACACTCTCATCTCCGAAGGCCTACCTGTATAAATTCATGTCTGCAATATAGGTAGACAAATCAGTTTAAGTTGTAAAATGAACAGCTTTAACGTCTCTCGGTATTTTTTTTATGCGTGTGTGCTACTTTTCTTCGTAGCACGTTCCTTTCACCCATTTACCATATACATGGAACTGTTGGTTATAACAGGACGCTTTTTATTTAGTGTGATATTTTTATTGATTGTGAATATTCTATGATCTGTACTGTATTATTCCTTTCGATAGCGGTTTTATACTTTAGTTATAGTTCAGACTGCTGTGTTGTTAAGAATAATGGCTGTGTCAGTACTGGCATGACCACATCACCCCCAGTGTGCTGATGGTCAAGAAAATATGGGCCTAACACCCTATTCCCAATATGCCTCAATGGGCGTGTAACGGAATCCTTTACCCGTTTTACCTTACCAGTACTGACATACATTTAATACTGATTTGAGGTTCATTTACGGTCAATCCGTAACCTTCTAGGGAAGACTATCACGGTAGAACTACTGGCTAGGCAAGCAGGTGGGTCTTCTAAGTTCGTAGAGCATCCTTATTTTCACATTTTTGTTTTTGTTTTCATAATAAAATGTTTTATTAACTTTCCTCGCAGCACTACCTTTCTTGACGAAAGTGATAACTGCCTCGTACCTTTTATCATGGAATATCGCATTTTTACCTGCCGGCGAGAGCGGACACGTCAGACCTATTCATAGTTTAATTATTATTTCATTTTTTCCCCGTCAAAAGATCTACCAAATCATCCTCTGTGGTTAACCGGTAGATCGCTACAGCCCGGTTGCGACCACTGCTTAAAGAGAATCTAGTGAAAGATGGGAGAAAGGAACGGAAAAAAACACAACATATAACTTGTTTCTTCACATTAGCGAAGGACAGGAAGATGGGAGAAAAGAACGGGGAAAAACGACATAAAACTTGTTTCTTGACATTTGCGAAGGACAGGACGTGTTGTACAGAAGCCATCTAATAGCTCTACAATGCAGCCATAGCTCTGTAATCCCCTGCGTAACATAAGTAGAGAGACACAAAACTAAAAAAAACATAGCGAAGAGAACTCGCTTTTTAACTTAGATCTGGGCAGTCCAACTTATTCTACCCCGAGGGCCACATAAACCAAAAATGTAAAGTTTGCGGGCCATTCATGATTAAAAAAATAATATTTAAAATAACCGCTCAGTGAAAAATGAATGAAATTCGAAGAGTGCGAAATGAAAAATGAAATAAAAATTACAATGAGCATTGAATTTCTATTGAAATAATTTTAGTTTTTGTCTTACCTCCTAATGGGAATTTTGGGAGGTGTTGATTTTCTGTAAACAGAGTCTCAATATCAATGTCAACCGAACGTAAAACATTGCTTTTGAGTCTAATCTCAAAAGTGTAAATTATACCACATAATTAAAGAAATATTTTTTGTATGAGCGCGGGCCACAAACAAATTTTACACGGGCCACATCTGGCCCGCGGGACTGCAGTTGGACCACGCTGAGTTAGATGGATATTTTAAGTGGAAAAAATATTTGACGGCGCAAGACAGGAAGCGACGAATTGAAAATATGTGCATTACAGGAAACTAAAAGTATTATAAGAACAACAACGGCGTTCTTTATCACGCTGTCAAAGGAAGGGATTGTTAAATACAGATGTAAGTTTGTAATTAATGATAGTGAGAAGGAAATGAAGGGATAAAGATGGGCGGGCGGGGGGGGGGGGGGGGGGGGGAATGTTTAAACAAATGAGCATTTAACATCAGTCTGAGAAAAATATGTAATAAATATTAGTATAATAAAATGAACAACTACTACTAATAGGACTACTTTTACTATTCTTCTATAATAAGGTAACCTCCTCCTGCTACTACTACTACTACTACTACAACTACTACTACTACTACTACTACTACTACTACTACTACTACTACTACTACTACTACTACTACTACTACTACTACCATTCTATACTAAACATAACCTACTACTACTATTATTCTATGATAAGATAACCTACTACTACCACTATTACTACAATTATTATTCTATAATAGGATAACCTGCTACTACTACTACTACAACTACTATTATTATTCTATAATAAGATAACCTACTACTACTATTACTACTATTATTATTCTATAATAAGATAACCTGCTACTACTATTACTACTGTTATTATTCTATAATAAGATAACCTACTACTACTACAACTACTATTATTATTCTATAATAAGATAACCTGCTACTACTACTACTACTGTTATTATTCTATAATATGATAACCTACTACTACTATTACTACTATTATTATTCTATAATAAGATAACCTGCTACTACTACTACTACTACTGTTATTATTCTATAATAAGATAACCTACTACTACTATTATTATTCTACAATACGATAACCTGCTACTACTACTATTATTATTCTATAATAAGATAACCTACTATTACTATTCTATAATAAGATAACCTGCTACTACTATTACTACTGTTATTATTCTATAATAAGATAACCTGCTACTACTATTACTACTATTATTATTCTATAATAAGATAACCTGCTACTACTACTACTACTGTTATTATTCTATAATAAGATAACCTGCTACTACTATTACTACTGTTATTATTCTATAATAAGATAACCTACTACTACTATTACTACTATTATTATTCTATAATAAGATAACCTGCTACTACTATTACTACTGTTATTATTCTATAATATGATAACCTACTACTACTATTATTATTCTACAATACGATAACCTGCTACTACTACTATTATTATTCTATAATAAGATAACCTACTATTACTATTCTATAATAATATAACCAACTACTACTACTACTACTGTTATTATTCTATAATAAGATAACCTGCTACTACTATTACTACTGTTATTATTCTATAATATGATAACCTACTACTACTATCATTATTCTGTAATAAGATAACATACTACTACTATTATTTTTCTATAATAAGATAACCTACTACTACTGCTACTACTACTATTATTATTATTCTGTAATAAGATAACCTACTACTTCTACTATTATTATATAATAAGATAACCACCTAATACGACTACTACTACTGCCACCACCATCATTTTATAAAAAGGTAACCTATTACTACTACCATTCTGTAATAAAATAACATACTACTATAAGTAATAAGATAACCTACTTGTAATAAGATAACCTACTAGTAATAAGATAATTTAGTAATACAGTAACATAGTAGTAATAAGATAACCTATCAGTCTGCCCTAGCAAGTCAAGGTGCTGAAGACGGAAGCAACCAGACAATCAGGATGCCACGCACACACGCAATGGAAATATGCCTATATCTACAAAACGTTATGGCACTCGCCCTGTGACGGACACACAGGAGGTGCAGTGCCGGGCCTTCTGCCTCAAAAGGGCTCAGCCCTTACTACTGGAGGTCCTTCTCAGTTGCCCCGTGGAGCCAGGAGGCATGAGAATAGAGATACTGGCCAAGCAAAGCGAAGACCATTTAAAATAATGCACTGGAATGTTGAAGGCGTCAACAGTAAAAAAGACGGCACAGCAAAAAATTAGAGCTCGAAAATATCTTGAATGAATAGCAAGTAAATGTATGCTGCTTGCAAGAAACCCACCTCAGCCAAGACATAGCCTTCAAAATCAGAGGCTACTAGTGCTATCTATCCGACCTAAAAGACAGGCGAAAGGGTGGAATACTGACACTCGTGAAGAATAACATCAGTGCATGTCAGCTTGAAACATATATGGAGGGGGCGGAATACCAGATGCTTCATCTCAGGACAGAAAGTACAGAATTCCACCTGCTCAACTACTACTGTCCGAGCGACCGCTCACTGGCACTAGACACAATCCCAGCAAAAGAAAGACTGATTGTGTGCGGAGACTTCAACAGCCACTCACAGAGCTGGGGCTATGATCACATGGACAGGAGAGGCGAGGAGCTTGAAAACTGGCAGGATGACAATGGGTTTATCCTGATTAACCAGCCAATCGACCCACCAACCTTCTACTCGAGATCATGGCACACCACCTCTACACCAGACCCGGCATTCCACTCACCCGGCTTGGAGTGGAACACCACACGCGTTGTTAGGAAACAACTTGGAGGCAGCGACCACCGGCCAGTCTTCCTAATTGTGGAAAATGAATTTGTCAAGGAGAGCAGCACTCTCTCTAGGTGGAACTACAAGAAGGCAGACTGGACAATGTACCAGCATCGTACCAGTATACTGGCTAGAGATCTGACTGTAGACAAAGACATCATTAAGGTAGTCGATTAATTCAGCAGATGCATACTACCGGCTGCTCATGAAACAATACCTAGAGGGGCTCGTAAGCACTACAAACCATATTGGAATAGTGAACTAGAGCAACTGCACAACGACGTGGAAACATCTCGAAAGCAGGCAGAGGCCAGCCCATGCCAAGAACATCACAATAACTACCAACATGCTAAGGCCAAATTTCAAAGGGCCAAGTTGCAGGCCAGACGGAGAAGCTGGAAGGAGAAAACAGAGTCCTTGAACTTTGAAATAGATACAAGGAAACTGTGGAAACTGGTAAAACAACTTAACAATGAGGGAACAGGGAGAAACTCAAAAATTGCACTGTATAAAGATGGAAATATCATCACAGGAAAACAGGCAGCTGATCACTTTGCAGATACATTTGCTAAAGACAACAACATCGAAGTTAGCCCAGAGAAGCAACAGGAGATTCGTGAGAAACGAAAAAAGAAACGCAGGACGATATGGAACCATACCTGAAGTTATGGAAGCGCTTATCACATTCAGAGAACTGGAGCTTGCAATATCATAATTGAAAATGAGAAAGTCGCCAGGAGTTGATGGAGTGTCCAATGAAATGATTAAGAACTTGGGAACCGCAGCAAAAACAAAGCTGCTGCAGATCTTCAATATCTGTTGGAACCTGGGCAGAGTTCCACAGACCTGGAGAGAAGCAATCATGATACCACTCCCAAAACCAGGGAAAGACAGTTCCACGGCTGTCGTGTGAAATTCTAATCCACATATATAAATTAAAAAGTAAATGTAAAGCCTAACAAATAACTTCAATAAAAGGAAAGAAGAATGGTAAAGAACAGTGCTGTCACAATGACTGTACTCGAAATCCCCCTTGTTTTCTACTTCGTCTGCAAATTATAACGTTTCACGTTGATAGTAAAAGCCTACTGCATCACTACACGCTTTCTTCAATAAAACGTGTACTGCCTTTCTAAGAAAAACCTTGAGATACGCAAGCTGACCTATATTTAATATTCCATTCATGTCATTTTATACACTAAGTTACCATAAACGAAAGACAGGTGGAATTAGGATAGAGAGAAGGGAGGGCTGAAAGCCGGAACGCAGGCCACACTAAACACGCGTCTCGCTATACAATTACTACCATCACGCGTGTAAGGCCACAAGCACTAGCTTTTTTCAAATCGACAGTGATAAAAAACACTACCCATACGAGAGTTAGGTTTTAAAAACTTACAAAACGCTTATTAGGAAACATGACATTATACTGGTTTACGTTTGAAAACATTACAGTACCCAGACACCACATCGATCGAAGTGAACGGGAGGTAGAAGAAAATACATATTTTGAACGCAGCCCCTTAGCCCCATTAAATTTATATATTTGGGTTCCTTAGGACTTGCTGACAAAGAATATGTTAAACGTTACGCAAAAAGTCTAGGAATTAACAAATTATAGCCAAAAGAAATAGTGAGGGATGTCAGACAACACCAAAATCAGAATCGCTCAGTGGCAGATTTTCACACCACCATTGTACGGGAAATAGGTCCCCATGTTACCTCCTACTTGATTGGCGGAAAGTAAATGTAAGGCTAAACACGATTAGTCGGGCTATAAATATTGATTCTTTGTTGTTAGGGAAACGTGAGTAGGAGTACTTTTTTTCAAACGCTTGTGTAAACATGGCTCGATTGGTTAGACCCGCCAATATAGGCAATTTGAAGCGTTAGTTCAGCACCACATTTTCAAATAAACTTACTAAAGAACCAGTGCGTTGAGCGCCAGTGCATATTTTCTAAATAAAAGCCTGGGACATCGGCAGATCGGATTTTGTGCCTATTCATTGCCAGTCAACGTAATTCTGTATTATTTCCATGAATTGTGGTAAGCTTGAAATATTTGATATCTTTTTTAATGAAAATTGAATGTAAATTGATAATTTATGTCTGTATATGTGTGTGGTTCAGTAGCGAACATGAGGCAAAGCCTATATAGTGCTCCAACCTGAACAGAAGGTGTCGGAGGAAAGTAAAACTACATGGAATTGCCAAACAGTACACTGACACCTATCTTATTGACTAGAAAGAAATAATGCTGGAATTGCAGAGGCGTAGTAACCATTAGGGAGGAGTATACTGGTGTAAATTATTTCAGATGAAGCTGACAGTTGGCCTACCGCTCTGAACTCAGTGTTTGTGATGTATTGTGTTCAGTCGGGAAATAGATTAAAAATTAGTTATGAAGTAGGAGGTACAACCTTCTTGTTTCAGGGACTGTGGTCCTATGTTATTGAAGCAGCACCTGGTCTGAGCTTTGCTGAATCTGGAGGCTGACAGCATACTCCTGGGTCCAGATAGCGACTAGTGAGGTGTCTCTAAAACACAGGGGAGCAATCGAGCAGAGGAGTCTTTTCCTGCCACCATCCCGAAAGTTAAGCCTTTGTGGCCAGTGGAGCTCACATTATGTGTCCCCTCAAAAATTGACATTTTAATAAAAAAAGAGGGACAATACCTTGTTTAAATTGACAGGAACTGTGAACTTTTTCCCCATACTATTTCCCAGATAAACAAACACTTGAAGTCATGATGACAAATAACAACATAGCTTGAAAAACAAAACCAGTATTACCTCATAGTACTACTACACACTGACACACATAGGATAATATTAATAAAATATTTCACTACAATGTTCATATTTATAAATTCTGTACATATAAATTGTGATTACACTTGAATGTGATTCCTGGTTCACTTTGTAGTTGAATCAGGATATATAATAGTGAAAGTAATTAGTTAGTTGCTTATCCTTTACAGGACGTGGCAATCAACCCCAGCTTTTATTGGCTGTTTGTGATTTTTCTAGGCAATTTTTTCATTCAGTAGTTTGCCATTGCTTTCTGAACGGTACGGCGCTTATACCATTGTTAAAAATCCACACAAAGCGATTTGCTTCCAAACCGCCTGCAGCAGGTTTCGAACCTGGTATATCTGGATTATGAAACTGCGTTCATATCCATTAGGCCACAGACGCCGACGAAAGTAATTAATACATAAATATTTGAAACTTTACCAGTGACTCATTTAAGATAGTCTTATAGAGTGTTAAATGTGTGTGAGTGTCACAGTGTTGTCAAGTGTGGTGGAATAAATTACATTGTTTATCTGTCTGTTGTTGTTGTGACTTACGCTTCATCATTTACATAACCCTAGACATTTAACGTAGTCATCACAATATTCCAGAATAATTCTGACTGAGTTATAAATGTGGTAGAAAGTAAGGTTATCTGTAAAACACTACACCTATTAGATACAGATACCTTCACAGCTGATCTCAGTCAGTACACTAAGTCCCCTATAAATATTTATAACATCCCACTTTACCACAACGGCCTCCAGCTACAGACCAATCAGCCTTACAAGCTGTCTCTGCAAAACAATGAAATGAATCATCAACCTCACGCTACAGTGGTACCTTGAAAGCGAAAACCTTCTTGTGCCACAGCAGGTGGGCTTTAGGCAGTGTTACTCTACCGAAGATCAGGCAACTTACCTTTCCCAAGAGATTGAGGATGCGTTCCAAGATAAGAAACTGGTACTAGCAGCATGGATAGATCTAAGGAAAGCATTTGACAAGGTTTGGAAAGAAGGGCTTTTGAAGAAACTGAGAAATTGCAGAGTGAATGGTAGGATGTACAAATGGGTGAAAGCATACTTGCATAACAGAAGAGCCCGAGTACAACTAGATGGCCTCAAGAGTAAGAAAATTCTACTGCGTCATGGCGTCCCTCAGGGAGGGGTTCTGTCCCCCACACTTTTCCTAGTCTTCATCAACGACCTGGTTGCTGAACTACCACATGGAATGAAAGTGGCAATGTACGCTGATGACCTGGTAATGTGGTGCACAGATGAGCATGCAACAGTGGCCACCAAACTGCTACAAATAGCTATAGATGCCTTAACCTCATGGGCAAGTAGATGGCGTGTCAGCATCAATACAGATAAGAGCAGCACTATGCTCTTCACCCTCTCTCCAAAACAAAAAGCTGGTGTCATCAAGATAAATGTAGAGCTCCTGAGAGAAGATAAACAACCCACCTATCTCGGAGTTACATTCGATGATAGGCTGACATGGAAGCAACACATCAACAAGGCAACAACAAAGGCCAGGAGGAAGTTAGCCATCCTGAGAAAACTAAGTGGAACCACATGGGGAGCCAGCGGGAAAATACTTAGTAAAGTTTACCAGCAGGGCATACGACCACACCTGGAATATGGGTCAACTGCGTGGTGTCCAGCATCAAACACCACATTACAAGAGCTAGATAAGGTGCAAAACCAGGCGTCTGGGGTCATCACGGGGGCAATGAAATCAACGCCTATAGTGGAGATGGAGAAAATGGGGAGGATACAAGCACTGAGAGAACGCAGAGACACGAAAGTGCTAACACAGGCAGAAAAGTTCCTCTGTATGCCGAGCCATCCAATGAAGGACAGATTCCAAAACCTAGCAATGAGGCAATTGAAAAGAAGCTGTTTTATCCACCAGGTCAAACGACTTCGAAGACAAACCTTAGACTTGCCTGAAGTTGACAGCCCCCTAAAGTCTGTGCCAGAACAAACCCCTTGGAGAGAGGAGCCTGGACTACCAGTATACATCCAGACAAAAGTGAAAGGAATACTCGACAAGGATGAACAGAACAGCGTGCAACGTAGAACGGCCACTCTCAGTTTCCTGGATGATGAATACCCACAGGACCTCTGGGTCCGAGTATACACGGATGGGTCTGCACAAAATGCAGTAAAGAATGGAGGAGCAGGAGTGTACATAGAATACCCAAACAACACTAGGGATTCAGTCAGAGCACCAACGGGGAAATTATGTAACGACTATGATGCAGAAATCCAGGCAATCAAGGTGGCAACCGAGAAACTATTGAACGCCAGTCTCGGTCCACAGCCTGTAGTATTCCTGACAGATGCAAGATCAGCACTCCAAGCACTTCAGTCGAGAAAATTACCAGGTATACAAGCCCTACTGTCTGAACTGTGCAACCAGCGCAAGGTCGCCATGCAGTGGAGACCGTCTCACTGTGAAATACCAGGAAACGAGAGAACAGACCGACTGGCTAAAGAAGGTGCTGCAGACGAGCAACGGATGTACCAGTTACGTACCATCAGAAGAAAAAGATGATCAAATCAATCAGAAAGCCACCTACGCCAACACAGAACGACTACCAAGCTATGAACAGATCAGAACAAATTGTCATTCTGCGCCTCAGAACAGGACACTACTGACTCAAGATTGGCAATTCAGCCATGTGCACATGTTGACAGGCACCCCAAACTGCAGAGCACATACTTCATGACTGCCCCGAATATGATATATTGAGGCAAACCTACTGGCCCAGACAAACAACACTGGAAGCAAAAACTATACGGACCTCTGTATGAACTACAAAAGACAGTGAAGTTTATACAAGAAACAATATTGCAGATATAGACAATATATTTCAAGCGAACGAAAGAAGAAGAAGAAGAAGATGAAGAAGAAGAAGAAACTATACAAAGACAATGACGAACGTCGTAGTGACATGTGTATGTGTCACATTTAAGTGGATTATTAGTCATACGCAAGAGCTGGTGTTAGCCAGTGCTGGGTGTAATTGTCGCCTTGCATATCGAAGGAAATTCGACAGATGTAATGATGTATCCTGGATGTTACAAGAGTTAAAGATGAAAAGAAGATCAAATAGAAGGTCACATGAGTAAACCAGCAACCATTGTTGTATGTCATAATATTTAATTAATGTCACGTTCGTTTGGATGTACAGGCCATTCTTCTGCTTTCACCTTTCACCTCCCCAAGGAGCAATGGCCTTCAATAAATGTATGCCAAGTCTTCCTGTCCCGTGACCTCAGTTCAAGGTCTTTCCATATTTTCTTCATCCCTTTCATATCTGCCTCCAGTTTTCTTCTCCGTGTATTAATTGGTCATCTTCCAGCTCTCTTACCCTGTGGTTTCCAGAAAAAGGACTGCCTGGTAATGCTTTCAGCAGGTTTTCTCAATGTGCGTCCTATCCATCTCCAGCGACGTTTTCTCATTTCCTGTTCCACTGGCGCTTCGGATTGTTTGTGTTGGATCTGATTTCTTTTGATCTCCATATATTTCTCAATACAGTGAAAGTTCCTCTAGCCTTTTGTATTCTTATTTTGATATAACTTTTTTTTTTTAAATAAAGTTTAGCCTCGTTTTGGCGATGCGTCCCGTTCAACCTAGTCGGTTATATTAGGGCGCATATCCAAACACAAAAGACCCTTTGGTCTCGGATTTATACGTTTTGATATAACTGTATGTCCCTATAACTGTAAATCCCTATAACTGTGTGTCCCTATAACTGTGTCTATGCTGTTGCCAAGGTATATGTATTATTCTACATCTTGAAGTGGTGTTTCTTTCAGTACCATCTTGTTATAATTTCCTGCATTTATTCTCATTATCTTAGTTTTCTCCCAGTGTATTTTCAGACCCACTTTATGTGATCTCTTATCAAGTATTTTAATTTTGTCTTGCATCTGATTACGGTTTTGGGACAGAAGTGTCAGATCATCTGCATTATTTAGACCTTGCAGACCATTATATTAGCTTAAAAAACAAGCATTTAAATTAGTTCGAATATCACATTTTCTCTGTTTATTTCCCTTTTTGCGTTAAAAGAAAATAAATAAAGAGTTCATATAGTGAAAGTAGCCTATTTATATACCTCAAAAATTATGAACGCAAGATGGCGTCATGACCATTGTCAGACATGAAATATTGAGCATTAGTAATCAAAGAAAAGTCATTTGACACCGACAAACATATTTCTTGAAAGTTTCTTTTCAATAACAAATCTCCCAACTCCATGCACCCCCCTACCCAATTAGTCACTCTTAGATATATGACTGCGTGAGCAGTAGGCAAATTCTTTCTTTGACGCCACATAGACACCCCAGGAACTATACGTGGCATACTGACTTAGGGCCGTTCACAAATTACATAACGCAATTTTTGACATTTTCACCCTCCCCTACCCCTTGTAACGTGTGCGTAACAACAACCTACAACATTTCAGACCCAGCGCGCACCAATGCGTAACATCTCGGCAACCTTTTCTTTGCGTTACGTAATTTGTGAACGGTCCTTAGTGGCAGTCCTTATTGCTTCCATTGTCAGGTGATTCACGCAACATAATTGTGTTACTACTGATATTGTCCAATGTTATGTTTATCCGGTGTTACGTCCTTGCCTTCTCGATCCTGGCCCTAACGTCAATTTCTGTTCTTCCTTGCTTTACGTTGATACATCTCAAGGTACTCCCACAACAGATACTTCCTTAAGGGAGCGAAGTATTAGAGACTTCACTATACTAGGTCTAACATTACGACGTGGGATGACTAGTTCCCTTCCTCGCTGCCTTCGCCATCCCAAACTCAAGAGCAGAGTCAGATAACCATTTACAGCTGGGTAGACATGGACATGACACTACCAGGTTTTTATCCCAGAAACTTTGCCGCGAGAGACAAGCGCTCTAAACCGCTTAGCCATTCAGATGCTCCATTGGTACCACGAAAGTATACAGGCATCCAACATCTCCTTCTCCTATACGGTCAATTGAAAGCAATGTTAGCTGAGCTAGTTTTTAACGTATTTGTATTTTCTCTGTGGGTGTAAATACCAGGCTGGATGGATACCAAAGTCAGTGGTGATGTCTAATCATGCATTTCTTTACTGCTGTTTTAAGAACTATACCTTGTAGTCTGTAAAATCAAAGTCATCAACCTGCGACAGTAGTGCTCATAGAACTTCATTCTTCATCTGCGTACATGGCGTCTCCAGGATTCGTTCGACTGCTTCGAGAAACAGGAAGTGAGACAGAAGCGACATAGTTGAACTACGTGTGCACTTTGATTATGTTGCGCCAAATGATAAATATGAAGATGTCGGCGTCTGTGGCCTTGTGATGGAATACATTGATACAGCGATAAAATCCTCCATTTATAAAGATAAAAGTTAAAATAAATTGTAGGGATAAAATATAGTTAAGTTACGCAGCGGCGTTTTCGCCTACGCCACAAGCGCGTTGATTTGGTAGATCGTACCATCGTTTTCTAGTGTCATTGGAAAAAGAAAAAAACTAATTATAACATGGGGACGTGAAAGGCCTATTCGTTCAGACGGGGTAGGAAAGGAGAAAAGAAAAAAATGATGCTGTCTGCAAGCGTTTGAATCTAAGCCTAACATACGCGCGAACTCGTAGTTAGTGTTTGAAATACGAGGTAAAGTAAGAACATGTAGCCACTTAGGTTACGAAAACAGACTTAGCTCTTATTTAAAATGACGTAAAACTCTCGAAAATAGCTGGACAGCACGTGGAAAAGAAGTGAACGCGTGGTAGTAAAGGTGTCAAGACTAACATGGAAAAAATATGGAATTTCTTATTAATAGGTTTAGAATCACAACAATTAGCTAGTTAAAGAGCTTATCTTTTCCTGATAAATAATATGCTTTCAAATAAAAAGACGGACAGATAATTCGGAAGTTATTGACAAAAGACTGATTTGTTCGATGCAGACTCGCAAACACATGTTAGTTTTGCATTCACTAAAGTTACATTTGACGCGTCCTTGAGACGAAGGCAGAAAAACAAGTACATGTAAACAAGGGGGAGGCAAGGAGGAGAGAATCTAAAAATATCTTCGCAGTAGAAATCTAAGCAGTGGGTGAGGAAAAATTTGTGTAGTTTTTTTGTTTGTAGTTGGTCCAAAACCAAGTGCAATTTTGGGAAAACCCAAGTTCGGACCGACCGACAGACAGAAATACTAGACCGAAACTGGGCCCAAATTGGACATTTATGTTTGAAATTTTAAACTGTAGAGGGGAAGTACTCTCATTGGACGAAATAGTTAATGTTATTGAAAAATTTGCCCGGCTAGTTGCCATTGTTTTGAAGACTGTCCATACAAGCAGATCGTTGAGGCTAAGAAGTTTGTCGTCCATTGAATATATATGCTAATAGTAGTGGGACGCCCTAATCTAGCCAGCAGCTCAGCTGAGTTTGTGCTATTTCAGCGTATCTGTGTGTTTATTCTGAATTGTGGTAAGGCTAAAATTATTAACCTTTTATTTAACAATTCTGAGTGATTGATACTGCCATATAATGAAAAATGATTACGACAAGTGAGTACTTATTCTAGGTCCCCAGCCGACTGTCCAGGGCCTAGACGTTGAAATATAGTAGGATAAACTATCAGAAATGTAGAATACAGATGTTTCTTTTCAGGTGGTCAGGTGGAAACATATCACCCACCTTATTATATGGAAAAAAGAGATTAATGAAAATATTTCTGATGCAGTGTAGTCCATAGAGGAGAGGAATGGAACTAGTGCTACTTGATAACAGCCTGGATGTAGATGTGCTGCGTCGGTCAGAGAGATCCGACCCCGTCTTGTTAATTCAATGTAATTATGCTTGTAAACATGGTGGATTAGGTAGTATGTTAAGACATAGCCTAATTTTGTGGTTTCAGAGTTTCTTTGTCTGGCACTGTGCTAGTGCCAGATGTTCTGACGAATACACCAGTGCATGAATTGAGATTCCTACCATACTACCTCAGAGCATATGAGGAGTGAGCCTAAGGAACGACTTTCTTCAAGCATCACAGGCCAGTTAAGTACTAAAGACCTGGCCTGCTGATTCATCAACGAACATAATCTACTAGAAACTACCTTGTGTATTACTAACTTTTTCCACCATTAACCCTGTTTAAAGAGCAGATGAACAATATTAACTACAGACTGGGGATGAGGAAATACCCCGACCCGACATCCAGCACTAGTTACTAAAGACTTTAGTTAGTACCAATATTAGTAAATTCAACTTATATATATATATATATATGTACAAGTCTTTCATGTGTTTACCCGATTCTATGTAATTTTATTGAAATTGATTCACATTTTAATTGAAAAGTCCTGACCAGAAGAAAAACGTGGTTCAGGACAAAATAAATTTGAAAAAAAAATTGTAATTCCTAAATTTTAAACACAGTGTTAATTGACTTGATCATAGAGCTTAATATTAGTGTTTGTGTATGTGTGTTAGTGTAATTAATTACCAGCACACCACATTTCATTACCCTAGACATTAGACGTAGCTATCAGACATACTAGTCAAGAATAAGTCTGATTGAGGTCGTAGGTGGTAGCAGCAAGGTACTCTGTAAATTCACATACATTGTTATCTTCAGGGACCTTCACAGCTGACCTCCTTCAGTACACTAGGTAACATAGCAACCACACTTAATAACATCAAAACCCACCACATATATTGGGGTCTCCTGGTCCGGGAATTAAACTATTGGGGTATAAGTTTGTATAAATTTAACAGTGTCCCTAAAATTAAAAGATATTCATAACAAATAATTAAGGTGGAGAGTAAATGTTGAAGAATCTTCACAGCCAGTAGTAATTAATTAGTGTGTAACTTTGTTAATTAGAGTTTTGTAATTTATCTTAGAACATTATTAGAATTGTTATACAGGATGGCAGATCTAGCCAAATTCAGATCGGCTGCTGTGCATACTGCTAAAGAAATGAATATGGAGGGACAAGCTTTGATCCAATATGTAACTTCAGAATGTGACAAGTATATTGAAAGGGAAGATAGGAAGTTAGCAGAAGAAAGAAAATTACAGTTACAAATTGAGGCTGACAAAGAACTTAAGAGGTTGCAGATTGAGGCTGACAAAGAGGCTAAGGCATTGGAGGCAGATAGGGTGGCTGAAATAAAGCGGCTCCAATTGGAAAAGAAGAAACTAGAAGCAGAGGAAAAGAGACAGGCTGCTGAAGGAGAGGAAAAGAGACAGGCTGCTGAAAGGGAAGCAGAAGATAGGAGATTACAAAGGGAGCACGAGTTACGACTAAGGGAGTTGGAAGTACAAGGCCATGCTCCTGAAAATGGTGCCAGCCCCTTTCCCTCCGATGCCACTGCTAGTCAGGGAGCCTCAACCTCAGCTATGGGTTTTCATTTAGACCATTTTGTTGAGAAAGACGATGACATAGAAAGTTTTCTAGGGAGGTTTGAACTTTTGGCTACCACATATGGGTTAGAGAGAGAAAGGTGGAGCCTAAAATTAACCCAGGGGCTTAGGGGAACATCTTATAAAGTGTTTGCAAAAATGAATAGAGACGACCAAGACAATTATGACATGCTAAAGCAGGCTCTGTTATTAAGATATGAAAAGAATGGTGAATTTTATCGTAAGAAGTTTAGAAATGCCAAGCTTTTGTCTGGGGAGACATACCACCAATTCTCTGCCAGACTGGAAACCTATTTGGAGAAATGGACTGCTCTGGGGAAGACCCAAGATCTTAAAGAAATGATCATGATAGAGCAATTAAGAGAGTCCATGGCTCCAGGCCTGAGAAAGTTTCTCATGGAACAAGGTGCAGAGAGGTTGGGTGAGGTATTGAATGTCACTGAGAGGTATCAAGCAGCCCAGGCAGAGGTAGCTGGCACTAAAAAGAAACATATAGAGAATTTTAAGGCCACACAGCACTTTAATAAATTTGATACCAAAGAACAAGGTAACAAAGGTAGGACAAACTTTGATAGGCCACGAAATGATTATCATGATAAAAACTCACAGTTCAATGACCAAAAATATAATGAGAGAAAACCTTTTAACCAAGGAAAGAGGTGGTGTAAATGGTGTAGGAAGGAAAACCATAACACCGAATTTTGTAAAAGGAAACCTTCTAACATTGCTGCAATGAAATCGGGGAACCAGAGATTAAAGGTTAAACCTATGGGACAGCAGGAACCTTATCACCCCCCAGTTTGTGAGGATGTTGTTTGTAACGGAGTCACCACAAGGTGCCTATATGATACAGGTTTGGATTTTGATTCAGTTGTGAGGTCTAGCCTAGTGAACCCAGATCAGTATACCACCGAAATCGTGGAAATACAAGGGGCGACTAAGGACATACCACTCATGACACTTCCCATCGCAAGGATAACTGTGAAAACTCGCTATGTGGAAGGAGAAATCAGCAGCAGTGATAGATGAACCAATCTACCCTCTGATATTGGGGTGTAGATACGTCTTCTTGGGGAATCCCAAGAGACCTGTGATCATGGCGACATGGCAGACCAGGTCACAGTCAAAGGAGGAAGAAGGTGAACCTATTAATGCTCATCCAGAGGAGATGAGGAAGGCGCAGGCTGAGGATAGGACACTCAAGCCATGTTTTAAAAAATTGCCCAAATGTCACACACCTCCAAGCAAGGGAGATTATTATATGAAGAACAAATTATTATACAAGAAGACTGGAACTGGAACAAATGGTCACAACCAGCTGGTTCTTCCTACTTCATATAGGGAGAAAGTGATGGAACTAGGGCATGCGATTCCCTTCAGTGGTTTAATGGGGATCAGCGCCACAGGACAGCGTATAGCTTGTCATTACTTCTGGCCAGGGATAACGGAAGATATAAAAAGATATGTAAAATCCTGTCCAGAATGTCAAAGGGTAGCTCCAAAGCATTGGACTGCTCCTGCAACATTAGGGGAAATGCCCATAGTGGGAACCCCTTTTGAGAGGGTTGCAGTGGATATTGTGGGACCTCTCACTCGGACCAAGAGGAGGAACAGTTACATCCTTACTCTGGTGGACACTTGTTCTATGTGGGCAGAGGCGGTAGCCCTGTCGTCAATCGATTCGAAACATGTGGCAGAGGCATTTCTTACAATATTCACAAGATTAGGATTCCCGTATCAAATCTTGACTGATAATGGCTCACAGTTCAAGGGGAAACTAACGGAAGAAGTTTTTAAGCTATTTCAAGCCAGACACTTTCATTGTAGCCCGTACCATCCACAAGGGAACGGCCAGGTAGAGAGGTTCAATGGGACTCTCATTTCTATCCTGAGAAAGCTGGCACATGAGAAACCTGATATGTGGGATCAATTTTTGCCCGCTGCGTTGTTTGCGTACCGGGAAGTACCACATAGTTCAACCGGGATGGCACCCGCAACCCTGTTATTTGGGAGGCCAATAAAAGGTCCATTGGAAGCCCTATTAAGGACGTGGACAGATGAGAAGGCAGAGGAAACTGTTACCTCATCATATAACTATGTGAACGAGTTGACCACTCGTCTGAAGGCTGGATGGAAACTGGCAAATGATAATTTGAGACAAGCCAGGAAGAAACATGCAGCTTATTTCAATAAGACAGCAAAGGACATAGAATTAGCTGTGGGAGAGAAAGTACTTCTTCTACTACCCGGCAGCAATAATAAGTTGCAAATTGGATGGCAAGGTCCATATACAGTTCTAGAGAAGGTGTCTAGAACAAATTATAAGATTGACAAAAAGGGGAAGGAGAAAATATACCATGTAAACCTTTTAAAGAAGTATCTGGACAGACAAATCCAGGAAGGCACCCCTCTACTGACCTTGGCTATCGCAACCGAAATGAAAAAGGAACCACTCACCTCACATGAATACCCATTACATCCTTGTGAAACAGCAGCACAGGTAAAAGTCAGTAAGCACCTGACTAAAAACCAGAGGGAGAGAGTTCAACAGGTTCTCGAGGAACATACAGATGTATTAACAGATAAACCAGGCCATACAAATTTGCTACAGTATGACATGAAGCTGGTAGACTCAAACCCAATCTGTATGAGAGCCTATTCTGTTCCGTTCGCGAAGGAGAAGGCACTGAAAGAAGAAATAGATTATTTGTTGAAGGAGGGGATTATTTCACACAGTGAATCTTCTTACAGTTCCAGTGTAGTTTTGTTGAGGAAACCGTCTGGGGAACATAGACTGTGCATAGATTACAGGAAACTGAATGCTGTCACAGAAGGTCAGGTGGATCCATTACCGGACACAAAACAGTTATTTGCCAGATTGAACAAGGCAAAATATTTTTTCGAAGGTGGATCTTAGCAAAGGCTATTACCAGATTCCAGTGAAGCCTGAGGTTCGACCTTATTTAGCTTTTAGCACCTCGGAAGGGCATTATGAATTCAACATGTTGCCATTCGGATTGAAAAATGCTCCGAGTGTGTTTTCTAGAATGATGCGCAAATTGTTGGATCCCCTGAATAATCCATGTATCACGAATTTCATGGATGATATCCTCATCGCTACAGAAACATTTGAAGAACACGTTAACTCTCTGAATATGCTATTTGATAGGCTCAGAGAAGCAAACTTGACTGCTAGACCAACAAAATGTTGTATTGGATGCAAAGAGTTGGAATTCTTGGGACATACTGTACATCAGGGTAACATGACCCCTGACCCCAAGAACTTGGAAAAGTTGCAGAGAGCACCTAGACCACAAACAAAAAAAGACGTGCGATCATTCGTGTCGTTGTGTGGGTTTTACCAAAAATATATCAAAAATTTTAACTCTATATGTGCTCCTCTGACTGACTTGACTCGCAAGGGAAATCCAGATAAAATTGTTTGGTCAGCACAGTGTGAGTTGGCATTCCAAGAGTTAAAGGAAAAACTCACTAGCAAGCCTATTCTCAAATTCCTGATTTGACTCAGGATTTTGTGGTGAGAACGGACGCAAGCAATGTGGGCCTGGGGGCTACTTTGTTGCAAAGGTCCTCTTCACCCAATGGGGAACTGAACCCAGTCGCTTATGCTAGCCGCAAGTTAAACAAAGCGGAACAAGGTTATTCCACAAGCGAAAAAGAGTGTTTAGCGTTAATCTGGGCGATAAAAAAAGTTCAAAATCTATCTATATGGGAGAACATTCGTGGTCCAGACGGATCATCAGCCTCTCGTATTCTTATCACAGGCCAAGCATGAAAATGCCAGATTATTACGATGGTCTTTATTATTACAGCCATATCAATTTACCATTGAATATATTCCGAGGTCACAGAACGTCGGTGCAGATTTCCTCAGTAGGCACCCCTGTGATCAAATTTAGAGTATTCAGCAGGCGTAAGGAGTTGATTTTATCTATGTGTATCACTGGTTTTGGAACTTGCATAAGTGCATGTTCTCAAGTGGGGAGATGTGTGATGGAATACATTGATACAGCGATAAAATCCTCCATTTATAAAGATAAAAGTTAAAATAAATTGTAGGGATAAAATATAATTAAGTTACGCAGCGGCGTTTTCGCCTACGCCACAAGCGCGTTGATTTGGTAGATCGTACCATCGTTTTCTAGTGCCATTGGAAAAATAAAAAAACTAATTATAACATGGGGACGCGAAAGGCCTATTCGTTCAGACGGGGTAGGAAAGGAGAAAAGAAAAAAATGATGCTGTCTGCAAGCGTTTGAATCTAAGCCTAACATACGCGCGAACTCGTAGTTAGTGTTTGAAATACGAGGTAAAGTAAGAACATGTAGCCACTTAGGTTACGAAAACAGACTTAGCTCTTATTTAGAATGACGTAAAACTCTCGAAAATAGCTGGACAGCACATGGAAAAGAAGTGAACGCGTGGTAGTAAAGGTGTCAAGACTAACATGGAAAAATATGGAATTTCTTATTAATAGGTTTCTTCTTCTTCTTCCGTCCTTAGCCAACGACCGGCAAAGCAGTCAGTGGCCATTACGCCTAGTGGCGTCTTAAGGGCAACAGCGAATAGATTTTCTTTGTCGTTGTTCCCATCACGCCTAATGGCGTCTTTAGGGCAACGACAAATCAATCCGTTTGCTGTTGTTTCCGTAATCAAAGTGACTGGCAAACTGGTGATCAGCCCGTTGGGATTAATAGGTTTAGAATCACAAAAATTAGCTAGTTAAAGAGCTTATCTTTTCCTGATAAATAATATGCTTTCAAATAAAAAGACGGACAGATAATTCGGAAGTTATTGACAAAAGACTGATTTGTTCGATGCAGACTCGCAAAGACATGTTAGTTTTGCATTCACTAAAGTTACATTTGACGCGTCCTTGAGACGAAGGCAGAAAAACAAGTACATGTAAACAAGGGGGAGGCAAGGCGGATGTTACGGTATATGATATTAGCGCCGTCTGCTAAAGGTTACCAGACGTGCAATTGTAAAGGTTAAGACATTTAATATATTGCGATAGATGTTTCAATTACTGAACGCTTCATACACGATCGATTATGACGTGTATAGCGTTGTTTAGGACACAGTCGGTAACTAAGAAACCATACCCTTTTTACATTGACCGTCAAGCTGTTAAGACGCGTCTGACTTTCCTTCCAATGTTGGGCATGGTATTGCCATACAGATATATTTTATGCAAGTACGGACATGGGTCAGTCCATTGCTATTACGAAGATTTGAAATGATTAAAGGTCAGTACGAAAGTGAAAATTAAGGAGGATGAATTACAGTCCATAGTATTTGATTTTGCCAGACTCATAGACTCACTGTCGGCCGTTGGAAAACCCCAACCGCGCGTGCATACAGCTATGACAATCTGCATACAGTAATTTGATTATTGGACAAGGACTGATAGGATATCTACATATATATGCCATATATTTTCAAGTTATAATATGTACTTTTGTGATCAACATGCATGAATCGTCTTGACGTGTAAACTGTATTAAGTATTTGTGGACTCAATGAACCGACTTATCAAGTCAATGGAATTACAAGTTCAATATAATTGCAACTTTCAAATGTTTGCTCACACGTTTTCTACCCCACCCCGCATTCGCGTAAAGCAACACCAATTGACACGATGAAAATATTGAATGAAACCATATAAGAACTCAACTAACATGGCCAGAATTTATAACCACTTTATTGACATTATATGGAACATTGTTGTCAAATTGAATGTTCCAGAACAACAGAGAAGATCGCCTTCAACAGATGGTGTCCATTGATTGGGGATCGAAAAAAAAAATTCGGAAATTAACAATTGTTTACATTTGAAGGACGATCACATGATGTGCTGAATTATGACCTATGACGCAGTACTCAGTATAATCCCTAACAACGTGACGTCACCAAAGTTCGTGTACATGCCATAAGTTGACAGCAGCAAGCCTAGTTTCTACGGAGAAAAAAATAACAAAGTCAACGAATAAACCCTGTATATGCATCAAGAGCAAACAGTCAGACACACTTCTACACCGTTGGTGCATACCGTCATCGACAGGAGTCCGAACTGAGCACAAAAGATAAGTCATTTAGGTGTGACCTTTGTCGGTCGATAAATAACAGTGCTGAGTCCATTTTGCTTTGATCAGGCATGTCTATGTATTTTCATGTATATATGTTAAATTTGTTTTCCATCGTATGTATTTGTTGTTAATTCGTGGGAGGTAGGGAGGATGAACTGAAATTAAATTCTGCGGCTCTCACAATGCCTGAATTAATTTCGGTCGTTTCTTAGGGCAGTTAAACGATCGCACTTTTGGAAGCCCCATTGAGGTTTGCCATTGGACGACCTGTCCAAATTTGCTACCGTTTGACAATTTGTGTTAGCTGTACCGTTCAGTAGATAACTGGCGTATTTTATTCGTACTCAGTTAATAATTTTATTCAGTTCTGTACCATGTTCGTTACTATTCGTCCAGTCTCCTCTGACTATCATTTATTTTATGATTGTTAATTTTCGTCCGTTATGAGTCCTGTGACGTCATCATTTTTCGCAGTCATTTTTTTTTTGTGTGTACCTTGAATATTCAGTTGACCTCCGGTCAGACCTTGCCCTTCATTTGGTCTGTGACATTTCCGCTTATTTTATTTAGTTCATAAATTCATTTTAATTGTGAAAATGTCTTGTTTGCGTCTTGACATTGTTTGTACCCTTTAGTTGCATCATTGTTTTGTTTGTCCTCATAATATATATTAATATTACATTAATAATATGCTATTATATGCAATAATACACTTGTAATTTAATTTAATTAATTTTTTCTGAAATTTAAGGTTAATATGGGACATTGCATAATTATGCAGTGATAGTCCAAGAAAGTAGCACTACAATTTATCATAGATGCCTAGGGCATAATAATATAATATATATATTGACAAAATAAATAATCTTATAGCTACCTTTGAGGTAATAGACCCATTGTATATTATTTAATATACTTTTCTGGTACTAAGAGAGTGACTTAGTACATTGAACAATATAATTACTAGGAATTATACCCAACATTATTGGATATTGAGATTAATTGTGTGATATAATTACATTATATTTAACAGATATCATAACTATTTATGATATAGTATTATTTAGATACAATATTGTTACAAAATATTGTCTATTAGTTGAACTTAGACATTAAGTTCAGTACTATTGTGATTACTTATATTGAATATTTCTAAGTTGAGTAAGTATAATAATTACTCTGAAGCTACTATTGACTATTTTAATCAGTAATTATCAATAATTACTTACAGATAAAAGTCAAAATGCTTACTATAGACCATTTCGTTAAGATTGGTCGTGAATATGGTTATAAATCTCAAGAACTTCGTCAGTTTGCTGAATCAGAACTGGAAAAATATGAAAGAAAAGAAGAAGAGAAAAAAGCTGCATTAAAGAAAGAGAAAGAAGAGAAAAAAGCTGCATTAAAGAAAGAGGAAGCAGAACTTGAGATGAAGCAAATTGCCAAGGAAAATAGACTGAGAGAGATTGCTCAACGTGAAAGAGAAGAGCAAAGAACAATCGCCAAACAGGAAGAAGAGAATAAATTGAAACGAGAGGAAATTATTTTACAACAAGAAATGGAATTGGCGCGTATTAAATTGGAGACAGCAAGATTACAAGCACAAAGTGCTGATGCAAACCAGAATAATAACGCACAAAATGGATCATCATCCAGCCAACCTAAACACTTCTACAACTTTAAATTACCCATTTTCAACTTGAACGTCGACGACCTTTCATCGTTCCTGGCACGTTTTGAACAGACTTGCAAATCTAACCATTTGCCTGAAGAGTCATGGGTACTCAAATTAAATGAATTCTTGGTTGGAGAACCACTGACAGCTTCTCAAAATGCTGACCCATCAATAGCTAATAACTACGGTGCTATTAAGTCCTTGCTTTTACGAAGGTTTCACCTGGACGAGGAACACTGTAGGTTGAAATTTAAGGGAATTTTACCTGAATCTCCAAAGGATTTTGCAGGATTCATTGCGAACATACGCAATACATTTAATAGATGGGTTGAACTGGCAGAAGTCAACAAATCATACGACAAATTAGTTGATTTACTACTGCGGGATAAGGTATTATCTTCGGTTAGCCAGCCATTTTTTGCATATTTGCAGGAGCGTAAACCAGGTACTATGGACGAGTTAGAAAAAATTTCTTTAAACTACTGTTCGGCACATCCGAATGCAACCATTTCTAACTCCTCATTAAGAGAACCTCTACCTGTGGCGTCTAATATGGCCTACAATCATAATAACAAACAAAGACATCACAGTGTAGACAGAAGCAGGTTCCAAAGAAATCACAATGTTAACTTTCAGAAGGGACATAATAATGATTTCAACAATAAAAATGAGTTCAACAGAGGTAGATCACGAGATAGAAATTATTCACCTCAAACAAACTACCACAATGGTCAACATAACACTCATTATAATCGATCACATACTCCCAATAATAATAATAACTGGAATGGTAATAATCATGGCTCGAGACATCGAGATAATAGTTACTATAGAGGACGACGAGATAATTCTAACAATTATACTCGGAATCGATCTCATTCTCGGGGATCATCTCATTACAACCATAATACAGGGGCGGCAGTTACAAATAATACTACCCCTATAGCTCAGGTCCCACTTGACAATAATACAACACAGTCTTCTGCTGCATGTTTTGCTATTAATTATAATGTGGCAAATAGTTGCCAACAATGCAATCTTATTTTTCAGAAGGCGAAAGAAACAGTGCTTAACTGCGGACATATTATACCACAGGTAGGTCTTGCAGTCAACGATGGAACAGGCCTACTAATTTTTAACAGAGGATTAGTTAATGGATCCGTCGTCTCAGTGTTGAGGGATTCGGGATCCACAACGATTGGTGTACGACAGTCGCTGGTACATCCTAGCTGTGCAACAGGGGAATATGTCCGTTGCATGACTTTTGGTGGAACAATAGAGTTTTACCCCACAGCTATTATTCATGTTAACACTCCTTTTTTCACAGGAAACGTAAAAGTATGTATGCTAAAAAAGCCTATAGCTGATTTGATGGTTGGTCGTATACACGGCAGTAAAGATTGTACTCCAGATGAGATTATAGAATGGGAGAAACATAACCTATGCACTGGAAACGCCGTGACGACTAGAGCGCAGACTCAACTCATGGAGAAAGTTGATGATAATAAAATGGATGCAGACAACCAAGAGGAATTTGTAGTCAATTCACCTATTGACAGGGAAACATTTGCAACCAAACAAAAAGAGGATAAATCTTTAAAAAAATTTTTTAAGTTGGTTGATAAAGTTGACAATCTATCCTCAGGTAATAATAACAAACATTGTTTTGTTATTAAAAATGACATATTGATTAGATGTTTTAATGACAAATCACAAATGAAACAACAAGTTATGGTCCCATATACTTTTAGACGGTACATTCTTCAACATGCACATGACTCACATTGTGCTGGACATATGGGATATACTCGAACACGATCTCGAGTACTGTCTTCATTCTTTTGGCCAGGGGTGTCAAGAGATATTTCGCAGTATGTACGTTCCTGTACTACATGCCAAGAAGTGAAAGCACGTGGAGCTTTTCACACGGCGCCTATTCAGGCTTGCGATATCTCAGTGAGACCTTTTGACAAGATGGCAATAGACATTATTGGTCCATTGCTACCATCGGCCAGAGGACATAGATTCGTCCTTACGTGCATTGATTTGTGCACACGATGGCCAGAAGCTATCCCATTAAAGACCACCACTACCACAGATGTAGCTGATGCACTACATCTCATCTTTTCTAGAATAGGGTTTCCTAGAAAACTTTTATCAGACCATGGGTCACAGTTTATATCTGACACCATGAAGGAAGTCATGAAAACTTGGGACATTGATAGGAATTTAAGTAGTATTTATCATCCGATGAGTAATGGTGCGGTTGAAAGACTTAACCGTACACTTAAACAACTACTACATAAGGTTACTGCTAAGCACCCTCATGACTGGGACAGAGCACTCCCAGCTGTTCTATTTGCTTATCGGGAGGTACCGCATGAACAAACTGGCTTCTCTCCCTTTGAATTAGTTTTTGGTGCTCCCCCAAGAGGTCCTATGGGACTAATAAAAGACTTATTAATTGACGAGGAGATGACTCAGGACACTCAGTCATCTTACGAGTACGTGATTAATCTTCGGAAGAACATTATTGAGTCTTGCCAGTTGGCAACAGCTTCTTCTGAGGCTGCAAAAGCTAAGGCTCGATCTCTACAAAATAGGTCTCGACGATTACGCCAATTATTCCCAGGCGACGAGGCTTATGTGTTACTTCCTCACAATAACAATAAATTATTGATATCTTGGAATGGTCCTTACAAAGTCATTGATAAAATTTCCGACGTTGATTACGTCTTAGATATCAAGGGACACAAAAAGATATTTCATATTAACATGCTCAAGCAATTTCATACACGTCCTGAACACTTACAGTCAATTTTTCATGAACTAGATGACAACACAGTATCCACTTGTCATTATTCTAACTTATCTGTCATCCAGGAAGAAGAATCTTCTTTTCCTGAGGTACAGTTACCGTTACCTGTACCAGTAGTTCAACCTACTGAATCTTGGCGGGATGTAACCATCTCTTCAACGGTTACACCGCAACAGCGTCTACAGATTGCTAATCTATTACAATCTTATCCAGATGTGTTGACCGACGTCCCGGGTCGCACATCGGCTATCAGTCATGACATTACTCTCAATGATGATACACCTATTCGTGTACATCCCTATTCTGTTCCTTTACATTTCCTTGCTAAAACTACTAAGGAACTTGAACAGATGTTGTCTCTGGGAATCATTGAGACTAGTAATTCGCCATTCTCTTCTCCATTAGTGATTGTCCGGAAGAAGGACAATAACATCAGACTATGTGTTGATTATAGAAAATTAAATGCTAAGACTATAGTTGACAGCGAACCACATCCACTTATCGACGACTTACTGCCACGTCTATCCAACGCAACTATATTTAGTAAGATAGACTTAACTAAAGGTTATTGGCAGATACCACTGACCGAAAAGGCTAAGTACTACACCGCATTTTCCACTCCACAAGGTCTATACCAGTGGAATGTGATGCCTTTTGGGCTTGTTAATGCGCCAGCTACCTTCATTCGCCTGATGCGACAAATTTTATCAGGTAGACCAGACGTTATTACATATATTGACGACATATGCTTGTTTAGTTCGTCGTTTGAGGAACATGTTTCGGGACTTAGATATGTTTTTGACACTCTAAGGAATTATCATCTAACTGCTAAACCTACAAAGGTGCAAATCGCGTGTAATGAGATAACCTTTTTGGGACATATCATTGGATCGGGATATATCCGAACGTTACCTAGTACAGTCTCCAAAATTCTAAACATAGCAGTTCCTCAGACGAAGAAACAGGTCAGGAGTTTGTTAGGACTTGTTCAATATTACAGTAGATTCATACCAAACTTGTCATCCATCACGGCTGTATTGTCTTCATTGTTAAAAAAAGATATGCCGGTGAAGGTGACATGGACTGGTACATGCAATGAAACTTTCAACAAAATTATAAATTTGTTCTCGCATGAACCAATTTTAAGACTTCCCGATGCTTCCAAAAGATTTTTCTTACGAACAGATGCTAGTAACTACGGCATTGGTGCATGCCTGCTCCAGAACCATGATGGCATTCTACATCCTACGTTATACATTTCAAGAAAGCTGAAGCCGGCAGAAACAAAGTATTCAACAGTCGACAAGGAACTTTTATCTGTGATCTGGGCAATAACCAAACTTGAAAAGTACTTACTCGGTGCTCCCTTTACCATACAGACGGACCAACGTGCTGTAGCATCCTTGCGTCGATCAAATCATACAAGCCAGAAACTTGCCAGATATTCAATCATCCTACAGCCATTCGAGTTCTCCATTGAACATATTCCTGGCACTGAAAATTGTGTGGCAGATGCATTGTCACGTAATCCTATTGACGACGAATAATCAACATTGACACTCTTAAACTACATCAATCAGAACTACATTGGATTGAACGAAGTATCAACTATAAGGGACTAACCTTGCCTTCAATTTAAACGTTATAAACACTATATGCATCACAGAATTGAACTAAAAGACATATTGACATTGAAACTTCGTCTAACGTCCATACACGAGATAAGACTACTCGTTCAACAATCATGGACTAATATCTGACGACAACCCGAACTTATGTTCCTGTGTATACTTAATTCTTGGATGCTGGGATAAATGACATTTCTTTCCAACGTAAACGTTTGAACATTTTTGCCTAAAAGAATTCATCAGGATCAAGACTACGGATGGATCATCATATCCTATACTAATTAATTAGTTAACTTAACTTCTTAATTGAATTATTATCAATAAAATGAAATGTGAGAAAAAAAATGAAATGAAAAAAAAAAAAAAAAAAAAGAGAACGAAATACTAAAAGAAGAAATTATGAAAAGAGAAAATAAATCTCACACAAGTATTAGATTAATAATTTTTTTTAATGTACCTATACATTATTTAGTTAGTTAAATTAGATAGTTATTATTCACTAACACTTAACACACACAATTAAGTTAAAACTTATATTCGAATTTCTTTCTATTTCTTCTCACTTATTTTGTCTTTTTCTTCTCTCATAACATCGCGTTACATTAGAACCTTAATAATTTAACTCTTAGTTTAATTAATTAATTTAATTTTAATTAGTCAAATTAATTCCTATATGACATACTAATACGACAGACCTTACTTTAATTTAATTTTATCATTCACTATTAACATTGGACATTTATTTAGTTGATATAATAATATGTATAATATTGATATATAATGTGATTTATGTTAGATGACTATGACAAATAGTTAGTTGACACGACCGCAACACGGTTCTACTCAGAACATCGTCGGCCATATGTCACAATTGTGTTAAATTTTTTTTGAAAAATTGTTAAGTCGGATAGATATTGAAAAAAAATCTATCGATTTTTTTTTCCCCGGTGTACAGGGAATTGTTACGGTATATGATATTAACGCCGTCTGCTAAAGGTTACCAGACGTGCAATTGTAAAGGTTAAGACATTTAATATATTGCGATAGATGTTTCAATTACTGAACGCTTCATACACGATCGATTATGACGTGTATAGCGTTGTTTAGGACACAGTCGGTAACTAAGAAACCATACCCTTTTTACATTGACCGTCAAGCTGTTAAGACGCGTCTGACTTTCCTTCCAATGTTGGGCATGGTATTGCCATACAGATATATTTTATGCAAGTACGGACATGGGTCAGTCCATTGCTATTACGAAGATTTGAAATGATTAAAGGTCAGTACGAAAGTGAAAATTAAGGAAGGATGAATTACAGTCCATAGTATTTGATTTTGCCAGACTCATAGACTCACTGTCGGCCGTTGGAAAACCCCAACCGCGCGTGCATACAGCTATGACAATCTGCATACAGTAATTTGATTATTGGACAAGGACTGATAGGATATCTACATATATATGCCATATATTTTCAAGTTATAATATGTACTTTTGTGATCAACATGCATGAATCGTCTTGACGTGTAAACTGTATTAAATATTTGTGGACTCAATGAACCGACTTATCAAGTCAATGGAATTACAAGTTCAATATAATTGCAACTTTCAAATGTTTGCTCACACGTTTTCTACCCCACCCCGCATTCGCGTAAAGCAACACCAATTGACACGATGAAAATATTGAATGAAACCATATAAGAACTCAACTAACATGGCCAGAATTTATAACCACTTTATTGACATTATATGGAACATTGTTGTCAAATTGAATGTTCCAGAACAACAGAGAAGATCGCCTTCAACAGAGGAGAGAATCTAAAAATATCTTCGCAGTAGAAATCTAAGCAGTGGGTGAGGAAAAATTTGTGTAGTTTTTTTGTTTGTAGTTGGTCCAAAACCAAGTGCAATTTTGGGAAAACCCAAGTTCGAACCGACCGACAGACAGAAATACTAGACCGAAACTGGGCCCAAATTGGACATTTATGTTTGAAATTTTAAACTGTAGAGGGGAAGTACTCTCATTGGACGAAATAGTTAATGTTATTGAAAAATTTGCCCGGCTAGTTGCCATTGTTTTGAAGACTGTCCATACAAGCAGATCGTTGAGGCTAAGAAGTTTGTCGTCCATTGAATATATATGCTAATAGTAGTGAGACGCCATAATCTAGCCAGCAGCTCAGCTGAGTTTGTGCTATTTCAGCGTATCTGTGTGTTTATTCTGAATTGTGGTAAGGCTAAAATTATTAACCTTTTATTTAACAATTCTGAGTGATTGATACTGCCATATAATGAAAAATGATTACGACAAGTGAGTACTTATTCTAGGTCCCCAGCCGACTGTCCAGGGCCTAGAGGTTGAAATATAGTAGGATAAACTATCAGAAATGTAGAATACAGATGTTTCTTTTTAGGTGGTCAGGTGGAAACATATCACCCACCTTATTATATGGAAAAAAGAGATTAATGAAAATATTTCAGATGCAGTGCAGTCCATAGAGGAGAGGAATAAAACTAGTGCTACTTGATAACAGCCTGGATGTAGATGTGCTGCGTCGGTCAGAGAGATCTGACCCCGTCTTGTTAATTCAATGTAATTATGCTTGTAAACATGGTGGATTAGGTAGTATGTTAAGACATAGCCTAATTTTGTGGTTTCAGAGTTTCTTTGTCTAGCACTGTGCTAGTGCCAGATGTTCTGACGAATACACCAGTGCATGAATTGAGATGCCTACCATACTACCTCAGAGCATATGAGGAGTGAGCCTAAGGAACGACTGTCTTCAAGCGTCACAGGCCAGTTAAGTACTAAAGACCTGGCCTGCTGATTCATCAACGAACATAATCTACTAGAAACTACCTTGTGTATTACTAACTTTTTCCACCATTAACCCTGTTTAAAGAGCAAATGAACAATATTAACTACAGACTGGGGATGAGGAAATACCCCGACCCGACATCCAGCACTAGTTACTAAAGACTTTAGTTAGTACCAATATTAGTAAATTCAACTTATATATATATATATATATATATATATATATATATATATATATATATATATATATATATATATATATATATATATATATATATATATATACAAGTCTTTCATGTGTTTACCCGATTCTATGTAATTTTATTGAAATTGATTCACATTTTAATTGAAAAGTCCTGACCAGAAGAAAAACTTGGTTCAGGACAAAATAAATTTGAAAAAAAATTGTAATTCCTAAATTTTAAACACAGTGTTAATATACTTGATCATAGAGCTTAATATTAGTGTTTGTGTATGTGTGTTAGTGTAATTAATTACCAGCACACCACATTTCATTACCCTAGACATTAGACGTAGCTATCAGACATACTAGTCAAGAATAAGTCTGATTGAGGTCGTAGGTGGTAGCAGCAAGGTACTCTGTAAATTCACATACATTGTTATCTTCAGGGACCTTCACAGCTGACCTCCTTCAGTACACTAGGTAACATAGCAACCACACTTAATAACATCAAAACCTACCACACGCCTAATGGATATGAACGCAGTTTCATAATCCAGATATACCAGGTTCGAAACCTGCTGCAGGCGGTTTGGTAGCAGATCGCTTTATGTGTATTTTAAACAATGGTATAAGCGCCGTACCGTTCAGAAAGCAATGGCAAACTACTGAATGAAAAAAAAATTGCCTAGAAAAATCACAAACAGCCAATAAAAGCTGGGATTGATTGCCACGTCCTGTAAAGGATAAGCAACTAACATTTTTTGAGAGAAGAGAGGCTTATGACTAACTGTTATAAATTTATTACATTTCCCACACCCACGGCTGAAAATTAAACGTATTGTATCCTGCAGTGAGCTGGTAGTGAGAGAGAAATAGTATCAATGACGAATGTTATAAAGTGTCCGGATATCCTCACCGCGACGTCAACGTCTTAAGCTAGACAATAACTTGAGAACTGGAAACAGCGCAACAGTTTGTTAGCTAGAATTATGTAGAAAAATCTCGGTTATTGCACATATTGTTTACTTTTCGCTAGCAACAATTCTTTATTCATCACACAATGTCAACTTCATAGTCGTCATAACATTAATTCTTTCGAAATATATGTATTAATCCCAAGTGAGTTTGGATAATGATACTACAGAGCATGGTGAAAAAATATATAGACCTTGTACAATCGCCGTCGCCTCAACCCCCCTCCCCCTCCCTCCCTCCCCCCCTCCCCCCCACCCGTCCCCCACTCAATATTACACAGAAAGTTTCGATATTTTCGTAATTATACGTATCTGCACGCTTAGCTCCGTTCATCCCTCCATCCATTCATCGATCCACCAACCATGGTATAATCCATGTTCTTCGCTTTATACCACAATTGACCCTAAAACCAAAGATGTTACTCGAAAATAAGCACACAGTGGCTTAACTATCGCCCAGCTGCACCGAGTGGGCCCCCGGAAAGTAGTGGTTGGACACGGCTGTTTGCGAGCGATCTTTTAGTTATTTCCCCTTTTTCCCCGACCGCGCTATTTATAGCCCACTTGACAGAGGTCACGTGGTCAGCTTCCTAATGGGAAAAACATGTGGCGATGTTTACTTTTGATAGGGTTTAATTAATGCTTTTAGGCTACTTTTTTATTATAAATACCAGCTTTAATTTTGCGTAAAGCTAGACTAGAAATGTTAGAGTAAATTTTAGAACAAGAACAAACATTTTATCACAATTAGAACAGAAGATATAATAGTCTGAAATAGTGTAAAATTTACGTTTTTTTTATATTTTGTTATGGTTTGTTTACAATGCAATTTTCACTAAATCGGTCACAATCAACATGCGTAACAAATTACAAAAATCAAAAGTAGAAAACCTGCAGAAAATGGATATCAAAGATTTGTTTTGGTTTCATGCGTCAAACATTAATTATTGAAAGTTTAAATTGCAAGTCCACATTTATTACCTTAAAATAACACACCCAATTGTCCCCAGAACATGAGAGCTAACAATTATCTCAATCATACATCATGAGTTCTGATCCAGTCTGCGCAATATTTTTTTCTAATATGTGCTGTTTATGAATTGTCTTACTAGGGAATAGCTTTCTGAACAAAGAGATATAAGTCTCTATCGATGCTGTTATTGATTCTTTACTAATTGGTTTACTGTGTGATATTTTGTTGTGTACTTTCTCAAATGCTTCTTTCAGTGAGTTGAATTGTTCTTGGGCAATAAAAGCTATGTTAGTTATATCTTGTTTGTCTGTAATTTTCAGTGTTTGTGTAATGATTGCTCTTGTAAGATCTTTATAAACTTTTTGTGTGAGATATCTGTGGCAGTGATTCCCTATAAATGCTCTGCTATTATAAGCCTGTTGTATGATTTTGTGTTTGGCTAGTACCTTGTCCATGTGTGAGCAAACTGGACCAAACCTAGTACACAGATCTTGAAACTGAAGTTTGGCCAGCGCATCTTGTGCATTTTCAAGTCTAACTTTAAAATTATCTGTCTCCTCCTTATCCTCACAAAGTTCAATACCTACCTGAAAAATTCAATTTTAGCTCCTAATTCTTCTGCCTATTTCCAGTTCCTACTAAATCTCTTCAAGTTCTTAAAAGTACTAATGTTTGCATGTATCTCTTGCGAATTCTCAAATATCTTTGCGTCTATTGTATCAGCTACCTGTTCTAGAAGTCTGTGGTGTTTCAAAACAATGCCTAATAAAATATGAAGGTAAGGAGGAGCTACATTTTCAATTTCAATCTCTAACATTGGTTTGTGTAAACAATTATGGTAATGTGCCACTTACCTTTTATTCCCTTTCCCATATTTCATATATCTATTGTAATCTCTTATCAACATGGCCAAACTTCTTGGTTTGCAAGTTGTATGCTCTCTGGATGTCTTTGATGAAAATGTTTGGTTTGTCTGGAGCTCAAGGAATATACCCATGTTTGTGGTGTCTCCAGCAAAACAAGGAAATAATCCCCGAATAAGAAAACAACAACTTGTTTACCATCCCACTCTAAATATTTTAGTGACTCTATCTGAGCTTTCATGCCATTCATAAATATTTCTAAATTATCATATGTATCTCTGACTCTAGCCATTGATAAAAGGATGGTATTAGATTTAGAATTTGGTTTCTCTAAATTTACTACCTGCATTGTAACTTTGAATGAAAGAAGATATACAAACAGTTACTTAGAATTCGCTGGCAGCCGTCGTGTGCACAGGACTGTCTACCAAAGAACACCAATGGAACAGTCCTTATCTCACACACAATTAAAAAAAAAATTCATATTATAAATAGAAGATTAACAAGACTTGAAAGATAGATCAAATTATGTGGAAGTAATCTATCTATAGCTTTACATGTTTTCTGACGCTTATATACGTAGCTAAATATCATTATAAATGAATGAAAATGCAAAAACAGATGGTGCTTTACAAAAAGTTATTTTTTTACTACCTTATTTAAGATTTGTGGGTATCAGGAATGCGTTTAAAGGGATTTAAATGCTATAAAATCTGGTGACAATATGCTTGTTCTTGTAATGCCACACTCACAAAACTGACTACCACACATTCTCAAGATATGAAACCAAAAAAAAAAAGTATGTGGAAATAATCTTTAGCTTCCCTTCGAGAAGTCTTTATAATTATAAACTCAAACGAATGGGCCGATTTTTAGATATTAAATTAATAAAAAGATTACTTATTTTATGAATTTCCTTAAATGATGACGCTGTTTTCAAAAGTCTGTAACTCCGTCAAAACTAATTTCAAACAAATAAAAATGCAATCAAAAATAGAACACAGAACAAAGTTATAGTACACAAAAGAATTTTAGCGCTGTGTTTATCCAGAACGAGTGTGTAATGATTTATATTTTACTGATTTAACTCACACATCAGCTGATTTTCCCCGCCAAAAACTTAAATAGTCTTTTACGGTGCACACAAAATTTTATACCCGGTGTCAGAATTCCGGTCACCGAAACTAAAAGAGCGCTCTGGTATAGGGCACAAACAGCCGTGTGGAAAAGAACATTGCCTTTACAGATATTTCCTTTTCATTTCCTTTGTTCCCGTATTTAAACATCATAGCATGTCCCAATGTCTGTACACCTGACACAACACTGTTAACGTCGTTTGGTCCCGGCCGTCGGCGTTTGAAGAAATGTTTACGACCGGAAATTTGACTGAATAACCTGAACGGCTCCTGCACATAAATCCCGTGTGGATAGGAAGGAGCGAAGCTCCTGACCGGGTTGGAAGGAAAGTCCACTGACCCCCCAGCCTCGCAATGACATGTCATTCGGCCGAAAGAGCTGGAAAGCTCGAGTGCCGCTGGTTATAGAAAAAAAAAAACGTCGTTTGGTCTTTCGGGAGTTGAAGGGTAAAGATGATGATGATAGTTACATTTTTATACATATTTGCCGTAGGTTCTTTATAGCCGTGGACCCCATTATATAAGGACACTTAATTTGTGCCCGGGGGTCCCTTACGCAGTAATTACGCCACTGTAAGCACACCATCTCATTTGAAATGTCTGGTACATTGTGAGGAAAATCTGTACTTGCAGACCGCCTGTGAGTCCGTTCATCTCTGAATGCGAATGTGATATTGTGCATGGGGCAGGTCTCATGTTAAAAAATTACTACAGAAACTACCACTGCCCTACTACATACAGCGCTTGGCTCAGGCTTCCTGTACTTGGAGGCCTGGTGCAATTACGATTTTATAACAGCAGAAGATGGTATTTTAGAGCGTGTGGAAAACCAAGAGATAGATGGATAGACGACATCACAGAAATCCTACAACAAAAAAGGGCTTAAGATCGCAAGCTTCATTTCCTCTCTCCCCCCCCCCCCCCCCTCCCCTCCCCCTCCCCGAAATAGCATGATGAAATAATAAATGAGTTGCTGAAGTATCAATCAAAAATGGACATTCATTCACTAATTCGTGTGTAAGTCTGATAAACAATATTTAATTAATTGACACGGCACAATTACCTGCGCAGGATTCCCTTACTTGTGACTGTTGAGGACTAGTTTAAAACCTTCTTTCTTATAACTTCTTGCAAAAATATTTAGATCTGTCAAGTCTGTTTTTTTTTTCTTCATAATATCCATATTTTGCCCCGTGTAGTTAACAACCTGTCATACATTCATTTCACGATTCCGTTATTTATCTCTTTTCTTCAGTCGTACAGTTAACTGTCAATAACTCTAGTCTAGCGATAACCATGGTTAGGAAGAATCTATCATGTTTCTGATTTTACTGATAAACGTGGTTGGGAAGAACTCATCGTGTTGCTGATTTTACTGATAAACGTGATTGGGAAGAACCTATCATGTTGCTGATTTTACTGAACAACGTGGTTGGGAAGAACCTATCATGTTGCTGATTTTACTGATCAACGTGGTTGGGAAGAACCTATCATGTTGCTGATTTTACTGATTGTCGTAGATTTTTGATAGGAGAATTAAGACTTGGGTTGGTCCCTTCTGAATAGATTTGAATGAGTGATAGCCACAGTGAGAGATGATAATAGAAACAGATTTCCACGAGTGAGGTGGTAGAATGTGATAGAGGCTGTCTCTGAAATCGAGAAAATCTTCTCTCTTTCACCTATCTTCTACGACAGATTTAGAGGAGTCAGACAGTCTAAACACATATATATTAAATATATATATCTCCACTCACACACACACACACATAAGACGACAGTTAGACGTACAGGCGTGGGAAACCTATAACAATGGTTATATAGATATTATGGGAACGAACTGACCGCAACACTGGAATAAGTTTAGTTGTAGTTTAATTATCATAGTAAACTTACGTCACAACATATAAAATTACATCGAAAACATATACACATAGTCATAAAAATCAAGGAATGCTACAAGAATGATAGACCCGTTGGTATGATCCTTCCCCTCAATGTACAGCTCACAGTCCCGTTAGAAGAAAGTGATAGCCCCAAAGAGTTACAGATATGATTGAGTCTAAGTGTTTTTTTTTTGTTTCCCCTTTAAGGTATGGACAGACTTGGTACTCTGATCTATTCTAAGGGAAAATATTGTTAGCAACCAAATCTTGCATAAAGAAGGTTAAGACAGCAAAATGGGTGCCAAAATACAACAATATAGAAACACACAGACCTGCATTCATTCTATTCACTCAGCCGTGGCCACGTGCTCTCTTGCATACTTACAGCTTTGGTAGCAGCATCTGGCAACATAATTTTTAGGACATGCATATACAGAATCTTCAATGGTAGCTGTGGCCAAGATAACCCCAGTTCCAAAAAGACGGGTTGAATTCACTGCTTCAGGGAACGTTGTCTTGGTTCTACTATTTTTAGGATATCTGTTTAAGTCACATTAAAATTGTCCAGGCACGTACGTCAACAGCTAGCACAGTGTCAAAATGGCTTAGGTTTCTAGAAATGAGGAATGTCAGGTCGATGTCTACTTTCGGGAAAGGACTATATTTGGTCACCACACCACTAGTCAAAACTCCGTCGGAATGTTACTGACGTTAATATGTTACTTGCCGCACAGATATTTTTCTTTACTTAACGCTGGCAAAGTTTGGGTTAACCCCAGTTTTCTTCACTTAATAGAGGAAAAAACATATACAAAATAATTATACATACTATGTACTTGTTATAACTTACATTTTAAACTGCAAGCGTAGCGCTTGACTTATCGTTTAAATTCCCGTGAAGTAGTTATATTTAAAAAATCTATCATCATGAATTTGAAATACATATAAATATATTTCGTCAATACTCATGAGGCATCAGTGCATTTACTAGTTAGTTTAAAATATTCTCGACTGAGTATTTAGCAGTTAAATTAAATTCATTTATGGCTGCATGAGTTTAAGCTTAAAATTTTAATTTATTCTGCTTTCCACTATAACTTGTCGACTAGAGAATATAACAGACTTATAAATTAAGCACTCTGCACAAAATCTAACTAGTGAAATATGAAATAAGCGATTATCACTTTAAACACTTCACAAAATATTAGATACTTAATATAATATTTACCTCCACACAGAACTACAGATCCCAACGACTAGAATCATTCACTAGATAGATATTCTAGAAACTCGGCAAACTTTGACGAGCACTAAGAACTTCGCTATAAACGCTTCTTTTACTAGCACGAGCGACCGTCTACTGCGAATTAGGAGAATGAGTGAAATCAAGTTTAAAACTCTGATTATATCTATCAAACAGACAAACAGGTCCCACGTTATTTCGAAAACACGAAACAGCGCCGATCTCTCCCCTTCTCATTAACACTTTCCATAACCAGCGGACCTGCCATAAACTGCCACTTCGCGTCTTGACACCTCACTGCTAACGAAACTGTCTGAGAGTGCCGTGACAGAGGAAAATACCATACAAATGTCTCATTCTGCGCCGTGCAGATGTCGGTTATCACTCCTCACGCCGGAGAAACGTTCGTGTCAGGTGAAAATGCTAGCCAAAAAGTCTGCTCCTATGTCTGAGATAGATGAGTATTCACAGTTTCTCGTCTGACTGAGGAGGTATCCCAGGGTAAAGAATATCATCTTTTGTTTGGTATTTTTCTCGTAAGTGGTAGGAACCAGTGTATCCTTTTCTTAATTTCTTTCTCGTCTAAGTCTCAGTCACCTGTTTACAATGGCCGAAAGGACGAAACTTAGACAGATGCTTAGGGACGAAGCGAGAGAAGAAGGTTTGGACGGAGAAGAAGCGAAAGCTTTTGTCAGGGACGAACTTGAGAGATATGATGCGGAGAGGAAAGCAGCTGAAGCTAAAGAGCAGAGGAAGATGGATGAGGAAATGGAAATTCGCAGGATACAGCATGAGGAAAGAGAGAAGGAGAGACAGCATGAGGAAAGAGAGAAGGAGAGACAGCATGAGGAAAGAGAGAAGGAGAGACATCATGAGCTGGCTCTTAAAGCTCTAGAAGTCCAAAGTCGTGGTGCTGCCTCTACCTCCAGCAATGGAGAGTCTTCTCATTCTTCTTTAACTGATCCTTCTAACACTCAATCTCTTCACCTCACCGCTATGTCTTTCGCTCTAGAATCTTTCCCTTGTTCTTCTAGAAAAATTTGAGAAAATTGCAACTCTGTACGGCTTAGAGAAGTCGCGTTGGAATATGAAGCTTTCCCAGGCTTTAAAAAGTTCTGCTTATGATGTTTATTCTAAACTGGAAAGTGGCCAATAAGACAACTACGACTTGTTGAAGAAAGCTTTACTTGAGCGCTTTGAAATGAATGCGCGAAAGTTTCTGCAACTGTTTCGCAACAGCAGGAAGGAGAGCTCTGAAACTTTTCAGCAGTTCTCATCTCGTCTAAAGGGATACTTGACTAAGTGCCTTGAGCTTTCACAGCTCCCCTCTACCTATGAAGGTCTTGAGGAATTTGTTATAACAGAACAAATAAAGAACACTTTGTCTGCTGATACCCGGAGATTTCTGGCTGAGCAGGGTGCAGAAAAGCTTGAAGACATCTTGGAAAAGTCTGAGCGTTATCAAAATGCGCTGGCTGAACTGCCGGCCACAAAACGGAAACCGACAGAAGAGCATTTTCGAAAGAATAACCTAGACCAATCTTCTCATGCTTCTAATCAGAATAACCACAGAGAAACTGGACCTCAAAACCCCCCTCCTGAAAAGTCTACGTTCTACAAGAACAAGTACCCCAGCAACCACAGTAAACAGTCTGATCAACCCGACCGCCCTACATGGCAGCGCAGCCAGAAAGGACAAGGTGGCAAAGGAAGAACTCCTGAGCAAGGGACTAATGATCAGGGCGAGCACACCGAACCTAAACGCATCGGATGCTTGCTAACAGTCTCGCAAGGCGTAATTATTGACAGTGATTCCCAACCTGTAGAGGGAGAGAGACCCTCTACGCGAGGTACTGCTATTTTGAACGGTTCTCAAACTTCTTGTTTATTTGACACGGGGCTTTCTTATGATTGCATTGTTGCTAGACACCTGGTTAAACCCGGTCAAGAGACAGGAGAGACCGTCGAACTTTGTGGAGTTCTTAAGAGTGAGGCACCTACAGCGCTTCCCATTGCATTGGTGGAGATACACTCTGACTTTGTCAGAGGTGTGATCAAAGCGGCTGTTATGGATGACCCCATCTACCCAGTCATACTTGGCGGTAGATACGTGTTTATTGGGAAACCGGAAGAGCCGATTGTGGCAGCAGTAACTACAAGAGATCAAACCAAGAAGGAACGGGAGCCTGAGCCTAATTTGTTACCTATGGAACTTAAAGAAGCGCAACAAAAGGACCCTACTTTGGCACCCTGCTTTAGGAAACTGCCCATGGCTAAGGACCCTAGACAGAACGGGGACATTTTTTCTAAGGATGGCGTACTTTATCGCAGAACGGGCAAGCCTGACCAAGGTTACAACCAGCTCCTAGTACCGAAACAGTACAGAAGCCAAATCCTAGAAATGGGGCACTCTCTTCCCTTTAGCGGACATATGGGACAGAACGCCACAAACCAACGGATAACCACTCATTATTGGTGGCCAGAAGTAAATACTGATATTATCAGGTATGTCAAATCCTGTGCCCAGTGCCAACGTGTACCACCCAAGCAACGGACACCCCCAGTCTCTTTGGGTGAAATGCCAATAATGGGAACACCATTCGAACGGGTTGTGATCGACGTTTTAGGGCCTTTCGAAAGGACTAAAAGAAGGAACAGGTTTATCCTGACCTTAGTCGACACATGCACTATGTGGGCAGAAGCTATCCCGCTAACCTGCGCAGATGCCAAGCATGTCGCAGAAGCCCTCGTGCAGATTTTCACTCAGTTGGGATTCCCTCAGCAAGTGCTGACGTATAACGGATCTCCATACCGAAACCTGTTGATGGATGAGATCGTTAAGATCTTGAGGACCCAACACATCTACACTAAGCCATATAATCCGGCCGGAAATGGGCTCGTGGAACGTGTTAATGGAAACCTCAACATGATGCTAAGTAAACTGGCACAAGTGAAACCTGAAGATTGGGATCTTTGTATTCCTGCAGCTTTATTTGGCTACAGAGAATCTCCTCATACTTCCACAGGATTTCCGCCAGCTACGCTTTTTTATTCGGCAGACCCATTAAGGGCCCGCTCGAAGCCTTACTTTGGTCGCTGACAGACCAGAAGGCTAATAAGACAGTTGTCTCAGCAAGTAAATATGTGTCGGATTTAAAGGATAGGTTGAAACTAGGATGGGACCTAGCAACGACCAACTTTAAGCGAGCACGCACAAAGCACGCTAACCGATACAGGAAAGTCGCGAAAGAAAGAGAACTGGAAGCAGGAGAGAAAGTTTTGGTGTTACTCCCTACCGGAAACAACCAACTGAGGATCGGATGGCAAGGGTCGTTTACCGTCCTGAAAAAGATTTCTAAGGCTAACTACCAGATCTCTATTGAAGGAAAGGAGAAGGTTTTCCATTTAAATCTGTTAAAGAGATTCTTGGAAAGACCGGTGCCAACCTCCGACCATCTCCTGACGATCGCCAAAACTGACGAAGATGACGGTAGTGGCAGGGAAATTCCACTGCAATCACACGGAATCTTTCAAAAATGTCAGAAGCGGCGACGCTCTTTCAAGCGCGCATGGGAGACATTCCAGAGAAAGGAAACTTTGGGAGTAGACTTGAGTAGGAATTGGACAGAGACGGAGGGGGGAGATGAGAGGGAAGAGGACAGACACCCTGAAGCTACGATGTAGGAAATTTATTTCCTTCTTCTTCTTCTTCTTGCGATCGCATCTTTGATGATTACACCGTCAGACGAGTTCTCATGATGAATTCGACTGTTGTTTGAAGTTCCTCTTTAACTCCATATAGCTTTGAGTTTAGTGTTGAGTCATTGGGCCAGTATATCTTTCTTAACTGGTCATACAGAGGACAGTCCTGTAGAACATGCTCAGCAGTTTGTTCGTTTAATCCACATGTGCACAGTGGTGAAGCAGACAATCGTAGCTTGTGCATGTGTTTATTCAGTTTGTTATGCCCTGTCCTGAGTCGAAAAATAGTTATCTGTCCCTGCCGGTCGAGAGTGTGATAGTCGTCTTTGGGTTGGTTCTGTTCTCTTCTGATAGTCTGGATAGCTCTCTTTTTCTCAAAGTATGTGACTTCATTATCTTCTTGTTCACATTCTCCTCCCTTTTTTGCAAGTTTATCTGCCTTTTCATTTCCGGGTACACCACAATGAGATGGTACCCACTGAAGTATGGTTCTCTTTTTGGCAGCTACCTTGTTTAGTTCATTTCTCAGATGCGGGAGTTTACCACCCTTGAGAGCTTGCAGGACAGACAGTGCATCTGTGAGGATGACTACCTGGTGGCAGTCAGAGTTGGTGTTATAAATCATATTTGCAGCTTGCTCTAGAGCTTGAACCTCAGCTGTATAGTTGGAACAGAATTTACCAGTGGGAATGTGCCTAGTCTCATAGTGGTTGTCAGGATATGAGATAAAGATACCGGCACCTCCATTCCTAACAGCATTAGTTGCTGATCCATCTGTATAGGCATGTATCCATGATTGATCGGGATAGCTTTCTTGGATCATACTCAATGTAGCAGTTCGTTTTTGCAGATCATTATACTCACATCCACTTGTGAGACCACTGACTGATGTATTAATTTGGAGGGCACTGCTGGCCTGCTCCCATGGTACAGGGTATAGGGTGGGCTTCAGTGGTGTTGTCTTCATGGATAGGTCTTCTTGATGCTGTCTTATAAGTCTTTTCCCCCGATGCACAAAGCTGCTACGCTTTAGACGTCCCAATGCCAGATCATCTAGTCTTGCCTTCATTGGGTGCATTGGCATACTGTTGTACTTTTCCATCTGGATCATGGTTTTTGTGTCTCTTCTATGGGACAATGTCTGTAATCCAGCAACCTTCTGCATCTCTGTTATTGGTGTAGTTTTCATGGCTCCTGTAATGAGCCTGAGAGCTTGATTTTGCACCTTGTCCAAAGACTGCAGATGTGAGTTAGCAGCTGATGACCATGCTGCTGAGCTAAACTCTAAGTGTGGTCTTATTACTCCATTATAAATCTTCTTTAGATTTCGTTCATTTGCTCCCCAGTTGGTACCTGCTAATTTTCTGAGTATGCCTAGTCGTCTTCGGGCCTTTCCTTCTGCATTTTCAATATGCTTATTCCATGTAAGCCTTTGGTCAAATGTCACCCCAAGATAGGTGGGGTAGCTTTCTTCCTTGATCACGGTTGTCCCTAGGTGTATGTTAGCTGATTTGTCCTTGGGGGCGAGGGAGAACAGTGTTGTGGAGGTTTTGTCTGTGTTTATTGTGATAAGCCATTTCTCTGCCCATGACACTAGCATGTCTGCTGCCCGCTGCATTCTATAATTTGCTGTGGTGACATTTTCATCAGCGCACCAGAGTACTAGGTCATCTGCATATAAGGCAGCTTTAACTCCTGCAGGGAGATCTTTCACCAGGTCATTGATGTAAACAAGGAAGAGTGTTGGGGAAATTACTCCTCCTTGAGGTACCCCCTGATGGAGCAACACTTTTCTGCTCTGCAGACCGTCAAGAGTGACTCTAGTTCTCCTGTTATGCAAGTATGACTGGATCCATTTCATCATGTTGCCTTGGATTCCACTTCTCCTAAGTTTTGCAATGAGGCCATCTTTCCACACCTTGTCAAAGGCCTGCTTGAAGTCGACCCAGATCGTTAGGACCTTTTTCTTCTCCTGGAAGGCATCTTCTATTGCTTGAGACAAGTAAGTAACTTGGTCTTCTATACTGTAGCATTCTCTAAATCCAGCTTGTTCCGGCACCAGGATCTGCTCAGACTCTAAATACCATTTCAATCTGTGGTTGACTATTCGCTCCATAGTCTTCCCAACACAGCTTGTGAGACTGATTGGCCGGTAACTTGCAGCCTCGGTCTTACATTTCCCTTTCTTTAGTATGGGTATTGTGATGGCTTCTCTCCATACTTGGGGTACCGTTCCTTTCAACCAGCTGTGGTTGAATATCTCAAGCAGTTTTGTCTTTGCTGCTGAGCTCAGATTTACTAGCATTTCGTTGCTGATTTTGTCTGGGCCGGGTGACTTTTGAAACTTAAGCTTGGAAATAGCCTTCTGTAGTTCTCCTAGTGTGATGGGTTCCCTCATTGGGGCAGGAGTATCTGTCTGTCCCATGGTTGCCAGTATTTCTTTTCTTATCTCTCTCTGATGATCTATGTTAATGGGTAAGTTGCTTTCTGAACTGTATCTTCTAGCAAACAAGTCTGCAGCTTGTTTTCCTCTGAAAAGTTTGCCACCTTCATCCAATGTGATAGTCTGCCTAGGTGAGGAACGCTCTTCATTTAGAGACTTGACTAATCTCCAAAGTTTCCTGCCGTCTTTCTCAAGGTTCAGCGATGCCGTTTTAGTTCTCCAGCTTTTCCGTTTTTCTTTTAGCTTTGTTCTCTGAAACTCTGCTACAGCCTTTTTCCATTTGTTGTGAGTTTCAAGTGAAGGCTGAGACTCTGCGTCCTTTCTAGCCCTGTCCATAGCTTCCTGACGTTCTTGGAGTGTGCTGGACCAGTATGGTATGTAGTTACGCCGGCATCCTTTGGGAATGGTTTCTTTTGCAGCTTGTAGTATGCATCTGTTGAAGTCTTTTACCACTTCATTAATGTCTCTGTTCTGTACCTTGAGGGTAGACAGCAGCGTGTTCACCTGATGCCTGAATAAACCCCAGTTGGCTTTTTTGTAGTTCCATCTTGTAATGGCTGGGCCTGTACTGAGAGTTGCACTCTGGACAGTAAGAAAGATTGGGCGATGGTCGCTTCCCCCTAGTTGGTCTCCTACTTCTCTACTAATAGATCCAGCTATATCTGGTGTGGAGAAGGCAAGATCTGGTGTTGAAGTTGTGTGCCATCCTCTGGAGTAGAAGGTAGGAGTATCTGTGGCATTATTGACTAGGATTAGGGAGTGATCATCTTGCCAAGTTTCAACCTCTTCACCTCTGTGATCCAGATGGTTATAGCCCCAGCTCTGGGAGTGGCTATTAAAGTCTCCAACTGCTATAAAGTTGGTGGCTGGTACCTGTATAGAGCTGAGACTCAGGGGTTTGTTGTTCGGACAGTAATAGTTCAGGAGTTCTATTTCTATCTCTCGGGAGCCGCGCTAGCGTAGTGGTTACAACACCGCTCTGGCGACCGGGTGATACAGGATCAAACCCGGGCGACGGCATTTGAGGATTTTTCGTCGACCGGGATTTGGACTGGATTAACTCGAGACCTGGCGAGGACATTTGAAGGAGTGTCGTCGACCAGGGACTGGCGGCTCCTGAGCCGCCCCAGCTGCAATGGGTACCTCCGAAATCGGCGAGTATTTGCCTGAATGGCGAGGGACACCTGTCTCTGTACAAGAAATAAAGGGATACTCACGTAAAATCAATGTCAGGTTAGACATAAATAATAACCTGAGATTTCGCCTCGAGTATTAGCGGGCGTACGAAAAAAAAAATTAAAAAAAAATTTCCATCTTGTCTACCTTTATCTGCAACAGCTGATATTCTGCTCCATCCATGAAGGTTTTCCTTTCGTGTGCAGGAATGTTATTCCTTACAAGAGTAAGTACTCCTCCTTTTCGTCTATCTTTTCTGTCGGATCTGAAGCATTGATATCCCCTTATTTTAAAGGTTTGATCTGCTTTCAAATGAGTCTCTTGGATACAGCAAACACTGACTTGCTTCTCATACAAGATGTTTTCCAGCTCTGTCTTTTTGCTGTATCCAGCCTGCTTGCTGTTCACTCCCTCTGCATTCCAGTGCATCATGACAAGTGGCACTCTGGGTTTCTCTTTTTCTGTTTTGTTTTGGTCGGTAGTTCTCCTCCGCCGTCTGCTGACTCCACAAGACGGTCTAGAGGGTCCTCCAGTAGCTGAGGGTGGGCTCTGTCGAGGCTCAGAGCCCGGCACTGCACCTGTCTGGTGGAGCTCCACAGGGCGAGCACCAGTACGAGATTTATTTGACGGTGTACTCTCCATAGGAAAAAAAAAAGCGAGTTGCGTGATACTGTGGTTTCCGGTGCGCCTTCTGGCCCAGTATCTACGACTTTAGCACCTGTTCAATGGGAGAGTGGGCTCATCCCTAATCTGTTTATGTTCCCAGTAGTAGACTATTCGCAAGCAGCCTGGGGGTGTCACTGCTCTGCGCGGACCTTGTTTACCGAGGCGGCGTCCGAGCTCGTATGGTGAAAATATGGTTGCGTTATCTTCAAAATAGCCCTGTCTTTCCCATGGCTTTTCTGCCATCCTGCAACTTTGAGTTAGGGAGTTCTGAGCTCCAGTCTCTTTCCCAGGCATTTTATCCTGGCCTGGCACGCATACAGAGGACCCCACTTCTGGTTCTAAGTTAGCAGTTGAGGATAGGTGGGGTAGCACACTGTGCATTCCTCGTCATCCAGGGGGCTCTCCAACTATGCAGAGCTTGCACAATGCTGTGCTCTGGTTCTGGGCTCTCCCAAGGAATCCTCACGTCCTACACAGAGCCACTTCCAGATACCCACCACCTGCCAACCCTCCATTGTAGAAATCTCCTGCATGCGGCCATCCAGTCAAGAGCCAGTATTAAGTCTGGTGCCCAAGTGATCCCCCCAAGCTCAGTGTGCAATGCTGGGTTCTCATCATGCTGCAACACAGGGGGGATTGTGATGCTCAGCCATCTCTCTCAACTCTGCACCGAGAAGTGACATCGGGGACTTAACTGTGCCTCAGTACTGGGAGGCCCCGTTTCCGGGTACACCACACACAGCCAATTGAGGCAACGGTCGTCGTGGGCGTGTCTTCAGTGGGGAAGTTGTGGAGTCTTCCTGTCCATGTTCTTGCACATCCTAACACTGATCGCAAGACATCGGAGGTTTGGAGAGTGGCTTTCTCTGCTTTTTTGAGCCGGGGTGGGCTCCCCGGGCAAGTATCGATGGGGATCGGGACGTGTCCACGCGCCAGTGGGCCCAGCATCGGCCGCATCTGATGGAGGACTTGCTCTGCCAGGTTTGATATGGATTTCCTACCGCCCCGGGTAGAAGCCAGAAGTGTACTGTGCCAGCTCTGGGGGAGATAAAGGGGGTGTTTCTGCGTCTCCTTGTGATACGTAGCCAAGGTAGGGCTCACAGTGCTTTTTCCCCGCCACCAAATTGCCTGCTGGTTACGCCGAGTTCTCCGAGATTCTATGCATGTGACCAAGAGAATTTATTTCCATAACGTAGACATGGAGTGCTTCCATATCTTAAAGGGGGGACGTTCTGTCACATAGAGATTATGATCAATAAATTTTCTATATTCTCTTCTTTTTCTACCCGTGTCCTTTACTTTATTATCGCTCTTTTATCCTTTTCCTGTGTTTTCGCATTCGTACGTTTGCGACTATAAACATTACTATTTTCCCATTCATACTTTCGCCTGTTTCTTTTCTCATTTAGAAACGCACCCGCATGTTATTATATAACGTGTCAGTCGCTGCAGTCAGACGAGATGTGTGATTATGTTTCATACTCAGACATAGGAGCAGACTTTTGGTCTAGCATTTTCACCTGACACGAACGTTTTTCCGGCGTGAGGTGTGATAACCGACATCTGCACGGCGCAGAATGAGACATTTGTCTGGTAATTTCTTCTGTCGCGGCACTCTTGATCAGCTTTCGTTAGCAGTGAGGTGTCTAAGACGCGTTTGGCATGTTATGTGCAGCGTCTAAGGTACGTAGGTGTTAGGAAAGGGGAGAGATCGGGTTTTTGGAAATAGTGGGATCTTTTGTCTGGTTTAAGATATTAACCAGAGTTTGAAACTAGATTTTCATTCGTACTCCTAAATCTGCAGTAGACAGATCGCCAGGCTTGAAGAATATCTTGTGTATTGAAAAGTCTTTAGTTTCTGGGTAACATTTTGCCGAGTTCTAGACTACTATTATATTGAATGATTCTAGTTCGTGGTCTTAATCTGTAGTTCTGTGCGGAGGTAAATATTATATATTAGATATCTAGTATTTTGTGAAGTGTTTAAAGTGTTAAATCGCTTATTTCATATTTCACTGGTTAGATTTTTGTGCAGAGTGCTTAATTTATAAGTCTGTTATATTCTCTAGCTGACGTGTTTCAGTGGAAAGCAGAATAAATTATAATTTCTAGCTTAAAACCAGGTAGCCATAAATGAATTTAATTTAACTGCTAAATACTCAGTCGATAATATTTTAAACTAACTAGTAAATGCACCGATACCTCATGAGTATTGACGAAATATATTTATATGTATTTCAAATTCATGATGATTGATTTTTTAAATATAACTCCTTCACGGGAATTTAAACGATAAGTCAAGCGCTACGCTTGCAGTTTAAAATGTAAGTTATAACAAGTACATAGTATGTATAATTATTTTATATGTGTTTTTTCCTCTATTTAGTGAAGAAAACTGGGGTTAACCCAAACTTTGCCAGCGTTAAGTACTGATGAGTAATATCTGAGAAGAACTAAAACATTTTCCTTAAAAGACTTGGTGTAAAATCTTTACAAGAACTTTGAAGGTGAAATGACATAACGGGCTTCTTGCGCCAGATTTTATTCTTCCTGAGAAAACTTAAGTACAGTTAAGCCCTTGTGGCAAGTAAACTATTACAAACAGTAACGTTCCGCAAATTATGTCAACTTGTGGTGTGACCAAGAATTTTACCTTTTGATCGAAGTTACAAACCTGACATTGTTCCTAAGTAGTGGAAACCTCGTGATTCTGATCCTGTGAGCCCGCTTGAAAACTAATTCTTACCTGAACTGATAAAGTGACATTAACTTAAAATCTGAACAAAATTATCGCCTGAAGAGGACGCTCCCCGGACAAATTGGATGAAACCAAGATCTGCAGAGCTGGGTATCCGCTTCACCAAACGATAAAACAGATTGTGTCATAACGTGCTCCAGACGGCGAACAACAGCAAGCTATAGGGTAAGAAAGTGAGAAATGCACGACAGGGCCCTGATGAATGAACCGAGAGAAAGCAGGAACGAGTGACTCTTTTATGGTATACCAAATTTAACCCACTTTGTAATTTCTTTATGCAAGTTTTTTTGTTGCAACAAGATATTTTTCCTTAGGATAGATCATACTAATATCTAAGTCTGTTCATACCTTTAAAAAGGGAAAATCATTAGATTACCGCTAATGTATCCGTGATTCCTTGGGGCTATCACTTTCTTTTAACAGGACTGTGGGCATACCTTGAGGGATAAGATCATACGGTGGGTCTATCATTCTTGTAGCATTTTTATTGACTTTTTTGACTATTTGTATATGCTTTGATGTAATTTTATGTGTTGTGAAGGAATTTTCTGATAATTAAAAATTCCCTTGAACTTAATCAGTGTGTCGGGTCAGCTCGTTCCCAAATATCTATATAATCATTGTTATAGTTTTCCCATGTGTGTGTGTCTACATGTCGTCAGTTGTGTGTGTGTGCGCACGTGAGTGATAATATATATTAATATATATAGTTTATAGACTGTCTGACTCCTCTGGATCTGTTGTAGAGGATAGGCGGCGAGAGAGAGGATTCTCGCTTTCCGGGACAACCTCTATAAATTTCTACCATCTCACTCGTGGAAATCTATTTCTACTATCATCTCTCACTGTGGCTATCACGTATTCTAATCTATTCAGAAGGGACCAACCCAAGTCTTAATTCCCCTATCAGAAATCTACGACAAATGTGGTCTCGTCCGTAGGATTTTTTTAAAAACTTAGAATAGGAAGACGAGACGGCAAATATCAGCTCGTCTGTAATTTTCTTTATTCTGATATAGAGTAAGAGTGTGATGTCTTGTGAGTTGTTATATCTTTAAAAATAATTTTTCCCCTAGACTAACGATCTGTTTATGGGCGTGCTGACCACACAACTAATAATTGTTTTTCCACAGCATTTTGAGTAATATACATTTGAGTTACAGGTTGATTTTGTCGGAATAGATGTTAATTACTGATTTTGTAATACTAAACGCTGGTAAAGTTTGTGAGTGTATAACATTCACAGGGTTCTGAAGAAGTAGGTGTTTGAGCTAAGCTAAGGAGTGCGTTCAGACAATTACGTCCTGTAAATTGCCTCCCTTACCCTAACTGGCTTCAGGGGTGTACTTTTAGTGGATTAAAAATTAAGGGTTTGTTTTTTCTCCTTAAATTTTTGCAATAATTATTTTGTTTCCACTGTAGCAACTTATTTTTCAGTGAGTAATCTTAACTACCATTTATTTGGCGTAGTCGTCTGCATTAGGTGCTTTATTGCCAATTAATAGCAGCGATAGTTAGATACTATATTTTTGGAGGAGGTATCCCAGGGTAAAGTATATCATCTTTTGTTTGGTATTTTTCTCGTAAGTGGTAGGAACCAGTGTATCCTTTTCTTAATTTCTTTCTCGTCTAAGTCTCAGTCACCTGTTTACAATGGCCGAAAGGGCGAAACTTAGACAGATGCTCAGGGACGAAGCGAGAGAAGAAGGTTTGGACGGAGAAGAAGCGAAAGCTTTTGTTAGGGACGAACTTGAGAGATATGATGCGGAGAGGAAAGCAGCTGAAGCTAAAGAGCAGAGGAAGATGGATGAGGAAATGGAAATTCGCAGGATACAGCATGAGGAAAGAGAGAAGGAGAGACAGCATGAGGAAAGAGAGAAGGAGAGACAGCATGAGGAAAGAGAGAAGGAGAGACACCATGAGCTGGCTCTTAAAGCTCTAGAAGTCCAAAGTCGTGGTGCTGCCTCTACCTCCAGCAATGGAGAGTCTTCTCCTCATTCTTCTTTAACTGATCCTTCTAACACTCAATCTCTTCACCTCACCGCTATGTCTTTCGCTCTAGAATCTTTCCCTTGTCCTAATGAGAAGATTGACACGTATCTAGAAAAATTTGAGAAAATTGCAACTCTGTACGGCTTAGAGAAGTCGCGTTGGAATATGAAGCTTTCCCAGGCTTTAAAAAGTTCTGCTTATGATGTTTATTCTAAACTGGAAAGTGGCCAATAAGACAACTACGACTTGTTGAAGAAAGCTTTACTTGAGCGCCTTGAAATGAATGCGCGAAGGTTTCTGCAACTGTTTCGCAACAGCAGGAAGGAGAGCTCTGAAACTTTTCAGCAGTTCTCATCTCGTCTAAAGGGATACTTGACTAAGTGCCTTGAGCTTTCACAGCTCCCCTCTACCTATGAAGGACTTGAGGAATTTGTTATAACAGAACAAATAAAGAACACTTTGTCTGCTGATACCCGGAGATTTCTAGCTGAGCAGGGTGCAAAAAAGCTTGAAGACATCTTGGAAAAGTCTGAGCGTTATCAAAATGCGCTGGCTGAACTGCCGGCCACAAAACGGAAACCGACAGAAGAGCATTCTCGAAAGAATAACCTATACCAATCTTCTCATGCTTCTAATCAGAATAACCACAGAGAAACTGGACCTCAAAACCCCCCACCTGAAAAGTCTACGTTCTACAAGAACAAGTACCCCAGCAACCACAGTAAACAGTCTGATCAACCCGACCGCCCTACATGGCAGCGCAGCCAGAAAGGACAAGGTGGCAAAGGAAGAACTCCTGAGCAAGGGACTAATGATCAGGGCGAGCACACCGAACCTAAACGCATCGGATGCTTGCTAACAGTCTCGCAAGGCGGAATTATTGACAGTGATTCCCAACCTGTAGAGGGAGAGAGACCCTCTACGCGAGGTACTGTTATTTTGAACGGTTCTCAAACTTCTTATTTATTTGACACGGGGCTTTCTTATGATTGCATTGTTGCTAGACACCTGGTTAAACCCGGTCAAGAGACAGGAGAGACCGTCGAACTTTGTGGAGTTCTTAAGAGTGAGGCACCTACAGCGCTTCCCATGGCATTGGTGGAGATACACTCTGACTTTGTCAGAGGTGTGATCAAAGCGGCTGTTATGGATGACCCCATCTACCCAGTCATACTTGGCGGTAGATACGTGTTTATTGGGAAACCGGAAGAGCCGATTGTGGCAGCAGTAACTACAAGAGGGCAAACCAAGAAGGAACGGGAGCTTACGCCTAATTGGTTACCTATGGAACTTAAAGAAGCGCAACAAAAGGACCCTACTTTGGCACCCTGCTTTAGGAAACTGCCCATGGCTAAGGACCTTAGACAGCACGGGGACATTTTTTCTAAGGATTGCGTACTTTATCGCAGAACAGGCAAGCCTGACCAAGGTTACAACCAGCTCCTAGTACCGAAACAGTACAGAAGCCAAATCCTAGAAATGGGGCACTCTCTTCCCTTTAGCGGACATATGCGACAGAACGCCACAAACCAACGGATAACCACTCATTATTGGTGGCCAGGAGTAAATACTGATATTATCAGGTATGTCAAATCCTGTGCCCAGTGCCAACGTGTACCACCCAAGCAACGGACACCCCCAGTCTCTTTGGGTGAAAAGCCAATAATGGGAACACCATTCGAACGGGTTGTGATCGACGTTTTAGGGCCTTTCGAAAGGACTAAAAGAAGGAACAGGTTTATCCTGACCTTAATCGTTACATGCACTATGTGGGCAGAAGCTATCCCGCTAACCTGCGCAGATGCCAAGCATGTCGCAGAAGCCCTCGTGCAGATTTTCACTCGGTTGGGATTCCCTCAGCAAGTGCTGACGGATAACGGATCTCCATACCGAAACCTGTTGATGGATGAGATCGTTAAGATCTTGAGGACCCAACACATCTACACTAAGCCATATAATCCGGCCGGAAATGGGCTCGTGGAACGTGTTAATGGAAACCTCAACTTGATGCTAAGTAAACTGGCACAAGTGAAACCTGAAGATTGGGATCTTTGTATTCCTGCAACTTTATTTGGCTACAGAGAATCTCCTCATACTTCCACAGGATTTCCGCCAGCTACGCTTTTATTCGACAGACCCATTAAGGGCCCGCTCGAAGCCTTACTTTGGTCGCTGACAGACCAGAAGGCTGATGAGACAGTTGTCTCAGCAAGTAAATATGTGTCGGATTTAAAGGATAGGTTGAAACTAGGATGGGACCTAGCAACGACCAACTTTAAGCGAGCACGCACAAAGCACGCTAACCGATACAGGAAAGTCGCGAAAGAAAGAGAACTGGAAGCAGGAGAGAAAGTTTTGGTGTTACTCCCTACCGGAAACAACCAACTGAGGATCGGATGGCAAGGGTCGTTTACCGTCCTGAAAAAGATTTCTAAGGCTAACTACCAGATCTCTATTGAAGGAAAGGAGAAGGTTTTCCATTTAAATCTGTTAAAGAGATTCTTGGAAAGACCGGTGCCAACCTCCGACCATCTCCTGACGATCGCCAAAACTGACGAAGATGACGGTAGTGGCAAAGAAATTCCACTGCAATCACACGGAATCTTTCAAAAATGTCAGAAGCGGCGACGCTCTTTCAAGCGCGCATGGGAGACATTCCAGAGAAAGGAAACTTTGGGAGTAGACTTGAGTAGGAATTGGACAGAGACGGAGGGGGGAGATGAGAGGGAAGAGGACAGACACCCTGAAGCTACGGATATAGGAAATTTATTTCCATAACGTAGACATGGAGTGCTTCCATATCTTAAAGGGGGTACATTCTGTCGCATAGAGATTATGATCAATAAATTTTCTATATTCTCTTCTTTTTCTACCCGTGTCCTTTACTTTATTATCGCTCTTTTATCCTTTTCCTGTGTTTTCGCATTGCTACGTTTGCGACTATAAACATTACTATTTTCTCATTCATACTTTCGCCTGTTTCTTTTCTCATTTAGAAACGCACCCGCATGTTATTATATAACGTGTCAGTCGCTGCAGTCAGACGAGATGTGTGATTATGTTTCATAGGAGCAGACTTTTGGTCTAGCATTTTCACCTGACACGAACTCATCCATCAACAGGTTTCGGTATGGAGATCCGTTATCCGTTCACTTGCTGAGAAAATCCCAACCGAGTGAAAATCTGCACGAGGGCTTCTGCGACATGCTTGGCATCTGCGCATGTTAGCGGGATAGCTTCTGCCCATAAAGTGCATGTGTCAACTAAGGTGAGGATATAACTGTTCCTTCTGTTAGTCCTTTCGAAAGGTCCTAAAACGTCGATCACCACCCGTTCGAATGGTGTTCCCACTATTGGCATTTCACCCAAAGAGACTGGGAGTGTCCGTTGCTTCGGTGGTACACGTTGGCACTGGGCACAGGATTTGACATATCTGATAATATCAGTATTTACTCCTGGCCACCAATAATGAGTGGTTATCCGTTGGTTTGTGGCGTTCTGTCCCATATGTCCGCTGAAGAGAAGAGAGTGCCCCATTTCTAGGATTTGGCTTCTGTACTGTTTCGGTACTAGGAGCTGGTTGTAACCTTGGTCAGGCTTGCCCGTTCTGCGATAAAGTACGCCATCCTTAGAAAAAATGTCCCCGTGCTGTCTGTGTTCCTTAGCCATGGGCAGTTTCCTAAAGCAGGGTGCCAAAGTAGGGTTTTTTTTGTTGCGCTTCTTTATGTTCCATAGGTAACCAATTAGGCGTAGGCTCCCATTCCTTCTTGGTTTGCCCTCTTGTAGTTACTGCTGCCACAATCGGCTCTTCCGGTTTCCCAATAAACACGTATCTACCGCCGAGTATGACTGGGTAGATGGAGTCATCCATAACAGCCGCTTTGATCACACCTCTGACAAAGTCAGAGTGTATCTCCACCACGCGATGGGAAGCGCTGTAGGTGCCTCACTCTTAAGAACTCCACAAAGTTCGACGGTCTCTCCTGTCTCTTGACCGGGTTTAACCAGGTTGTCGCATAGAGATTATGATCAATAAATTTTCTATATTCTCTTCTTTTTCTACCCGTGTCCTTTACTTTATTATCGCTCTTTTATCCTTTTCCTGTGTTTTCGCATTCGTACGTTTGCGACTATAAACATTACTATTTTCCCATTCATACTTTCGCCTGTTTCTTTTCTCATTTAGAAACGCACCCGCATGTTATCATATAACGTGTCAGTCGCTGCAGTCACACGAGATGTGTGATTATGTTTCATACTCAGACATAGGAGCAGACTTTTGGTCTAGCATTTTCACCTGACACGAACGTTTTTCCGGCGTGAGGTGTGATAACCGACATCTGCACGGCGCAGAATGAGACATTTGTCTGGTAATTTCCACTGTCACTGCACTCTTGATCAGCTTTCGTTAGCAGTGAGGTGACTAAGACGCGTTTGGCATGTTATGTGCAGCGTCTAAGGTACGTAGGTGTTAGGAAAGGGGAGAGATCGGGTTTTTGGAAATAGTGGGATCTTTTGTCTGGTTTAAGATATTAACCAGAGTTTGAAACTAGATTTTCATTCGTACTCCTAAATCTGCAGTAGACAGATCGCCAGGCTTGAAGAATATCTTGTGTATTGAAAAGTCTTTAGTTTCTGGGTAACATTTTGCCGAGTTCTAGACTACTATTATATTGAATGATTCTAGTTCGTGGTCTTAATCTGTAGTTCTGTGCGGAGGTAAATATTATATATTAGATATCTAGTATTTTGTGAAGTGTTTAAAGTGTTAAATCGCTTATTTCATATTTCACTAGTCAGATTTTTGTGCAGAGTGCTTAATTTATAAGTCTGTTATATTCTCTAGCTGACGTGTTTCAGTGGAAAGCAGAATAAATTATAATTCCAGCTTAAAACCAGGTAGCCATAAATGAATTTAATGTAACTGCTAAATACTCAGTCGAGAATATTTTAAACTAACTAGTTGTAGCAAAGTTTGATTTGCTGGGGAGGTTATGATGGTATCCTAAAAGAATGAAATCCGTGTATGTATTAACCGTGTGAGGTCAAGCACATGTAGGCCCCTGACTCTATAAATGATGATGATGAATTATGCGCAGGGAACCTAACGCTACCTCCCTAGATCTCACACGGTCACTATTTTGGCTCTAGTGTCTGGTGTATGATGTACCTAGTGTCTAGGGGAGAAATGAAATGATGGTACATAACACAAAAACACTTTAATTTTCTATGAGGAAGTGAATAAAACCAGTGGTTAAGTTTTTTCTTTAAAATGAATGTTTTTTTCTGTACAATTTAATCTGCCTGTCCAGCCATATCTTTTGGACAGGTCTTTGTAAATGAGGACAAGATAGTTTACAGAAAAGATCAACTAAAAATGTGTGGACAATTTGCCCAATAACTATAAAGTCACTATATATCTTTCCTATTGGAATGTTCACAGCTTACACTTTATTCACCTAAGAGGGAGAGTCACTGTGAATGAGGGGCTGTAGTTTCATCACACCCCATAAACTTCCTGAGTATGATTTGAAATACCAGTGTTTATTCAAACGAAAGTGTCAGATATACCCAGATGCTTAACACATCACCTGGAATTCCTTGTAGAATGATAATACAGTATGAAGTTGCAGAAAATCTCGATCTCTCAAAATGCCCAAGCTCCTCCCGTTATCTTTTGACAGCATAAATGAATGGTCGGAGACTTGATGGCTTTATTCTCTCTCAGCAGGTTTCCTGTTACCGGCTGGCAACAGGAAATAAAACCTCTGCAACAAAAGGACACCCTGGCCTTTTATATCTGATCACTTATTATATTTATTATTTTCCTACGGTGATATGGGGTCAGCCTCGCGTGCATTACAGGTGCACTCGACCCATATTTTAAATGACTAACCCTTGCTGTGACCACACCTCAGGTCCCTATGGCAGATACGCCACTGTACGTTTACATAGTTTTCCTCAATAAAATAATGTGGAGTAACCACATTTCCTTTGGTATGATTTTCTCTTCTTTTTTTTTCTTCTTTTAAATAAATGCTTCAGGCATGTTAAACAGTGTTCATGGAACACAGAGGCTTACTAATATATTCTAATGCAATAATATTCAAACACAATCATGACAACATACATCAGTTAGATACAGTTCAATGTGAGGACTCAACAATGCCTGCTCCCGGCACGTCCTTCACTTTTCCCAATAGCAGTATCTAACTTTGGCAGTGGGATTAAACATATTAAATTCATAAAGCATTCTTACCACAAATTTCAAGAAATATAAACAAATGACGCTGACTTGCAAAGAAGTGGCCTCAGTTTCTTCTGCACTGTCCAGACTGTGAATACTTCTTTATTTAATTTTAAAATTAACACAGCTGATCTCAGCGTATTTGAATGAAAAGTTTTGTTCAACTGGCAATGAATAGTGAAAGCCTTTTGCTAATATTTATTAGCTCTGGCCAATCGAAAGCTTGCGACTACCAGAATTCAAATGTAGTTTTTGAAAAACAAAAATAATTCCAAACAAACTCTGCGTCTGGTAGTCGATTGGCCAGCCTGCTTTAGTTATGCCAATACAAAAAGATGTTAGTTTTGGGTAACAATTTTCCTACCGCTCCCCTCTCCTCCTATACTCTTGTTACCCAAGCGAATTTGAATTTACCTCAATGCCTCTTTTCTAAGCTGCCGTCCCCACTAACGTTATGAAAAAAACAAGCAGGAACAACAGTCTGTCTGGTCGCGCGTCCGTAGATATTTAGTATTTTCTCAATAACTTGGCTAATACTTGGACTACCATATTATTTAAAACATATTCTTGCTCAGTGGACTCTAAGCTATACTATCATATGATTTTTATGGTCAGTTTCATTATGGTTTAGATTTTCAATTTTGTCACCGGAAATCGTCAAATAAAAATTTTACACAAGACGGCCATCTTTTCCCCTTTTTCATCTCTCGCTAGCATGTATTTTCAAATAACTACTTGTTTTAGTGACGTCAGAAATACTACCGCGAGGAGGAAATAAAATGTGTCTGCGTGTTTGCCTCTGTTGGCTTTGCCGCAGCGTGTATATATGCATGGCATAATGTGTCAAGCGAAGCGGGGTTTTGAGCGGGGGGTATTTGAATAGGCGTTAAATATTTGTATTGTCTCGTGTTACACTACCAAAAAATGTAAGGATTACTACTTATTACCAGCGTTAAAGTTAAATATTACGTTAATTCAGACAGTAGTTTGGCGGCACACTTCCGCAAAATCGTTAATTGTAAGTCTTGCCGCAGTCTCTATCAGATCGGGCAAAATGTTAAAATGTACGTCACAAGGAAAACGGGTAGGTTTAAACGGTGGGATCGGTTCTAAGCCTGTCCACGGCACAAAATTCAGCGCTATGCTGGCGTGTGAGAAGATCACAGTCAGACACAATCGGGCGGCTTTATTTATTATCAATTTATGACTAAAATCTTACTGAAATGAGCGATTATTCTCGCAGATTTTACTACACTAGTAAATGCACCGATGCCTCATGAGTATTGACGAAATATATTTATATGTATTTCAAATTCATGATGATTGATTTTTTAAATATAACTACTTCACGGGAATTTAAACGATAAGTCAAGCGCTACGCTTGCAGTTTAAAATGTAAGTTATAACAAGTACATAGTATGTATAATTATTTTATATGTGTTTTTTCCTCTATTTAGTGAAGAAAACTGGGGTTAACCCAAACTTTGTCAGCGTTAAGTACTGATGAGTAATATCTGAGAAGAACTAAAACATTTTCCTTAAAAGACTTGGTGTAAAATCTTTACAAGAACTTTGAAGGTGAAATGACATAACGGGCCTCTTGCGCCAGATTTTATTCTTCCTGGGGAAAAATAAGTACAGTTAAGCCCTTGTGGCAAGTAAACTATTACAAACAGTAACGTTCCGCAAATTATGTCAACTTGTGGTGTGACCAAGAATTTTACCTTTTGATCGAAGTTACAAACCTGACATTGTTCCTAGGTAGTGGAAACCTCGTGATTCTGATCCTGTGAGCCCGCTTGAAAACTAATTCTTACCTGAACTGATAAAGTGACACTAACGTAAAATCTGAACAAAATTATCGCCTGAAGAGGACGCTCCCCGGACAAATTGGATGAAACCAAGATCTGCAGAGCTGGGTATCCGCTTCACCAAACGATAAAACAGATTGTGTCATAACGTGCGCCAGACGGTGAACAACAGCAAGCTATAGGGTAAGAAAGTGAGAAATGCACGACAGGGCCCTGATGAGAGAAAGCAGGAACGAGTGACTTTTATGGTATACCAAATTTCACCCATTTTGTAATTTCTTTATGCAAGTTTTTTTGTTGCAACAAGATATTTTTCCTTAGGATAGATCATACTAATATCTAAGTCTGTTCATACCTTTAAAAGGGGAAAATCATTAGATTACCGCTAATGTATCCGTGATTCCTTGGGGCTATCACTTTCTTTTAACGGGACTGTGGGCATACCTTGATTGATAAGATCATCCTGTGGGTCTATCACTCTTGTAGCATTTTTATTGACTTTTTTACTATTTGTATATGCTTTGATGTAAACCAATGACGAATCAGATCTACAGGAAGTGATAGTCTGGAGTGGTGGAATGCCATTGAAAATTCATAACATTTACAACCCGCCAAAAACACACCTTGCTCTGAAGCCTTTCCAGACCACGGACTTGAGGAGAATGATCATTGCTGGTGACATGAATGGTCATTCACCTCTGTGGGGCTACACAGACAGGAACCAAACAGGAATAGCTATAGAAGAACTCACTAATACTACCACACTCATCCTACTGCAGAATGCTCACACCCCACCGACATTGCTCCACCGCGCCAGTGGAACAAAAAGCAGACCAGATCTCACCCTAGTAACAGCAGATATCCACCCACATTGCTCAGTTAGAGTGCTCGACGACATCGGAAGTGACCACAGACCCATCCTCCTTGAGATCACAAACACCAGGGAAATAAAAAGAAATTGCTTAACATCACCCCCATGGAACTACAAAAAGGCAGACTGGCATTTCTTCAGGAGACAAGTACGATAACGATTCGAGGCCATCGACATGACGCTAGACATAGACAAGGTATATAGTAAAATCACTACAGCACTACTGCAGTCTGCTAAAGAAGCCATTCCACGAGGATGTAGGAGAAAGTTTAAACCTTATTGGAGTACAGAACTGGAGGCTGCTGTAAACGAGAGGAAAAAAGCAAGACGGCAAGTTGAGAAACACCCAACCCCCGCCAACAAAGCAAATTATAACCGCCTAACTGCAAAAGTTAAACGTCTGAGCAAAAAGAGAAACATGGGTTAAGAAATGTGGAGAGTTAAACTTGCGGAAAGGCGGAAAGAAAGCATGGTGCCTCATATCAAATCTCTCAGGAATTAAAAGAAAGAAAAACCCTGAACCCATCATTACAAGTACTGAACCACCGCTAACAAGGAATGCACAGAAAGCAGAAGCCTTCAATAAGCACTTTGCTAATAAACAAAAAACAACCACGCAAGAGACTTGACAATGCTATCAGATCACTCACCAAAATGATGGAGAAACAACCAACAGCTAGCTGTGAGGTCTTTGAAAAGAACTTCACTCTTTCAGAACTCAAGATGGCCCTAAAAAAATGCAAGAAAGGAAAAGCTGCTGGACTTGATCGGCTCACTAACGAGATGATCTCAAATCTCTCAAATTATGAACTCTCCACCATCCTTGACCTCATTAACAAGACCTGGAGAGAAGGCAAGTTACCAACAGACTGGAGAAAAGCCAATATCATCCCAGTCCTTAAGAAGGACAAACCATCCAACGAAGTAACAAGCTATCGACCGATCTCCTAACATCAAACCTAGGCAAGATCACTGAAAGGATGATAAATGAAAGGCTATATTGGTGGCTAGAAAGCAATAAGATCTTAAACACCAATCAATCAGGTTTTAAAAGAAACAAACAGACAATGGATCAGTTGATACGACTCACCCAAGAGATAGGTGATGCCTTCCAAGGCAAAAAAAATGTGCTCGCAACATTTATTGATCTTAGACAAGCCTATGATCGAGTCTGGGGGATAGGCCTCCTCTTCAAAATGCGAAGAATGGGAATATCAGGGCGAATGTACAACTGGTTAAAACGTTTCTTCCACAACAGAACAATCCAAACAACATTCAGTGGAACAACATCAAAACAAAGAACCCTGGAGGAAGGACTGCCTCAGGGATCAGCACTAAGTTGTACACGGTTTCTTATATTTATAAATGACCTTCCAGATGTCATCACCTGCCAAAAAGCACTATTTGCTGATGACCTAGTCATCTGGACAAAAGGAAAATACCTCCAAACCATCACCAAAAATATGAACAAAAACCTGACAACCATCTCTGCATACTGCCAGTTCTGGAAACTTGAAATCAATGTAGAGAAAACTGTGTATGGCCTGTTCAGTCTAAACAAGAGAGTTAACAAGAACAACATCGAGGTCTGGATGAATGGAGAGAAATTAGCATATGAAGAATGCCCGAGATATCTTGGAGTCGAGCTCGACCGTAGACTTACCATGAGACCCCACATAGACAAGCTGATTGAGAAAGCATCCACAAGACTCAGGCTCATCAAGCACCTTTCCTCCTGTGGGTGGGGAACAGACCAGCACTCATTGCGCCAACTCTATACTGGATATGTGCGCCCAGTTATTGACTACTCGCTCCCCCTCCAAACTATTGCAAGTAAAAGCCTCTTGCAAAAGCTAGACAAAGCCCAAAATCACGCTCTACGGTTTATAAGTGGTGCCATGAAGACAACGCCGACAGATGCATGCGAAATCAACACCAATATTGAACCCTTAAACCTAAGAAGAGAACGCTCAGCAGTGGAAACATACGAAAGGTATCTGAGAATGGACACAAAGGAGGAGAATAGGAAAATGATAGAGCAGTGGCACCAAAAACACAGAATACAAAAGACATCTTTTCTTAAAAATGCAAAAGAAGCTAGCATCAAACACCACCTACCAGCAGTTAGAAAGCCAATGGTAACTGTCAGTGATGAACCACCTTGTTGGCAGGCAACTACTCCCATAGTAAGAACTGAACTCTCTGACCCCTCAGCAGACATGAACACTCTAGGACCACTACTGAAAACCATCGCTTTAGAAACTATAAATTCATATCCACAAGACATCATCCATGTCTACACAGATGGATCAGCATTTAAAGCTACCATCAATGCTGGATATGGCGCAGTGATAAAATACCCCAACCAGCACCCAGAAGACCATCCTCGCATCTTCGGCCCTTGCGGAGAAATTTTTTCCAGCTATGATGCAGAAATAACAGCACTAGAAAAAGCATTGTGCCGGATAATCTCAGACTTTGAAAGTGGCATCACTTCACCTGAGGATATTGTTATATTCTCAGACTCAAAATCAGCACTCCAAGCTCTAGAAAGCAAAATGTCTCCTAATATTAATAACATCTGTAGATTTATTGACCAACTGTTCACTTCCTATGGCGTCGAAGTTACACTCCAGTGGATCCCAGGGCATGTCGGAGTCCCAGGAAATGAAAAAGCCGACAAACTATCCAAAAGAGGAGCAGCACTGCCCCAGTTCCCATCAAGTACCACACTGCAAACCTGCCAACAGATCCTGAGAAACAATTATAGGGAAGAATGGCTAAACCAGTGGGCTTCCTCCCAGACAGGGCGTCAATTCTTCAAACATTAAGCTAAACCAAACCCTCAAGATCCAGTTAAACAACTGAAAAGAAGAGATCAGAGTTTAATTTTCCAGCTGAGAACAGGCCATGCCCCCGTCAATAATCATTTAAATAGAATAGACCCACTACGTGAACCAAACTGTAGGCACTGCCACCACCATGAGGAATCAGTTGAACACCTACTGTTACAGTGCCCAAGACTAACAGACCTGCGACGCCAGCTACTCCCATCGCACCCAACCATCCACAATACACTCTACACATCATCACAACAACTGAGGAAGACTTGCACCTTTGTCAGAGAGGCAATGGGCTGTCAAGAGCTACCTGCTCACAGCTAAAGGGATTATATCATCATCATCATCACCATCTCACTCGTGGAAATCTATTTCTACTATCATCTCTCACTGTGGCTATCACATATTCTAATCTATTCAGAAGGGAAAAACCCAAGTCTTAATTCCCCTATCAGAAATCTACGACACAGGTGTCTGGCAACAATGCAATCATAAGAAAGCCCCGTGTCAAATAAACAAGAAGTTTGAGAACCGTTGAAAATAACAGTGCCTCGCGTAGAGGGTCTCTCTCCCTCTACAGGTTGGGAATCACTGTCAATAATTCCGCCTTGCGAGACTGTTAGCAAGCATCCTATGCGTTTCGGTTCGGTGTGCTTGCTCTGATCCTTAGTCCCGTGCGCAGGGGTTTTCCCTTTGTCACCTTGTCCTTTCTGGCCGCGCTGCCATTTAGGACGGTCAGGTTGATCAGACTGTTTACTGTGGTTGGGGTACTTGTTTTTGTAGTACTTGGATTTTTCAGGTGGGGGGTTTTGAGGTCCAGTTTCTCTGTGGTTATTCTGATTAGAAGCATGAGAAGATTGGTCTAGATTATTCTTCCGAAAATGCTCTTCTGTCGGTTTACGTTTTGTGGCCGGCAGTTCGGCCAGCGCATTTTGATAACGCTCAGACTTTTCCAAAATGTCTTCAAGCTTTTCTGCACCCTGCTCAGCTAGAAATCTCCGGGTGTCAGCAGACAAAGTGTTCTTTATTTGTTCTGTTATAACAAATTCCTCAAGACCTTCATAGGTAGAGGGGAACTGCGAGAGCTCTAAGCACTTTGTCAGAGATCCCTATAGACGAGAGGAGAACTGCTGAAAAGTTTCAGAATTCTCCTTTCTGCTGTTGCGAAACAGTTGCAAAAATTTGCGCGCGTTAATTTCAAAACGCTCCAGTAACGCTTTCTTAAAGACGTCGTAATTGTCTTGTTGGCTGCTCTCCAGTTTGGCGTAAACATCATACGCAGAACTTTTCAAAGCCTGAGAAAGCTTCATATTCCAACGCGACCTCTCTAAGCCGTACAGAGTTGCAATTTTCTCAAATTTTTCTAGATACGTGTCAAACTTCTCGTTTGGACAAAGGAAAGATTCTAGCGCAAAAGACATAGCAGTGAGATGAGTAGATTGTGTGTTAGAAGGATCAGTTAAAGAGGAATGAGGAGGAGACTCTCCGTTGCTGGAGGTAGAGGCAGCACCGCGGCTTTGGAACTCCAAAGTCTTAAGCGCCAGCTCATGTTGTCTCTCTTTCCTCTTGCTGCATCCTTCGAATTTCCATTTCCTCATCCATCTTCTTCTGCTGTAATAGGCGGTCTTCCGCTTCTTTCCTCTCCGCTGCTTCTTCTTTCCTCCTTAGTGCTTCTTCTTTCTTCTCCGCATCATATCTCTCAAGTTCGTCCCTGACAAAAGCTTTCGCTTCCTCGCCTTCCAAACCTTCTTCTCTTGCCTCGTCCCTGAGGATCTGCCTAAGCTTCGCCCTCTCTGCCATAGTAAATAAGTGACTGAGACTTAGACGAGAAAGGAATAAGAAAAAGATATACTGGTTCCTACCACTTGCGAGAAAATACCAAAACAAAAGATGACATACTGTAACCTGGGATACCTCCTCCTATGATATAGTGTCTAACTATCGCTGCTATTAATCGGCAGTTAAGCACCTAATGCAGACGACTACGCCAAATAAATGGTAGTTAAGTTTACTCACTGAGAAATAAGTTGCTACAGTAGAAACAAAATAATTATTGCAAAAATTTTTAAGGAAGAAAAAAATCCTCTTAATTTTTAAGTCCACTACAAGTTCACCCCTGAAGACAGTTAGGGTAAGGGAGGCAATTAACAAGACTTAATTGTCTGAACGCACTCCTTATCTTAGCTCAAACACCTACTTCTTCAGAACCATGTGACTGTTAGACAATCACAAACTTTACCAGCGTTTAGTATTACAAAATCAAGAATTAACATATATTCCGACAAAATCAACCTGTAACTCAAATGTATATACTCAAAATGCTGTGGAAAAACAATTATTAAATGTGTGGTCAGCACGCCCATAAACAGATCGTTAGTCTAGGGGAATAAATTATTTATAAAGATACACGAAACCACGAGACAATCACACTCTTACTCTATTATAGAATAAAGAATCTTTAGACGAGCTAATATATTTATCGTACTCGTCTTCCTATTCTAAGTTCAAAAAAAAAAATCCTACGGATGAGACCACATTTGTCGTACTCGTCTTCCTATTTGTGACGGGTGTTGCGGTTCCTTCATCTTATATTATTTACTGAATATTAAAGTCACTCTCTTGACGTGGTTAATGTTTGTTATTGATGGTTAGCTCTGACCGTAAGAACATCCCTTCGACGTTCTGATTTGCATATTGTACATTAGTTGATTTCCCCTGTGGGAGAGTTACGTGCTGAGAAAACGTAAACATTAACAGCTTTGGAACCAAACCCGAAACGTAAGTAAGATATCAAGCCTTCTGTTCTGAGTCCACATGTATTGACGTTCATATAAACGATATCCGACATTCACAAAACTTCATATACAGTTCAGCATAACAATAAATTCCAAATAATACCAGTAAGTATCCGTCCGTGTCAAAACAATATGTCAGATGAACATCATGGCTATGTACATGCGCTGCTGTAGTCAACAGCCAGAAATGAGCGCATGAGTTCTTGACAGCTACAAATTGAATCATAATACGATTCTCCTTCCATCATTTAATTTACTTAATAATCTCATACTTAGATTAATATCTGAACTGACCCTGAGTTCTATATTGAATTCATATATAGGCTATATACTAAGCCTCTCCTTGGAAGAAATACAAGACACGACTTCTCTGCTTGACGGATAGCGTAAAAAGGGTCATGTAACCAAGTCACCAAGCGTGACCTTCCCAACGCGAATGCGTCATAATCTTAGCATATATTTCGCGTTAAATTAAAGCAATCAGAAAGAAAAGAACAGAAAAAATTCATACATTTTAACTATACATATGAAATATCATAATCTAATATCTATCACCTTAATAATTAAAATATTAATTGGTGTGATATTTTTTTGTTTCATCTTTTCTTAGTATATTTTATTTTTTTTATTTCATCACACTTCAACTTTATTTTATTATATATTAATTTAATAACTAGCAAATTTAACAATATCGGACATGAAGATCCAATCGTTGTTACATCCTATTGACTTGTATGAAAGTTCTTTAAGAAACAAAGTTCATCTTATCCAATTCTGATATGATGATCCAATCGTCGTTAGTTCGTTTATTGAAATTGTGAACGTAATTTGAATAAGTCATCACCGTATTTGTCCAGTCTATATCAGAGATTGTTCCTTTTTACTACTTTGCAATCGAAATGAGTGATACGCAAAGTCCAAGTGAAGTCCAAATTTTTAACCGATCTGTAAAACTTGATATTTTGATCACAATAGTTTATTTCGAAATTTCCTCGATTAAGTAAGAAGTCCAACTGAAGTGTTGTATATTCTGAAGTAGAATTAATACCGTTCATTGCAAATGTAATGCTTGATTAGTCAGCAAATTTTCTTGAAATAGTACTATTCATTCAGAATCCGTAGGATGTCTTGACAAAGTATCGGCCATTATGTTCTCAGTTCCTGGTATCGATTCTATTTCGAAATCATAGGGTTGCAGCGCGATAGCAAATCGTGCAAGCTTTGGACTTTTATGGTTTGAACGACGTAATGCTGCCACAGATTTCTGATCTGTCTGGATCAGAAATGTTGATCCAAGCAAAAACTTTTCCAACTTAGTAATTGCCCATATCACGGCGAGCAATTCTCTGTCCACAGTTGAATATTTAATCTCCGGAGGTTTCAGCTTGCGTGAGATATACAATACAGGATGAAGGATATCATCATGATATTGGAGTAGACAAGCCCCGAGTCCGTAATTACTCGCATCTGTACGTAGATAAAACTTTTTAGAGGCATCTGATAATCTTAAAACAGGTGGGCATGAGAAAATGTTCAAGATAGTGCGAAAAGTTTTGTCACATTCGTCTGTCCAATTTATCCTTAACGGCATGTTCTTCTTTAATAAAGATGACAAGACAGCCGTGATGGATGACAAGTGAGGTACAAATCTGCTATAGTATTGGACTAACCCTAACAGACTCCTAACCTGTTTCTTCATTTGAGGAACAGATAAATTTAATATTTTAGAAACCGTACTGGGAATTGTTTGGATACGTCCTGATCCAATAATATGCCCCAGGAATGTTATCTCATTACACGCTATTTGAATTTTAGTTGGTTTAGCGGTTAAATGGTTATCCCGCAATATTTCCAAAACTGATTTAAGACCCAAAAAATGTTCCTCAAATGATGAACTAAACAAACATATGTCGTCAATGTAGGTAATTATGTCTGATCTACCTGATAAAATTTTTCGCATCATGCGAATAAAGGTAGCTGGAGCATTCATTAGCCCAAAAGGCATCACGTTCCACTGGTAAAGACCTTGTGGAGTTCAGAATGCTGTGTAGTATTTGGCTCTATTGGTTAGTGGAATCTGCCAATAACCTTTGGTTAAGTCAATCTTAGTGAAAAGTGTAGCATTGGATAGACGAGGAAGTAAATCGTCAAGGATAGGATGTGGTTCGCTATCAGGTACTGTCTGCGCATTAAGTTTCCTATAGTCAACACATAAACGTATGTTGTTGTCCGTTTTCCGGACAATGACTAAAGGAGAAGAAAATGGAGATGTACTAGTCTCAATAATACCTAATGATATCATCTGTTCGAGTTCCTGAGATGTCTTACTCAGAAAATGTAGAGGTACAGAATAAGGATGAACACGAATTGGTGTATCATCATTAAGAATAATATCGTGACTAATTACAGATGTGCAACCCGGTACATCCGTTAACACATCTGGGAATGATTGTAGAAGATCAGCAATACGTTGATGCTGTTGCGGTGTAACCATAGAAGAAATGGTCACATCACGCCAAGATTCAGTAGATTGGACAATAAGTACAGGTAAAGGCATCTGCACTTCAGGAAAAGAAGATTCTTCCTCCTGTATAACAGATAAATTAGAATAATGACAATTAGATACCGTATTGTCATCTAGTTCATGAAAAATTGACTGTAAGTGTATAGGAATAGAAAATGTACAAGATCTAATTCCCAAGAAAAGAAATGACCAATAAAGAAAAGAAATGATGAATGACTATGCTGAGTCATCAACGATATGAGACAATTGTGTTACCATAGCATGTTATCTGCGTGACGCAGCATTAGGTACTAATTGTAACCGTAGACAATGATGGTTAAAGTAAGCACCATTATCCTGCTCGATGACCATTCGAGCATCTCTATTGTTACGAAATGTATCTATAGCTTCACCATACCTGTCATTGGTAGGTGACAACAACCGTACAAACATAACGTCTGCCGTGTCATTAAAGAAATTGCTAAGTGCCTGCCATCTGGTACCTTGTGGCAGATTGCGCACTAACACAATGTAAGTGGGATCAGTGTCACTAACATGATAAATAGTTCTTCTATTTAATCTTTTGGATATGGTAGTCTTATGAGATGATGTCTCATAATGATTGACATATTTATTTGTCCTAATTTTATTAGTTAAGTTCATAAGAACTCCACCATCATTACCCTTGTCTGGGACATTTTTTCTTTGCCCATTTTCAACAATTTCATTCAGATCACTGTTAATATGATCCTGTCGCCAACATTTATTTTCTGACTTGGCAGTATTCTCTTGAGGAAAGGTATATCTGCCTCGAAATGATTTTCTAATCTTCCTAGGATGGGCTGGTAGTTTAGTATCCTTTTAATCCTGTAGGAGAGTCTTATCCTTCTCCTCATCGATTTCCAGAATGGTACTGAGACTGAAATTGGAGAAAACTGTGCCACATGTATTCATTTTGTTGGCCCGTAATGTAGCCATTGCAATGACAGCGTTAGCATTGCAATAAGATTGCGCATTCTTCAATTCCCATACCTCAATTTCCTGTGGGGAACAATCCTTACTACCATGGATGCGTCCCAACATCAGATATGCAATTGGATTCTGAAGCATGCATACCTTAACTTGTCCTGAAAAGAAAGGTGTATTAACATGGACAATAGCTGTGGGGTAGAACTCAATATTCCCCCCGAAAGTCATGCAACGGACATATTCCCCTGTTGCACAGCTAGGATGTACCAGCGACTGCCGCACTCCAATTGTGGTGGACCCCGAATCTCTCAATACAGAAACTATGGAACCATTAACTATCCCTCTGTTAAAAATCAGAGAGCCTGTTCCATCATTGGCTGCAAGACCTACTTCTGGTGGAATGTGTCCGCAGTTTAGCACTGTCTCCTTTGCCTTCTGAAAAATAAGATTGCATTGTGGGCAACTATTCGCCACGTTATAATTTATAGCAAAACATGCAGCAGAAGATTGTATTGCATTATCGTTAGGTGGAACCTGAAACAAGGGGTTGTATCATTCGTAACTGCTGCACCAGTATTATGGTGAAAATTGGGATGATCACGAGAATGAGATCGATTACGGGAATAATCGTTAGAATTTATCTCGTTGTCCCCTGTAGTACTGTTATCTCGATGTCTCGAGCCACGATTATTAGCATTCCAATTGCTGTTATTATTGTCGTTATTTGATCTATTATAATTAGCGTTCTGTTGACTGTTGTTGTAGGTTGATTGCTGTGAATAATTCCTATTCCGTGACCTTCCTCTGTTCAAATCATTTTTATTGTGGAAATTATTATTATTATTATGTCCTTTATGAAAATTGACATTGTAATTTCCCTTGAACCTACTTCTGTCTACGCTATGAGGTCTCGGTTTGTTATTGTTATAGTATGCCATATTGGACGCCACAGGTAGAGGTTCCCTTATCAAAGAGTTAGAAATGTTTGCATTCGGATGGTTAGTACAATAATTTAATGAAATTTTTTCTAATTCCTCGATTGTAGAAGGTTTTCGTTCTTGCAAATATGCAAGGAACGGTGGGCTGACAGAAGATAATACCTTATCACGTAACAACAAATCAACTAATTTGTCATATGATTTGTTGACATCTGCCAGTTCAAGCCATCTGTTAAATGTATTGCGTATGTTCGCAATAAAACCTGCAAAATCTTTAGGAGATTCAGGTAAGATGTGTTTAAATTTTAACCTACAATTTTCTTCGTCCAGATGAAACCTTCGTAAAAGTAAGGTTTTAATAGCATTGTAATTATTAGCTATCGCTGGGTCAGCATTGAGAGATGCCATCAATGGTTCTCTATCTAAAAATTCATTTAACTTAATTACCCATGAATCTATAGGCAAGTGATTTGTTTTGCATGTCTGTTCAAATCTTGATAAAAATGATGATAATCATCAAAATTTAATTTTAAAATGGGGTAATTTAAAGTTGTATAAAAATGTTTGTTTTGTTGGATGAAGACCCATTTTGTGCGTTATCATTCTGGGTTGCAGCAGCACTTTGTGCCTGAAATCTTGCTGTTTCATTCTGAAGACGGGCCATTTCCAATTCGTCTCTCCTTTTTTTTTCTTCTTCTTGTCGACGTTCCTCCCTTTCCTGTCTAGCAATTTCTCTTTGTCTATTTTCTTTTTCTATTTCTTTCATCTCACGTTGTGACTCTTCATGTTTTAATATAGCTTTTCTTTCTCTCTTCTTTTCCCTCCTGTTCCCGCTAATTCTGCTTTATATTTAGCAAATTCTGCCAATGAGTATGCTTCTAAAGCTTCTCCCTTTTTACCAAAATCCTTCCCATTTTTAATAAAATGATCCAAGGTAATCATCTTGCCTTTTATCTTGTAAGTAATTACAGATCTATAATAATCAATAATAAAATCTATGTCCTTATTTGTAACAGCTCAAAATATGAATACTCAGTATAACCAACTGTAATATTCTCTTAATAATTGTTGTAAGTTCAACAACTATTCAATATTTTATAATAATATTATAAGTAGTCAATAATATATATCATAAATAGTTATGATATTTACTTATTCAAGATGCTGAATTTATATCCTGCACCTAATATCACATTTTAAATAATTATGGGCATTATTCCTCCATGAACTATTTTATTTAATTAAAGAAATGTGAGGAGTCAACAATATAGTACTATGAAAATGTACCAATTACTATGTTATATATATAGTTTTTTTAATTCAACACATATTCATGGTGTGAATACCAAAAAATAATTCAATAAATTATTTTAATATAAAATTTTACTTGCAATTATAAAGTTTTGATTTTATGCCTTACTCATCATGTATAAAGTGCTTTGCTAGTTTCTGGAACCACCACTGCAAATTGTTGCAATGTTCTTGATTCATCATCAAAGTTCCCAAAAATTAATTAAATTAATTAAATATATTATTAAAATCAATTCATAGAAATATTATTATTACATAACATTAATGAAGACAATACAAATGATTAACCAAGGCTTTACAGTACAGTAATATCACAGTAAAGAACCAACGTCTCCAAGTGGTGGACAGCTTCACTTATCTAGGCAGTACCCTTACCAAAGATGCGAATATCGACTCCGAGGTCAACAACAGAATTGCAAAGGCAAGTGCAGCTTTCGGAAGACTAAGAGTAAATGTCTGGGATCGACAAGGAATTAGTGCAGCCACCAAGATAAAAGTATATCATGCAATAGTACTCACTACCCTCCTGTATGCCTGTGAAACATGGACAGTGTATAGCAGACATGCCAAGAAGCTTAATCATTTCCACATGAGCTGTCTTCGCAGGATCCTCAGGATCAAGTGGCATGATAGAGTATCTAATTCTGAGGTCCTCAACAGAGCACATATCTCAAGCATCTACACATTGCTGCAGAGGGCCCAAACTAGATGGGCCGGACATGTTGTTCGCATGCCCGAAAAACGCATCCCAAAGCAGTTGATGTACAGCGAACTCTCCACGGGTAAGCGAACAGCAGGGGGACAAAAGAAACGCTTCAAAGACACACTGAAAGCATCATTGAGCAGCTTCAAAATTGATGTCTCCTCCTGGGAGACTATCGCACAGGATCGCTGTGCCTGGCGGACAAACATTACTCAAGGTGCTCGCATTGCAGAACAGAATTTAGCTGATAAGGCAGAAGGCAAGCGAGCTGCAAGAAAGGCCAGAATGCACAGCAACACTACTATCGACTCTAACCATGTGTGCCCCGTATGTGGCAGGGCCTGCAGGGCCAAAATAGGATTAATTAGTCACATGAGATCACGGCACAGATGTGTCACAACTCAAGTCTGAAGCTGTCGCCATCTTCGCTTGCGATGGGCAACTATTATTATTATTATTATTATTATTACAGTACAGTAGCACAATACAAAAGTGACATTTTCACAAAAATAAGTGATATTATAAAACCAAGTCTACTAACCGGAAATATAGAAGGGTGAAGGTTAACAGAAGCAAAAGAACATATTTGGCACTACGAATGATGACGTCACAGGACTCATTTGACAATCATACAATACATTTAAATAAAATTAAAGATAGCCAGATTAGAATAAACAGGATAGATTACGAACATATGACTGTAACTGAATAAAAATCAAACTGAATATGGTAAAATACAACGGTTATTTCACAGAACTAGACACCTAACATACAAGGTGAATTAATGCAGGTCCGAACGAAACAATCACCTGTAATGTCTTCGACGCGTTCTTCGCGAAATGCGATTAATTCACGACCCTAAGGAACGATCGGAATTGAGCTTGACGTTCGAAAAGCCATAAGTTCAATTCCGATTCCCAACCTAGCTCCCACTACATGTAAAAAGACAGAAACAATATTTAACATGGCTTAAAAAAAAGAACATGGCGTGGTTGGACAAACGGACGAAATATTGTAACGTTTAAAATCAGTTACTTATCTTTTTTTTTTGTAGTAATTCAGTACATTATCTGCTTCGCCAGCAGACTCGTAAGCTTGTTTGAAATAATGAAGACGTTAGCAATACGTTTCCTTTGCTGTTTGAGAGCTGCAAACAATTTTTTGAAGGGCATTGATTGTTGCTGGCTTTTGCAAACGTTCATACTGTTGTCAAGGGCATGACGTCACCGGTGTTTTCGCATAATAATGTCCATTTCGGCTCGAAAGGAAAAATGTTTTATTTTTTTGAGGTTCGCTCTTTTGAAAAGTTTCAAGACCACTATTGGCCACCAGTTGTGATGGGTGTTGCGGTTCCTTCATCTTATATTATTTATTGAATATTAAAGTCACTCTCTTGACGTGGTTAATGTTTTGTTATTGATGGTTAGCTCTGACCGTAAGAACATCCCTTCGACGTTCTGATTTGCATATTGTACATTAGTTGATTTCCCCTGTGGGAGAGTTATCGTGCTGAGAAACGTAAACATTAACAGCTGTGAAACCAAACCCGAAACGTAAGTAAGATATCAAGCCTTCTGTTCTGAGTCCACATGTATTGACGTTCATATAAACGATATCCGACATTCACAAAACTTCATGTACAGTTCAGCATAACAATAAATTCCAAATAATACCAGTAAGTATCCGTCCGTGTCAAAACAATATGTCAGATGAACATCATGGCTATGTACATGCGCTGCTGTAGTCAACAGCCAGAAATGAGCGCATGAGTTCTTGACAGCTACAAATTGAATCATAATACGATTCTCCTTCCATCATTTAATTTACTTAATAATCTGATACTTAGATTAATATCTGAAATAACCCTGAGTTCTATATTGAATTCATATATCGGCTATATACTAAGCCTCTCCTTGGAAGACATACAAGACACGACTTCTCTGCTTGACGGATAGCGTAACAAGGGCCATGTAACCAAGTCACCAAGCGTGACCTTCCCAACACGAATGCGTCATAATCTTAGCATATATTTCGCGTTCAGTATACCGTAAAATATCGACATATTCTATTAATGTTATTGACCCCTAAACGTTGCGCACTGCTAAACCCCAGCAGACGCCGTCATTTACAATAACACCGTAACACTAACCTCAATAGTAGTGCACCCAGAATTAAAAGCACTGAGACCGGATTACTATCCACTAGACCTTTATGCAAGATAAGCGATCCTCTCCCGTCATGCGCAACGGCAGCAGGGAGAACGGGAAGAGGGTGACCACAACTTAAAGTAGTTGCTGTGGTCGGTTCGAATAATGTTGTGCATTGGGGGCATTGAAATGCTCTCCCAAAATCAAAAGCAGAACAAGTGATAACATTAGAATTTTTATTATCGTTCACTTGATTACAGGCACCATGAGGCTCTTGTTGTACAGAGTTTCCCTGGTGATCTCTTTTTGTTGTGTTGAGATCTACCGTGATTATTATTTCCTCTGAAATTGTCATTATTAGATCTATTGTAACCATTATTCTGGTTTGAATCACCATTATTATAGTCACTATTATCATATTCTTATTGGCGAGAATAATTATATTGTGTTCGTGGAGAATAGCTAGGATAGTTCCTATAGTGGCTACCCTTGCGAAAGTGTTTATAATTGTTGAACCCATAATTACAAGGACTATCAGCTCATCTCCAGTTCTTTGAAGAAAAACCTTTGTGTGATGGATTGCTTTGATATTGAGTGTAATTCTGATTACTCTTCCTATTAAAGTTTTGTCGAGCTCCTTGAAATTTACGATTGAAGTTAGGGCCATATGGTGCTGCAGAAGCAACTGGCAACTCTTCCTTCACCTTAGAATTGCTAACAGTAGCATGGGGATGCGCAGTGATGTACTGGCAACAATATTCTTCCATGTCTTTTATGTTCTTAGGTTTACGCTCATGAAGAAAAGCAAGGAAAGACTCATTGACAGATGACATAACTTTATCTCGAAGTAATAAGTCCATAAGGGCTTCATATGTTTTGTCTGTTTTAGACAGCTCAATCCAACATGTGAATGTAAGACGTATCTTCGTAATAAAGTCAGAGAACTCTACTCCAGTTTCTGGTAGCATTGTCCTAAAACGAAGACGATATTCTTCTTCTTTTAGTTGATATCTTTTAAGTAATGTTGCCCTGACAACATCATAGTTAGTTCTGTCAGGTTCCTCTACTGCCATTACAGTACTTAATGGTTCACCTGAAAGTAACTCCATCAATTGTCCGACATATTGTTCCTTATCTACCTTATGCGTTACGCATGTTAATTGAAATCTATCAAGGTAGAACGTTATGTCGTCCTTTAGAGGGTTGAAAGGAGGTAATTTGACTTTATAAGAACTCTCCTTTATCTTACCCAAAGTTGCTTGAGGAGCACTCATATTCATCAACTTTAATTTCTCTAACTCCAAAGATAAGAGTTTTTCCTCATGTTCCATTTTTGCTTTTCTTTCTTCAGCAGCAGCTTGAAGTTTTCTCTCTTCAGCAGCAGCTTCTCTGTCTAATCCTTTAATCTCAGCTTCAGCTTGAAGTTTTCTCTCTTCAGCAGCAGCTTCTCTTTCTAATCTTTTGTTTTCAGCTTCTTTTTCTAATCTTTTATTTTCAACTTCTCTGTCTAATCTTTTATTCTCAGCTTCAAGTTTCCTTTCATCTGCCTGCATTTGCATTCTTAAATTCTCAGCTTCAATTTTCTTCTGTTCAGCTTCTATCTTCTGTCTTTCATTTTCCATTTTCTGTCTCTTTTCTTCCGACTTCAGTGCCTTGGCATATTGAACAGTCGCAAATTCTTCAAATTTCTCACCAGTCTTGCCAAGGGATTTCCCTTGCTCAATAAAGAACTCTAATGTAGACATTCTGTCTAATAATGTGAGATCAAACCTGAAAAATTAAATAAATTACCTTATCCCAACCTCAATGGGAGACAGGTCTGTAATACTATACTTGTATACTCACTTCACTTTATTCTATCCCAATCTCCGTGGGAGACAAGTCTTTTAATCAACAACTTGTATAATCACCTTGTTTCTCTATAATAATATCATCATAAATAACCTCTATCTGAAAAGTGCATCATATTAATAATAATAATAGTCCATGACCAAGTATATATATATATAGACTGTGTATGATAAACATGTATACGATAACAATACAAAGACAAAAATATAGAACAACCGAAAACGTTCGCAGAAGTCAAATAAACACTACAGTGAAACTAAGGAAAATATTACAAAACATGTGATGATAACTGCAAATAATCAACAAAAACAAATGACGCCACAATGTATAAACATAAGTGTGTATAAAACTTAATGAAAGGAAGAGGAGACGGACAAATACCAACAAAACAACTGAAAACTAAAGAACAGAAAAAATATTCCAAAAACAATGAAAGGTACACTTCGTCACAACTAAACGAAAATAGTAACAAATGTTGCTAGCAAATTCCACAAAGTGAAATTTGCACAGTCCCTACAGAACACTCACAATAGACCCTCGGTTAAGTGGGATATCTATAGGGGTCGCCGACCCAACCAGACCCGCAGAAACACACACACCAAAGAACATGTAACATAAAGTAGCATTAATAAAGTGTGTTGTAAGAAGGCTCAGTTATACACAATATAATGGTACAAAGTTTCCGAAAAAATAAACCGCCACTTATCTTAAGTACAATCCTGGCCTTAGTCAACAATGGTGTATAACAGTATACAGCAATGAGAGGAAGCTCCACCGTTGAAAATTACAGTGATGAGACTTGTCAACAACAGCTGAACTTGTATGCAAACACGAGTCGTGATCATTCACAATGAAGGACATCGACGAGTTTCAAACTGTTGAAGGTGTTTTGCTGTCATGTGCTGAACAGTATAAATCATTTTGTCCAGTTTCCAATGTGTAGTTCCACCATGAATGTGTGTTATCATAGATAATGTCCTCAGTCTGATGCGTAGCTTAGACCCACTGATCTGGCCTACCACAAATGTAACAGTCCTATTTCATGACCACCAGGAATGTAACGATATCTTTACTGTGTACTGTTATAGTATGGATGTGTTGATGCGCCACTACAATGTTGAAGGCTGTACGATCTACCTCAATGTTCCTGCATGGTGTTACTGTAGTTTTCTGTGCGTGCGTAGTCAGTACGACCTGGGCCAAACAGCATTGTTGTGCATGATTAGCTCACCAGGCGTTGAGGCGCTAACAGGGTGTCATGTTGACATTCAAACATCATACATCTCTTGAATGTGAAGTACTCGAAGTTTGTGTGGGTTGATAAGTGATGTGGGTGTGAGAAAACACGAATGCGTAAAGGCTCATTGACAGGTAAACAATGCACCCACTCACTCACATGCAGTAGTCAGTAATTGTTGCAACTGCTGGAACTTTTCAACCATTTATTTACGAGACACAGTGACATCAACAGTTACAGTCAAATGGACGAGGATCAAGGACATCATATAAACTGGAAATGACTGGCAAAACATCTGGCATTATAAAGCTTGAACCACTCATCTGTCAGGACGTTATCGACAATGGTCTGTCCTTTAACACATAGTTCATACTGCAGCTCACGTACCACTGACTCAGTGCATCAGGTACTTCAAACAACTCCGCCATACCAACAGGCGAGTTCTCAATTGCATAAATAATAATAATGCTGCAATTCATCTTGGCATAACATGCCAAATACATCTTCTTCTGCTCAAAGATATCGGCCGTAATGTCGGGCCTCTATAATAATGTAAACAACTGTGTATTCTTCATAGGCAGGCATAATCATCCATGCCGAAACATACCGCCAACATGCGGTTTTCATAATAATATATCGTCACTGGGCTTCTGTATAACAGTTAGACGAATAGTCTTAGTTGGCTACATCAAGCACAAATAATGGACTCTGCATCTCAAAGGACTGTGAGCTCTACTCACAGGTTGCCACAAAATGTTCTGCAACTTAGGCATAATAATTAAGTTTCTTTTACCTTTGACAGAATCCGAGAAATACACAAATAACAACTATCGTCATTCTTGACGAACAGAATAACTCTGGGGAGAATCACTGACATCACAGTCACACTGAAGACTATCTTTCCCCCAGATAATGCAGAGAAGTACTACGGACATACTAGTCCGGTCAGAACCCAGATCATCACTCCCTGACGGAAGTCTCTCCGTTCGCGCTCAAAAAACTTGCACATGTGTAGACAGCACAGATCTGAGTAAAGCTAACCCCGACTTAAGACAGGTCAACAACAATGAATAAAACAAAGGGAAGATAACCCCAAATCAACCTGTCCCAGGGAGTTCATAAACAGTTCTCTAACTTAGATCATCAAAAGTATTAAATAGATTTACGTCTTATGAAACCGTCAAAAATGACAGCAACAATGAGTATCTACCCCCTACATTTAAATTGCTTAGCAAAAGAACCACTTCATTTATTAATTTATGGATAAAATAACTGTAGCTCAGGTTAAAAAAGTAGTCAATGATCAACCAGTTACAATTATAAAAAAACTAAGTGTCGCTTACCCCAAAACAGACACTGAGGAATGTCTCTCAGAGTGTCTGAGGAATGTACGCGACTGTATAACTAGAAGATAGTAATCCACTTCGCGTGACCGGTTTTCATTACTGCAAGTAATGAATTAATTTAAAGAATTCGCTTATATCCCAAAATTAGGCCCCAACTATGCTTCTGAAGTCGTGTGCAGGTGGTCAGAATGAGCAACAAAGCTTTCCCGTGACAAAGTCACAAAGAACTTTCACAGGATAAAAGAGTTCCTGTTTCACCTTTGATACGGAGATTTCTATGGTGCGGTCAGTATCAAAGGATTATCCCATGTGAGCCAGTGGACAAGATAAGCGTTGCATGACCAGTATTCTTATTTCGTTCGTCGATTTCAAACAGACATAGTGACCACTGGCTGACAGACATCACAGAATTGTTTATCACCTAGTGTAGAAGAAACGAGAGCATACATGTGGTGGCATCCTCCCATGGTTGTCAAGATGAGGACTGATGTTTAGAAAATGTGCAACAATGCACCAAAGTATCAATAAAATTAAAATAGGGCATGAACAAAACAGAGGTAGGCAAAGCGCGTAAATTGACAGGCCGGATGACCAAAAGATTCAAATCAACTCATCACACTAGTAGTACACATTACAATATGTCATGTGGCTAGTTGTACAAGTTACTGTATGTTGTAGCTAGTTGTACAAGTTACAATATGTCATGTGGCTAGTTGTACAAGTTATAATATGTCATGTAGCTAGTTGTACAAGTTATAATATGTCATGTAGCTAGTTGTGCAAGTTACAATATGTCATGTGGCTAGTTGTATGAGTTACAATGTCATGTGGCTAGTTGTACAAATTATAATGTCATGTGGCTAGTTGTACATGTTACAATATTTAATATTGCTAGTTGTACATGTTTCAATATGTCATGTGGCTAGTTGTACAAGTTACATTATGTCATTAGCTAGTTGTACAAGTTACAATATATCATGTAGCTAGTTGTACAAGTTACAATATGTCATTAGCTAGTTGTACACATTACAATATATCATGTAGCTAATTGTACAAGTTACAATATGTCATGTAGCTAGTTGTACAAGTTACATTATGTCATTAGCTAGTTGTACAAGTTACAATATATCATGTAGCTAGTTGTACAAGTTACAATATGTCATTAGCTAGTTGTACACATTACAATATATCATGTAGCTAATTGTACAAGTTACAATATACTATGTAGCTAGTAGTACAAGTGTGAACGGATTGATGACGTCATTATATAAAAGATACCCTCAATTCTATCTAACATAAGAGACAACAGAGACTGATGACGTAATTCATAATTAACCTATAAAACAAAAGAAACTTAACATAGACACAAAAGACAGTTATAGGAAATGACGACAAGGTGACGGTAACGTTACTAGTGCAGTAACGATGACATATACATAAATGGTGCACAAATAATTGTAACCAGTGGTTTTAGCCAATAGATTCATTGGACTAAGGGACATCCGTTATGAAGACGAATGTTTACAAGTCTTTTAGCTACTGACCTTGCAACGAGATGGTCGTGATATTGAGACAGACCGATGTTGAAGTAGACTCAGATAGACTCAAGCTATTTTATCCCCTGACAATGGACAGTGTATTTCTTGCTTTGATGCAGAAATGGTATGAATTCGCTCGATGTGATATATTATGAATTCGCTCGATTTGATATATTATGAATTCGCTCGATTTGATATATGTCAATGACAAACAGCCACTTGTGTTTAAGATCGAACATTGTTAGAATAGTTTTTTTGGAACATATTTATTTTGGAGATTAGCTCCCTAATTGTCTTCCACTCTCCCATCGTTCAAAATACACCAGCTTCTTAGTTGGTTTTGACGATGACATTCTGCATTACACAACAGCTACATACGAAACTGGAATAATACCAAATACTCTTTGGTACCAGTTTCCAACGTAATATAATAGAGTAGGACATTGTAATCTGCAACCGACACTATAATTATATGATCAAATCGTCTGTGAAAATTGGAAGACTTGTAAAATAAAGTTATTGTTGGAACTTCTATCATGGATTAGTTCTGCATTCAGTTTGGATGATCTCTGATGAAAGAGTACTACATTATATGTCACACAAAGTCCAAGGAAACCGAATCAAATAAAAACCTGGGTCCCGTAAAATATCGAAGAGAATTTCTACCTCTGGTGAACCAAACCAGTACTCTCGTTTTATGACTCTTCAGAAATACTCATTAAAAGGAAAAAGAGAAAAGATAAAAATATAAAATAAACTTTACCCAGTATGTAAAACGGGTACATACTTAGAGGGCAAGATTGGGGCGCCCTGTCACACAAGTTACAGTATTTAATATAGCTAGTTGTCACTCTGCATACTCTGACAAGTCTAAAATTAGAGCATCACACATCAAAGCCAAGGGATGAGCAGACTTGCTGGAATAATGGGCAAAACTTGCTCTTGCCGAGGGTGTAGGAGGGGAGGGAAGTAGGTGAGCCAGATATCTGGCCTTAAACACTGAAATAGGTCATGTAGTACCAAATAACCTGTTACGTAACTCAGTACTCATTCTCAGTTACTTGTGCTGCCCTAAAATAGAACATGATCTCATATCTTTAGTCATGCTATAATGTTTCTACAGGCTTCTACTTATGTGTACAGTTTATTCTCATTGTTTTTTCTCATTGATTGTGTCCGTACATTTTTTTCTCCTAGGCTATTCTGGACAGTCACAGACATGGAAAGATTGAGTTGGAGATCTGTCCAATCTTTTTGATTCCTGACACCAACTGTTTTATTGATCACTTCTCCACCCTCAAGAAGATCTTGTACACAAGGAAATACACTTTAGTTGTTCCCCTTGTTGGTAAGTATACAAAGAAATACACTTTAGTTGTTTCCCTTGTTGGTGAGTACACAAATAAATACTTTAGTTGTTCCCCTTGTTGATGAGTACACAAAGAAATATACTTTTGTTGTTCCCCTTGTTGGTGAGTACACAAAGAAATACACTTTAGTTGTTCCCCTTGTTGGTAAGTATACAAAGAAATACACTTTAGTTGTTCCCCTTGTTGGTGAGTACACAAATAAATACTTTAGTTGTTCCCCTTGTTGATGAGTACACAAAGAAATACTCTTTAGTTGTTCCCCTTGTTGATGAGTACACAAAGAAATACACTTTAGTTGTTCCCCTTGTTGATGAGTACACAAAGAAATATACTTTAGTTGTTCCCCTTGTTGGTAAGTACACAAAGAAATATTCTTTAGTTGTTCCCCTTTGTTACCTATCACTTTGCTCACACGCTTGTAATTCATCGCTGTGCGCAAGGGAGCAGAATGCGAAAACGCTTCGAGTGTAAAAGCGTGCGAGTTGTGGAATGTGTGTGACACATGTATTTAGTGTATGACGTGGACAGGGTCTGCTGTGGGGGGAACGAAGGTTATCGTTAGGACAGTTGAGTTTGGCTTGTGTTTTCAAAGTGTACGGATATTTATGTGAGAGCGACAGACCAGTGTTTATTGTTATAAAATATTTCAGAGTCAGGATAATTGACTCAATTCATTATGATGTGTGCCTGATTGTATGTGGCTTAAGGAGAAGGACAGTAAGTGCTTTGAATAAAATACGGATTTGTAAAGTATGAAGGCGTCGTAGACGATACATAGACATTCTGACTTTAAACCGGCACAACGACATTATTGCTTATGTCTGCTAATGAACACATTTGTATTACTGATGTACGGTCCTATCATCATATGCTCTCAAAAGAAGTGAAGTACACTTATGTTGTATTGTGACATATTAAATGTGATAAAACGTACAACAAGCTGTTGATCAAGATTATTCAAGTTGGCCATTCCTTATGTTACTGTTTAGACTGTTGTCTATTATATCAAAATACCTTACAAGACCAGTGCAGCACATTAATATACTCGTTACCCAATAGCCTTCAATAAGTATAAGGTAACCCCCTTGTTGGTGAGTACGCTTGTCATTGTCTTCATTGTTGTAACACGTTGTATCGTGACCACTGTTGCCATGACATCATTAAACAAATGTCTTGCCGAACCTTTTGAAAATATCCCAAACTCGCATGCTTTCATGCATGAAAAATATGTCCAAAGCTATACCCCCTAGAATAACTGTAAAATATTGAACAGCTGAGCTTACATGAAACTATTTTGGTCAACATTGTAACAGCAGGAAAGTGAAACTATTTAGGTCAATATTGTAACAGCAGGAAAGTTAAACTATTTAGGTCAACATTGTTACAGCAGAAAAGTGAAACTATTTAGGTCAACATTGTAATAGCAGGACAGTGAAACTATTTTGGTCAACGTTGTAACAGCAGGAAAGTGAAACTATTTAGGTCAATATTGTAACAGCAGGAAAGTTAAACTATTTAGGTCAACATTGTTACAGCAGGAAGGTGAAACTATTTAGATCAACATTGTAATAGCGGGAAAGTGAAACTATTTTGGTCAACATTGTAATAGCAGAAAAGGAAACTATTTAAGTCAACATTGTTACAGCAGGAAAGTTAAACTATTTAGATCAACATTGTAATAGCAGGAAAGTGAAACTATTTAGATCAATATTGTAACAGCAGGAAAGTTAAACTATTTAGGTCAACATTGTTACAGCAGGAAAGTGAAACTATTTAGGTCAAGATTGTAATAGCAGGACAGTGAAACTATTTTGGATAACATTGTAATAGTAGAAAAGGAAACTATTTAATATTGTAACAGCAGGAAAGTTAAACTATTTAGATCAACATTGTAATAGCAGGACAGTGAAACTATTTAAGTCAATATTGTTACAGCAGGAAAGTGAAACTGTTCAGGTCAACATTCTAATAGCAGGAAAGTGAAACTATTTTGGTCAACATTGTAATAGCAGAAAAGTGAAACTATTTAGGTCAATATTGTAACAGCAGGAAAGTTAAACTATTTAGATCAACATTGTAATAGCAGGACAGTGAAACTATTTAAGTCAATATTGTTACAACATTCAAGTGAAACTGTTCAGGTCAATATTCTAATAGCAGGAAAGTGAAACTATTTTAGTCAATATTGTAACAGCAGGAAAGATTAATGGAAGAAGGGACAGATAGAAAATACTAGATAGATTAACAGCATGGCATGGGAGGAAGTCATTACCAGAAGGCAGCGTCAGAGATTGGGGGGATGGAGTTTATGGAGAGAAGTGATTGCCTGTGCGATAAAGATGTTTGTTTATTCATTTATTCTCTATGTCCTTCAATCCCAGTCATACATCACAGTGTAGCACAGCTATGCACATTTTCACACAGGACACTTTTATTAAACATGTAAGGAGATGGTGGAACACATGTTCTTTATTTCTGCTTCTTTGTTTTTCCTTAACCAGCAACTTGACTGCATCACAGTCCATTAGTCTGAAGTTCTTACAAACAAGTCTGTCTAACATCTAACAAAGTTTCTTCCAGAATGTAATATGACCGTTTAACAGAATATAGTATGACCATTTAACAGAATATAGTATGACCATTTAACAGAATATAGGATGACCATTTAACAGAATATAGGATGACCATTTAAAAGAATAAAGTATGACCATTTAACGGATATAGTATGACCATTTAACAGAATACTGTATGACAATTTAACAGAATACAGTATGACCATTTAACAGAATACTGTATGACCATTTAACAGAATATAATATGACCATTTAACAGAATATAGAATGACCATTTAACAGAATATAGTATGACCATTTAACAGAATACTGTATGACCATTTAACAGAATATAGTATGACAATTTAACAGAATATAATATGACCATTTAACAGAATACTGTATGACCATTTAACAGAATATAGTATGACCATTTAACAGAATATAATATGACCATTTAACAAAATATATTATGACCATTTAACAGAATACTGTAAAACCATTTAACAGAATACTGTGTGACCATTTAACAGAATATAGTATGACCATTTAACAGAATACTGTATGACCATTTAACAGAATACTATATGACAATTTAGCAGAATATAGTATGACCATTTAACAGAATATAGTATGACCATTTAACAGAATATAATATGACCATTTAACAGAATACTGTATGACTATGTAACAGAATACTGTATGACCATTTAACAGAATACAGTATGACCATTTGACAGAATACTGTATGACCATTTAACAGAATATAGTATGACCATTTAACAGAATATAATATGACCATTTAACAGAATATAGAATGACCATTTAACAGAATATAGTATGACCATTTAACAGAATACTGTAAGACCATTTAACAGAATACAGTAAGACCATTTAACAGAATACTGTATGACCATTTAACAGAATACTGTATGACCATTTAACAGAATATAGTATGACCATTTAACAGAATACTGTATGACCATTTAACAGAAAACTATATGACAATTTAACAGAATAGTATGACCATTTAACAGAATACTGTATGACCATTTAACAGAATACTGTATGACCATTTGACAGAATATAGGATGACCATTTAACAGATTACTGTATGACCATTTAACAGAATACTGTCAGACCATTTAACAGAATACTGTGTAATGATTTAACAGAATACTATCTGACCATTTACCAGAATACTGTCTGACCATTTCAGTGATCAACGAACTTGATGGCTTGACTCGTGGAGCTCGAGATCATCAGTATGACAGCCCAGATCATGCTCAGATGGTCAAATCCCAAGCTCAAGCAGCCATAGAGTTTTTGGAGGCAGAGTTTGAGCTGAAGAATTCAAATTTACGTGCTCAAACAGCCAAGGGGTCCATCTTAGAAACCATAGCTTTCAGAAGTGAAGAGTCTGATAGTTCGGTGAGTGAAGAATCTTATAGTTTACTGAGTGAAGTGTCTAATAGTTTACTGAGTGAAGAGTCTGATAGTTTACATGAGTGAAGTTTCTGATAGTATGGTCAGTGAAGAGTCTGATAGTTTACTGAGTGAAGTGTCTGGTAGTTCAGTTAGTGAAGAGTCTGATAGTTCGGTTAGTGAAGAGTCTGATAGTTTATTGAGTGAAGTGTCTGATAGTTCGGTTAGTGAAGAGTCTGATAGTTTACTGAGTGAAGTGTCTGATAGTTCGGTTAGTGAAGAGTCTGATAGTTTACTGAGTGAAGAGTCTGATAGTTTACTGAGGGAAGTGTCTGATAATACGGTTAGTAAAGAGTCTGATAGTATGGTTAGTGAAGAGTCTGGTAGTTTACTGAGTGAACTATCTTATAGTTTACCAAGTGAAGTGTCTGATAGTTTACTGAGTGAGGTGTCTGACAGTACAGTTAGTGAACGAACGAACGAACGAACTTTATTTTCAAAGGGTTGAGAATTGGGCACGCAGGCCCGTCTGACATTCTGCTCTTCCTTTCTCTCACCTTTCATACTGAATTCATTTATTCTCATATGCATTTTACATATCAAATTCAAGGAATTCAACGTTGTAAAGTAAAATAATAATATAGCACACTCATATTAACATTAATTACTTATAAGTATGACATAACATATGTTGAAAAGTACAAACATTATCAGAGATAGATAGATAGATAGATAGATAGATAGATAGATAGATAGATAGATAGATAGATAGATAGATAGATAGATAGATAGATAGATAGATAGATAGATAGATAGATAGATAGATAGATAGATAGATAGATAGATAGATAGATAGATAGATAGATAGATAGATAGATAGATAGATAGATAGATAGATAGATAGATAGATAGATAGATAGATAGATAGATAGATAGATAGATAGATAGATAGATAGATAGATAGATAGATAGATAGATAGATAGATAGATAGATAGATAGATAGATAGATAGATAATTAGATAATTAGATAATTAGATAGATAGATAGATAGATAGATAGATAGATAGATAGATAGATAGATAGATAGATAGATAGATAGATAGATAGATAGATAGATAGAACGAACGAACGAACTTTATTTTCAAAGGGTTTAGAATTGGTCACGCAGGCCCGTCTAACATTCTGCCCTTCCTTTCTCTCTTCTTCCATAGTTAATCTATTTATTCTCACACGTATCCTAAATGTTACTTAAATAATAAAATAACAAGAAAGTACAATAAAATAAAATCCCAACATTGTAACAGTACAATAACAGTTACACAAATTTACAGATGCGTATCATAATTTATACTAAACAGGACAAAATTAACTTTAAAACCTACATATGATGTTATGTAATAATAATAATAATAATAATAGCCCCTTCAGTCATAACTGACTATGGGAATGCGCCCCTGAGGTGACAGCGTAATTATTTAAGAACATAACGAAATTAGGGTGGCATATAATCTGCACTCATGATGTATTTGAAAAGTCTGTGATTGAATGAATATGGACTAAGAGTATTTTTTAAGTCGTGTGGAAGAGTATTCCACAGATGAGCAGCAGAAAAAGCTAAACTTTTCTTGAATAAGTCGAGCCTAGGCTTGGGCATGTGTAATTTATTTAAGCGTTGACTGCGTCTTCCGCTGTATTTGAAAATAGGCCACAGATACGTTGGAGCATTCTGTGACAAGATTTTGTGAATAAATTTGGCTTTGTTGAAGAGAAGGCGCTTTCTTAGTGGTAATATGTTAAGATATGTATATGCGTCTACACACTGTGTGAGGTTTTTGTCTGAAATTAGGCGCACTGCACGTTTTTGTAATGAAAAGAGTCTTTTAGTGTTGGACATGGTGCAGCCATCCCAAATTGTGGAACAATAGTCTAGATGTGTTTGTATCTGGGATGTATAGAACATTTTTCGTGTCTCCTCATCTAGGAAATGTTTGATTTTAGCTAACTGGTAAACTTTTTGTGCCGTTTGTTTGGTCAGTGCTTGTACATGCGAATTCCAACTTAAATGTTGGTCAATTATGAGTCCTAGTGTTTTATATTCATTTACATTTTCAATTAAAGAGGTTCCAATGTAGAGCTGAAGTGTTGTTTTCGGCGAGTTTTGTAATTTTTGTCTAGTTGATATTATCATACATTTTGTTTTAGTGATATTTATTTGCATGCAGTTTTCATTGCTCCACTTAATAAGATTGTCTGTGTCGCTTTGTAATAATATTTCTAGCGTGTTGCAACTTTTATCACTAGTATAAATGGTACAGTCATCGGCAAATAGGTCGCAGGATGAGTGCTCGATGTGTAGTGGAAGGTCATTTATGTAAATGGAAAAAAGTAGAGGGCCGAGAATAGAACCCTGAGGAACACCAGTGTCAATAATAGTTGGGCTTGACAAGGAGTTATTGTACCACACTACTTGCTGTCTGTCGGACAGGAATGATTTAAGTAATGTCACTAGTTTAAAGTTAACTTTCATTGTTTCTAATTTTCTTATTAAAACAGCGTGATCTAACATATCAAAATGCTTTCCTAAAGTCTACAAAGATTGCTCCACATATGTTATCGTTATTTATGTTTAGGTGCAAGTTGTCTATCATCTTAGTTAGAGCTGTGTGGCATGAATGCTTTTGTCGAAACCCTGACTGACTGTCAGTTAGCAAGTCATTGCTAACTAGGTAATGTAGTGTTGCTTTATGTATGTGTTTTTCTAGTGGTTTAGAAAGCGATGATAAAAGAGTCTGATAGTTTACTGAGTGAATTGTCTGATAGTTTACTGAGTAAAGTGTCTGATAGTTTACTGAGTAAAGTGTCTGATAGTTTACTGAGTGAAATGTCTGATAGTTTACCGAGTGAAGTGTCTGATAGTTTACCAAGTGAAGTGTCTGATAGTTTACTGAGTAAAGAGTGAAAATACGGTTAGTAAAGTGTCTGATAGTTTACTGAATGAAGTGTCTGATAGTACAGTTAGTGAAGAGTCTGATAGTTTACTGAGTGTAATGTCTGATAGTTTACTGTGTAAAGAGTCTAAAAATATGGTTAGTGAAGTGTCTGATAGTTTACTGAGTGAAGTGCCTGATAGTTTACTGAGTGATGCATCTAATAGTTTACTGATTGAAGCATCTGATAGTTTACTGAGTGAAGTGTCTGATAGTTTACTGAGTGAAGTGTCTGATAGTTTACTGTGTGAAATGCCTGATAGTTTACTGTGTGAAGTGCCTGATAGTTTACTGAGTGATGCATCTGATAGTTTACTGAGTGAAGCATCTGATAGTACAGTTAGTGAAGTGTCTGATAGTTTACTGAGCGATGCCTAATAGTTTACTGAGTGAAGCTTCTGATAGTTTACTGAATGAAGCGTCTATCATTTTACTGAATGAAACATCTGATAGTTACTGAATAGAAGAGTCTGATAGTTTTTTGAGTGAAGAGTGATAGTAAATGTACATAAACTGAGATATTTACGAATGAAAAACCTGGTTAATTAAAATAATACAACAAATTGACTTTTATTTAAAAGATTATCCAAGTGCGTAACATTTTTTCTCACAAATTTGAGATTCTGACAGTAAATAGTTTAATTAAAAAATAATTAAAATTGGTACGTAGAAAGGGGCCATAGGTGGAAATTTTTAATTTTAAAAACTAAATTAAGATCTGTAGAAAAAAATGACATTAACAATCATTTCATATTAGTTGAATCAAGACATAGAAGAAATCAAGAAATAGAAATTGTTTTAGGACTCATGGTATTCAGATAGACAATTTCTGTTTTTCTTGAAGCAAAGAAAGGTGTTGCATGCAGTACATTTTGTTTGTATTCTTCTTTCAATACATTGAGTTGCCCAACAATGTTTACAGTTTTTCCTTGTAGCAGTATATTCTGGTATAATTGAGTGTTTGGTGCTGATTTTAGTTTTTATGGCATTTTGTGAAGAAAGAATATTCTGGTGTATTTTAAGTCTACCCATCTCCCTAGTAAGCTCCTTTGTAAAATCTATTTGAAGGTAACGATTTGGTCTTTCTAGTTCCTCAACATCAGGATAATTCTTTCTCCACTCTTGACAAATTATATTGCTGATAAAGTTTCTGGAATTTCCTAAGAATGTAATCAAACAGAACATACTTTACTTAGCCTATCAGTTGAATTTTCAGTCTCAAAGTTGGAAAATTTCAGAAAGGACATTATCTGTAGAAATCACTTTTTTTGGGTCATGAAAGACAAGCCCACAATCTGTGGTACAAGATAGATGTATACCAATATTTCTGCACACTTGGTGTTTGTATAGTACTCATGTACATAAGAAGTCCTAGAAACATAAAATTCTTCAACCGTTATAAATTCTTCAACCGTTACAACCATCTATCCAGTGTAAACTTATGGCCTTAATGGACCATACATCGAAGCATATTTGTTTGTATAATAACATAAATAAGATACAAGATTAACAGTAAAAAAAAATTTTGAAAAAATCCACAGGTCTTAAATTTCTCGAACATCTTCTCTCGTTAGTATTTCCTCCTTCAGATGAATCCCAGGCTTTCGACAGGACAAAAACTTTGGAATTGACACAGGGGCTTAACCATCCAAATCATTATTGCCCTTGGGTCTGTAATGAAAGAATTTAACACAAACTGTTAGTTCAAGTTTGAGAAACTAAGCGTAATTTTTTAAAATCACACATTGTGTATTATAATTTATTCTTTAAAATTAAAATAAAAGTAATAATAATAAATTTTTTTAAACATTATCCCTTCAAACAAAATATAACTTTCAACACATTCCGGGCTGTTTTATTAAGTTTTTTACTCTATCTGTTTGTTTTGCAAATATACATTTCCATAGCAGCCGTTGCTATGGACGGGTAAGCTTTAAAAAAAAAAGAAGTAAAAGAAATTTGTTCACAATAAATGTTAAAATCATTACCAATTTGAATATAAAATAGGTTACAGTTACTTTTTAAGCGGTAATTTTAAAAAACTAGGTCACTACACTATCACATTCCATTACAATTCTTGACGCAATCGCATAGTCATTGGTTCTCGCAGCTTACCTGGCCACTCTGGCTTCAAAAGTTGGGTCATCAGGGACATTATCATCAATGTCCATGTCTCAATCTGATGTCTCAAGCTCCCAGACATCATCCTGTGCTATGTTATTGGAGGATATTTTTAACAATGACTACATGACTCATCCGAATGTGACCTTCGCCAAAGCAAGAGGTCAGTTGTTGGTCAAGCGTTGCTGTCAAGCATCATAAAATTTTCCCGGTATACAATGTTCCTCACCGATAACAAAACGCCCGGTGGAATGTAACAATGTCATGCTTGGAAGAAGGTGTTAGTTCGCAGCTAACAGTGGGCCCCAGGGACGCTCGTTTAAGACCAACGACCATAAAGAACTATGCTTTGAACAAAGAGAGGGCTATTCACCTAAAACTTAAAGGTTGTAGAACAGGGTCCGGTATAACCTTGAAGCTATCAAGTCATGGAAAATGTGTAACTATAACATTCCAGAACACCTTTCAGTACGAGGCATTTCGTTTCATTGTCATTAAATTCTACGAAACAGGACTTGTAGAGTCAAGAACAGACATAAATGGTGCACTAGTAGAAGACGTTATAACAACACCACTTCTCAAAATTCACCTTTATCACACTAAGAACAAAATTATGACCCAGGGGACTGCCGCAGCTATCGAATCATGGCTAGAAACAGAATTTGAAGAATTAAAAGAATCTGCAAAAATTGTAACTGATGTTGAGTTAGAAAACACTAAAATGGACTCCGCTGTTTCTATGCCCCACTTGGCAGTAGACTCAATGATTCCAGGCATAAGTGACTTTACTACCGACAACGACATTCTCAACATCAGCTGCAACCCAATGTCTCACAGTGAATCAGAAATTCTACCTTCTGCAGTATTGGATACAATAACAGACACCCCTACAATTTCTAAACCTATGTTGGCCATCGAATACCCCATGGACCATGAAAATATACGAAAAGCTGAAACTGTATCTCTTGAGCAACAAAAAGAAGACACCACGAAGTTACCTGTGTCGTGCTGCCAGGAGCTAATGCAAAATATGGAGGACACGCTACGAAGTTTAATTGGTGATCTCATGTCTAGTATACAGACATCGCTCAAGGCCGAAAACGAACTTCTTAAAAGGGAGATAGTATCTCTGAGGGAAGACAATTCTAGCATGAAGGACATCATCGAAAAACTGCAGAGAGACTTCTCACTCTATAAGATAAGACAACCAGATCATCCTCAAACAATAGTAGAAGATTGCGAAGAATCCATACATAAAAATACGCCAAATCAGCAAAAAGGTCACCACCAAACTGTACACAAAAAACACGAAGAGACACTCACAAACACAACATATCCCATTGGAGTCAAAATTACCAACAGATTTCAAGTTCTTGAGGATTGTTCAACAGAAAATGAGCAGGTATCAGCATCCCTACCAGACAACGTTCCAGTGCCCGAAAACCAAATTCACAAATCTCAGAGCCATCACAACAGTCCACAAAAAGAACACCACAAAAGGCAGCAGCATCAATCTAATAGAAAACAAAGTGAAGAAATACGTAGTGACGTTACACATATTGTAATTGGTGACTCCCTCTTGAAGGGTATTTATTGTGAAAGAATGTCCACTACAAGAGAAGACATCGTTTCAGTTATGACAGTGCCGGGGGCTGGTATTAAAAGACTACTGGACATAATTAATAAGTTCGATATTAATCACAAGATAACAAAAACAACACTACACGTAGGAATTAATGATATCATGAATGAGCAGAGCCTAAACCCCTCAGGATTGGTGGCTACAATAAAACAAAAATTTCCCAAAGCCTCCATCTTTATTTCATCAATCATACCACCATGCTATGGGTTTCAGCGTCGCACAGCGGACACTTACAACACAAAACTACAGAACTATTGTAAACAAAACGGCCTTGGCTTCATCAACAATACTCCATTCTTTACATCTAACTCAGGAGCACCTAAGAAACGACTCTACAGAGATCAAATTCACACATCCACACTGGGAAGCAGTATCCTGGCCAAAAACATAAAATATCCAGAAAGGACACAACAAGACAGCTCAACCCATATAGAGAATGCAACGAAATCTACTGAGACATCAACATATAATTACAACGCATCACAAACCCCACCTACCCCTCAAAGAAGCACACCTATTGCAAGCAGGCAGCCTTCCAGCTATCACAACGCCACTTTCAATCAGGAAGCCGAATCTTATGATACCATGTTTCCCCCATTAGTCACAAAGCAGCCCCACTCAGGTACCTCTACCAACAGTATTCCAATGTCCCAGGCGCAGAATACTCCTACCAACACTACAACAAGGACGGAAGAAATCAGAGATCACCATGCTTCCTCCCCTAGTTCTTATTATCGTCCTCAGTGGAACCCTGAACTTGTCTATCTGATGCAATTCAGCCCTGCGTCACTTAGACAAGCATTAATGATGTCTGCCCAAAGTCATCCCTATTATATGCCCGGCAGAGACGTCAGTTATTGACGAACAAACACTTTGCTTCACTAAATCTCTGTTACTACAGCCTTCACTCCATTTGAACATTTGTTGATTTTTTAATACAACGGTAATAATCAGAACTTTTAATAGTTTATCGGTTAATATCCTCTAAAAAAAATTTTCTTTGATTACTTATTTCGTTACAATTTAAATTTCTTATTATCACGCGTAGCTTCAATTTGTTAGAATTTTCGGTGTTAAGGTGTGAAGTGTTGTATACTTGTCTGACTTGTGACTATTATTAATTTCTTCCATCTCTCGTTTAACTTCACTTTGTTGTGTTGAGCAGTTCTGGTGTGATATGTTGTATGCCTGATTGTTTTGTGACAATTTTCATATACTCAGTTGAAATTGTTTTTTATTAGTTGTATTAATTATTTTAATATTGTATTTTCTGCAATTTCTCATTTCTTGAATTCCACTTCCTTGGTGAAGTATTAATTCGTAAAAATATTTTGCGCTTTTTGTGTGCATAGCCTAACTGTTTTTTAACTTGTATTTTTTTATTATATTTTTTTTAAAATATATCTTTCTTTTTACTATACAAGCATGGCTGGTAATTATGTACCGTGGCTTCACAAGGATGGTCTACGACTTGGTCATCTGAATATTTACCATCTTCTAGGTAAACTCCCCGAACTTACATACATTCTAAGTAATAATTTTCACATTTTTGGACTTTCAGAAAGTCGCCTAAATGACAGAATAACAGACGATGACATTGCGTTAAATGGTTTTAAAACTATTCGGCGAGACGCAAGCAAAAAACAAGAGACAGGTATAACAGTTTATATTTCCACTTCCCTTAATTTTCGCCGCAGAAACGACTTAGAGACAGCAGAGATAGAATGTGTATGGTTGGAAATAAAGCTACCGAATCAGGGCCCATTTCTGGTGGGATATCTTTATCGAAATCCTAGTGCAGGACCTATATGGTACGAAGATTTCACCATAATGATGGACAATGTATTTGCCACAGTCAAGGAGGTTGTTCTTCTTGGTGATTTCAACATCGATATACACAATTCAAATCTAACATGGAAAAATATAATATTATCGTACAACTTAAAACAAATAGTTAACCAGCCTACAAGAGTAACACAAGCATCAACCACACTAATCGACCACATCTACGTAACTTGCCCAGAAAACATCATAGAATGCTCTGTCCCTAATATTGCAATGAGTGACCACTATCCAGTATGCTGTACATGGTCAAAGAATAAATGTAAAGTTCCAAAAAATAAACATGTAAGTATCAAATTTAGAAGTTTCAAACATTTCAGTAAGGAATTATTTTTAAATGACTTGCTAACTGCACCTCTCGCCCGTGTTTACCAACTTCCTGATCCGGATGACGCTATTGAATACTGGACAAAAATTTTTTATAATGTTTTTGACACGCACGTACCAGCTAAGGAAATTCGCGTCAAACGACAATTAAAATCTCCGTGGATCACGCAGGAAGTGTTGGAGGCTATGAGGCAGAGAGATCAAGCGCACAAAAATAAGGACCTCAACACATACAGGGTATACAGGAACAAAGTTCAATATTTAATTCGGAAAGAAAAGAAAAATCGTTTTAGAAATATAGTTCAGAACAAATCAAATAGTAAGGAAATATGGAAGGCAATTAACACCTTAGCGAAAAAACGTAATGCACCAGACTCATTCTCTTCCAACACTTCATTTACTTGCACCGACTTCAGCAATCACTTTCAAGCAGAAATAAACGGTCTGAAATCCACAATACCACCTTCCTGTAGTGACTTAGACAAACTTTCAGCATTCTGTAAAAACAAATGTACAAACTCAGTTCCACCCGACATTCCTTTTATGACAGTTAATGAAGTGTATAACTATCTTATTGGCCTTAAGGATAATAGCTCATCAGGGCTTGACGGAATTAGTAATCGAATACTGCGTTACGCCGCACCAGCTATTAGTGATTCACTAACTTTTATATATAATCAATGTATTGCTAAAAGTTATTTTCCTTCAGCCTTTAAGATTGCCAAAGTATATCCTCTCTTCAAACCTGGCTCGTCAGATAACAGTAATCTTGGTAACTATAGACCTATTTCTCTTTTATCATCGCTTTCTAAACCACTAGAAAAACACATACATAAAGCAACACTACATTACCTAGTTAGCAATGACTTGCTAATTGACAGTCAGTCAGGGTTTCGACAAAAGCATTCATGCCACACAGCTCTAACTAAGATGATAGACAACTTGCACCTAAACATAAATAACGATAACATATGTGGAGCAATCTTTGTAGACTTTAGGAAAGCATTTGATATGTTAGATCACGCTGTTTTAATAAGAAAATTAGAAACAATGAAAGTTAACTTTAAACTAGTGACATTACTTAAATCATTCCTGTCCGACAGACAGCAAGTAGTGTGGTACAATAACTCCTTGTCAAGCCCAACTATTATTGACACTGGTGTTCCTCAGGGTTCTATTCTCGGCCCTCTACTTTTTTCCATTTACATAAATGACCTTCCACTACACATCGAGCACTCATCCTGCGACCTATTTGCCGATGACTGTACCATTTATACTAGTGATAAAAGTTGCAACACGCTAGAAATATTATTACAAAGCGACACAGACAATCTTATTAAGTGGAGCAATGAAAACTGCATGCAAATAAATATCACTAAAACAAAATGTATGATAATATCAACTAGACAAAAATTACAAAACTCGCCGAAAACAACACTTCAGCTCTACATTGGAACCTCTTTAATTGAAAATGTAAATGAATATAAAACACTAGGACTCATAATTGACCAACATTTAAGTTGGAATTCGCATGTACAAGCACTGACCAAACAAACGGCACAAAAAGTTTACCAGTTAGCTAAAATCAAACATTTCCTAGATGAGGAGACACGAAAAATGTTCTATACATCCCAGATACAAACACATCTAGACTATTGTTCCACAATTTGGGATGGCTGCACCATGTCCAACACTAAAAGACTCTTTTCATTACAAAAACGTGCAGTGCGCCTAATTTCAGACAAAAACCTCACACAGTGTGTAGACGCATATACATATCTTAACATATTACCACTAAGAAAGCGCCTTCTCTTCAACAAAGCCAAATTTATTCACAAAATCTTGTCACAGAATGCTCCAACGTATCTGTGGCCTATTTTCAAATACAGCGGAAGACGCAGTCAACGCTTAAATAAATTACACATGCCCAAGCCTAGGCTCGACTTATTCAAGAAAAGTTTAGCTTTTTCTGCTGCTCATCTGTGGAATACTCTTCCACACGACTTAAAAAATACTCTTAGTCCATATTCATTCAATCACAGACTTTTCAAATACATCATGAGTGCAGATTATATGCCACCCTAATTTCGTTATGTTCTTAAATAATTACGCTGTCACCTCAGGGGCGCATTCCCATAGTCAGTTATGACTGAAGGGGCTATTATTATTATTATTATTATTACATAACATCATATGTAGGTTTTAAAGTTAATTTTGTCCTGTTTAGTATAAATTATGATACGCATCTGTAAATTTGTGTAACTGTTATTGTACTGTTACAATGTTGGGATTTTATTTTATTGTACTTTCTTGTTATTTTATTATTTAAGTAACATTTAGGATACGTGTGAGAATAAATAGATTAACTATGGAAGAAGAGAGAAAGGAAGGGCAGAATGTTAGACGGGCCTGCGTGACCAATTCTAAACCCTTTGAAAATAAAGTTCGTTCGTTCTATCTATCTATCTATCTATCTATCTATCTATCTATCTATCTATCTATCTATCTATCTATCTATCTATCTATCTATCTATCTATCTATCTATCTATCTATCTATCTATCTATCTATCTATCTATCTATCTATCTATCTATCTATCTATCTATCTATCTATCTATCTATCTATCTATCTATTATCTATCTATCTATCTATCTATCTATCTATCTATCTATCTATCTATCTATCTATCTATCTATCTATCTATCTATCTATCTATCTATCTATCTATCTATCTATCTATCTCTGATAATGTTTGTACTTTTCAACATATGTTATGTCATGCTTATAAGTAATTAATGTTAATATGAGTGTGCTATATTATTATTTTACTTTACAACGTTGAATTCCTTGAATTTGATATGTAAAATGCATATGAGAATAAATGAATTCAGTATGAAAGGTGAGAGAAAGGAAGGGCAGAATGTCAGACGGGCCTGCGTGCCCAATTCTCAACCCTTTGAAAATAAAGTTCGTTCGTTCGTTCGTTCGTTCGAATCAGTGCTGCATTCATAATTTAAATTGTCGCCATAACTCAAGTTTTAAGGGTATGCAGTGAAAACTAACTTTTGTTGTTCTAATAACATTTTCAAACTTTTTATGTGCTCAATAGACACAGTGTATGTCCATGAACCAAATTCTACAGTTTATTTTGTTAAAAAAATGTGGTTACCATGGTAACCAAAAAAAATATCCGCCATATTGGATTTTCACCAATTTTCGAGAGCTAAAAACTTATGTTTCCCATTTGACCAAACTTTATCAAATTGCACACACATGTTGTGATTGACAATTAAAACAATTTTACACATGGTTTTTTTGATAAGTTTAAAATTCTATTTTTAATGATTTAAAAAAAAAAAACACTATATTTGTATGAAAAAAAATTTTTTTTTGATATATCAAAGCAAATTACCAAAATATCAAAAAAAGCATGTGACAATTTAAAGGTATATATGTATACTACATGCATGCCAAATTTCAGACTGATCTGTTAGATAGTTGGTTAGTAATACAATTTTTTGTTAATAAAATGTTAGTTTTGAGAAAAATGCATTTTACTCACAGAGTGCCTTGTCTTGTCCAATATACTCCATTCTGGGGGGCTGAATGTGTTTAAAATCCTCCAGCACTATATGCTGCACCTCCTTCAGCTTCCTGCAGCTCCTCCTCTCGCCTTTGTCTTGTCTAATTTTTCTTCTTTCCTTCTACCATGGTAACCAAAAAAAAACATCAGCCATATTGGATTTTTCACCAACTTTCTAGAGCAAAAAACCTATGTTTCCCATTGATCAAACTTTATCAAATTGCACACACATGTTGCGACTGACAATTAAAACAATTTTACACATGCTTATTGTGATAAGTTTAAAATTCTATTTTTAATGATTTTAAAAAAAAATACACTATATTTGTATAAAAAATATTTTAAAAAATATATTTTTTTAATTTATAAAAGAAAATTACCAAAATATCAAAAATGCAGATGTGTTACTTTAAAGATATAGATGGGTACTACATGCATGCCAAATTTGAGACTGCTCTGTTAGATAGTTTGTTAGTAATAAAATTTTTTGTTAATAAAATGTTAGTTTTGAGAAAAATGCATTTTACTCACAGAGTGCCTTGTCTTGTCCAATATACCCCATTCTGGGTGTGGGGGGGGGGGGGGGGGGGGGGGCTGAATGTGTTTAAAATCCTCCAGCACTAATTGCTGCACCTCCTTCAGCTTCCTGCAGCTCCTCCTCTCGCCTTTGTCTTGCCTCTTGCCTAATTTTTCTTCTTTTTACAAGTTTGTCAGCCTCATGTTTCTGGCTGTTGGCCAGACATTTCCTCAATCGCGCCTGTCAAGGCGTTTTCAGTTTGTTCCAGATGCTTGACCATACAGCTTTTTTATTTCTGCACTGGCTGATGGACCAAAGTTGAACTCTCCAATGGCCACAAGGACACTGAATTTGGCTTTCTTTAATGACACAAATTTCCACTTGCTGCAATGACTCCATATAACATTGTGGAGGCTTTCATTTGCATTTTGTGTTGCACCTAGCTCACACGGCTTGAGCAGATGCTGATCAGTAAGACGCTCATAAATAAGGGCTAAGTGCTTATGGAGCAGGTTGTAGTCTAGCGGAGTGTGAACCTTAGTCTCTTGTGGTCTGGCAGCTTCTCCTTTGGCGATGGAAGCCTGATAGAAACACCAGGAGTCTTTGCCTGGCGGACACAAATTATGTTGAGGTTTGTCGTTTGTTGAATACCCATGGTAGAGAGAAGCCATGATGGGTTGTTTCATCTCTGGGGCTGTACTATGCTTGCGGATGGCCCTGGTGTAGTAAATACACAATTTTCATATGGCATTTTGGGTTAGACGACCGCGGCCATTTCACCCAAGGGTGACTTTTTGTTTCCTGCAGTCAGTAATCAGTGTCCTCAGTGCAGTGCCTAATCGCTTTGCAACATGGTTGACGCACTCTTCTTTAGTTATATCAACTTCTGGTCCATACGGTTTGATGTCGCAGAGTCTGTTGTAGGCCTTGGAATTGCAATCTGATAGCAAAACAGTGTAGCGTAGCTTGTGATTTGCTACTGAACGAAGAAAGAGAACTTCACAGGGTTTTACCTCCATCATTCCGGCTGACCCTTCGTAATTACGGCAGCAGTCCTTCTGATGCTCTGCTTTCCATTTTTCACATTTGTCAGGCAGATTTTTCAGTTGCCACTGTCCAGTATTCTCGCAGGTGTGACAGAAGGAAGACATAACATGCGTATCGATGACCATGCCAGTCAAGATGTCGATAACACTGCAAACACCTATCAGTGACTTATGACCTCTAGTTAGCCATGTTGCATCAAAGCTGACAGCGATGTCAATGACTTCTTTTTTATTAATGGTACGATGCTGACTCTTAGCGTGCTCAGCTCGGACAATGCTGACGGCACGTTGAAATACTGTAGAGTGCATGGTATCCAAATGATCAAAAATTTGATCTGCATATTTATGAAATGTTTTCTGGTACAGGCCAGGGAGGTCTAGGTTCTCACAGAAGAGATTGAACGTAGATGGGCCCATTCCAGACATGAGGGCACCAAGAACAGCAGATTTGTTGATTGCATGTCCCCGAGGGCCGCAGCCTTCTGGTTCCCTTTCGGATGTGTACGTTCTAGAAATTGCCTTTTCACATGTGTGACACACAACTTCCAGGAAGAGAGAGAAACCCTTTGACTTGGTGTTGTCAGTTCTTGTTTGCAATGTGCTTTGCTTACACACATTGCAACACACATTTTTAAGATGGTTGTTGAAGAAAGAAATGTCCACAATGGCTCTGTACGTAGGTTTAGGTTGGGCGCAGACAGTATTATGAGATGCAACATTTTTGCTCGTGCTCAAGTTAATTTTTGTATCAGATCGACTTGGGCCAGTGGTGAACGGCACTACTGGATCAGCAATTTGAACTATAGGCCTATCGGATACTGGTATGCAGAAATTCCATGTTGAGACTACATCAGTTGTCTTATCATTCACCGCTGATTCTGTATTACCATTGCTAGAAATCACATACTGTCTACGTGATCTTGCAGCAGATATTTGCTTTGATCTCTTACCTATTCTTCCCATTTTGAAGTAATAGAACACAATTCACTGAAATTTAAACAAGAGAAAAATATCAAACACCACGTTACATGCAGCGAACAATTTTTGTTTACCGGCAGAAGCCGCCGTTGTTATCTTCCACATTTGCACACGCAGCCAAAATGTTGTTATGACCAATCAAAACAGGTGTTTACGAATGCATCTTCAATGGGTCGGAATGAGGTCACCACATGACCACTCCTTATAAGGAAGTTAGCATAAAATTACGGAAAATTTCAAACCCATAACACTCAGAGCTATGAGAAAAAAAAGTTTTGAATTTGCTATATAATGGCAGACAACGAAATTCCCTTTGTATCGATACCACATAGTCCACGATATGGACAGCGTAACTAAAGTATTATTGAGCAACAAATCTTGCATTTTCGGCACAAATTTGCAAATCATAGCTTGGGGGTAGTACAGAAAAAATGCTTTTTGATACATCAAATGCATTTTTTATGTTATAAAACCTTGCTCAATCGATTCCTCAATGATTATTTAATAAAATAAGCTCAAAAGTAAAAACTCGATATTTTGTACGTAAAATCCAGTTTTCACTACCGTCCATTCCCTTAATTTTTTTTTTTTTTTGTAGTGACAAAAAAATTGAACTCAAACCAACTTTCAAAACGGCATTGGGTGTTTTCGGTGTTCACTCGTGATTTCAACGATTATTTTCTTATAAAGCTTGTAGTTTAAAAGAAAACTTTTTCGTTTTAAATAAATTTTATGTAGTATTTTATTGTAAAATAATGATATAAATTTGAAAATAATGTTTTAAGGGGACTTTCTGCAACTTTGGAATTTACCTCCTGTAATACGTTGGGTTTTCTACGGACAGAAATGAATAGAGTTGAGGTTATCAGTGATAATGTGATATTTGTTATCAGTAATGGTGGGTTATTTAAGGTTATCAGTGATGATGGGATATTTAAAGTTATCAGTGATCGTGGGCTATATAAGGTTATCAGTGATCATGGGATATATAATGTTATCAGTAATGATATTTAAGGAGATTTAAGGTTATCGGTGATGATGTGATATTTAAGGTTATCAGTGATATTACCGGGGCCCGAAAGGGGAGCAAAGAATAGTAACACTGTTCCCAACCAAGCATGCCGCAGAAAGCGACTAAGGAGGGTTGGGCATGAGGCTGGTTAACCCATCCTGCAAAAAATGTTAAACCACAAAAACTTCAACAAACATGGACAAGTCAATTAAAGAAAATAAAACTCAGCCATCCAAGACAGGAGAAGGTCCTCTCACAGGGAGGTTTATGATGCAACAAAGAGAAAGCCAAAAGGAGTCCATGTTACTGACTAAACTTCTTTCTTCTAGGAGAACCTCCAGCTTTGGCACCTAGAACTTTCAGACATTGAATGAACAAGGGAAAACAGCACAGGTAGCAGCATAAATGAGGGAATATAAGATCAATGTTCAGGGACTGTGTGAAACTTAGTGGAAGGGGGTAGACAGGAAGAAACTCAGCACAGGTGAATTGGTGCTGTCCTGGGGACATGAATACGAAAGTTCACACCATAGTGAAGGGGTAGCTCTTATGTTATCTACAGAAGCACAGAAAGCACTCAATGAATGGGAAGCCATGGGACCCAGAATCATAACAGCTACTTTCAAAACAGCGAAAAAGAAAATAAAAGTAAACGTCATCCAATGTTATGCACGAACCAATTACAAAGAAGAGTCTGTGAAAGAAGCATTTTATACTAGACTGCAAGACATTATAGATAAAATAAAAAGAAGAGACATCACAATTTTGAGGGTGACATGAATGCAAAGATAGGTACAGTCAACACTGACTTAGAAGAAATCATGGGAAAACATGGACTAGGAATAATAAATGAAAATGGGGAACTATTCACAAACTTCTGTGCTTCAAATCAACTTGCTATAGGAGGAAGCATGTTTCCACATAAGAGAATACACAAGGCAACATGGATATCGCCAGACCATAGAACAGAAAATCAGATTGATCATATATGCATAAACAAGAAGTTTAGATCATCATTGCAGGATGTAAAGGAGCAGGTGTGGCATCAGATCACCATCTTCTGATAGCGAAAGTAAAAATGAAACTCAAGAGATATGCAACAATGCATAGTTATAGACAACAATTTAATACAGTTAGGACATCTAAGAAACAAGAGACAAATTTATGGTCACAATATCCAACATACCAAGTGCTCCAACAGCTGGAAGATGTAGTGAATACAGATGACCACTGTCAGCAAATCAAAACTATATGGAGTGAGACATGTGAAGATATACTGGGGAAAAGGGAACGACAACAAAAGTAATGGATAACAACAGAAACAATCAATAAGATAAAAGACAGAAAAAACAAGAAAGCAGATTTAAACAGAAGCAAAACCAGAAGTTCCAAAGCCAAGGCTCAAGAAGTGTACACAGAAGCAAACAAAGAAGTAAAAAGAAACGTCAAAAAAGACATGAGGAAGTATATTGAGGAGTTGGCAAGAGAAGCAGAAGATGCTGCAGCCAAAGGAAATATGAGAGAACTGTATAACAGCTCAAAGAAGCTAACAGGGAAATACAAGCAGTTAAGTTGCCTCAGTGCCATCACCGGTGTCAATACCTTGTCGAAGTATGGCGGCTTGCGTACCCTGATTACCCCCAGAGCTATGCCAGCTGGAGTTTTACTCCTGGAAAGTTCTACCAAGCTGGACAGGTTTGTGTGGGCAGGGGTGAGACTAAAGCAGACACCCTGGTGCTCCAGGTTGGGGGTTTTAGCATAGGGCTGACACCCCTGTCTATGTAAAAAGAAATGAAGTTATGGAAATGACAACAAATGAACAAACTTTGCTGCAAAATGGACATCCGGAGTCTGAGGCTCGTATGACTGTCAGTGGTGAAAGCCGAAAGGAAGCCACTGACACGAAAATGGATGTCCTGACTGCAAAACGTGAAACAAGAATAGGATTTTGGAATGTCAGGACAATGAACAAGACGGGTAAACTAAAACAGGTCACAGCAGAAATGAGAAACTATAGATTACACATTCTAGGGATAAGCGAGAGCAGATGGACAGGGGCAGGAAAAGTTACAACAGCAACAGGAGAAACCAGTACTTTACTCTGGAAGAGAGGATGGACAGCACAATGAAGGTGTAGCCATTATTCTACAGAAAGGAATAGAAAGGACATTACTGGAATGGAAACCCATCAACAACAGACTGATAAGAATAAGATTGAGAGGGAGATTCACCAACACTACAATAATACAATGCTACGTACCAACCAGTGGCAGCGATGATGAGGTCAAGGATGAATTCTATCAACAACTGCAGAAAGAAATTGAAGACACACCTAGATATGATCTTATCGTAGTAATGGGAGACCTCACTGAGAAAGTTGGAACACACAATACATATAATGAAAGAGTAATGGGGAAATGTGGCAGCGGAACAGCAAACGAAAATGGGGATAAATTAATAAATTTCTGTAGCATTAACAACCTGGTCATTGGAGGAACACTTTTCTCACACAAAGAAATTCACAAATTAACATGGGAATCACCAAATGGTCGGGACAGAAACCAGATAGACCACATCATGATTAATGGTAGATGGAGACATGCATTACAAGATGTGAAGGTAAGAAGAGGTGCAGATGTGGGAAGTGATCACCATTTAGTAGTAGCAAAACTGAAAGTGAAACTAAGAACGGCTGGACCAACTGTAACTACACAGAAAAGGTTTGACATCAGCAAATTGAAGGACCCCTTACCAGAAAAGCTTTTGCGGCTGATATAAAGAAACGATATCAATTTGCCAAAAGTCAGGAAAAGACATTGACTGATGATATAGACCAGAAATTCAACACCATTTCAACAATATATAAGGAAAGCAGCAAATCATGCTTGGGATTCCAGGAAAGGAAGAAGCAAGACTGGATAACACCAGAAACATTAAACACCATAACGATGAGAAAGGAAATGAAAAGAAAGAAAACAGAAGCGAAGTCCCCCAGGTTAAAGCAACTATATAGCGAACAGTATAGTCAGCTGGACAAGGAAGTTAAACGCCAAACCCGAGCCAACAAAAGGAATTTCCTAGACGATCTTGCAAGACAGGCAGAAGAGGCAGCACTGAGAAATGAACAAAGCACAGTATACAAAATAACTAAATTCATCAGCGGAAAACGAGGTGCAAACAATATTACATTAGTAAGAGATAAGCAAGGAAATCTCATCACGACAGCAGAGGGACAGGAAACAAGATGGGCAGAGCACTTCAGAGAAACTCTGAACAAGGAACCACCAGAGACACAATTGAATGTTCCTGAGGCTGAAAACGATCTAGATGTTAATACAGACATTCCACGAAAAGAAGAAATCATCACAGCAATCAAAGGGTTAAAGAATGGAAAAGCTCCTGGCCATGATAACTTAAATGCAGAGCTATTTAAGACAGACCCTGAGCTAGCAGCAGAACTATTAGAACCACTATTTGCACAAGTCTGGAAAACAGGGACAACACCAACAGAGTGGAACAAAGGAATAATTGTCAAATTGCCCAAGAAGGGAGATCTTGCAGACTGCAATAATTGGAGAGGAATCACTCTTCTCTCAGTTCCCAGCAAAATACTAGGCAGGATAATTATACAGAGAATTTCAAAAGCAGTAGACCACAAACTGAGGAAAGAACAAGCAGGATTTAGAAAGAACAGAAGATGTGTAGATCATATATTTACTCTCAGGAACATTATAGAGCAGTGCTCAGAATGGCAAAGACAGCTTTACATTAATTTTGTTGATTTTGAAAAGGCTTTTGACAGCATACATAGGGACAGTTTATGGAAAATACTGAGGGCTTATGGAATTCCTAGCTGCATAGTGTCAATCATAAAAAGCCTCTATGCCAACTTTACGTGTAGTGTTGGGCAGAGCAACCTAACCTTTGAGGTGAAGACAGGAGTATGACAGGGATGCCCCTTATCAACCACTCTATTTTTAACAGTCATAGACTGGGTGATGCGCCAGACAACAGAGGGCAGTCCAAGAGGAATAAGATGGACTACATTTTCTACATTGGAAGATCTGGAATATGCAGATGACATTGCACTACTAGCACATTCACATCAACACATCCAGGAAAAAACGGATAGACTTAATAAGTATAGCCAGCAGGTAGGCTTGAACATCAATTTAAAGAAGTCAGATGTCGTGACGCTCAATGTGAGCAACCCTGAGCCCATATCAGTAAGGAATCAGCAACTGGAACAGACAGACACCTTCACATACCTAGGATGCATAGTAACACAAAGGCGGAGCAAGCAAAGACATCAACAACAGAATGAACAAAGCAAGAACAGCCTTTTTTAGTCTAAACAACATCTGGAAGTCCTCTCAGTACAGCACAAGCACAAAATTAAGATTATATCAGAGCTGTGTGCTTTCTGTGCTTCTCTATGGTGCGGAATGCTGGAGAGTTACAGAGAAGGAAATGTCGAAATTGTCCTCTTTTCACACAACATGCCTAAAAAAAATTCACCGAATCTTTTGGCCGAATACCATCACCAACCAAGATCTGCTTACTCGGAGCAAGCAAGAGGACATGCACACCATCATAGCTGTCAGACGCTGGAGCTGGGTTGCCATGTTCTCAGAAGAGCCCTGATGCCATCACAAGAACAGCTATGCTATGGACCCCTGAAGGAAAATGAAAGAGAGGCCGACCAAAAACAACTTGACGGAGGACTGTGGAGGCTGAGATGCAAAGAATGAATCAGAGTTGGGGCACTGTATGAAGGATGGCCACCGACCGAGCAAAGTGGAAACAATTTGTTGTTGCCCTACAAGACACCACCAGGCGTGATGGCCACTGACTGCTTTAACGGTCGGCGGCTAAGGATCAAAGAAGAAGAAGAAGTTGCCTCAATAAAGACTAAAATGGAAAACTGCTTATCAATACACAAGAGCAAATGAAAAGGTGGGTGGAATATTTCGAGGACCTTCTCAATAGACCAGCTTCACAAAACCCCCCAGACATCCAGCTAGCAGAAGAACTACAAATTAACTGTGAAATACCAACGAAGTAAGAAATAAAGAAAGCCATAAAACTTCTAAGAGATGGAAAAGCGGCTGGACCAGATGGCATTCCAGCAGAGGCCATCAAAGCAGATATTGACATGGCTACAGAGATGTTATATAAATTACTTGGTAAAGTCTGGGAAAGGGAAGAGATACCAGCAGAATGGAAGGAAGGATATCTGGTTAAGCTGCCTAAGAAAGGAAACTTACAAGAGTGCACACATTACAGAGGAATAATGTAACTATCAGTGCCAAGAAAAGTATTAAAACAGGATCATCCTCAAGTGATTATAAGAGTCCATAGACAAGAAGCTGAGAGATGAACAAGCAGGTTTTTGACAAAACAAGTCCTGCACAGACCATATAGCCACTATGAGAATAATAGCCTAGTTGAACAAAGTCTGGAATAGAATTTACCATTGTGCATTGGATTTGTGGACTACAAAAAGGCATTTGGCAGTGTAGACAGAGAATCACTTTGGAAATTGATGAGGCATTATGGAGTTCCCCTGAAGATCATTAATTTAATAAAGAAAACTTATGATACATGACATACAGAGTTCTTCATGAAGGACAACTTTCAGAACCATTTAGGATAAGAACGGGAGTGCGACAGGGATGCCACTTGTATCCATTTCTTTTCTTTCTAGCAATAGACTGGGTTATGAAAACATCGACAACACACAACAGAAATGGAATCCAGTGGAATCTGACTAAACAGTTAGATGATCTACATTTTGCTGATGACTTGGCTCTTCTGTCCCATAACCATAATCAGATGCAAGACAAAATGAAAACACTCGATGAGAGGTCACAGCTATTGGGTCAGAAAATACACAGGGAAAAGACAAAAATAATGAGAATAAATGCAGGAAATGATAACAGGGTTGAACTTGAAGAAATACCACTACAAGATGAAGAATCGTACACATATCTTGGCGGCAATATAGACAAAGTTGGAGGGACAGACAGTGATATCAAAAAAAGAATACAAAAAAAGCAAGAGGCTCTTTCATTGCATTGGGAAATATATGGAGATCAAGAGAAATCTTGTCCAACACAAAAATAAGAATCTTCTACTCAAATGTCAAGTCAGTCCTATTGTATGGCTCTGAAACATGGAGAACAACAAAAACAACAACCAAAAAGCTACAGACTTTCATAAATGGGTGCTTGTGTAGAATAGGATTAAAATGGTATGACAAGGTTACCAACGTGGAACTGATGACAAGAACCAGACAAATGCCAGTTGAACAAGAGATGAGAAGAAGATGATGGCGATGGATAGGACACACATTGAGGAAACCTGTTGATAGCATTACAAGGCAGTCCTTGTTCTGGAACCCCCAGGGCAAGAGAGGCAGAGGTAGACCAAGAAGCACATGGAGAAGAGAGCTGAACACAGAGGTGAAAATGATGAGGAGAACGTGGAAAGAACTTGAGATGATGGCACATGACTGGAGGGCTTGGCATGTGTTTGTACATTATATACACCCAATTGGTTTATTAAAAGTAAAATAAATGTTTGGTGAATGATGGTATTGTCGATGGAAATTATGTGTATGCTGTATGTTTATATGTCTCAGACTTCAAGTATTTTCCTCATATACTGGCTCGGGCTAAGAAATTGATAGGATGAGTTCCTTTTGAACGGGAACTTAACTTTTCAGCCCCTGGCTGATAGTGAAGCGTGGTTAGTTGTCCTGTCTTTTTATGACGTTGCATTGGGTAGGTCTCGAATAGTTTGGATTTGCCTTCACTGTGCTCGACTCCGTATTCTTCTCTGAGATTGGACTGTTGTGCAAGGCTCCCCCATAGACTACTCAGAGATTGGACTCTAATCAGCAATTTAGACATGTGGCTTCACAGTGCTTTAACGCGTGAATTTGCAGCGGTCTTAGATTAGGTCTGGCCCTCTTGCCTGCCTGGATGCAAGTCGAAGTTGCCTCACTTGGCGCCAACTTTTAGCGTGTGATTTCTGCTTGGGCACGTTGACCTGAAGCGTGTCTCATGTGACTTTGGCGTCCGATACATGCTCCAATCAATAACGTTAAAAGTCATGTGGGGGTTTCCTAAAGTGGGTTAAACTGGTTCTACCTAAGTCTAAGTAGTGTGCCATAAATTAAAACCGGTTTCAAGCCACCGAGATTAGGTCTAGAATGTCGTCGTTAATCTAAAAATAGGGACCCAAAGACGCAGCAATAGAGAATGCAGTCAGCGACCCATAGCTTGACTGCTTGTGTCAGGGTCAGCGAACCAGAGCTGACCAAGACCCTACTCCACCTCCAAGTGGTGGTCCTGGAAACAGGCTGCATCACTGCAGTCTGGCTGATAGAGTAGGGATCGAAGAGGGAAGGCAAACCCGGTCCCAAAAAATGCCGTGCTGAAGTTGGATGTGCCGGCCGAAAGGCACAGATATCTCAGCTCCGCTGTAAACAGACACAACGCAACCAACGTCCTTTTCAGGATGAACGAGGAAGAAGAAGAATCTAAAAATACTACTAGACGCTAGAATTGTTATCAACGAGTGAAATTTGCAGCGTATTTTTACAGGCTTTCCGATCATGCATTGAAGATGAATAAAACAAAATGGTGTCTCATAAATTAAAAAGAAGAGAAGATTGGGCCAGTCATCACACAAGCCCCTCCTCAAGTTCCGTCTAACTCCTCTGGTCCTGTCCTTCTCTTCCTTTACAGCTTCTCATTTCACCTTTATCCTTCGATAATCTCTCCTATTTCTCCTCGTTTGCATAAGGGTGTTTACTAAAAAATCTGCCCCTATGTTCTTCCCAGGTATGTATTCTGGTTTTCTTCCTGGTTTTCTTTGGATGCCTACGTCTGCAGCAATGCTTCCCTAGGTCCTGTAACTGGTCTACCCTATGTGTTGAGGTTACCTGGTTACAATCTGAACAGGACTTCACATATCGAGCTATGTCTTCCATGATGCCTGGCCAATAATAATGGGTGGCTATCCTTTGATTTGTGGCACCATTACCCAGGTGTTCACTCAAAGTAGCAACGTGCCCCCATTCCATAACTTTATTTCTATATGTGGATGGCACCACAATATGTCCATGACTTTTTAACCCTCGGCCAGCTCCCCTGTGCAAGAGTCCATGTTCCATATAAAAGTCCCCTTTTCTTCGAGGGTTATGTGAGTTTGGCAATTTGCCAAAGCAAAACCCCAATGTGCTATCAGCTGCTTGAGCCCTTTTCATCTTATTTGGATGAATTTCTAATTTAGAGTCCCTCTCTATGCATTTGGAGTCAGACCTGGTCTGGACGGCAGCCATAACTACAGGCTTTACCAGTTCTCCTAAAAAGACATATCTACGCCCTAACATCAGGGGGTAGAAAGGATCCTCTAAAACTGCGGCATTGATTTCCCCTTCCACATAGCGACAACTGACTTGAATCTTCGCTATGGGCAAAGTTAAGGGTAATGCTCCCTTGAGTGGTCCTTGGATATCTACTGTTTCTGTGGTGAGTTGTTCGGGGTGAACTAGAGATGCAGAAACGACCACGTCATAGGACAAACCTGTGTCATACATCCCGATGACTTGTTTGCCATTCACGGTCACTGTCTCCTGTATAGGTGGGTGATAGAGGCTATTCTGACTTACTGTCAGTTCCTTCCTGTCAACAGCCCTCACCTGCAAACATGCAACATGATGTGGATGGTTTATCTGTCTGCAATCTGCAGTATTGTGGTTGCTCATTTTACACGTCTTACACCACTTGTCTCCCCGCCTCTGAGGCTGGAAAGCTGATCTCTGAGTAGTCTTATTGGCATAGTCTAGCTTGTCATGTTTTTTAAAATTTATGGTAAGGTAGATTCATTTGGGGGTCCGAGTGTGCCTGATGTGTCGGCCTCGATAAGTCTTCCGGCTGGTTCCACCGGGATGGGTGATTCTCTGTTAGCACTGCCTGATAACGTTCCGCTAACTGGACTATGGATTCTAAAGTGCTGGCCCCATTCTCTGTCAGGAATCTTCTCATGTCGGAAGTCATGGTGTCCTTCAGTTGTTCAATAATGACCATTTCTTTCACATCTTCCCAATCATGAGAAAAATTCCCTAGGGCGCCCCACTTTTCCACGTAGGAATCCAGTCTAGCAGTAAACTGAACAAAGTTCTCTCCGACTTCCCTACTAGAGTTACGGAACCTCTTCCTATGTGCATCAGCATGTAGCTCATAATGCATCAGGAATGCCTTTTTCAGAGTCATAGTCTTCCTGTAAACCTGGGGAAGCTTGCTATATACCTCATAAGCAGTTCCTCTTAGCCCCTGTGACAGTTTCAGGTTCCACTTGCTGCTCTCCAACCCAAATGTGGTGGCAAACTTCTCAAATTTGTCCAAATACATATCGATCGAGTCAGCTTGCTCTGAGAAAGCTTCAAATGGAAATGTCAAGTGTCCTAAGTTTGACATGTGTGATGATGGCAAAGGTCCTATGCTCCCCGTGTGCAAGGAGGGCACATCATCTGACCGTGGCGATAGGTTGCCTGATGATGTAGATGCTGTCGCACCAGCTACCGGTTCAACTCTTTGAACCTGTCCCTGTATATAACTGCTTCATCTTCAGTGCATGCTCGCGTTCATCTTTCTTGCTTCTTTCCTTAGCTTCTACAGCTTTTATCCTCTCATCTATTTCTGCTAACTTTATTCGCTCTTCTCTTTCAGCTTTCGCTGTTTCTCTAGCGTAATGCTTATCTGTCTCGGCACTGATAAAATTAGCAAAGTCCACTCCACTATATCCTAGATCTCTACCGGCCTCCCCTATTGCTGCCTTAAGCTTAACTATTTCAGCCATCTTTTGCTGTTATAGTCCACACTGAGTAAGCTATTGCTACCTTCCATTAGTATTTCTAACACCAAGCAAATACTAACTAATTATCAATCTGCTAGAGAATGAAATTAATACAGTTATGCAGACTTAATGTCTATGTAAATACAGAATCATTGATCTAACTTAATTCATACCTGTCAACCTCCTGAGACAAAAATCTGTACGCCGGACCCAAAAAATCCTTACAAACACCCAAAAATCCTTACGCAAAAAAAATATAAATAAATTATACGCAATGCAGTTTTAAAATGAGAAATGACATATACAAATCTATTAGCATTTGAATTATTGTGATATAAAACATGCTAATAGTCTCATGCTGTTCTTTACATATAAAAAACATAGTGATCATACTTATTTACTTACTTAGTCGTTCCCCTTCTACCGTGAGGTGTAGAGGTGTGAACGGTGGTTTGGTTTTGATAGAGAGAAAGAATGTAGAAAAATGGTATGGATGGGTTTAGTTGCAGATTATTTGTCGTTAATGAAGGGAGATAAGATGTGTAAGGTTAGGCTTTGTCTTAAGGGAAGTAAATTAGAATTAAGTCCCTTACAGGTTTGAGTGAGTTGAGGAAAAAAGTTTGCACGAGAAAGTCGAGATGCGTAAACACATGTTAGGCGTGAACGAAGAATGTTGGAACGGGGTTTTGACGGAGTCTGGTTTGAGACGCGCTAGGTGTAGGCAGGGAAAGGTGTTTCTCTCAAGTGTGTAGTTAGATATTGAACGTGCTCAACGTAAGATTTGAAATTGTTGTATAAGATATATTCAGAGCACTAAAGTGTGTGTGTAAGAAAAAGTGTATTTCAAATGAAGAAAACAAAACAGGTACGTTTTGACATTTTGATTATTTACTGCGTATGTGGCTCAGCAGACCAGGTCTGAGCAGAGGACAGTAAACAGATGAAATCTTGGTAAAAGTGACAGCCCTGGCGGTTAAGGCCAGTTTTCTCGTATAGAGATATAACAAGAACAATAGAAAAGAAACATAAACAGAAGAACGACAGGAAGTTCTGTCTGAATAAATATATGACATGTTCTATAGCTGGGACAAGTAATAGTAAGAAGACAAGCAAAAATGTATGTGAAAAATGGATACTGAGATTGTTTGAAACTGAAGATTGTATTTTGCAAGACTGCCAACCTTGAAGAGAAAGGTTGGGCACACCATTTTTACTCAGTTATCAACGTATGTTAATAAAGTTCTACCATTGATATTTTCACTGCTGTTTTGAGTGGTATCGATTGATAAACAGTGGGTATGAAGAAAAAGTAGAGTCAGTCTGAGTGAAGGAAGTTTCTAGTATTTACTTTACAACACACTATCTACTGAAAGGGCAGAGGTCCGAATCTTGCAATACGACTCATGGCGACAGACAACGCATGATGCCCGTGACCAGCCCTACAGTAGGCAGTAGCAAAGACAACAGATGACAGGGTAACTAATGGTGCGAGTAACCAGCCCTACACTAGAATAGCTCAAGAAACTTTTATAACTCAATGATAGTTCAAGAAACTTTTATAAAGCAAGACAGACTACACTCAGATGTCAGTTTTGGCATCACATATTAGGTACGGTTGCATCAGATATTTTCGTATCTAGCACTACAACGGTCACAGACTATTTTGGTGCACCTAACCCTATACAAGTTAGAGATTTAAAAGACTACAGACAGAAAGAAGGTCAAGTTCACTAAGAAGAGATTACACAGAAAGAAAGAATCCTGCGAGCGAAAAAACAAATCAAGACAAAACAGAAGTCAAGTAAAGTGAAGCGACATCAAAAACAACGAAGTCTATACAAAGCATCACGAAGGTCAAGTTCATTAAGAAGATACAAATCGAAGGAATCCTGCGAGCTGAAGAAACAAAGCAAGACAACACAGAAGTCAAGACATCACGAAGGACAAGTGCACAAGAAGAATATAAAGAACAAAACAGTCTACATCAACCGACAACCGTCAGAATACAGGTACATGCATGAGATAACAATCTGAATGATCAACAGGCCCAACGCGCAAAAAATAATAGTATACAGCCGTATAAGACAAAAATTGTGTTGATTAATTCTGAAATACTGGAGGAGCAAGTGTGTATCCCAATCAAGGAAAACAGATTATGTAACACATAAACATTTAGAAACAAATTAAGTTAATTATTAGTGTATTCAGTTAAATTATGAGAATTAGATTGATAATTGTTTTGTAACTCATAAGAATTATAAGTATTGTACACAGATATTGGTTAATAATTCTCTTACAGGTCAACCAAGAGATTTATATTAATTTTTTTACAGGTGTTTCTATTAACACTAACACTTACAGGTCAAGACAAGATGCAACAACAACAACAACTTACGGCGGGTTTAGATCCCAATGTGGCTGCTCTTGAGCAGGTAGCTAAGGCTATGACATCCATTAGAAATGAAAGTAAGTTCCAGAATATCCGGAACAGTATAACACCATATTCAGGGAATCCTACTTTATGTAGAAAATGGTTGCTCGAGATACAAAGATATTGCGCTTCGGTCAATATGGACCAAGGTGAGTACAAACAAGTTGCATATCTTTCCTCATGCGGGTTAGTAGTAGATTTTATAAGACGCAGGTTTGACACTGTCCCAGATGAGACATGGGAAGATTTTAAGAAAGAACTAATAAGAAGGTATGCACAAATTACGGATGCATCTTACGCGTGGACGATGCTGAGGAGCATACAACAACAAGTAGGAGAACCTATTCAAATGTTCAGCGACAGGTTGTTAAACCTAGCGGAAGAAGTTTTCTTGGGGCAACAAATTAACCAGCAAGAGGTGGAAAAACAATTAGTGGGCATATTCGTCGATGGGTTGAATGATATACCAATTAAATTACATCTCCTCAGGAAGGACCCACAAAACTTGTCACAGGCCATTACACTTGCTACAGCCGAAGAGAACCTTAGAAGAAGATTGGACCTCAGGCTTGGTAGGGTAGTTCCATGCAAAGAAACACAAGAAGAACCTATGGAGATAGGACATTGTCAACAAAGAAGAATATCAAGACGAGGGAGAGGAACAGAAACGTCTTATAGGTCAAGACAGGTAGACCGCGAGCCAATCGTGTGTTATGCTTGCAATAGGCTGGGACATAAACAATTTGAGTGTAACTATAGGCCACTAGAGCCACAACACTCAGTAAGGAGAGTTGAGACCTTTAACCCGAGACATAGTAGACAAAACAATAGACAACAATATTACAACCAGTCCGAAAAGAATAGACAAGGGAATGAAGTAAACACCAAGAGAGGGAGACTCATCAGAGAGATAGTACAACCAGGTGACAAGACGGAGAAAGGATATATTGATACAATAAGTGGAAGGCAGCCACAAGTGAACATGATAGGAGGGGCACATGTTAGGTATAACCAACAACCATACCATAGACAATGGGCCAGAGTACACCATCCTGCAAGTTGGTTTGACAAGAAAGGATGGCTACAAAAGACATGTCAAGAATACAGAAATAGGAAGATGAATTGGGATGGTTCAGTTATAAACAGGAACAAATATGAAAGGAGAAACATATGTACAGATCGCGAAATTGGGAAATGGAAATGTAACCAATATCAATATAAACAGGGACATAATAGAACATGGAATAACAGGGACAGGACACTCCCGACTTTCAACAGCAGCTATGGATCAGGACATTGGGACAGCGTGAATAGGAGAAGAACTAGAATAGATTTGAGGAATTTTGTTGGAGACATCAGGAGAGGAGTCAAAGACAAGAAAATACAAATAAATGAAATTGAAAAACAAGAAAGAAAACAACGTATCCCTAAAAGAAGACAAGTAGCAACAGCAATCGAGCTAGCTCATAAACCAGACCCTTGCTCATGTATTATCGAAATACACGGAAGGAGATATAGAGCATTGGTAGACTCAGGGGCTACTGTAAGCCTTATTAGGTTTGGACTTTATAAACAGATACGAGGCGTAGCTCAATACAGAAAGTCACAAAATACACTTACCTCGGTGTCAGGAGAAAACCTGAAAGTGATGGGAACAGCTATGGTGCAAATGAGAATTGGCAATATGATCGTGGAACACACGTTCACCATAGTGAAGGGGATGACAAGAAATATCATACTAGGACGTGATTTTCTGCTAAAACATAAGGCTCAAGTACATTTTGATACTCACCAACTGAAGATAAATGTCGAATGTATCAGGTTACAGGACGACGTATATATAGCGTCCATAATCCGAAACAGAACAACAGTTACGCTGCAACCGAATGAAGTCGGTATTGTTCAAGGCAAGTTGAAAAGATCCCCATATTTCAACCAAGGACAAACGGTCTTAACACTTGACTGGGAAGATGGAGATATACTTGATGAACCTGGACTAGAAATGGTAGAAGGAATAGTACAAATTGGAAAAAGACAACAATTTCCAACGATGATTATAAACACCACGGGAAAAACAGTTAGAATACCAAGAGGATTTGTATTAGGAAGGGTACAACTGATGGAAGGTCAGGAAGGAAATATGGAATACCAAGAAAAGCACCAAATACAAGAAACTATGAACAATAACAACGCGCGTCAGAGACAAAATCGGAAACCACAAACAGTGGTGGTACCACAACATAGAGTTAACAACAAGATATACAGAGAGCAGAAGAAAGTGGAAACAAGGAAGCAGGACAAGGTAGGAATCAAGGAAGATGTATGCACACCATTCAGACTCAATGCAGTGTTAGGCGAGAAAAAAGCACACAAAAGAGAATGGAATACAGAGAGTTAACGGTGTAACAGAAAAGATGGAAAGGATCAAAATACCTCAACCAAGTATAGAGCAGTTGAGGAAAGAAATAAAAGCCATCCTTGGAAGAACTAAACCAGACATCGTGGTACTAAAGGAGGTGCAGAAAATTCTGGAAGGAAAATTTGATATAGACTTATCACAAAGAAAGGAAGAAATCTACAAGCTTGTCGTAGACGAAATAGAGGAAGATAGACCGATGGATATAAGAGGCTATATAAGGAGCCATAGTATGTATAGTATGAGAGGCAGTGTTCAAGAAAGATGTACACGGATTCCCAATAACACACTACACTATACGGAAGGACATAAACAACATAACAATACACATGAACGGATTGGAACACGTAGAACTGAAGCAACACAAAAGGATAGTGACTGGAAGGAGTCTAACAGGATAGGAGACAACTGGAGAGTAGGATGGGAAGATGACTATGGAGAAACATCAACAGGTAGTCAGAGTCGCACAAGGGCAGGAGGAACACAAATCCATGCAGAACTGGGAACAACATCTGATCGGTTAACCCCAACCCCCCAAATTTTACACAGCGAACAAGAGGAGATGGGCACATATAGGCCAGAAATCTTACACAGCGAACAAGAGGAGATGGGCACATATAGTCCAGAAGAAGACAGGATACAAGTATGGCAGGATACAGAGAGTAAACAGTACAATGAGATTCTAGAAGATACGACAGGAATAAGGAAACAATGGAATAATGTTGAAACAGAAATAGATGCACCGTACAAACATACGAGAGCTGCAGAACAAAGAAACAGAGCACAGGAGCAGCAGCTATTGAAACAAAAGGAGCAACAGATAGATACTAAACAACAAAGTGGTGCAAGTCAAACTCAGAATATAGAGGACACATCAGCTAAAGATTCAGATACGCAGGAAGAGATGGAGGAAGAAAATATAAGAGGGATGAAGAGACATCGGTCATTGTCATCAGACGATTCAGATGATTACAGAAGGCGTCTAGCAAAGTTGAGACATGTAGAAGAGGTCAGAATAAAGAGGAAGAATAAAGTAAGAAATAGTAGTGTAGCAGAGATGAAGGACATACGGGCAATTGTTCAATAGATGGACAGGAAATTTGAAGAATTGGAAAAGGAGAAATGTAGTCATAGAGAAGTGCAAGAAGAACAAGATAGAAAGACAAAGGGAACGGGTCAATGGGATATAAACAGTGTCGACCAGGGAAGGTCGAGAAAAAACAAAGAGGAAGAAGGAAATAAAGATAGAACAAAAATAGAACAGTTAACTGCACTTTGCTCAGATTTAGAGAAGAAGTTGGAAGAGTTAGAAAGCAAACAGGAAATGTGTATACAGACATCAGAGAAAAAGGAAGATGTCACAGCACTTTGGGCAGGGGATGATAGAAGGGAAGCAATAGAGAAGGCGACGCAGAAAGTAGAAGAAGTTAAGAAACATGAGAGTAGTAGAAGTGCAGATCGACGAGAATACCGATCTAAGAGTAGAGATACTGAGGAGGCAAGTAGGGATACGGGTCGAAGAGATTTCCGATCCAAGAGCCGAGATAGGCTGAGAAATAGAAGTGAGGATAGAAGAGATACGGGTCGACGGGAATACCTATCCAAGAGTCCAGAGGGACTAGATATACAGAGAAATAGAACACATACGGATCGACGTGATTACCGATCCAAGAGCCGAGAGGCTAGAAAGGGAGATAGAAATAGGAGTAGTAGTATGACAGATACTAGGAGTACAAGTCGAGGTAGAGACAAATTAAAGAGTACAGGGAGTACGAGAAGGGAAGAAATGGAAGATAGAGGGAAACCGAGGCAAACGGTTGACGAGGAAAGAAGAAAGGAGGTTGAGAGAAATTTAGCAGATATACGAGACAGAGAGGTAGAGAGGAAACAAAGTGTTAATGAAGTCAGAATGATAGAAGGGACTCGAGATATGGATAAACTGATAGCGTTAGAGGCGCTTAAAAGTAAGGAGGCAATAGAGACGCTGAAAAGTAGAGAGACGATAGAGTTAGAAACGCTCAAGGCCAAGGAGGCCATGATGATGAAAATGTTTGAGATGATGAGTAAGTGAGATAGAGAGCGAGGAAAAGACTGTGAGGGGAGGACGCGTAGCATAGATAAAGATAAGATGGCGGCGGTTGCTAGTCGTAAAAAGACAAGTATGATTGGTCCATACCGCACTTAAGAAGTAAACTGGGTACACCTGACCAATAGGGTACTGCAGTAGAGGAGACGAGGGAAGGAGATGTAAGAAGTAGATTAGAGGCCATGGTAGTATGGCGGAAATTATGTGAAACGCCGTGGTGACGACGGCAGGAATAGTGTAGACTGAGATTTTGGTGAGGCCGTGGAGGAGGACGGCAGTTATGGAGCAATATGAGGTATAGAGGTACGGAGTAATATGGGGGTGGAGATTTTGAGGAGCCCATGCAGGAGGATGGCAGAAACATGGAGTATTATGCTGAAATGGGAGAAATATGGAGTTTCATATTTTGAGCAGTCGTAGAGGAAGACGGAAAGAATAATAGAGATTTTCAGAAACCGTTGAGGAGGACGGCGGTTGTATGGGGTTTTCTGGGAGAAATATGGAGAAATAAGGGAAAATGAGATTTTGGGAAGCCGTGGAGCAGGACGGCAGAAAGATGGAGAGATATGAAGTATTATGGAGTAATATGGAGACTGAGATGTTGAAGCCGTAGAGGAGGACGGCAGAGATATTGAGAATAAGGAGATAAATGACAATGGGGTTATTGGGAGGCCGTAGAGGAGGACGGCAGTGATGGTGAGAGGTGTTGGGAGATGGACGGAGTTGTGGTTGAGAAAGTGGGGAGCACAGTTCCAGAGAGGGAACGAGAGTAGCGGTTATGATGGAGAGGAGAGAAGTAGAAATTGCAGCGGGAGTCTAGTTGTTTGGAAACTAGATGCAATCGTTCTACACTGAACATAAAGTGAGCTGAGTAGGTCCGAACGATGGACTACTGCAGTGGTGGAAGAGAAGAGGAAAGAGGCAGGGAAGCCATAGATTAAGGGAGAGAGATGTAGATGGGAGGAATGGAGAAGTCACAGAGAGGAGACGAAAGGGAATTACGAGACAAATAAAGGAGTATTGGAGAAACTATAGAGAATATGGCGGTAGATGAGGGCCATAGGGAAATGGCGAAGATATAGAGAAAATTGGATAATTAGAAGTGATAATCTAGAGGGAGCTGACAACGGAGTTGAGGAAGATGCAGATTTTTTTTCCGGCAGTTGCCAGAGTCTGGTGAAGACTTTGTGGGAAGCGAGGCTTCTCCAAGTTATAAGAAATGGAGGTTATAGGGAGATAATAAGGAAGAATAATGAGAGATAGAAAAACTAAGGAAATGAGAATAGAGGAGAGAATAATTATGTTGAGGAAACAGTACACATGGCGGGTTTCTTTTAACCACAAGGGAAGATGGAAATGAAATGTAGATAACGTAGGAAACATATGCAACTAAGTAGAACGATTAATGAGATAGGCAGAATTTCAAGATAATTCGTGTAGGCGGGATAATAAACTTGGGAGTAGAGATAAAAGGGATGGTAAATGACTAATGAAGTTAGGAAGGTCTAGTAAGAGTAGTAAAGGAGCAAACGATAAGGTGTATTATGAAATAAGTTGTATTATATACAAGGTGTAATATGAAAGGAATTGCATTATGTACAAGTTGTAACATGAAAAGAGTTGTATTCAGTAAAATGTATAATATGAAAACAGTTCCATGATGGAAAATGTATACTATGAAATGGAAATTGTAGACAGGAAGATGAGTGAGGTTGATTAGAAGTGGAGAATGGTGGGTCTCATTGGGACAGATGTTGAGGAAGAAAGGGATGGAATTGGTGGTAGAAGAGGGAAGGAAGAGAGTGAGTGGAAATTTTTCGGGAAATTTTCTCTGTGAGAGAAATTTTTTTTTAAGGGGGGGAGATGTGTGAACGGTGGTTTGGTTTTGATAGAGAGAAAGAATGTAGAAAAATGGTATGGATGGGTTTGGTTGCAGATTATTTGTCGTTAATGAAGGGAGATAAGATGTGTAAGGTTAGGCTTTGTCTTAAGGGAAGTAAATTAGAATTAAGTCCCTTACAGGTTTGAGTGAGTTGAGGAAAAAGTTTGCACGAGAAAGTCGAGATGCGTAAACACATGTTAGGCGTGAACGAAGAATGTTGGAACGGGGTTTTGACGGAGTCTGGTTAGAGACGCGATAGGTGTAGGCAGGGAAAGGTGTTTCTCTCAAGTGTGTAGTTAGATATTGAACGTGCTCAACGTAAGATTTTATATTGTTGTATAAGATATATTCGGAGCACCAAAGTGTTTGTGTAAGAAAAAGTGTATTTCAAATGAAGAAAACAAAACAGGTACGTTTTGACATTTTGATTATTTACTGCGTATGTGGCTCAGCAGACCAGGTCTGAGCAGAGGACAGTAAACAGATGAAATCTTGGTAAAAGTGACAGCCCTGGCAGTTAAGGCCAGTTTTCTCGTATAGAGATATAACAAGAACAATAGAAAAGAAACATAAACAGAAGAACGACAGGAAGTTCTGTCTGAATAAATATATGACATGTTCTATAGCTGGGACAAGTAATAGTAAGAAGACAAGCAAAAATGTATGTGAAAAATGGATACTGAGATTGTTTGAAACTGAAGATTGTATTTTGCAAGACTGCCAACCTTGAAGAGAAAGGTTGGGCACACCATTTTTACTCAGTTATCAACGTATGTTAATAAAGTTCTACCATTGATATTTTCACTGCTGTTTTGAGTGGTATCGATTGATAAACAGTGGGTATGAAGAAAAAGTAGAGTCAGTCTGAGTGAAGGAAGTTTCTAGTATTTACTTTACAACACACTATCTACTGAAAGGGCAGAGGTCCGAATCTTGCAATACGACTCACGGCCACAGAGGTTTGGAAGAGAGAGTGCCAGACTATCCTATCATCTGTCTTCCTCCTGGCCTGGTTCCATTCTAGTCCTCGGTCCTTCAAAGATTGTCTAATGTTGTCCTCCCAGCGGACTCTGGGTCGTCCTCGGGGTCTGGATCCTTGGCTCTTTGTTTCCCATGCTTGTCATGGTAGCCGATCTTCTCCCATTCTGCAGACATGGCCAAACCATCTTAATTGGGACTGTTCTACTTGGGTGTGCAGGGGGTAGGATTTAAGGCCTTGGCGTATCGTCTGGTTGCGTACCATGTCTCTTCTTGTTACTTCAACCACCTTCCTCAGATACCTCATTTCTGAGGTTTGGATCTGGCTTTTATGGGTTGTAGTCATTGCCCATGACTCGCATCCATATGTCAAGACTGGGACATAGGTGGAGCTTAGTGATCATGAGGTACACTATTCTTTCAATGTACAGTGTTTTGTATTATAATCAATACATGCACTTTTAGCACTTTGCAGAATTGCATTTGTGAACTTAAAGTCTGCACAGCATGTATCAATGTTAATCTTACACTGTAAAATAGAAGTGAGTGTGTCCGCATTCATGGACCTCCTGCAGTCTGTGTGGATTTTTTTCTTCATTGAAAATGATCTTTCACAGTCAGCATTGCTGTGAGGGAGTATCAGCAGTCGCTGAATGATGACTTTCAAATTAGGGAAGTGGATGGCACCAGTACTAGTTTTCTGGTCAACAACTTCCAGCCAATAGCTACAGAAATTCTTTTTCTGACCACTATCTGTCAGTAGAGGCACACACACATCAGACAACATACAGTAGTCATCTAACTCATCTTTCAGTGCTTCCTGATCAAGATCTTGGGCAAAAAGATCTGCCAATCTGCAGATGTTTGAATACCTGAGATTATCTTTAGTGCTTGGATCTAGCACTTTTAAGTCCTTTAGAACCTGGTTATCAAAGGGAAATTTATCAGTAATTTTTTTAACCACTGATGTGTAAAAATTTCTGACGTCCTCAAAAAATGAACTCTTTACTCCACTATCAAGCTCCATTTCTTCGATAAATGCTCTTACCATGACCTGCAAGCTTTTGTTTCTTTGAATTAGGCTCAGCCATCATTCAGTGGATGAAATATTTCAACTAATAATCTTTGTAGATGAAGAAAATGATTTAAAAATACAACGAACAAAGTAAACGGCTAACAGCAACAACAAAAAATTTAAATAAACAAAATTATGAACAGAATATCAAATCTAGGAAGAAAAAAAACGTACCACCAAAAATTTACAAAATTATTATTTAAGAGTTGGTAGCCTAGACCAGTGATAACAGATTGCCACTTTATTAAAAAATAAAGCAGCGAATCTTGAGCGCTGTAATATAGTAGGCCTACTCAACGCAAACAAACTTTTTTTTTCTAGTTATGTAGGGCCTACACAGAATATTATGACAATTTATCGGAAATATATTGAAGGGCAAGATATCAAATCTAGGAAGAAAAAACGTACCACCAAAAATTTACAAAATTATTACTTAAGAGTTGGTAGCTTAGACCAGTGATAACAGATTGCCACTTTATTAAAAAATAAAGCAGCGAATCTCGAGCGCTGGAATAAAGTAGTCCTACTCAATGCAAACAAACTTTTTTTTTTCTAGTTATGTATAGCCTACACAGAATATTATTACAATTTATCGGAAATATATTGAAGGGCAAGATATAACTGGAAAGATTAAGACAACGATTAACTCTTTCAGTCCAGTTATTTTGCACGCTGTGCCAGACTTTTTTTGTGGGCAGAATTTTATAGAGTGAAGTGTTCATTTTTCAGTCTAAATTTTTGTGTGAATTTTCCTTTGAACATATACTTATTATATACCAAACTGTAGGGAAATGGATAGAGAATTGTAATATATAATGTCTTTGGTAGTATTAACACAAGTATGTTCGGTATACTTAAAACATTTTGCATGTAAAATTGAAAAACGCTAAAAAGTTGACTAGAATACGATCTTACCAAAGACAAATTACTGTTGTAGACAATAAAACTTTCTTTTTAGTCTTCAAACACCAAGTTAATCCATATACAAGTAAAAAAAAAACATGCTTATGGCCACAGTTAGTACATTTAGTGTTATTCACACCAGTTTTTCCGTGGTCCTTTGTAAGAAAAATATAAATTATGCAATCGTGCATTACGTAATTTTCAAACAAATAAAGAAGAATAACGTCATATAAAAACTTTTTTACTCTTGTTTAATGTTTTAATTGTATCCCTAGCTTCATCTTCTACCAAGAACTAGTGATTAGGTGTTACAGTAGGTCTAGTTTTGTTGCTTTTGATCGGCCAGAATACGACTACGCCCACTCATCAACTAAACCTAGTGTGTCTAGCTTTTCTGCACAGATTCCATATTTTGACAACAAACTGTGACTACCAAACAATCATCATCAATGTCAGCAATGTTTCAAAGTAGTTTGACACAATTATTTGCTTAGGAGACTTAGAAAATGTAAATATAAAGCGTGACATATTTCTCTAGCAATAACAACGAAAAACGCAAACACGCAAATGTTCACAAAAATTGTGATAATAACATCAAAACATGCACATGTGCTGATTAACTACAGTCAATTTAGTTGTTTAGATAGTAGCGGAAGTCATTCTACGAGTTTTAATATATGAACTGCATTAAACGGACGATTTTTAAGGTTTATGCGTGATAAACTAAAAACCACGCTAAGAGCGTTGCTCTGGCACGGCGTGTTGAATTTTGCAATGCTCAGAGCGTTGCTCTGGACTTTAAGAGTTAAATTGCAACAAAGCAAAACAACAGCAATATTTAACCAAGTTATAAGTACTTAGCTTTTTTAAACAAAATGGCGTTGAAGTGTGGTAGCAAGCAAGCGTGGTCATTGATAACAGGTAACTTTAAAAATACGCCATGTCGCGCTGAAAATCAAAAGCGTTTGAGGCTGAATTCAAAGTTTTTGCCAAATTGTTGGGTATAAAAGGATTTGATTGGTTGCTCGGAGAGACCTCAGTTTAAAAACGGACGCAGAGATTCCCGGAATTTAAAATTTAAAAAATTGGTTTAAAAAAAAAAAACCTGCGCTAGAAAATATTTTCTTATTTAAAATTTAAAAAAACTGGGGTTGGAAAATATTTACTACTTACTTACTTAGTCGTTCCCCTTCTACCGTGTGGTATAGTGGTTTGGAAAATATTTTTAGAATTAAAAAAAAAAAAAAAATTTTATGGGGGAGAAAAATCCGTACGAGTCTGTACAACCATACACTGCTAAAAGTATCACAAATCCATACATTGTACTAAAAATTTGTACAGGCTGACAGGTATGTTAATTAAAACACACAACATATATAAAGGGATTCACCAAAACAATGCAGAGCCAATTTCTATGGCAAAATTATTGTCTGAAATACTTAGGGAAAAAAAATGTCTTTCTTTCTTAGAGTTAAACTGTGTGAAAATACGTGTGTTCAAATGGCATACTGTAATGAATGAATGAATGATGCTATCCCAGAGGTATGATATATTTATATATAAAATTCAAATCCCAGACTGAGACCCCAGTGTGGCGTAGCGTAGGAAGGATAAGAACTTATAGTAGTAGAAATAATAGAAATAAATTAAGTGAAGTTTTGCCTGGATCACCCAGAGAACGATTTGGCTCAAGAAATCCTGTTGGGCTTCTCCACCGGCTGAAGGGAGACAAAGAGGGTAAATTCTCCTAACTAGACAAGGTCTGGAAAAGTTGTAAGGAGATATTTGGTCTCTCGCTACCATAGTCCCCTTCTCAGTTATCTATTATTATTATCCTTAATTGTTACTGGGATTATATGTTATATTTTACCAACCCCCCCCCCTTCCCCCTAAAAGGAAGATAAAAGATAAACATCAGACAATATGTAACATCTAATATAATAAACAAGACATGGGGTACATTATATACACCCAATTGGTTTATTAAAATTAAAATGAATGGATGGTGAATGATGGCATTGTCGATGGAAATTATGTGTATGCTGTATGTTATACATCTCACACTTCATATACTGGCTTGGGCTAAGACATTGATAGGATGAGTTCCCTTTGAACGGGAACTTAACTTTTCAGCCCCTGGCTGATAGTGAAGCATGGTTAGTTGTCCTGTCTCCTTATGACGTTGCATCGGGTAGGTCTCGAATGGTTTGGATTTGCCTTTACTGTGCTCGACTCCGTATTCTTCTCTGAGATTGGACTGTCATGCAAGGCTCCCCCATAGACTACTCAGAGATTGGACTCTAATCAGCAATTTAGACATGTGGCTTCACAGTGCTTTAACGCGTGAATTCGCAGCGGTCTTAGATCAGGTCTGGCCCTCTCACCTGCCTGGATGCAAGTCGAAGTTGCCTCACTTAACGCCAACTTTTAGCGTGTGATTTCTGCTTGGGTACGTGACCTGAAGCGTGCCTCATGTGACTTTGGCGTCTGATACACGCTCCAATCAATAACGTTAAAAGTCACGTGGGGGTTTCCTAAAGTGGGTTAAACTGGTTCTACATAAGTCTAAGTAGTCTGCCATAAATTGAAACCGGTTTCAAGCCACAGAGGTTAGGTCTAGAATGACGTCGTTAATCTAATAATAGTACTAGATGCTAGAATTGTTATCAACGAGCGAAATTTGCCACGTATTTTTACCGGCTTTCCGATTATGCATTGAAGATGAATTTAAAAAAAATGGTGTCTCATAAATTAAAAAGAAGAGAAGATTGGGCCAGTCGTCACAACGAGGCAGCCCCTCCATCATGCAAAGATTCAACAGGCCAATCACCTGTTTGCCTTAAAACATGGTTACACGAAATGCAAGAGAGAAAACCGGACTGATTCTAAAGGCGACGAACTGAAACAGACTCCGGATTATGACTTATGGAACATGGAATTTAAGGAGTATAAATGGGAAGGAAGGGGAGCTGGTGGAAGAGATGAGGAAAGCAAAACTAGAAATCCTGGCTATAATGGCAACAAAGAAAATGGGACAAGGAGTCATGGATCTCGATGGCAACACACTGCTCTACAATGGTGTACCCATATCTGAAAGAGCTAAAGGGGGCGTGGGTTGCATTGTGGCCAAAAACCAAAAAGATAGTATCAAGGGATGGAACTTTGTCTCGGAGCGCTTTATGGTTGTAAAACTAAAAGGAAGAAAAACCATAATCAACCTGGTCATAGTGTATGGGCCAAATGAGGATGAGAGAGCAGAGGTCAAGGAGGAATTCTTCAAGCTGCTTCAAAGGACAGTGGATGACTGCCTAGATGAAATTATCATGCTCTGAGATTTCAATTCCAGAGTTGGAAATGACCATGCTAGATGGGGTGGAGTTATCGGAAGATATGGAGAAGATACTCTCAATGACAATGGAAAGTGACTCCTTAGATTCTGCAGTGAGCAGAATCTGATCATTACAAACACAAACTTCCCCCATAAGCGCATACATGCATACACTAGATGTGAACCAGCAAAGAATGAGAAGTCAGTGATCGACTATGCCATAGTTAGGAGGAGCTCATTCAAATATGTCCGGGATGCTAGAGTCTGGAGGGGGCCAGAGATTGGAAGTTATCACTACCTGCTTACAATCAAAAGAACAACTGAAAGAGTTGCTCAGCCTAGGAACTGCCCAACATCATGCAAGAAACAAAGTAAATGAACGGGAGAAATGAGCATTAAGACCTACAAGCTGAGAGAGCCAGAAATTAAGACCAGATATCAGGGGCTTATTGCTACAGCGGTGAGAAACACAGAAGAACAACCTGATGACTTGGAAACCCTATGGCTTAAATTCAAGGACATCATAAAGACAGCTGCTGCAGAAGTATGTGGTGAAGTCCGACTTGGGAACAAGAGAAAGATGACACCTTGGTGGACAGAGGAAGTCAAAGAGAAAATAAGAGAGAAAAAAATGGCATGGAAACAAGACTACTCTAGAATCCTAGAGCAGAGACTCAGACGCCTAGCTGAGCCACAATTGGATGAGGTCCAGTGCAGATTCCGAGCAAACGGAAGTACTCAAGGCCTAATCTTCACACTCAGACAGCTGAGTGAAAAGGCCCTTGGGTATAAGAGCGAGATCCATCTTTGTTTCAAAGATCTGGAAAAGGCGTTTGACAGGGTCCCCCTGGAACAAACTTTGGGACTGTTTGTCAAGGAAGAACATTCCAGCACCTCTGATTCATGCTATACAGAGCTTCTACAAGTCTTGCAGAAATTATGTGAGGACAGCAAACCATAAGTCAGAAGAGTTCAGGACCACCACTGGTGTAAGACAAGGTGATATCCTGTCACCTTATCTTTTCATACTCCTCATGGACGATGTCATCAAGGTAAGTAAGGAGAGAACAAGAAAGTATTCAGTGGGGTACTGGAAGATGAGACAGGTCTATATTTCAGAGCTGGCATTTGCTGATGATGTTGCCCTGATTGCTAAATCAGAGGCACATCTTCAATCCAACCTGCAAGTCTGGAAGGAAGAGCTGGAGAAGAGAGGGATGGTCATCAGCAGCTCTAAAACAAAAACCATGGTGATATCACGAGAGGAAAGAAGGCATCAGATTAACCTGGGAGAACAGGTCGTGGAGCAGGTCAACCACTTTAAATACCTCGGTGCTGTCACAGACTGGAAGGGAGGCATAGAAGAAGTGTTGGCTACCTGAAGAGCAGCAACTGGGAGACTTTTTCAAGGCATAAATCGAGGATTCCTCAGCTAAAGAGAAGTTGGCAAGAAGACGAAGATGGTTGTATACCGCTCCACCTATCTCCCAGTCTTGACATAAGAATGCAAGTCATGGGCAATGACTACAACCCACAAAAGCCAGATCCAAACCTCAGAAGGTATCTGAGGAAGGTGATTGAAGTAACAAGAAGAGACATGGGCCGCAACCAGACAATACATCAAGGCCTAACAACCCAACCCCTGCAGACCCAAGTAGAACAGTCCCAACTAAGATGATTTGGCCATGTCTGCAGACTGGGAGAAGATCGGCTACCACGACAAGCATGGGAAACTAAGAGCCAGGGATCCAGACCCCCAGGACGACCCAGAGTCCGCTGGGAGGACAACATTAGACAATCTTTGAAGGACAGAGGACTAGAATGGAACCAGGCCAGGAGGAAGACAGCTGATAGGATAGTATGGGGCTCTCTCTTCCAAACCTAGACACCTCACTGTAGAAAAGGAATGACTAAGTAAGTAAGTAGTGATAATTTGATATTTAAGGTTATCAGTAATGTGATATTTAATACATTAACTACCGAATTGAAAAACACACTGTGGCCGAATTAAATTTTTTTCCCATTTTCATCCTGTAGGTGTTTGTACATAGTGAGCTGTAGTTTTCGTAATTGTTTACAGATTTTTATGAATTACACGTCATTTTAAAGATAAATGAATGTACTATTACAATAAACACCATTGTAACTCTAATAGAGGTTGTTGCTATTTAACGGCCCTCCGATGGCCAAGGACTTGCAATATTTTCACAATTATAACTGCTTGCGCCCCATCTCTATCAAAATCACTATTTCAATCAATGTGCACACCGTTTTCACTCTTGTCCTCGTCGCTAGATCTATCAGTCAATTGTTGAAACACGTTTCTATCCTATTCAGCCGTTAGACGAGATGTACACGCATTTTTTGTAGTCCTATCACTAGTTGCCACGGTAAACATTTTTACACGATTTGGTAACTAACCCAAAATGCTGAAAAATATGAACATAATATCAATTTTCCAGTGTTCTATAACAACCAAGCTTTGGTAATTTGTTTTCCTGTGGCAACTTAAAATCTCGAACCAGATCAGAGAGTGTTTCAGTACATTTTTCATTCGTTTTATTACTAAAATTAGATTGGCGCTCTGAGCGGCTTGCGGTCCAAATGTGATTATTTTGTGAGCCGCTGACAGCGGCTTGCGGTAGTTAATGTGTTAAGATTATCAGTGATGATGTCATATTTAAAGTTATCAGTAATGTGATATTTAAATTTATCAGTAATGTGATATGTAAGGTTATCAGTGAAAAGATATTTAAAGCTATCAGTGATGATGTGATATTTATAGTTATAGGTGATGTGATATTTAAGGTTATCAATAACAAATTAAAATGGTTATCAGTGATGGAATGTTTAAGGTTATCAGTGATGATATGATGTTTAAGGTTATCAGTGATGGAATGTTTAAGGTTATCAGTGATGATATGATATTTAAGGTTATCTGTGATGATATGATGTTTAAGGTTATCAGTGATGTGATGTTTAAGGTTATCAGTGATGGAATGTTTCAGGCTATCAGTGATGATATGATATTTAAGGTTATCAGTGATGATATGTTGTTTAAGGTTATCAGTGAAGGAATGTTTAAGGTTATCAGTGATGATATGATATTTAAGGTTATCTATGATGATATGATGTTTAAGGTTATCAGTGATGTGATGTTTAAGGTTATCAGTGATGGAATGTTTCAGGCTATCAGTGATGATATGATATTTAAGGTTATCAGTGATGATATGTTGTTTAAGGTTATCAGTGAAGGAATGTTTAAGGTTATCAGTGATGATATGTTGTTTAAGGTTATCAGTGATGATATGATATTTAACCCTATAACTGTCATAATGGCCGATGATTGGCCGTTATGTCTCTCTCTCTCTCTCTCTCTGTGGTGTTACGGTCGGCTAAATCGGCTGTTAGTAAAATCTTAATTACAAATGTGAATCAAAGTTTTCCGTGTGCAAAGGGGAAATAACTATGATAAATAGATTTCCCTTCCTTTCCAGTGTTTGAGCATGGTGTAAGCGTGCGTTTTTATCGCTTTGCTTTGCGTTCAATCGGATTGAAATTGTTCTCAATTTTTTTCGGGTCAAATCATGTCTGACGCTGTTGAATTTTCATCTGGACTAGGAAATAAATCTAGACCATCATTATTTGAAATTTTTCAAATGGAAAATAGTAATTCCGACAATGACTTTGTAGACATCCCACTTGCCGATGATGAAAGTGGATCATGTAGTAGTGAAGATGAAGCCGAATCTAGCCCTGGGTCTAGTGTTGCCACTGACCAATTTGGATGGCAAAAGGTGAAAAGTGAAAGCAGTAGACTATGATCTGATCCAAATTTTATTGTTAAGAAATCCTTACAGCTATCAAAATATTCTTCTAGAGAAAAGAACATTATTGACAGGGACAGTATGAGTCAATTCAAGAGTCTTACCTGAGGAACCGACCTCACAGCTTCAAGTTGGTGAATGCAAATTTTGATGCAAAGGAGAGATGTTATGCCTTTCATTCAGAGAAATCTCAAACCAAGTCAGTGCTTCTACTGACTACAGCTCACAATGTGGTAGTTGAGGAAAAGATCATTAGAGGAAAGGCCAAAACAAAAAACCATCAGCCATATTTGACTACAATTCTTACATGGGTGGGGTGGACATAAGTGACAAGCAGATACGCCACTTACGGTCTAAAAGGTCCACCAGACGCTACTGGAAGAAAATCTTTAAGAATATAATAGATGTGTCTATTCTGAACTCATGGATTTTGTACAACTTTACTGTGGCTCAGGACAAAAGACTCCAGAGAGATAAATACGAGGCACCCACCTTGCAGACACTTTTTGGTACTGTAGCACATCAGAGATGATGTGGTGTGCTGAACCATGACTGATGTCAAGATGTGTGGCAATATTATCCACAATCAATCGGCGGTTTCCCTGTACGAGTCATTCAACGGTTGCTATCGATTCTGGAGTCACTACTCTGTGTGCCTGACCCGGTCGTGAACAATCTGTCACAGAAATCACGCCGTTTTTGAACTTTGTACACCATTCATACACCTGCAACTTTGACATGCATGCATCACCGTATTTGAGCTTCATTCGCCGCTGAATTTCTATTGGTTTCACCCCTTCGCTGATCAAAAATTGAATAACAGAACGCTGCTGCTGTTTGGTGCATTCCACTAGCGGGGCGGCCATCTTTAAAACGTCATTATGACGTCACCTTATGCGTCATCACCGCGATGGCGCGTGCATGACACTCGAGACATCCAGGACAACAATATTGGCAAGTTACAATATCATGGCATGATTATTCTTATTGTTATAACATATTTCCGGTTTTCACTTGACTCGCCCTCGTATATTTTGTCAATAGTGGAATATCTCTGCAGCAACCACCCTGAATCTCGGTAGCCAACACCACTTCAGCCTCGTGTTCGGCAGCTCCTGCCAGAGGCTGGTACATCATTGCATTGCCTATTTATTTTAATTTGAAAGAAAGAAAAAGACTGCCTTGTCTGCAGTAACAGAAGCAAGGACAAAAAAAGCAGAAAAAAAAAACACGACATTGGTGTCCGGCATTTAAAGTTGGGTGTCATGAGCATTGTGAACCCAACCTCGTTCACAAGACTGATCAAGGACTAAATGGAAAAAGAAAAAGAGAATAAGATCAAGTAACGCTATCTGTATCTGTTTTGTCCATGTCATGAAGAAAAACACCAAGAAAAAGAAGTAGTCAGTTGAAACATATGATTTTCTTTTGTCATTTTTTATGTGGGTAGAAAGGCTTTTTTTTTAGGTTGCAAATGAAAAATATTCACATAAATTACAGTTTTCATAATAAAACCATATAACTATACATTTTCTGAAATAATATTGTTTGTAGTGTCTGATAAACTTATTCAGATGATAAATAGAACCAAACAGTCAATGTGGGGGGTAGGTTGAAAGCAGAAGAAGAGTTACATAAATAATGTTATTCATTGTGTAAAGGTCAAGGCCACCCCACATAATGCTCAAATACTTTGAAATTAGTACCATATGATTCCTTATCCAATATGCTTTCAGAAAATGTATACTTATATGGACCTCTGACTTCATTTTCTATATGTTTCTGGTATTTTATTGGAACTAAGTCAAAATTCTTAAAATAGCCATGACACCACAGTACAAATGCACTTGACAGTTGAAGGGTTAAGGTTATCAGTGATATGATATTTAAGGTTATCAGTGATATTTAAGGTTAACTGTGATAAAATGTTTAAGGTTATCAGTGATGAAGGGATGTTTAAAGATATTATTGATGTCATCAACATTACCCTTCATCTCCCTGTCGAGGACAGAACTTTAACAGATGTAGGCCACACCTTGTTGTCATTGCTGTCGGTTCAAGGTCTTTCTATTTTTTTATCCTCTTTATGTCTGTGAGATCAGCTATTTCATTAACTGGAACTTCTGTTGAGAGATCAACCATTCCAGTAACTTGAACTTCTATTGAGAGATCTATTGAGATATCAGCCATTTCATTAACTGGAACTTCTGTTGAGAGATCATCCATTTCATTAACTTTGTTGGTGTTTTACATTGTCATGTGTGAGGTAAACTTAACTGGTATGTCATTAACATCATCTAGAGCTGACATTGCAGAGACCAAGGATGACATTCATGTCACCTGAACTGCGATATAAAAGTCACAGTATAGATATTTTCATGAAATATTGCTTCAGACTATCACTTCTGGTATGACCTTTGAATGGTTATATCAAGGTACCTGCGATCAGATTTTTATGGAATGGGTGCTTAACACCAACAATGTAGATATTATCATGAGATGTTTTTTCAGGCTGTCATATTTTTACATGATCTTGAACTATTATTTCAGGGTGTCAATGATGACATTATCTTAAACTGTTGTCTTCATTACTGCAAAGATATGGCAAGAGAGTTTATGCCCAAAGACAAAGGTATGACAGTTATTTCACAGTGAATGCTGTTTTACAGTGTATTGGTTGTTATTAGTTATACTGATCAGCTCTCTGTCTCTCTCAGGTCTATTAGATATATTAATATATCTGTCAGACCCAGTTGTTATTAGATATATTGAACTGTGTATCTGTCAGGCCCATTGTTATTAGATATATTGATCTGTGTATCTGTCAGACCCAGTTGTTATTAGATAAATTAATCTGTGTATCTGTCAGACCCAGTTGTTATTAGATATATTGATCTGTGTATCTATCAGAATACAAAATACATAGAGAAACATTACCCATGCAACACCTGGACCCATGCATACACAGATGGATCAGCAACAAATGCAACAGAAAATGGAGGTGGGGATGTCCCCATACTGGCCACCAGATGTAAAGTACTGTTTCGGTGTGAAGTGAATGTTAGTATATTGAGCGTGTCGTGTTATCCTGGTGTTGCGTGCAGTTTCTCGCTGTGTATAATATTCTGCTTTAGTGTAAATGTCTATTTGGTAGATATTAATCTTGATTCCTGACCTAAGGGATATCACCCAGGATTTTTCTGGGAGGTGTATTTAACAGTGGTTGTCTGTCCACTGGTTTCAACTTACCGGTTTAAAATTGGAACCGAGGTCTGGTTGCATGTCCATATTTGGGCTTATGGCTAGCTTTTCTAAGAATGTTTGCAACTAGAGCTGAGGTCTTAATTCATGACCATATAAGGCTTCAATGGTCAGTCTTTACCTGGAATGTGTTGAAACATTGCCCCTGAGTTTAGCTCAAGGAAGCGTAGCATCTTCGGCACATGCGCGAATTAGTAGGGGTTAAGCGAGACTTCCGATTGAGAGTCGAGCGAAAAATGTCAGAGGGTTAAGACGTGTTCCGACGTAATTGTGTTTTCGGCTTCATGCCTGGGGAAATGGAAAACCTCTGTGGATGGACTTAGAATTATTTGAAGATATTCCCCGATGTTAGTGATATATTTCTAAACGTCTAGGAGACGTGTATGTGTGTTATTAGTGCATTCTGATGGTCTATCAAGGTAAATGGACATTTTGTATTCTCCTTGCCTATCAGAGTCTCGTACCACATATATTTGTCAGCTCATTGACTTTTCCCAGGGTGGGAAAGCATCTAACAGTCTACATGAGTTAAGCTCTTAATTTAGGCTGACTTTATTAGCTTAGGGCTTGTGTATGCCCAGGAAACATTGCATTTTGATGCATCCCGCTGTTTCAGTGGTAATATATTATGGTCAAGGTCTGACCCACCTTGTTTGCCAGTCACAGAGGCTAGTTAAACTTATAGGCCTGCTACCTTAAGGCCTGTTGCATGCAAGCAACACATCTGATGAACTCATGTCAGGAAAGAGTTGGTTAACTCGTGTATCAACACCCGCGAGCAATGTGGGGCATTTTTGCTGAGGCTTGTTTGGAAGGGAACTTAGATTGTGGTCAACAATCGTGCTTAGGCCCAGCTTACTGACTTGTGAACCAGCGCTTCAACACTTAACGAACCTACATTCACCTGTCCTGCACTGCCTGTTTGACCTGACCTCTACACTCACATACACAGTGCTGTACCCTTTATATTGTCAACAAGTAAACAGTCATCTGTTTTTTGATAAGGTATCTTGTGATGGCCAGAATAACACCTTATCACCTGGACAGTACCAAGTTGTAATGAGGATTTAGGTCACCAGCGTGAGGCGCTGCCAGGGTGTACCGTAGTCACTCACAGAAACAGCATACATGTATTCAGCTGTGTAGTACTAGAATATTGCTGTGGGATGATGTGGTGGGTGTGTGTGTAGACGAATGCGTTGTTGGGTTCTGAACAGCTTCACACTGAACCCACTCTCATCCACATGCAGAGGTCAGTGAAGGAAGGAACTGCTGCTGACGTTTCATTACATTTATTGCACGACATACGATAGTATTATGGACGACACAGTCAATGGCACAATAATCATGGAAGATATTATGATGGTAAGCACTTGCATAATCAGTGATTTTTGTTTGCACAGAAACACCAGAGAAAACAATGTAGTTTTGAAGCCCTTGGTAAATCATGAAATTTGGTACTTTATTTTTTAAAATAGGACAACAAATAAAAAAGTTATAGCATTTAAAAAAATGTGGGGACTTCGCAACATTGAAAACGTTACATCACACCAACTTCAGAAGACTGCCGTTTTCTTAAATATAATCTTACAACTTTCTCTGACAAACAGCATATAGTCTGGAATATACTGATCACACACAAAAAAAACTATAGGGCTACATCATGAAAAATTATCAGTATATTTGAGACCAAAAATTGCAAATCTGCAAAACACATTACCAAAAAAAAAAATTGGTTGAATGAAAGTCAATATTTACAACATCATATTTCAAAAAGTATAACAGGTACAAGCTTTAAATTTGTACATATTAATCTGCATACTACACACATATATCTCAATTTTTTTCACAGGATTTAAACATCTATTTGTTCTTGTATAATTTTTTTAAATGTGTCCAGAGGCCAATTTGTCGCTTGGGAAGAAAAAAATGTGAAAATGAAGAAAAAAATTTTTTTTAAAGATACTGTCCATATTTCATTTAAAAAAATGTGTAGGCAATAATTAACAACATCTAAACAATAATTAACAACATCTAAACGCTATATTTTTTTAAAACAACTGGTTATTAGCATTTAAAAAGACATTTTTAAACTGGAGGAGAATGATCATGGCGCACTCTTTCCCTGCGAGGGGGCAATGAAGCCTCAAAACCTATATGCTTCAGAAGTCCAAAATACAACTCTTTGATATTTCCTGATAGTTTAATGTCCTTATCATTCAATATTAATTTTCTGTATCTTAACTGAGCCTTAAAATTTCTATTCTAAGGGCATTTCGTCCTTTACAAATTTTATCCACATCCTCCTTTGTGGTGCACAGACCCCTATGGCTAATGATTGTGTTATATAACTCTAACTTCTTCTCTGCATTCTTAACATCTTTCTCTTTTTTCCTCCTATTGTTGTCAGTTATTCGCTGTTTGATTTTTTTCTTTAACTGCCCTCTCTGATTCTTTACTTCGTTTCTTCCATTCCAGTCTATTATAGTATTACATTACTCGTGTTTAGGGTTAACACTAACTTTAGGGTTAACACTAACCCTAATCCTAAACCTAACTAACTGCTACGAAAGAACACATAACTACACATATTCACTATGGAGCAAAAAGGTACGAGTAATTGGAAATTACCATATTATATTATAATATATTATATATAGCTACCGCGGCTCCTATTTTATGAAAGATGTTTATATATATTTAACCTCAAATCAGAAGATGTGATGATGTTTGAACAAGAGCCAATATAAGTGGCGTCCCGATCTTGGTAAACATCGGGAGTTATCACAGCCCATGGAACAGCCTCGCTCTGCATCCTTCGCTAAAATTTCTAGGCCTAACGTGAGCGATACAGAACTTACTCAAAGTCAATTAGCTCGACCGCCAAATATCAGAAGTCAATAAAATTTCACACGAATAAAGAAAAATGGCTCCCAAATCTTCTCAAACATGGCAAAGATTTATAACACCATTTTAAATGTTAAATTTGGTAAAATTTAAACTTCACTTCGAGATATGAACATTTTACCCTTTGTTTTCTACAGTTTGCCATATATGAAACTAAAGATGCACTTTTCCCCCTAAAAGTTGTGAAAACAGTGTGCAAATTAGTGCGTTGGCGGTCGAGCGACCCTCATTTGAATGAAGCGGGGTGAGACGAAAACGTTCGGAGTCCGTAGCAAACTACGCGTAAAGCTGCTGTTCGTTTTTATTAGTAAAAAAAATACTTCAATAGCTTTTATTTTTCTTTAATTAATACACTTCAAAAGAGCAGAAGATAAAGAGTATCTTGATATAAATTTTATTACAATCCGCTTAATAGCAAAGGGAAAGTGACGACTTAAACTTGACGAATTTCCCTCAGTTTTCTCCACTGGCAACAGATCGAAGCGGGCGGTTTGGGGTACCTATAATCACAGATGTATGGAGCCAACAATAATGGCCTGTCAATCCACTTTCTGCTTCTATATACTAGAAAAGTCCTGGTACCCTGACAGAACCCCTGTCAGGTACCCCTGTACAAAATATACCGCACGGGACAGGGCGGTTTAATGGCCTAACCAAAAGGCTAAGACTTCTGCTGGCGTCTCATGCCAGACATTTCTTCTCCTGAAGAACAAAGGCCGTGACAACGGACCTTTATGGTGACAGCATTAGGCCGCAAGTAGCGGGCCTCACATATCAGGTACCTTATAGTGTTATATATATATATTCGTGTACCAATTCCTGCCACTCCCACCGTCTGAATAGCGGGTTACTCCAGTAAATAACTTTTCTCTGGGCTTCTAAGGTACAAAAGACAACTTGGTCTTGGTTCCCGTTCTCAAGAACCCAAGATGGGGCTCTATATAATAAGTCAGCCGTGAGCTGTGTTCAACATGGCTTCTAAAGGCAATCGAAATGTAGTAAAATTGACTTCATTACCTTATTTCAGAATCCTATATAACACAAAACACTACACTGCCATTCCTGGCATATGGAATTCACTTGGGGAAGGAAAGATGACATCTTAGTCATACAAAGGACTTCCAGATCCCCGAAAAATGGCTAGGAAAACTTATCGGACCTCTCTCCGATCAGAACGCCCAGGGTACACTGCCCAAGACGGAAATTCCCCGGTCTCGCGCCAAAACCTGCGCATGCCCAGAGATGGCACAGACCTGAGCGAAACTAAGACAAGACAAACAGTCAGCATAAGACAAGGGAAGATAACCAGGAATCAAACCTGTCACTAACGTAAATCACCAGTTCCCTTTTCTTAGACTGTCAAAATAATTAACAGGTTGATGTCTTTAAACATATATGCAAAATAGACAGCAACAGATGTCTTTCTGACCTTAAGCACTGGTGCAGAAAAAAGGCTGTCAGTGGCAACAGGACAATTCTCAAGTAACTTCAGAGCAGAGGCAGAGGCCTTGAAAACTGCAGCAGAGGTTATATTGACAGAAGAAAGCACAGAGAGACAAGTTGCTTTCTTTACTGATGCACAGTCAGTAATTGCAATGTTGAAAAGCCAAAATAATACAGGCCTTGATGACCTCAGAATAGTGCTCCACAAGCTTTGTCACCAATTCAAAAGTGTTGTGATCCAATGGATCCCATCTCATTGTAACATCACCGGCAGTGAAGAGGCTGACAGAATGGCAAAAGAAGGCTCACATCTACCTCAGCCTGATGCAAGCATAACTTTCGAGGAGGCAAAGAGTATTATCAGAATCAGATACAGAAACAAATGGAATGATGCTTACTACCAGCTCAACAGAAGAGAACAAGCGGTAATCTTCAGACTCCGCAGTGGCCACAACAGATTGAGATACCATCTATTCAACAAGCTAAAGATATGAACTACCGATCAGTGTAACTGTGGCACTGATTAAAATGACCGCTGAACATCTGCTTCAAAGTTGCCCCTTATATGCGGTACAGAGAAAGCGCATATGGCCGACGCCAGCTCCTTTCGTAGAAAAGCTTTACGGGGATTCAAATAGCCTCAAACTGACTACTGCTTTCTTTGAGAACATTCAAGTGGACGTCTGAGAGTTGTCAAAGAAGGAGAAGAAGACCCAGTTGTTATTAGATATATTGATCTGTGTATCTATCAGACCCAGTTGTTATTAGATATATTGATCTGTGTATCTATCAGACCCAGTTGTTATTAGATATATTGATCTGTGTATCTGTCAGACCCAGTTGTTATTAGATATATTGATCTGTGTATCTATCAGGCCCAGTTGTTATTAGTTATATTGATATGTGTATCTGTCAGGCCCAGTTGTTATTAGTTATATTGATCTGTGTATCTATCAGGCCCAGTTGTTATTAGTTATATTGTATTTTTATTAAGTATTATACACTTAGTCAGAGGTCAGTCTCCACAAACTATTTAATGCACAAATTCTTTGACAATAACTGGATATTCCTCTTGCATGGAGATATGTCTGTGAAATTCAGAAATAACGCTACACCTCACAACTGGAAATCTCACATTATTCACAAATATGGCATGGAATGTCAGTTCCAGGTGAAGTATTAACAATCAAGTAATGATTCCTTGATGAGTAACAACTGCCAGACTCCCACAGCCAGCATCTGGTAAATTAAAGTCCTTTTGTTGGATAATATATTGTCAACTTCTTGATTTGCAAACATGAGACAACCTTCTATCTCAGCAACCCACAGACCACTTTGCCCCTTCAGAATTACCTGAGTTAAAGTGAATACATATTAGCATTCTAGTTACAACAATCAAATCAGCTAGTGGGATCACATATAACATCCCATCTGACTGTCCCAGCATTTACAAACATAACATCAACCACACTGCCTGTAGAGCACAGTCGTTTGGCACCTGTAAATCATAATCACCAGCCAAGAACTGCTTACTTGGAGTAACCAAGAGGACATAGCTAGCTGGAGTTGGGTTGGCCTCATCCTCAGAATAGACCCCAATGTCATCAAAAGAACAGCTATGCTATGGACCCCCGAAGGAAAGTGTAGAGAGGCCGACCAAAAACAACTTGGCGGAGAACTGTGGAGGCTGAGATGCAAAGAATGAACCAGAGCTGGGGCACTGTATGATGGATGGCCGCCAACTGAACAAAGTGAAAGCAGTTTTTTTGCTGCCCTACATCTGCGTGATGGCCACTGACTGCTTTGACAGTCGACAGCTAAGGATCAAAGAAGAAGAAGAATGTTAATCAGAATCGACGTCATTGCACTTCGGGCAAACCCATAGGTGCTCATTCTCCCTCAGCAAATGTCGAAGGGTATGAATGCTAATTGTTCCTGTTGTGCACTGGTTGTATACACGGCAGATGCGTCCTCTCATATGTCCATCCCTGCTGGTCTTACGTTTGATGCCAAATTCCAGCAGTCTTAGCCTTGATGATTCATTGATTGCTGTGTCATTCTCTAATAGATGAACATGAACTGCCCTCAGTATTTCTTCCTTATACATGGCCAATGCACCTTTTATAGGTGCTCTTGAAGCTAGTCTGGCATGACCAGGACAGTAGATCCATATCAGTTCTTGGAGATTCGATGCTTCTATAGAGGTTTTCCATTCATGTCGAAGCCAACCATTTTGGACCTTTCGAAGCATGGATTGTGAGTCTGATACAATAACTGCCTTTGTTAATAAAGTCTCAGTCAGCCATCCTAAGGCAACAGTAACTGCCTCTACCTCCATTCTCATGCTGGAGGTTGTTATCATGTAAGCCCTGCTATGTTCAGCAACGGTTCTGCCCTTTACTCTAGCAGAGAAGCCCCACCCTGATTTATTAGCACAGATTACAGACCCATCGGTATACACAATGGCATCATCATCCCCAGCATTTTCATTTATAAGAGGATCTATTTCCAGCTCTCTCTCCCATTGGCCCAAGTTCTGCATTCTCTACCAAGGCTGATGATGACTTGCTGGTAGTTCATCCAGCTCTCATCTGAATTACTCCACTCATCTCCCTTGAATATAGTTTCAACTGTGGCCACCTATCTAATAGTCTCCTCTGCCTGTGCCATCCATGACATCCCCCTCTTTATTCTCGCTCCTTTGATGTCAGCTATGTTCCCATGCAGGGGATGCCTTTTGTCTGGGGTTACTCGCATATATGCTTTTACTTGGGCAATCGTATATCTGGATCTAATTGACAGCAATCCAAGCATGTGCCACATCATCACAATAGGGGTATCTCGCGTGCAGCCCAAGACTATAAGCATCCCTTCGTTTTGAATGCATTACAGTTGTTCACATTGTGATATTGACAGCGTGAGTATTCCCACGCCAAACTCGATTACAGACAAAGAAGAAGAAATCATATAATACCACGCAAATCATTCTTGACAACTACATCCCTTGCCAGATCAAAAACAGTTGTTTTCACCAAGGGGTTTTCACATTGCAATCACATTCTAATATAGAAATCAAGATGATTCATCCTATGTCATAGTATCATGTCACTATTATAAATACAAAGCTTTCATTGCCACAAGCAATAGCACCTTTTTAAAAACATAACCTTCAGAAAATATAATATACATCTGTAGATGAGAATGTGATAAGGTCTACAATCTAGACAGAGAGTCAGCATTAACATTTGAGAGCCATCTATGAGCAAAACTAAGTGAGAACTAATCTAAATGTATACAAATAAAAAAGGAAACAAAGCATAGTATCTCTGTAAATCACTGTGCAGCAGTGGCCTGTCAGATTATTATTGGCTGTACTGTATTGGGTTGAAATAGTTTTACCCACAACTTCCTTAGGTGCATGAAGCACTTGGGTCAGTCAGAATCCCTCCTCACTTGTTCAGCCGGGCTTAGGACCAGCGGATTTTGGTTTATAATAACCATTGTTTTTTTGTCTTTATATGAGTAAACATAGATATCATTGAAGCACTATACAAGGACGCAAGCAGTGCTGTTTTTGCAAGCAATGACATTGGAGAATTTTTCAAAACAACTGTAGGAGTTCGCCAGGGATGTATCCTGTCACCAGTGCTCTTTAACATTTATCTAGAACATATTATGCAGGAGGCTCTCTGCGATTATAAATCAACCTTATCGATTGGAGGCCGACCTCTGTGTAATCTACGTTTTGCTGATGATATTGATCTGATAGCTGGAACAGAATCAGAACTTCAAGACCTTACCTCTAGACTGGAGAAAGTAACAAGAACATATGGGATGGAAATTAATATAGAAAAAAGCAAGATATTGGTGAATAACCATAAGAAACATGTTCCGACCAACATTATGTTAAATGGGCAAACGTTAGAAGAAGTTAACACCTTTAAATATCTCGGGTCCACTATATGTAGTGATGGAAGATCAAATAAAGAAATCAAGACAAGACTTGAGATGGCCTCAGCTGCCATGACAAGGTTGAATGTGATCTGGAAAAGTAACATCAGTTTTCCTGTGAAGATCAAATTATACAAATCACTTGTATTATCTATTCTCTTGTATGGGTGTGAGGGCTGGACACTCACTGCAGATACGGAGCGAAGGATTCAGGCTTTCGAGCATAAATGTTATAGAAGAATTTTGCGCATTTGCTATAAAGAGCACAAAACAAATGTCTATGTTAGAGAGAAGATAAACACCTACGCAGGCCATCAAGAACCACTTTTGTCAATAGTGAAACGTCGAAAGCTTGCCTAGTTTGGGCATGTAACTCGTCATGACTCCCTTTCGAAAACGATCCTCCAGGGAACAGTCGAAGGTAAACGGAGAAGAGGAAGGCAAAGAAAATCCTGGGCTGATAACATCAAAGAATGGGCAGGACACGGTTTCTCCACACTTGTACGCATTGCTGAGAATAGAGAGCAGTGGAGGACCCTGTCTGTTGATGCTTCCACCATGGCACCCCTACGACCCATGACGGGTTATGGGTTGAGATGAGATGATATGAGTAAACATGCTTAATGTAAGCTATTATGGTTTGTAATAAACCAGTGCTTTTCAATGTGATCTAACATGGTTTATGAACTCAAATTTTTTTAAAAATATGACCTCTTATGGTAGACTGCAGGAATTTTAAAAATCAAAGCTATTTCACCAGTGACACAATAATTTTATAAAATCACTCACCAAATTATAAGATCTTTCTGTAGTCTTACTGAGCTGGCTTATGTTAATACATTTCATTTCTCTTGTATGAGCTGACTTATTTTAAAACATTTTTGTGGTTTATTTTTGAAAATTTAGTTTTCAAAAGTACATGATGATAGGAAACTCTATACAGAGCGATACAACAGATGGCAATCTGATCATCAGAAGAAGTCCCCCATCAAACAAGTGTTTTGGCCCTTTATTCTCCTTTACACTCTAAGGGGAAGGGGGGGGGGCCCACCTGGGTCATGATTCCCAAGTGTCTCCGCCTCCTGTTGTCTTATGTAGAAAATGAACCAACTCCACCTTGGTTGCAGCTTTAAAATCCACAATTCTGCCAGCCGGAGGCAATTGTGAAAGTAACCCTTATGTTGAAAACAAATTATTGTGCCACAGCACACCACGACTAGGGACAGACACTGACCCACCTGTGCAAAGCCAACAAGGCTTGAAGCCACTGCACGCTAGCAAATGAAATCTACTTGCGCCCGACACCTCATATAATATACGCCGTGTGTTGCCTGTGAACCACTTTCCTTTCACCAATACAACGAAAAACTCAATGTATTGCGGACTTTTTCACTTTTAAGGATGTTTCCTGTAACGCAGGTGGGGATAGAGTTTACTGTCCCGAGTTCCATAGCCCATTGCGATTGTTCCACAGCCAGCATGATGCCTTTTCCGGAGTTTCATTAAGCCTCTTTAGTGCCCTTGTTCTCGACTGTCCCATCAGCCCCAACAGTTTCAATAAATCATACACTGATGCAGCCACGAGCCCTCTTGCACCCACCTCAACAGCCATGACCCTTGCAGTGAACCCATCGTGTCTCAGATCCACGGCCAGATCACTATACTTGGCCACTTTGAACAAATGTTGCTCTTCCAGTCTGGATTCAGTTGGTATAGTTTTGTAATGTTTCAATAAGTCATAATTAGGAAAACTGTAGTTTATGTTTTTATGGCCATATCATGTCTTCAGTGTTTCTCCAAGTAGTGTTGTATCAGTCGCAGCATCTGCGCTTATGTTCTTCCACTTCTTTCTGTGCTATGTTAGCTCTTTGGGTTAGCATATATTTTTTTTTCATATTCTGTAAATTAACATTTGAATGCTGCATTTGTTCTTCTTGTTATGGTTTTCTTCTATTTTCATTGTCTTGTGCTTTATAGCATTTTTCTGAATATTTTGCTTCAGACCATCCAGTCAGACTGTACAGAGAAGTTGTCCTACTAACTGATGACCGGAACCTGCGGCTCAAAGCCCATACATGTAATGTCCCTGTGAAGGATGTACCCAGCTTCAAGAAGTGGAGCAAAATTTCATGATGTACCAAAATATGTGAGGCAGACTACCTCATCCTGTTGCACATTCGTCATCAAAGCATTGTGTGAGGAACAACCTCTGTCACACTTGTTACAGCTTGCCCACAGTCCAAGAAGATTGCACTGGAATGTTCAGGGATTCCTACAGAGGGATAAGAGTTGATGGCAGCATTGCCTGCAATGATTTTTATAGAAAATTTGCTGTTATTTGATTAACATCAGAAGTCTTGTACTTCCATTCACCCACTAAGTTTTTTTTTTCAAGGATAGATTTCTGTCAGAGTTAATATTTATAGATACCATTTTTCTCTTGAGTTAAAGTCTAAGCAAATTTTCTATTTCCAATTTATTTGAAGAGATTTATTATGTTTTGTGGCTCTCATTCTTTTGATGCAGTATTTTTAATTATGAAATTCAAAACTGGAATGTAATTAAACATATTTTGTCTGTATTTATTTTAAAGGACATATTTCAGTATTCTCAACAAAAAAAACTGCATTTAAATACTTATAGTTTTTCACTTTTTTTTTTTTACTGGAAGTTTTGTTTGACTGTTTGACCTTTAAAGGTAACCACAGGGAAAATCCTTGAGAAACTTTGGGCCTAGTTGTGTAACTTGAGAAACTAGTTGAAGTAGGTTCAAGGACATGCATTGAACAGCTTATAACATGTATGTGCTTTGAGTGATAAGAGAGACCTATTGTTCCTGAGATGCAGAATGCCCCTGCCGGTGATTCAGGCCAGCCACATCCATAATTGACATAATTCTTGCCAATGATAAAGACCACTTGTATACACTTTAAAATGTCTTGTTTGTGACTGTGACCTGTCTTGTTCATGACTGTGACCTGTCTTGCCTAAGGGCAAGAATGGTAAGAAAAGATTAGCAGAAGACTTTGCTGGTGAATGAATGAAGCAACATTCAATAATGTATGATCACTCAAAGACTTGGTTGATGCCAGTCTCTCAGTCCAAACATAAAGTTTGAAGATAAATTTGTGTTTGAGCATTTTATATGCTAGAACATTACAATTTCACAAGTACCTGAATTTGATAGTATTTATTCAACTGGAATTAAGCAGCCAGTTGTAGGAAGCCCTGATTTCAGGGACACAAACAGCACGAAGACACTTGGGACTTAGGAGGGACCACACCCCCATAATTGACCAAAACACTTGTCTGGCAACTTATGATGGTCAGATTGCTCATCTTGCAATGTTCTAGACAGAGTCTCCTATTCTATAATAAAAGACATGTTTTCACACTAGTTTCTCAATCAAGACTTTACTTTAATGGTTGTATTTGTATGACCCAGTTATTGCTGTACTGTGCAGCAGGGAGTTTCCAACCTGTATTTTTGTTCATGGCAGCACACTCTACCAATATAGATAGCACAGCACTCTACCAATGTAGATAGCACAGCACTCTACCAATGTAGATAGCACAGCACTCTACCAATGTAGATAGCACAGCACACTACCAATGTAGATAGCACAGCACTCTACCAATGTAGATAGCACAGCACTCTACCAATGTAGATAGCACAGCACTTAGGGTTATGTAATGAATACAATAGTTTTTAAAAATGAGAACTTGAATTTTTGTTGCACACCATGAGTCCCCTGGTGACACGTAATGCACCAGTGAGAGAAATCCCTGCTGTTTACTGTACAGTGTTGATGAGAGTAGTTTATGACTTGCTCATTTTAAATGACAGATGACATTAGTGATGATGAATTGTGAAGATCATGGATTCTGTGAATATTGAATCAATCAAAATCAAATAGACCTAGTTATTTTCTAGATGCATGAGGAGTACTCTTCATCATTAGGATCCAGCTACCTCATGAACCAATTAACAGATCTTACACTTGATGATTCTGTGTGCAAGTACATTAGCTTGGTATGCATGTCATTTAGTTTATGGGGTGTCCTGCATATCATTTAGTTTATGAGGTGTCATACATTCATTTCTTTCTTCAACATGATTATCCAAGTGAATTATGCTTCATCATATAAATATTATAGGAGATATGTAAGAGTCAGTGTATAAGACAACTGATTGATTCTATCTCTCTGGAAACAATTATTATAGAGCTGGATGTGACATGTAAGACAAGCCAGTGCCTGCACAATGGCCAAAAAAATTACGTTCAAAGTGTATGTTTCATTGTATGCTGGTCAGTGTTTTAGTGTAGGTCAAAATGTCCCATGATAGCTTCAGAAAAAAAAATGTAAGAAAAACAGAGAGCAAGACTAAGTTATTGTCTGTTTTGTGTAAAAAATAATGTCATCCACTAGACAAACTAAATAGGAATAAAAAAACATAACGGAGCTACCAGAAATATGGGCACAAGACTTTTAAGAGACCTCAGAGAGACATGATCCAAATACAGCAGTAAAACAGGAGTAGAACAAGTGTACTGGTGTTCTTGTGGGTGAATAAAGACAACAAAGAAGCAAAGTAGATGTCCGTATAGTGGTATGTCTGTGACAATGGCTTGACCCTCTCGACTGAAATATGCTGGTGTTGTGGGAGTTGTTCTGTTGTTGTATTGGTAGTGTGTAAACACACATGGTAGTGTTTGTGGGTGTTGATGTATTGGATGTGTAAACAAGGTATAACTTGTGTGCTGACTCATGTAGTTGTCTGGATGTATAATCACACATGAAACAAATAAATAACTCATGAACTCAGTCTCAATAATTGATGTCATCACATTGATGTTAGGACATCAGATTAACAACGACACTGTAAGTAAGTGGCTATTGAGTACATAGACATTTTGATTTCAGTACCATGGAGACAGATGAAATGGTGTACATATCTTAGGCTGCTATTAACATCTGTCTCACAATCATACTTACTGTCACACCACATAGAGATAAGTATGTGCTTGTCACATCACATACAGAGAAGTGTGAGATTGTCACATATAGATAAGTATGAGCTTGTCACATAGAGATACATGTGAGCTTGTCACATAGAGATAAGTGTAAGCTTGTCACATAGAGATGAAATGTAAGCTTTTCAGAGATAAATGTGAGCTTATCACATAGAGATAAGTGTAAGCTTGTCACATAGAGGTAAACGTTGGCTTCTCACATCACATAGAAAGCGTGAACCTGTCACATCACATACAGATAAGTGTTAGCTTCTCACATCACATAGAAAGCGTGAACCTGTCACATCACATACAGATAAGTGTGAGCTCACACTTGTCATGTCACATACAGATAAGTTTGGGCTTGTCACATAGAGGTGTGAGTTTGTCACACCACATAGAGATATGTGTGAGTTTGTCACACCACAAAGAGATAAGTTTGAGCTTGTCCCATCGTATAGCTATATTTTGTGTGCTTGTCATTCCACATAGAACGAACAAACGGGTTAAGAATTGGGCACGCAGGCCCGTCTTACATTCTGCCCTTCTTCTCTCTGTCATCTTACATATCGTATCCTTTCAATCGCACATGTATTTTGAGCATTATTTAAGCATACAACATTATCAAGGTAAAATAATATCATACATTTGTAATATCCAGTCATAATCAAATTTAAGTATGTTAAAAAAGAAAAAAAAGAGAGAGAGAAAAATAAATAAAAATTAATTAAAATATTAATTTAAAAAAAAAGAGAGAGATAAGTAATATCTTGTCACGCCACATAGAGATAAGTGTGAGCTTGTCACATCATATAGAGATAAGTGTGTTGCAACATCACATAGAGATAGTATAAGCTTGCCACATCATATAGAGATAAGTTTTAGCTTGCCACATCATATAGAGATACGTGTGTTGCAACATCACATAGAGATAAGTGTGAGCTTGCCACATCATGTAGAGTTGTTTTTTTTTTTCGTATGCCCGCTATTACTCGAGGCAAAATCTCCAGTTAATATGTCTAACCTGAGCCTGATTTTACGTGTACAATGACAGGTGTCCTCTTGCTATTCAGGCAGATACTCAGATTTCAGAGGTACCCATTAGAGCTGGTTCAGGTTATTCCAGTCCCTGGTTGAAGACACTCCTTTAAATGTCTTCGCCAGGGCTCGAATTATTCCAGTCCAACTCCCGGTCGACGGCACTGCTTCAAATGTTCTCTCCAGGGCTCAATCCTGGATCACCCAATCGCCAGCGCAGTGTGGTAACCATTTCACCAGCGCAGCTCCCAATATAGAGATAAGTGTGAGCTTGTCACATCATATAGAGATAAGTGTGAGCTTGTCACACCACATAGAGATAAGTGTTGCCACATATTTTAGAGATAATTGTGAGCTTGTCACATCATATAGAGATAAGTGTGAGCTTGTCACACCACATAGAGATAAGTGTTGCCACATATTATTGAGATAATTGTGAGCTTGCCACATCATATAGAGATAAGTGTGAGCTTGTCACATCACATAGAGATAATTGTGAATTAGTCACAAAATTAAGTGTGGGCTTGTCACATCACATAGAGATATGTGTGAATTAGTCACATAAAATTAAATGTGGGCTTGTCACACGACATATAAATAAGTCTTTCTATCAAATAATATGATTCTGTTTAGCACTGTTGTTACAACTTGAGAGGATTTTTACAGTTGAACACTTTTTTTTTTTTCAGGCAGTGAAACATTCTTCATGGGGAAAGGAAGTAGAGTGATTATATCTGAGCAATAGACAAATTGAATGAGAATGGAAGAGAGGGGGAGAGAGAAGATGTTGCCTAAGATCTATAGATAATCAGTTTGTTCTTGAAAAATTAACTCATACTTTATTCTTCATAAAATTACACACAATTACTACTCATTAAATTACACACAATTGTTTCTCATAAAATTACACACAATTGTTCCTCATATAATTACACACATTTCTTCCTCATAAAATTACACACAATTGTTCCTCATAAAATTACACACAATTGTTCCTTATATAATTACACAAATGTTCCTCATATAATTACACACTACTGTTCCTTGAAAAATTACACACAATTGTTCATCATAAAATTGCACATTACTATTCCTCATAAAATTACACACATTTCTTCCTCAAATAATTACTCACAATTGTTCCTCATATAATTACACACTACTGTTCCTCATTAAATTATACACTACTGTTTCTCATAAAATTATACACTACTGTTCCTCATTAAATTACACACTACTGTTCCTCATTAAATTATACACTACTGTTCCTCATAAAATTATACACTACTGCTCCTCATTAAATTACACACTACTGTTCCTCATAAAATTATACACTACTGTTCCTCATAAAATTACACACAGTTGTTCCTCGTATAATTACACACTACTGTTCCTCATAAAATTACACACATTTCTTCCTCATAAAATTACACACAATTGTTCCTTTTAAAATTACACACAATTGCTACTCATAAAATTACACACAATTGCTACTCATAAAATTACACATAATTGCTACTCATAAAATTACACACAATTGTTACTCATAAAATTACACACAATTGTTACTCATAAAATTACACACAATTGCTAGTCATAAAATTACACACAATTGCTACTCATAAATTACACACAATTGTTCCTCATAAAATAACACAATTGCTACTCATAAAATTACGCACAGTTGTTCCTTTTATAATTATACACAATTGCTACTCATAAAATTACACACAATTGCTACTCACAAAAATACACACAATTGCTTCTCATAAAATTAAACACAATTGCTACTCATAAAATTACACACAATTGTTCCTCTTAAAATTACACACCATTGTGCCTCATAAAATTACAATTAATAGTTCCTCTTAAAATTACACACAATTGTTCCTCATAAAATCACACATAATTGCTACTCATAAAATTACACACAATTGCTACTCATAAAATTACAATTAATTGTTCCTCATAAAATTACACACAATTGCTACTCATAAAATTACACACAATGGCTACTCAAAAAATTACACACAATTGTTCCTCATAAAATTGCCTACAATTGCTACTCTTAGAGTTAATAAGATTACAGCAGATTTGTTGCTCATAGGATTACAACAAAGCTTTGCTCTTGCAAAATGAGTTTGTAGGCACGTCAGCTTGAGTTGTTAGATTGTGTTGTCGATTTACTCCTAATGCTTTTGCTATTAATACTTATTAGGAGATTTTAAATATCAGTGTAACAACTTGCACCATTTTGTGAAAAACTGTTGCTGCAAACTCTGGCCATCTTGAGTCATGAATTCTGTCACTGGATCTTCAAGACGTTTTGTCAAAACTGACAGTGTTCATATTTGTGTCATGTAATTGTTCCAGTTCCATTCAATATTTGAGTTAGTATAATGGGTCATGTTTGCCTCTAGAACAGTTGGATCTTTGAGGTATCATTTTTAATGTGTAGAAGGTCTTGTCTTGTTCCTTTGATCTTATTCAGTAGTAGAACAAAAGTGCAGACAGCCATAATGTTGTTTCCACATACATATGATCAAACAGGGCAACCAGTAATTATTGGATGTTAGACTGGCAGCCAATAACAGTTTTATTAGACTGGCAACCAGTAATGGCTGGGTGCAAGACTGGGACCCAGTTATGGTTGGTGTAAATCTAGCAACCAGTAATGGATGAGTGTAAGACCAACAACCAGAAATGGTTGAGTATAAGACCAACAACCAGTAATGGTTGAGTATAAGACCATCAACCAGTAATGGTTGAGTATAAAACCAGCAACATTTTCTGTCCACCGTTCAGGTTTGACCTTAATCCCCATGCACCCTATAAGGAAAGCAGACGGTGGCGGGACAACACTTAATTGACTGGGGGCTGCCCAGCTTGAAGCAGGCGGTAGCTGTCCAGTGAGATCCTAGAACCTCTCCCACTGTCGGAAGTAGCCCCTGGCACCATGCCCTACGCCAATTGGGCAAAATGCTTATAACTGGTAACTGCTACTTCCCGTGTTTTGCTGACACCTATAGGGTGAAGCTGGAGTGTCCTCTCCAGGGCGCGAGCTTGGGCACAGTTATATGGAGATCACCCAAGCATGCAAGGACTTTGGCCTCACAATAAGTCTCAAGAAAACAAATGTGCTGAGTCAGGGTGTTGGTGCTGCACCACTTCACATACCTGGGGTCTACCATCAATGACAAACTCTCTCTGGACACATAAATTGACAGCCGCATTGGCAAAGCTGCAGCTACCTTTGCCCGCCTCACATCGCGTGTTTGGGGAAACTCCAAACTCACAATGAAGACCAAAGCTGCGGTATATAACGCCTGCATCACCAGCACACTTCTGTATAGCAGTGAGACATGGACAACCTATGCTAAGCAAGAAAGAAGGCTCAATAGCTTCCATCTGTGGTGTCTGCGCCACATCCTCAGCATTTCGTGGAAAGATAAAGTGACAAATGTTGAGGTGTTGTCACGTGCTGACCTTCAAAGCATGTATACACTGTTTAGATAGCGCATACTACGCTAGCTTGGACATATCTGCCGCATGGAAGATTGTTGCATCCCGAAAGATATCTTCTACGGACAACTGGCAGATGGCAAACGAACAGTTGGGCAACCGCAGTTGAGATTCAAAGATGTGTGCAAGAGAGACATGAGGGCACTGGACATAAATCCAGCACCCTGGGAGGATGAAGCTGCCGATCGCACCAAGTGGCGATGCAATCTGCGGCGCCACCTCAGATTGGGTGAAAAGAAGCTCACACAACAAACAGAAGAGAGGAGAAAATGTCGAAAGGAACACCAGGAAAATAAGCAGCTGAGGCTGTCAACTCAGGGGCGCATTCCATAGTCAGTTATGACTGAAGGGGCTATTATTATAAGACCAGCAACCAGTAATGGTTGAGTGTAAGGACCAACATCTGTATGATGCTAAAGGAGGAAGAAAAAAAGACACCTGGCTGAAGAAGCAGAGAAAGAAACAGTTGTGCCCAGTACAAGTTTAGATGGAGAGTTTTTATCTTTGCTTATGTTTCTCTCTGCTTGATGAAGACATGTTCATTCTGTAAAATATTGAGATCTCTGATATTGTATTACTTAAATTCTGTAGAGTGTGGTAAGGTCTGTTGTTGTATCACTTTAATTCTGTAGAGTGCTGTAAAGTCTGATGTTACATCACTTTAATTCTTTACAGTTGTCATGGAGTGTTTCCTAACAAGTCTCAAGTCAAATTTCAAGTCTTTTAGTACCTGTCTCTTTGTACAAGTCTCATGTACCTAACTGTAGCTATCAAGTCAAGTCTCATTTTTGATCTAAAACTCCTTATAGTGACAATTGCTTTTATTCAAACAATCAGTCACTAAATAATAATAATATAACTGCTACAAAGAACTCTGTTGCCAATATTATTTTTTTATGTAAACAAAACCGTTTTTGCATTTTCCAAACGAGGGCATAAGAAATGAAGATGGCAAAGTTGGTTTGCCAAAATTGGCAAGTCCAGATTCAAAGTCTGACTCGATTTTTTATTTTTTTTTTCTTGGTCAGTTTTTCTCCACATGTTTGCTGTATCCCAGTGTTATCCTCTAAAAGCTTTTCTATATTTCTCATCTTTGTTTCCTGTGTGTAATTTTGGTTGACGGAGGGTTGTCACACAACATCACCCTGTTTCTAGTTTCTGTTGTTCATTTTTAAACCGACTCCTCTACCTTTTTTTTTTTTTAAATTTTTCATTGACAGTTTTATAGCAGTCTCCTTCTTTATAGAACATTTGTATCTGGCGTTTCATCAGATTAATTCTACAGAACATTTGGGTTTCTGAAACCGTATCTTGTTAATTTTGCGGAACAGTTAAGTCTGCGATGTTCCTTAACACGAATTCTATAGGACGTCCTAGAGTCTTATATTGCATCACATTAATTGTATAGAACATTTAAGTGTGAGATATTGCATGATTGTTATTGTAGCAAGCATATGAGCATCTGACTGCAGATCAAGGAAGATCATTCAACATTTGAAAAAGTTGATGACTTTTGAGGGGAGCTATATTTGTTGAAGGACTCCATTGGCCACAGCAACAGTATTCAAAGTGCAATTATAAATGTCAGAGCTACAGTAGTGAACTATGTATTGTGTGTGTTTCATTTATATTTTACATGAAATATGAAATGTATTTTGTTCTGTATATCATGCAAAAATTGCATTGCTTATTTTTAATTTAGTGAGTGAAGTTTGTGAGCTTTTTGTTGTAATGGCCATGAAGTGATTCTGCTGCTTATCTCTGATTGTCAGTTTCAGTCACTATGTTTATGAGTCATTTCAGTTGTTATTCATTTGTTTCCTTCTTCAACTTTTTGTTGAGTGTTTTGCTGATTTGGACACATGCATTTTTAAATACTTTTTAATAATTAAAAACAAATGTCTGGCCAGTCAATTCATTTTTTAACCGGATTGGGTTTGATTTTTCTGACTTGAGGAATAAAATACTGGTGTTTCAGTGAGTTATATTGTGTCTGTTCTTTCTCAGACATTATTGAGCTAATTTTTTTTTTAACAATCTTCATTGTTGGGTTGTCACCGAGAGTTTTGACCTACTGGAGTCGTCAGATAAAATCACATGATTTCAAACAGCCAGATGCTCACTAGCACAGTTCCTTTTCTATTGTTGTCTCTGTCGGTTGTCAACAAAAAGGACAGCTTGACATACAGTCAATCCTCGCTATTCGCAGTGGTTAGGTTCCTTGAAAACCCTGTGAATACTGAAATCTGGAAATGCACAATCTTCCAACTGTGGCAGTGTTCAACCCAGGTATGATTCGGTTAATCGTGAGAGCGAATGCTGGGCGGAGCAACGACTTATGATCGTGTGTCAAAGATGTTATGAAGATGGATGGGGCGGCAGCAAACTGATGGTTGATGTATTCTATCTCTATTGTGAATGATGATGAACAAACTTCTACTGTAGTAAACATTGGCTGACACACTGTTGATGATTAATGTCTTTATTAATGTCAAAAGAACGTATCTACAATTAGGTGAACACTGTGCCTCAATATAAAGTAGAATGGACTTCAAAATACAGACTTAACGTTGACATTCTGACTGGTCAGGAAGTTGTTCTTTCATACATCTGCCTACTGTTATGTTTTCTAAGTCTGGCCGTTGTCAAACTTGCTGAGTTGTTCTTTAAACAAATTCTACTAGGTTCTTCTGGCTTGGATGTAGTATCCTGGCCCACTACCAGAGTTGGAAACTTTATCCGTTAGCCCTTTAAATATTCGTTAATGATGTTAGTCTATGTCTGTACTGGCTAACCCTGCTTGCACGTGGTTCTCGAACTATCTTCATGATTGCAACTAGTAATGATCTACATACCATTTTCTTGACCAGATGCTCGAACCAAATAACTTGACCGTAGCTCGATAACAACATACCGTTGTTGGAAGAATCTTGATATGTCTTCTCTGCAAACTGCAGTCAATACTATACTTGATGATAGTACCCAAGCTAGTTCTTTCCTTCTGTCTTCTACATTGTACAGATGTCTACCCTTGTTAGCCTACGCTAACTTTCACATAGCTAGCTTACAGCAAGGAGTAAAGTAAAGGGTAAAGAGATTTTTTTTTTTAAAATAAAGTTTTGGCGAGGCCCATCCCGTTCAACCTAGTCGGTTATATTAGGGCGCATGTCCAAATAAAAAGACCTTCAGGTCTTGAAAGATTTTGTTGTTTTTTGGTTCGGATTTTGCCTTCTTCTGGCGAGGCGCATTACTTTCAACCTATTTGGTTATATCAGAGTGCATTTACCATCCAAACAAAAGTCATCTCTGTTGACTGCTAACCCGATCAGCGTTGATAGATACTAAGTCCTGAAAAGGACCAACATTATCTATCTGCTAGCATAAAGCCCTAAAAAGGACTCACCAGCTGCGCCAACGCCCGAGCTTGAAAGATTTTCTTTTTTAAAAAGATGATGAGGAAGATGAGAGGGCACTTAACAGCTGACCATTATTGCCTCTGCTCTTCCACCATCTTGGTCTACCCTGTTCAACCTAAGATTTGGTTATAATTAGGGTAAAAAAAAAAAAAAAAAAGGTAAAGGATCCCGTTACACGCCCATTGAGGCATATTGGGAATATGGTGTTAGGCCCACATTTTCTTTACCGTCAGCACACTAGGGGTGATGTGGTCAGCATCACGTCGGCCACCTTAACCTTCCCAGAGTTGCTCTGGTACCCATTTGGGGCTGGGTCGACCCAGGAGCCGTTTGTGGCCTAAAAAAATCCCACCTCATCTGGGGATCGAACCATAGACCACTGCGCTAGGAAGCCAGTACACTAACTACTATGCTACCGCGGCTCCTATAATTAGGGTATGTAATGTAATTTTATTTTTAGTTTTGTATTTAATGTCTTTTGCAGTTGATGGTTTTAATTTATATTAGTATTTCTTCTTTTTAAGTCTTGTTTTGTATTTGTTTGTTACTTCTTTGTCTTTCCTTGCACTATGAGTAGTCAATAATATTTTTTTTTTTTTTTTTTAAATGCTTTGTTAGTTTTTGTATACCTCTACACCTCACGGTAGAAGGGGTACGACTAAGTAAGTAAGTAGTTTTTGTTCATTAGTTTCTATTTGGTTGAATTTCTTTTCTGAAGTATTATTATTGTTATTACTAATATTGTCACTGTTATTAACCTTATATGTTTTCCTTTGTTTTATGTATATATCGGTTAAGTATTGATTGGGCTTCCCCTAGGGCAACTATACTTAACACCTTATCACCTGTCATGTCTATATTGTGATTTCTAAAGTATGTTTTTAATTCTAGCCTCTGTTGCTCGTACTTTTTACAGTGGATCAGGTAGTGGTCTATGTCATTTTCTTCCTGACATTCCTGGCAGTGTGCTTCCTCTATCATAAAGTACGCTGCACCGAGACGGAGACGCCCCAGCTTTTTGTTCGAGGGTACCTTTAGTTCTTCTCTGACCTGGCACGTTCTTGTTGGTTCTTTAAGAAGTTTGAATGCGTGTCTGCCTTTATTACTGTCCTTTCATGTTGTCTTCCATTTCTCATTTATGGTTAGCTTCACTTGGCTCTTAATCTCTGATTTTCCAAGTCCTGCTCTTATATGGTTTTTACTTAGTCTTCCATATTTGGTAGTCTGGTCTGCCAACTCGTTACCAGCTATATCTATGTGTGCTGGAACCACACTAGCCTCACACTGCATCCTCTGTTCCCTAGTTATGTACTAGTTGCAAGAATTTCTTCCTTTATGTCTGGCCGGCTGCGTGTACCTGGGTGTTCTAGAGCATTACCACCTATGGCCTCCAGAGCAGGCTGAACAATTGGTCTCAAGATTTCATTCTGGTATCTTGGGCCGGTCAAGTTGCCTTGGATGATGTAGAGTGGGGTCCTGCCGTGTCTGTAGAAGCCTCCCCATATCATGACAGAACCCCTACCATAACGATCCACCTCTCGAATTGTGTCATCAGTAAATCGCTCTCCTGGTCATCTCCAAACTCGAATCCTGCCATCATTGAATGACACAGTGAAGCGAGATTCATCAGTGAAGAGAACTTGACTCCATTGTTGCCTTGTCCGTCGGATGTGCTCGCGACACCAAGCAACACGGGCTCTGCGATGAGCAGGAGTAAGAGGGATTCTGACTGCAGGACGTCGAGCAGCCAGTCCAAATTCATGTAAACGTCTGCGAATGGTGCTTTGACTGACATTAACGTTTACAGTTTGTCTCAGCTGACATCTTAGAGTGGAACAAATCCCTGTTCGATGGCGCAGGGCTGACAACAAGAGGTACCGGTCATCATGTCTATTGGTGCATCTAGGGCGACCTGGCCGGTGGCAATCCTCCACACTTCCTGTGGCCTGAAATCTCTCCAAAATTCTTTGGATAGTAGAGTGTGACACTGCAAGCCGTCTAGCAACCTCACGGACAGATAAACCAATTTCAACCCACGCTATAGCCCTCATTCTTTGTAAGGTGTCAAGACTTCTTCTCGGTGGCATGGTTTTTGCAAGTGATGAAACTACCTTAAGTCTGCTGATTGTAAAACAAATTAAAAGTGAACTCTGTTCACGAAAAGTCGCCATTGCACATGGAATGTCAATCAGCACGATTACTTCACCTGTTTGGTTGTACGGAAGTTTGAAAAAACAGATTTAAAATGTGAATTTATGGTCAGCAAACCAAATTGCACGTGATCACCATGGTTGTCGGTGAGTTGTTTTTATGCTTAACGTGCATAGAGGACTGTCAGAGGAAGATATTGCACCCATTTTTACTAAAAACTTCCTTCATTTAATCATTCTATGCGCTTATATAAAAGTGTATTGAAAATAATAGGGTGGCCCTTGACTTTTGACGAGTAGTATATTTAGATCCTGATATAACAGAGGAAGACGTAGCTAGTGCAATAAAAGAGAAATCTAATACTGCCTCAGGGCATGATATACTTAGTTATGAAATCCTTAAGAAAGTACCCCAAAAAATTATAAACATAATAACTTCCCTTTATAACAAAATCTGGAGCTTAGGAAAGATACCAAAAGCATGGAAAGTAGCTGTGATAGTACCCATCCTAAAACCTAATAAAGAAGCCCATGATGTAAGTTCATATAGGCCTATCTCCTTAACATCTCAACTTGGCAAAATACTGGAAACTGTTGTTAACAAAAGAGTTAAATTCTACGTGGAAAAAAATCAGCTATATAGACCAACCCAGTCAGGGTTTAGAGCAGACAGAAGTACAGTAGACCAACTTGTAAGATTAGAACACGAAGTCAAGCTAGGGTTCAAGAGGAAGGAGAAAACAGTGGCAGTCTTTTTTGGATGTCGCTAGAGCATATGATGAATGCTGGAGAGATGGAGCTCTTTAAAAAATGAAAAAGATTGGCATTACGGGTAAAACCTATAAGTATCTAGAAAACATTTTACAGGACAGGTATTTTGCTGTACAGGTGAACAACGATAAGTCAGAAATATATGAACTACAGAATGGGATTCCTCAGGGATCAGTGATTTCACCTTCAATTTTTACAATAGTTGTAAATGATTTAGCAGATGAATTTAACGACACTAAGAATGCATTATCACAATTTGCAGATTACTGTGCCATTTGGCGATCTGGAAATAACCTAAACCCATGTTTACAAAAAACTTCAAAAAACAAATAAAGTTTCAGAGTGGATGAAAAGTTGGGGGTTCCAAATTAATGTAAACAAAACAGTTGGTATGATATTCTTCTTCTTCTTCTTTGATCCTTAGCCGCCGACTGTCAAGGCAGTCAGTGGCCATCATGCCTAGTGGCGTCTTGTAGGGCAACAACAAATTGATTCTACTTTGCTCGGTCGGCGTCCATCCTTCGTACAGTGCCCCAACTCTGGTTCATTCTTTGCATCTCAGCCTCCACAGTCCTCCGTCAGGTTGTTTTTGGTCGGCCTCTCTTTCATTTTCCTTCAGGGGTCTAAAGCATAGCTGTTCTTGTAATGGCATTGGGTTTCTTCTGAGGACATGGCCAACCCAGCTCCAGCGTCTGCCAGCTATGATGGTGTGCATGTCCTTGTTGCGCACATATTCTTTTGTGTGGAATTATGTGACGCACAGATTACTGTTGGTAGGCATACAAATGTACATAATAACTATTTGTCTGATGAAAAGTATTTATTTGAGAATCAATGATTCTTAGACTAAAGGGGCAGCACCCTGATTAGTCGATATCGTATTCGGTTCTATGGGTTATCGGTTCTTGTATCTCGATCTGGCGTATGAATTCTAGATTTATGTCATTGTTCGTCTGTTATGGCCAGAAAACAGATTGGTCTTGCTTAAAATGTTTATGGCCCGAATTTATATGTATTCCTTGTCTATTTAAGAAGATTCGGTCTTGTATCTTTGAATCTTTGTATTTCTATGTCGGCCTATTTTCTGAGCTGAACGCTGGGGTCAAAAGGCATTTTCTGCGCATGCGTCGATTTAGTGTCGATGAAGAAGGCTGTCATGTCATGGCTGTTTTTGGGCTGGTCGTTTAGAAACGTTGAAGAATGATCTCTGTGAATGATTCTAGGAAGGAGATGGTGTCTCTGCATGATTGTATGATCAGAGATTCTCCTAATGTTCTTTGTTAACGCCAAGGAATGGCGTGCGTTATTCGCTATTGTGTTTATTCCTAAATCAAGGTAAAACCAGACCCTTTTTGATGAACTGTGTTTGCAAAGCCTAGATGGCAGACATATTATCGCACATTAGAATTGTTTGAATGCAGATGAAGATGACGTGTAATCCAGCAGCACTGGATTACTTGATGAAGCAGCCTTGTTGATAACAGAATGTATGGAAGCCCTATGAGAACATTTATGTTCGAATTATGAATTAATTCTGCTTATCATTTATCATCCTGGGTGAGCGAAGCTCATGGAGGAAAGCCATTTTGAATTCCCGTCATTGTGAACGGATCATTGTTGGAGAACAGAAAAGGTCTTATTATCGGACAATGGTACAGAGATCTACATATTATGAAAACCCACTACTGTGGTCTAACATTGGTACTATCAAGTTTTGATAAATTTACGGCTTGTGAAACTTAGCCAAAAGAAGGTTCTGACAGTGAACCATTGTGATGATGTATTTACCTTTACTGACGTGATTAGTCAGTGGAAGCATGTGGCGATAGACAACCAGAACATTGAGTGCTTGCCTACTATCGTCCCATTGTTTTTATATGCTACATGAATATACAGCTGATGTTGCCACTCATTTGTCAAATATATGATGATATTTTGCCAACCTGTACTGTGACTGTAATCGTGATGTCCGAGTGTGCGTCCTTATTAAACCATAGAAACGTCCACAGTCGTCTATGTCATTGACTTCCAGCTGAGTGAGTGTGTGTGCAGTCTACTTGTCAACTCTACAGAACATTCCATCATTCGCGTACCTTGCACTCTCACTCCATGTTTACACAACCCTGCGTCGGTCGAGTTGACCTTTGTTTTCCATCACACGCCCAGTCTTCACCTACCTACAACACCCATCATTAACACCACTGATTACTGGTTTGTTACACTGCTGGTGACTGTGTGGGTTTGTTACAGTCCTCTTGCTTGTTCCGAGTAAGCAGATCTTGGTTGGTGATGGTATTAGGCCAAAAGATTCGGTGAATTATTCTTAGGCTTGTTGTGTGAAAAGAGGACAATTTCGACATTTCCTTCTCTGTTACTCTCCAGCATTCCACACCATAGAGAAGCACAGAAAGCACACAGCTCTGATATAATCTTAATTTTGTGCTTGTGCTGTACTGAGAGGACTTCCAGATGTTGTTTAGACTAAAAAAGGCTGTTCTTGCTTTGTTCATTCTGTTGTTGATGTCTTTGCTTGCTCCGCCTTGGTGTTACTATGCATCCTAGGTATGTGAAGGTGTCTGTCTGTTCCAGTTGCTGATTCCTTACTGATATGGGCTCAGGGTTGCTCACATTGAGCGTCATGACCTCTGTCTTATTTAGATTGATGTTCAAGCCCACCTGCTGGCTAAACTTATTAAGTCTATCCGTTTTTTCCTGGATGTGTTGATGTGAATGTGCTAGTAGTGCAATGTCATCTGCATATTCCAGATCTTCCAATGTAGAAAATGTAGTCCATCTTATTCCTCTTGGACTGACCTCTGTTGTCTGGCGCATCACTCAATCTAAGACTGTTAAAAATAGAGTGGTTGATAAGGGGCATCCCTGTCATACTCCTGTCTTCACCTCAAAGGTTAGGGTGCTCTGCCCAACACTACACGTAAAGTTGGCATAGAGGCTTTTTATGATTAACACTATGCAGCTTGGAATTCCATAAGCCCTCAGTATTTTCCATAAACTGTCCCTATGTATGCTGTCAAAAGCCTTTTCAAAATCAACGAAATTAATGTACAGCTGTCTTTGCCATTCTGAGATCTTTCCTAAGCTCCAGATTTTGTTATAAAGGGAAGTTATTAATAATATTATCTTTATAGTTCTTTTGGGTACTTTCTTAAGGATTTCATAACTAAGTATATCTTGCCCTGAGGCAGTATTAGATTTATCTTTTATTGCATTAGTTACTTCTTCCTCTGTTATATCAGCATCTAAATAGTTTGTTTCATCTATCTGGTCTGGTAGTTATTTTGAAAACTGTATCCTAAGTCTTTCTCTTCTCTCATTTTCTTCCTGTCCAAGACTACTTTTGGCACTGACTTTATAGAAATACTCGGCAAGGGCGTTAGCTTTTTCTTTATCTGTTTCTGCTCTCTTTGGTAGTTTGATTGTTGGCATTATTGTTTTCTTATTGTTCCCTTTGATTGCCTTAAGCTTTTTCCATACTTCTTTAATTTGAGTGCTAGGTTTAAGTGACTGACAAAACTCCTTCCAGTTAGTTTCTTTGGCTTTAAATATTATTCTGTTAGATTCATTCCTAATCAGTTTATACTCATCATAGTTTTCTTCTGTTCTGTTATTTCTATATTTTTGTAATGCCCTTTTTCTTCTCTCATGAATTTCTGCACAGCTTTTATTCCACCAGGCAACTGGTTCTTTATTCCACTGAGTTTTTTGTTTCTTATTAGTGTTATTTATTGGTTTAAGATGCTGTGGCATATTTTTATTTGGTATATATGGGAAGTAGCTATGATAGTACTCATCCTAAAACCCAATAAGGAAGCCCATGATGTAAGTTCATATAGGCCTATCTCCTTAACATCACAACTAGGTAAAATACTGGAAACTGTTGTTAACAAAAGAGTTAAATTCTACCCGGAAAAAAATCAGTTATATAGCCCAAACCAGTCAGGGTTTAGAGCAGACAGAACGTACAGTAGACAAGCTTGTAAGATTAGAACACGATGTAAAGCTAGAGTTCAAGAGAAAAGAGAAAACAGTAGCAGTCTTTCTAGATGTCGCAAGAGCATATGATGAATGCTGGCGAGATGGAGCTCTTTACAAAATGAAAAAGATTGGCATTACTGGTAAAACCTATAGGTATATAGAAAACCTTTTACAGGACAGGTATTTTGCTGTACAGGTAAAATTTTACAGGACAGGTATTTTGCTGTACATGTAAACAATGATAAGTCAGATATATATGAACAACAGAATGGGATTCCTCAGGGATCAGTGATTTCACCTTCAATTTTCACTATAGCTGTAAATGATTTAACAGATGAATTTGACGACATTAAGAATGCAGTATCGCAATTTGCAGATGACTGTGCCATTTGGCGATCTGGAAAAAACTTGGATCATGTTTACAAAAAACTTCAAAATCAAATAGATAAAGTTTCAGAGTGGATGAAAAGTTGGGGCTTCCAAATTAATGTAAACAAAACAGTAGGTATGATTTTCAGCAAAGAAAATTTAAAAAAAAATAACAAAATAAATATAACCATTAAAGGACAGGCAATATGTACCTATGCAACAACAAGATTTCTGGGCATAACTTTAGATAAACAACTAAATTATAATAAACATATAGACAATTTAGTAGAAAGCTGTAGGGGACCCCTAAATATACTAAGGATTATAAAAGGTAATGGATGGGGGGCCAGCAATAAAATAATGCTTATGTTCTACAAGTCTTTCATCAGGGGGAAACTGGATTATGCCAGCATAGTCTATAATTCAGCTGCAGCTTCCAACAAAGCAAAACTAGACAAAATTCAAAATGCAGCCATGAGAACCATTACAGGTGCAATTATATCGACACCAGTAGAAGCACTGGAAGTAGCTCTTGGCATACCGCCCCTTGGTCTAAGATGGAAAGAACTAAGATTAAATTATTGGAGTAAAGTAGCACAAGAAGTGACCCACCCAGCACATAAAGCATTTGTCAAAAACCAACCAAATGTATGGGACGTCCCCTTAAATAAAGATAGATATCCAACAGGGTGGAGAACTATAGCAGATCTAACGCAGCTCAAAGAACTATCAAACACAATTTAAAATAGTAATAAATATAGAAGCAAAATACCACCCTGGGAACTAAAAACACCAATCATAGACTACTCACTTACTGAAAAGATCAAACAAAACATAGAAGATAAGGAAGCCAAAATGATAAGTAGAAAGTTCATAGATCAACTAACTAAACAAAGTCTGGCCGTCTACACTGATGGATCCAAGGGTGATAGTGGGCAACTAGGTGCCGGAGTTGTAATACCACAATGGAGAATAAAAAAGAGCTACAGTGTAACTGAAGGGGCTTCGATTTTTACTGCAGAGATGGTAGCAATTCTTAAAAGTTTAGAAATAATCGAAGATAACCCACCAGAAGCTGTTACGATATTTACAGACTCACTATCATCACTACAAGCACTAGAACACCCAGGTAAATGTAGCCGGCCAGACATAAAGGAAGAAATTCTAGCAATTAATACATCACTAGGGAACAGAGGATGTAGTGTGAGGCTAGTGTGGGTTCCAGCACACATAGGTATTGCTGGTAACGAGTTGGCAGATCAGAACACCAAGAATGGAAGAACAAGTAAAAACAATATAAGAGCAGGACTGGGAAGGTCGGAGATCAAGAGCCAAGTGAAGATAACTATAAACGAGGAATGGAAGAAAAGTAGAAAAGGCAGACACGCGTTCACACTGCTGAAAGAACCAACGAGGATGTGCCAGGTCAGAGAAGAATTAAAGATACCATCAAACAAAAAACTGTGGCGTCTCCGTCTCGGTGCAGCATACTTTATGATAGAGGAACCACACTGCCAAGAATGTCAGGAAGAGAATGACATAGACCACTACCTGATCCACTGTAAAAAGTACGAACAACAAAGGCTTGAATTAAAAACTTACTATAGAAATCACAATATAGACATGACAGGTGATAAGGTTTTAAGTATAGATGCCCCAAGAGATGCCCAATCAATACTTAAAAGATATATACATAAAACAAAGGAAAACATATAAGGTTAGTACTTCAGGAAAAAACATCCAACTAAATAGAAATTAAGCAACAAGAACTAACAAAGCATTAACAAAAAACTAACTAACTACTCATAGGACAAGGAAGGACAATGAGGTATATAAAAAAAAAAGAGGGTAACAACTCAAAAGAACAAATACTAATACAAATTAAAACCAAGTGTAAAGGACAATAGTTATCTATAAACAATACAAAAGAGAAAATAAAATAGACAAATACTAATATAAATAAAAATCAGCTACTGCAAAAGACAATAGTTATTTAAATTAAATACAAAATTAGTAAATAAAATGGCACTAAATACCCCAATTATAACCAACTTTCAGGTTGAACAGGGTAGACCAAGATGGAACGAGAAGAGGCAATAATGGTCAGCTGTTAGTGCCCGATCTCCACCCATCAACTCATCAAAACAACAACAAACAACAGCCATTCTGAGAACTGCTTTATAATGTTCCTGAGAGTGAATATATGATCTACACATCTTCTGTTCTTTCTAAATCCTGCTTGTTCTTTCCTCAATTTGTGGTCTACTGCTTTTGAAATTCTCTGTATTTTTTTTTTTTTATATTAATGAAAATAAACTAAAATCCCGTTCAACCTCTGATGGGTTATAATTAGGATATATATTGTTTTCAATTCCAAATAATATGAACAACTGCCGATATGAGAAAGTGGCATCACATTTGTAAATAGGGATAATCACAATTGTGCTTAGGCCTATACGTTAAATAAAAAAATATAAAAAGAAACTATGAACAAGAATAATATTAAAGTGGAGGGGTGTAAAGGCCTGGTGGTTCTGGTTATATAACGGACTTTACCAGATATTTAATTGACTTTCATCTGTTTAAAGTCACATGCATTGTAAGAACAGCATCAGACCTTCACATTCCCAGCCACTATATATTAACATGTGTTTGTGTTAAATATTGTTTGACTATATTATGCAGTTCCCTAGGTCTGTCTATTCTCAACACTTCCTCTATATTTATAGGTAAGTTGGATGCCTGCAAATAATCCAATATTGGTATTCTCATTTGGTCATACCTCTTACATTTTAACAAGAAATGTTCTATATTATTGTCTTGAAGACATCCTGCACAGTAAGGTTCTTCTATTCTGAAATAGCCTTTTCCCAGCTGTAGTCTGAGAAGTTTCTTATTACTGGGAATTTTCAATTCCCTAGATATCTGACATTTTCTTGTTTGAGCCCTGAACATCTTATATGCATGTCTTCCTTTCAGATTTGTATCCCACTCTGCTTTCCATTCATCTGTTATTAAATCTTTAATTAAGCTCTTAATTTCTGATTTACTTATCCCTACATTTATTAGATTTTTATCAGATCTACCTTTCTTGGCTTCTTTATCTGCCTCTTCATTTCCTTTTATGCCAACATGTGAAGGTATCCAAGCAATTAATACTGAACATCCTCTGGAATATAAGTATGTAGTAGCCAGAAAAATCTCCTCTGCTATATCAGGTCTACTACATTCTCGTAAGTTTCTAAGTGCTTTAATTGTTGAAAGAGAGTCAGTTAAAACTGTTAATTTTTTGGGAGGGTTATTAGAGAATATTTCTAGTGCTTTTTATAGTATTGCCACCATCTCTGCAGTGAAAATGTATGTATTTTCCGTGATGCTATATTCTTTTGCCATTTTCCATATTGGAATATATATTCCTATCCCCAATTTGCCATCCTCTCCCTTGGATCCATCTGTGTACACAGTAATGCTGTCTTTTGATACTTGTTGTATATATTTATTGGCTGTGTTTTTAATATTTTCTATATTATTTGTTTTCTTAAGTATTTTTGCTAGGTGGTAGTCCGTGTCTGGTTTCTTGATCTCCCAGGGCGGAATAACTGGCTTGTATTCACAACTGTTATTAATTGATGTAAATATTGTACCCAGATGGACAATTTCCTCCATACACTTCCATCCTGTAGGGTATCTAGTGGTATTCATTGGCTTGGCCTGAGTTGTTAGTTGGCATCTGGTAAAAGATGTATGTGCTGGGTGAGACTTATCTAACATAACTCTGTTCATGTAATTTAGTCTTAACTCTTTTCTCCGTAATTCTAAGGGTATGATTCATAAAGCCACCTCTATAGCTCCCATTGATGTTGATCTGATTGCACCTGCTATTGTACATAAAGCCTGATGCTGAATTCTGTCTAATTTAATCTTGTTACTGTGTGCAGCAGAGTCATATATTATACTTCCATAATCTATTTTTCCTCTAATAAAAGATTTATAAAAAGTGAGCATTGTCTTAGTGCTTGCACCCCATCCATTACCTTTCAAATATCTTAATAAGTTAGTCAATCCTCTGCAAGACTCCACTAGTTTATCTATGTGTTTATTCCACTTCAGCTGTTGGTCCAATATCATTCCTAGATATCGAGTGGTTTGTACTGTATTAATGTTTTGCCCTTGGATATTTATATCTATAATTTTTTTTTTTACAACCCTACCTTTACTGAAGATCATTCCCAATGTTTTATTTGTATTCAGCTGAAAACCCCATTTTGTCATCCATTTACATACTTTATTTGCTTCTGTAGATCCTTATATAATTTTGGCAGATGTCTCCCAGTCCTCCATATTATAGCAACATCATCTGCAAACTGTGACAATTTATTTGTTATATCTTTAAATTCCTCACCTAAATCATTTACCATTATTGTAAAAATTGAAGGAGACATTACTGATCCTTGGGGTATTCCATTTTGTTGTTCATACAGTTCTGATCTATCATTGTTTACCTGAACAGTGAAATATCTACCGGTATCTTGCAGAAAATTCTCTAAATAATTATACATTTTACCGGTTACTCCTATCTTCTTCATTTTAAAGAAAGCACCCTCTCTCCAGCATTCATCATAAGCCCTAGCTATATCTAAAAATACTACCACAGTTTTTTCTTTCTTTTGAAATCCTGATTTTACTTCATGTTCCAATTTAATTATCTGATCCATAGTGCATCTGTTCTTCCTAAATCCTGACTGAGTTTGATTATATAAATTATTCTTTTCCAAATAAAACTTTAATCTTTTATTTACTATGGTTTCTAATATTTTACCTAGATGGGAAGTTAAAGAAATTGGCCTGTATGAACTGGCATCATGGGCATCTTTTTCTGGTTTTAGTATTGGAATAATTACTGCTGTTTTCCATGTTTTGGGAATTTTTCCTGTATTCCAAATTTTGTTAAAAAGGGATGTTATAATTCCTATGGTACTTTTTGGTATGTGTTTCAAGATTTCATAGCTCAAGATGTCATGCCCTGCTGATGTATTTGTTTTGTCCTTTATTGTATTTTCAACTTCTTCCATTGTAATATCTGCATTTAAATATGATAAATCTTCAGTATTATAAGGTACACCTTTACTGAGTTTTTTTAAGAAGTGTTGCTCTTCTGTTGACTTCAACCTGTCCTAGATTTTCCTTAGAACTAACTCTATAGTAGTACCTGGCCAGCACCTCTGCTTTCTGCCAGTCAGTCTCTGCCATTTCAGGTCTTTTTATATTAGGTATTATCATATGTTTAGTTCTGCCTTTAATGGCTTTTAACTTATTCCACACATCTGTTGTAGAGTTAGTTGTAGGGTTCAGTGTTTGGCAGAAACTTCTCCAATGATTTTCTTTTGCCTTTAGTATTATTCTGTTTGATTCATTTCTTATGTTCTTATAAATATCTAAATTATCTTCAGATCTATGCTTTCTATATTCTTGTAAAGCTTGTTTTCTTTGTTTTTGAATTTCTGTACATCTAACTGTCCACCATGGTACTGGGTTTTTGTTCCAATGTTCATTCTTCTTTGCTTCCTTAATGCATTGTGGAATTATGTGTTCTGGCATGTAAAGAATTAGAAGAGTATGCTTCTTCTCAATATGCCAAGGCATTGAAGTCTGAAGAGAAAAGGATGAAAGCAGAAACTGAACAAAAGAAAATAGATGCTGAGACTCTAAAACTGCAGATGCAGGTGGATGAAAGGAGATTCCAGATGGAAATGGAAAAACAAAAAAGAGAAGCTGAAGCTGAGCAAAAAAGATTAGACAGAGAGGCTGAACAAAAGAGATTAGACAGTGAGGCTGAGCAAAGGAGATTTGACAGAGAGGCTGAACAAAAGAGATTAGAAGCAGAAGAAAAAAAGATTCAAATGCAGCTAGACAGACAGGCTGAAAATAAAAGACTAGAAATAGAAGCTGAAGAAAGAAGAGAAAAGGCAAAGATGAAACATGAACAAAAACTATTATCTCTTGAGATAGAGAAATTAAAATTGACAAATGTGAGTGGTGGTAGTCAGTCATCTGGTAGTAATATTAAACCTACTTACAAGATCAAGCTACCAGCTTTCAATTCGTCCAGTGACGATATAACATTCTGGCTAGATAGATTTGAACGTGCTTGTCGAACTCATAATGTGGATAAAGCACAATATGCTAATCAGTTATCAGAGAATTTGAAAGGTGATTCTCTGACTAGGTTATGTTTGGTGGAAGAGGCTGACAAAGATAATTATGAGGTTATTAGAGCAGCCTTGATAAAAAAATATCAACTATCAGAAGAAGGTTATCGTAGGTTGTTTAAGACAATGGTGCCTGAGGCAGGTGTGGAATTCTCAGAATTCATTGCAAAGGCACGTCTTACATTTACAAGATGGATTGAGCTATCCAAAACAGAAAAAACATATGAAACACTTATGGATTTGTTGCTCAGAGATAAGATTATGTCTTGTGTGAATAAACCATTCCTTGAATTTATACATGAGCGTAAACCCAAAACACTAAAAGAAATGGAAGAATATTGTTCCCAATATGTCACTGCACACCCTGACGTGACTTTTGGCAACATTAAGATTAAGGAGGGTATGCCAGTTGCTGCAGCAACACCATACAATCCTAACTATTCACACAAAGTTCAAGGACCACAAAACAGGCTTGATAAAAAGGGTAACCATAATAGGTATCAAAATCAAGGTAACCAATCATTTCAGGGTTCTTCTTCTAATATCTGGAGACGAGCCGACAGCCCTCGATTCAGGGGTGGTCATAATTATAGAAATTTCCGCAAAGGAAGTCAGTATAGAAATTATCCAAGTTTTCCATCATGGAGACAACAAGATCATAATTACAGAGATAGGCTACTCATTATAATGAATATGATAATGGTAACCATGAGAACTATGACTCAAACCCAAATAGGGGTTACAATAAAGGTAACAATAATAATTACAGAGGCAATGATAATCGAGGTAGAGCACAATACAAAATACATAAATCTCATTTTCAGGCAAACTCTGCACAGCAAGAGTCACATGAAGGCTATAAACAGAATAAAGATAATGATGACTCTAATAATATGGCATGTGCCGCTTTTGATTTCGGAAGAGCATCTCAATGCCCCCAATGCAAAACGTTATTTGAACCAACTACGGTTTCCATTTTAATTTGCGGGCATCCTCTTCCCGCTCTTCCTGCGTCAATCGCGCATGATGGAAGATGTTCTCTTGTCTTACACAAAGGTTTAGTAAATGACAATCCAGTCTCAGTTCTTTTTGATTCTGGATGCACCACCATTGGTGTTAGGCAGTCACTCGTAGATCCTTCTCGTGCTACAGGTAAAGTAGTCAAATGTGTAACATTTGGCGGCACCATAGAAAAATACTCTACTGCTATCATTGTAATGTTATGATGTATGTGGGGGGTTTGGGATGTCAGGTATTGGTAGTACCTCTGGTTAAGGAGCTGTCATGCCCTTTTCAGGGCAGCTCGGCCACCTTTGGTCCAAACCTGGCATTCAGCTCTCACCTGTGGCTCCTCGTAGCTGTCAGCATGCGACAGCGGCCACCCCCCGGGAAACGGCTTTGACAGGCCGGCTAAACTAGGTGAGGGTAGCCGACTGGTTATAAACCTTCGGTGAGTTAGGGTCTGCCTACCCATGCATGCGAAGACTGGATTCGGTAGACTGCGCGGAAGAAACCACCTGTTGGTTCAACGGGCATGACGGCGATTACCAGCAACGCGCTGTGGAGCGTAAGGAGCATGGCGAGGCACGTAGAAAGCCATGGTCATCCACTGCACCTGACTTCATCTCCAGTCGTCTTGACTTGTCTTGCCACTGGATTAAGATGGACCCAGGCGAGAGAGTGAGGTCGACGAATTGCGCAACTCTTCCTCACTTTAAACCAAATCACAGCGCAAGTCACTCTTTCATCCACTCATCCACTCATCCATCCACTCACAACAAGTCCTGTGGCGATGGGCGAGCGGCGAAGCGGCAGGCGTGGGTGCGCTGGCAGTCGTAGTCGCAGACCTACACACAGGCGGCTCAGGCCATATGGTCGTCTTCCACTGATCGGAGCAGCAGTGGGATTCGGCAGCCCCCTGAGTGACTGAGCAGCCCTCTTTAGGAAAGCACTGCTCACCTCCATGGCATGAGGAAGGGGCTAGAAAAGGTGCCCTAAACATTGCCTGCTCCACCATTACCTAACCAGCTTACCGCGGTTGGTGGGTACCCTACTTCAGCGGGCGAAACATAAGAAAAAGAAAGGACAGATTTTTCCCCCTCATTCTAGGCGCATGGAATGTGCGCATTCTACTCGACAAAGACTTTAACACAAACAGACCCGAGAGGCGAACTGCCCTGATTGGGAGAGAACTGGCCAGATACAACATTGACATAGCAGCACTGAGTGAAACTCGACTTGCAGGCTAGGGCCAACTTTGCGAAAAGGGTGCAGGTTATACATTCTATTGGAGCGGAAGAGGAACTGAAGAAAGACGAGAAGCAGGGGTTGGATTTGCAATCAAAACAGCAATTATTGGCAAGCTAGCGGAGCCCCCAAAGGGAATAAATGACCGACTCATGACGGTCAAGATCCCGCTGCTTTATGGAAGGAAACATGCCACCATCATTAGCGCGTATGCACCAACTATGACAAACCAGGATGACGTCAAGGATAAGTTTTACGAAGAACTACATGCAGTCATTGCATCAGTTCCCAAAGCAGATAAGCTTATTATTCTTGGTGACTTTAATGCAAGAGTAGGCTCAGATAACATCTCCTGGAATGGCACTATCGGAAAGTACGGCGTGGGTCGCTGTAACAGCAATGGACTTCTTCTCCTCCAGACTTGCGCAGAACATAACCTCCTTGTCACCAACACCATTTTTCGACTTCCTATCCGCAACAGGACCTCCTGGATGCACCCTCGCTCGAAGCATTGGCACCTAATTGACTATGTAATTGTTAGGAAGAAGGACAGGCAAGATGTCCGGGTGACCAAGTCCATGTATGGTGCCGAATGCTGGACTGATCATCGCCTCATTGTGTCTAAACTTAAAATTCGTATCCAACCTGCCAGGCGCCCTCAGGGAAAGAAAACTCAAAAAAGGCTGGATATTACCAAACTAAAGAAGACAAAAATTAAACAGTCATTCACTGACACCCTAGAAGACCGTCTCAAATCTATCTCGTTAGACGGCCAAAGTGCGGAAACAAATTGGACAGCCCTAAGCGAGCAGATCTACAACACTGCTACAGAGGTCCTGGGTCCCGCCATCAAGAAACAAAATGACTGGTTTGATGAGAACTCAGATGATATAAAGAAGATGTTGGCTGAGAAACACCATCTCCATAAAGCATATTTAAATGATCCAAAATCTACATCCAAGAAAGACGCTTTCAACAACATGCGTAGAATCGTCCAACATAAACTACGCCAGATGCGGGATTCATGGCTGAGTAATAAAGCAGATGAGCTCCAAGGCTTTGCTGACAGCCATGACTTGAAAATTTTTTACCATGCATTCAAAGCGGTCTATGGTCCAACATCATCAGGATCATTTCCCCTCCTTAATGCAAATGGAAAAACACTAATTACAGACAAGGAAAAAATTCTCCAACGCTGGGTCGAACACTTTAATAATATTCTGAACCAGCCATCATCTATTAACGATGAAGCCATCAACCGACTGCCCCAAATTCCTATAAATGAAGCACTAGATGTTATACCGACTTTGGAGGAGACTCAAAAAGCGATTCGTCAACTTTCTAGTGGAAAGGCCCCCGGCTCCGATTCAATTCCTGTTGAGGTCTATAAAGATGGCGGTACAGTTCTGATAGAGAAACTTCACATGATCTTCCAGCAAATGTGGCAGAGTGAAACCATCCCACACAATCTCAAGGATGCGTCAATTATACATCTTTATAAACGTAAAGGTAATCGCCAAGACTGTAACAATCATCGAGGCATCTCACTACTATCAATCGCTGGGAAGATATTTGCCAGAATCCTTCTTAATCGCCTTACGGCTCATCTTGACAAAGGTCTTCTACCTGAAAGTCAGTGTGGATTCCGGAAAGAACGTGGAACCACCGATATGGTGTTCGCTGCAAGACAGCTTCAAGAAAAATGCCAAGAACAGCACTGTGACCTGTACACAGCTTTCATCGACTTGACAAAGGCGTTCGACACGGTCAGTAGAGAGGGTCTATGGAAGATCATGGCAAAATACGGCTGCCCAAAGAAATTTATCTCAGTAGTGCAGCAACTGCATGATGGAATGCAGGCTAGAGTTCAGGAAAACGGTGAGCTGTCGGAGCCTTTCCCAGTCTCAAATGGAGTTAAACAAGGGTGTGTACTTGCACCGACGCTTTTCAGTATCATGTTTTCTGCTATGCTGACTGATGCTTTCAGAGACGGGGACACAGGAATCGACATCAGATATCGTATTGATGGAAAATTGTTTAACCTTAGGAGGCTTCAAGCAAAAACCAAGGTCAAATCACACACCATCAGGGATCTTCTGTTTGCTGACGATTGTGCCCTCAGTGCTGGCTCAGAGGCTGATCTGCAGCGTAGCGTTGATAGATTCTCCGAAGCCTGCTCCAACTTTGGGCTTACCATCAACACGGGGAAAACAGAAATCATGTACCAACCAGCTCCTGGCACAATTTATACTGAGCCAGTCATCAAGGTAAATGGTGAGAAACTGAATGTTGTGAACAGGTTCACATACCTTGGTAGTACACTATCCCAGAACATCGTCATTGATGATGAGGTGAACACCAGGATCTCCAAAGCCAGCAGCACATTTGGCAGACTATACACCAACGTTTGGCATCGAAGTGGCATTAGTCTACAGACAAAGCTGAAGGTATACAGAGCTGCGGTGCTTCCAGTGCTGCTTTATGCATGTGAAACATGGACTGTATACAGGCGCCACGTAAAAAAGCTCAACCCCTTCCATACAGTCTGTCTCAGGAAGATAATGAACATCAAATGGCAAGACAAGATCCCAGATACCGCCGTTCTGGACAGAGCTGGTATCCCTAGCATCGATACTATTCTGATGCAGTCACAGATTCGCTGGGCAGGTCATGTAGTCCACATGCCAGACCATCGACTGCCAAAGATACTCTTTTATGGTGAGATGCAGAAGGGTAGACGCTCCCATGGTGGCCAGAAAAAGCGCTTCAAAGACACGCTTAAGGCTTCATTAAAAACCTTTGACATAAACCCAGACACATGGGAAGCTGCTGCGCAAGACCGAACTGCCTGGCGCACATCTCTTCGTAAAGGTGCAGTGGCATGCGAATCTTCCAGAAGAGCAGCAGCGGAACAGCGGAGACAAGCTGGAAAAGATCGTGAAATAAAACCTTCACATGAAGCAAACATTCCCTGCCCACACTGTCCGAGATCCTTCCAGGCCCGCATCGGGCTCATCAGTCACCTTCGTACTCATAGACTATCCTAACATCCTAATAATTGAATGAACAGAGTGGTCTTCATCACTTGTGATGGACGAACAACAACATGATGTATGTATATAAGCGTTACTTCGTCATCTTCACAAGCACACACATGTTTCAGAAGGCACACAGTAAAAGCATGTTCAGTTTGCTACCATGTTTATTTACAGGATATCGTACATGTCAAGATTCGCATTATATTACAATGTGTGGTTTCGTATTTTAATGTATTATATTACATCCCCCCTTTTTTGAAGAAAAAAAAATGTGTGCAAACATTTCCAACGAAATGTTTCATGTGAGAAAGGATAAGTATGTGTAATGCTCAGTGTGAGTATATATGTCACTGTCTGTATCGGCTGGGAGGTGTCACTGTACGGCCAGAACGAGTGGTGTAAAGTGCTGGTGGTTCTGCGGAAGTCCCTGGTTTAGCTTGAGTTGGTTGTGATTTCGGCCTTGGCGCTTGTTGGTTTTGTGGGGCACCAAGGTCTGGAGCTACTGCATTGTCTGTTGAAAGCATGGGAATTCTCTGCTCTGTTGTATTCTGTGGGATTTCTCTTATGTCCACTCTGTTTCGCCTCAGGAGGTTGTTGCTGCTGTCTGGTCTTAAAGTATAGCTCCTGGGTTCAGGGTTTCTGGAAATGATTGTTGCTTTTGACCATGTGTCATTGTCGTGGTTGTAGGTAGTCACATGCTGACCAGGATATAATGGTGGTAAGTCTTTAGTACATTTGTCATAGTTGGATTTCTGAACTTGCTGACAATGCTGAAGTTGATCATATGTGCTGTCTCTATGTTGTGGACGGAAGTGGACCTTAGATGGTAGAAAGTCTTTAATTCTTCTATCAAACATAAGTTCTGCTGGACTGTCGATCTTACTGTCTACCGGTGTTGTTCTCCATCTCAAGAGTGCTAGGTGTACATCCTCTGTTCTTGTTCTCTTCATGATTGACTTGATAGTTTGTATCTGTCTCTCAATGAAACCATTAGATTTAGGGTATCTAGGTGATGATGTTGTGTGTTTGTTCTTCCAGTCCTTAGTGAAGTTTCTGTATGCTTGACCTGAGAAATGTGGACCGTTGTCTGATCTAATTTCATCTGGGATGCCAAATATGCTGCAATACTTCTTTGTAATGTCTGCAATAACAGCTGATGGTGAGGGTTGTGGAAGTTTCTCAATGATGGGAAATTTGCTGTAGTAATCAGCAATAATAATATAGTCATTATTGTCGATGGAGAAAATATCAGTTCCTATAATGCTCCAAGGGCTCAATGGTATGTCTGATGGTATGAGAGGTTCTCTGCACTGCCTATTTGCATGTTCTTGGCAAATTGAACAGTTTTTACATAGTGTTTCTATGTCCTTGTTTATCTGTGGCCAGTAAACATCTTTCTTTGCTCTCAGTTGTGTCTTCACAATACCAAGGTGACTATTATGGAGCTGTTTAAGGATGATATCGCGTTGTGTTTCTGGTACAACAATGCGATCTCCTTTAAGTATCAGACCATCTTCGATGCTTAACTCGTCCCTCATAGAGTAGTATGGATGGATGTGTGTTGGAACTTCCCTGATAGAGCTTGGCCATCCATGGTATATCAGTTCTTTGAGAGAGTTAAGGATAGGATCTCTCATTGTGTCTTCTCTGATGTGTTCAAGCCGATTATCGCTAAACTTGACAAAATCAACTTTGATGTTTGGGGTAAGATCTGCTGTCTTGTTGGGGTTTGGTAGTCTGCTGAGAGCATCTGCAAGACCTATATCCTCTCCTGGGATATACTGAATATTAAAATCATAACCTTGTGTTACCAATAACAGAGCTTGTAGTCGTGGTGGTGCTGAAGCTATTGGTTTTTCATGAATCATCTCAAGTGGCTTGTGATCTGAGAGAATTGTAAATGGGCGGTTGAAAAGAAATGTGTGGAAGCGTTTGATTCCAAAACGTACAGCTAGCATTTCTCTTTCAATGTTTGCAAGTTTCTTTTCGCCAGAACTTAATGATTTGCTTGCGTAAGCTACAGGACGAAGTTCTTTGGCATAGTGTCCTTCAGGATTTTTGTCTGGTTGCAAAAGTGCTGCTCCTAGACCTTTCAGACTGGAATCAACCATGAGAAAAGTGGGTGCTTGCATATCATAGTATTTCAAGCATGCATCAGATGATATGAGGGTCTTCAAATGGTATTGTTGGTAAGGTTTTTGCCAAAGTCATCTTAATGCGACTACACAAGTTAGCTGAGCGCATATATCCAGAGTCACAGTGTGGATTCCGAGCTGGCAGATCAACAACAGACATGATCTTCTCTCTCCGCCAGCTTCAGGAAAAATCAAGAGAGCAGAAAAGACCATTATATATCGCCTTTATAGACCTCACAAAAGCATTCGACCTGGTTAGTAGGGATGGACTCTTTAAAATCCTCCTGAAAATAGGCTGCCCTTCTAAAATGCTGGAAATGATAAAGTCATTCCATGACGGCATGAAGGGAACAGTCCAATATGCTGGAAGCACATCACAGCCCTTTGATATACGAAGTGGCGTTAAACAAGGCTGTGTTCTGGCTCCGACCCTCTTCGGAATCTTCTTTGCCTTACTCTTAAAACATGCATTCAGAGATGCAACTGAAGGAATATGCCTTCACACTAGGTCAGATGGCCGTCTGTTTAATCTTTCAAGGCTGAAGGCAAAAACAAAAATCAGAAGGGTCACTATAAGAGAATTGTTGTTCGCTGATGATGCTGCAGTCGTCACTCAAAGCCAACAGGAGCTTCAGAGCTTGATGACTCGCTTCACTAAAGCATGCAAGGACTTTGGCCTCACAATAAGTCTAAAGAAAACGAATGTGCTGAGTCAGGATGTGGGTGCTGCACCAGTTATCACTATCGATAACTATGAATTGGCAGTGGTGCACCACTTCACATACCTAGGGTCTACCATCAATGACAAACTCTCACTGGATACAGAAATCGACAGCCGCATTGGCAAAGCTGCAGCTACCCTTTGCCCGCCTCACATCGCGTGTTTGGGGAAACTCTAAACTCACAATGAAGACCAAAGCTGCGGTATATAATGCCTGCGTCACCAGCACACTCCTATAATGGCAGCGAGACCTGGACGACCTATGCTAAGCAAGAAAGAAGGCTCAATACCTTCCATTTGCGGTGTTTACGCCGCATCCTCGGCATCTCGTGGAAAGATAAAGTGACAAATGTCGAGGTGTTGTCACGTGCTGGCCTTCAAAGTATGTATACGCTTCTTAGACAACGCAGACTTCGCTGGCTTGGCCATGTTCGCCGCATGGATGATGGTCGCATCCCAAAAGATATCTTCTACGGACAATTAGCAGATGGCAAGAGAACAGTTGGGCGACCACAGCTGAGGTTCAAAGATGTGTGCAAGAGAGATATGAGGGCACTGGACATGGATCCAGCAACATGGGAGGATGAAGCTGCCGATCGCACTAAGTGGCGATGCTATTTACGGCGCCACCTCAGATTGGGCGAAGAGAGGCTCACACAAGAAGCAGAGGTGAGGAGAAAACGTCGAAAGGAGCACCCGGAAAATAAGCAGCTGAGGGCTGTCACCTCAGGGGCGCATTCCCATAGTCAGTTATGACTGAAGGGGCTATTATTACTATTATTATTACAAATGGTTGAATATGTGTTGATAGTCTTCTGACCATTCATACGGAGTTTCATTCTGTAGTAGAGATCGCAAAGGTTCTGCAGCAGCTGACAAATTTGGTATGAATTGTGCTAGGAAGTTGACAGCACCTAAGAATTGTTGCAGTTCCTTCTTTGTAGCCGGTATTGGCATGTCGTGAATATCTTCAACCTTTTTAGGGTCTGGTTTTACACCATTCTGGGTGTACAGCAATCCAAAAAATTGTATCTCCGTTACCTTAATTGTACACTTTTTGCTGTTGAATGTTAGCCCATTGACCTGTGCTACATGCATCAAGTTAATCAAGTTACGGTCGTGTTCTTGTTCTGACCTGCCGCATACTACAATGTCGTCCGCAATAGCCACTGTACCAGAACATTGCTCAACAATGTTGTCAATCTTCTGTTGAAAGATGTCTTGTGATACATTCAAACCAAATGGGAGCCTCTTGAAACAATATCTGCCGAATGGTGTTCGAAAAGTTGTAAGGAGTTGACTTTCCTCTGCTATCTCAACACTCCAATATCCGTGTACAGCATCTAGTTTAGAAAAATATTTGGCATTGTGGAATCTGTGAGTTATCTCTTCCACTGTATGCATTTTGTGTGGACAGCGCTTTAGACTGTTGTTTAAGTGTTTTGGGTCAAGGCAAACCCGAAGAGAACCATCCTGCTTCAGAACGGTTGTGATACTACTACACCAATCAGAATGCTCTTCAACCTTTCTAATAACGTCATTCTGCACTATCTTTTCTAGTTCTGTGGCAAGTTTCTGTTTAACATGTATAGGATACTTTCTAGGTGGGTCTATCTTTGGCTCAGCGTTGTCTTTTAAAAAGAATCTTGCCTTTCCTGGAAGTTTGCCTATTCTGTCGAACTGTTCTGGGAATCGCTGTTTAAGGTCATCTACTCCAGTGACGTGTAGAGTAAGATGTTCTTTTTTGTCAGCTTTAATGTTGTTAATAGTTACCACACTCAGCCTTTCGCACATTGGTAAACCCAAAATTACAGGTCCTTCAACATCTACCAAGTAAAATGTTGACGATGTCCATTCAGAGTCTCTGTATGAACATTCAAGTGTTACTGCTCCGAAACAGTCTATACTTGTTCCATTGTAAGCTCTTAGCTTTGTCCTGCCACTCCTACTTTTTACATCCCTTGTGGGAAATCCTTGCTCATCCACCTTGTCAGGCATGATCTGTCTGAATATTCTTAAGGGTAGAGTGTTACCTTGGGCACCTGTGTCTATCTTGAACCGAATATTTCTTTCTTTGTGCATTTAAATTCCTGGTATTCGGAATTGTACCTTGCAGAAAGCCTGCGTTCTCTTTGGTTCATTACTGAAAGTTAGTATCTTCACAGTATCAAAAGTGGAAGGATCACTTTCTTCACTGGAGTCAAAGTCCTCAGTCATCGTAGAGTGTGTTTGTTTTGACGACTTTCTGCTGTGAAGTTTGTGTTGAGCACTGTCTTGTTTCCTCTTGAAACATAATTTATCCAGTGGCCCCTCTTTCTGCAGTAATGACATGTAGAGTCTTTAGCTGGACAGTGGTTTTGTATGTGGTTTAGGCCACAATATTTACACATAGCACCTCTGCTTGTGTTGTGTTTTTCTTGTTGCTTCGAACCAGTTGCTTTGTTGTGTCTAGGTTTATAGCTTTTCACTGCATCCACCTGGGCTGCTAATGTACCTTGCTGAATTTGTTTAATGTTTTTAGTGTTTGTGTGCCTCGTGTTTCCTGCCTTCATCCAGAAGTTGTTGTAAAGTTAGTGTATCACTCTGGCTCAGTAGCCATTTCTGGAACTCTGGCATTGGTGTGCTAAGAAGGATCTGTTCAATAATTCGCTCTTTTTCTTCTTCTTTGTTAAATTTACATACACTTGTTTTCTCCTTGATGCGAGTGAAGAAATCATCTAGACTTTCACCAGGTTTCTGTCGCAGGTGGTGAAGTTCTAATCTTGCCGCTCTAAAGTTCGTGTGCTTTATTATCAGACGTTTTTCAAATTCGTCCAATATGGCTGCGGGGTCTGTTGCCGACTCCACGGGCATGGCGGTAGCAAAACTGTTGTAAATTTTCAAACCTTCATCGTCCAATGCTTCTAGAATATATGGGGTTAAGGCTTGACCCTCCAGACCAGTGGTCTTGGAGTATAGATCTATGCGTTGGCGCCATAATAAGAAAGCTTCACTCTTATCATCTCGACCGGCAAATCGCATTTCGGGTGCGCTCCGATAGTGTTTCGCCGCCATGGTTGACCTCAATGACGAAAATTAGCCGAACAAACTGTACTCACGTGTTATCGTGTAGCTGTTTTGCGTCGGTCCGGTATCGGCCGCTGCCACCATGTAATGTTATGATGTATGTATATAAGCGTTACTTCGTCATCTTCACAAGCACACACATGTTTCAGAAGGCACACAGTAAAAGCATGTTCAGTTTGCTACCATGTTTATTTACAGGATATCGTACATGTCAAGATTCGCATTATATTACAATGTGTGGTTTCGTATTTTAATGTATTATATTACAATCATTAGGATTGCTACTCCTTTCTTTACAGGAGATGTTCACGCATGTCTTTTGCCGAATCCGATCGCTGATCTTATCATCGGTCGCATTCACGGAGTCAAAGAATGCACTTTGCAAGAAATTTCCGTTTGGGAAAATCAAAATTTGCAAACTGCTAATGCAGTAGTCACAAGAGCTCAAGCTCTTAATATGCCTCAAACTTCATCTATTGAAGATAATGAAGTGCATAACCAAGATGATCCCTTGGTAATCTCTCGTGACTCATTTATAAAACAGCAAAAAGATGATCCCACTCTAAAGAAATTCTTCACTCTTGCAACGAAAGGTGATCCGAATAAAGACACAAATCGTAAATCTTGGATTACAATGAAGATGGCGTACTTGTACGTATGGTACAAGACTCCGCTAAATCCATGCATTCTCAGATTCTTGTACCCAAGAATATGAGAGTTAGAATTTTGCAGCACGCTCACGACTCTCAGTGTGCTGGACACATGGGTTTTTCCCGTACAAAGTCAAGAGTTCTTGCGACTTTCTTTTGGCCATTTGTAAACAAGGACATACGGATTTATTGTCAATCTTGTAAAGTATGTCAAGAGGTCAAATCCAAAGGTCCTCGTCATGCTGCGCCTATTCAGGCTGCAGACATTCCTATTCGGCCGTTTCAGAAAATGGCAATAGACATTATTGGTCCGTTTAAGATCAAGTCTGCCAGAGGACATCAGTTCATCTTGACATGTGTTGATATGTGCACACGTTGGCCAGAGGCTATCCCTCTGAAGAGCATTACTACTGCTGATATTACAGATGCTCTTTGGCTTATATTTTCTCGTCTGGGATTTCCCGGAGAAATATTATCAGACGATGGCACTCAACTAATATCGGATACCATGTCTCAAGTAATGTCTACTCTGCAGATACAAAGATCTTTGAGTAGTATCTATCACCCAATGTCTAATGGGATGGTCGAACGCCTAAATAGAACACTCAAAAACTTACTAGGGAAAATAACTGAGGATCATCCTCAAGATTGGGACAGGGTTTTACCTGCGGCCCTCTTTGCTTACAGAGAGGTCCCCAATGAACATACAGGATTTTCTCCCTTTGAACTTGTCTTTGGCGCGCGACCGCGCGGCCCTATGTCTTTGCTTCATGATCTCATAAGAGCTGACAATATTGACGATGACACAAAATCCTCTTACGAATATGTCATCGCGCTGATACAAGAGATTATCGAAGCATGCAAATTAGCAACTTCTTCTTCTGAATTCGCTAAACAGAAGGCAAGGCAATTTGCCAATAAGAAAAGAACCTTACGACAACTTTGTCCTGGTGACAAAGCATTTGTTTTGCTACCTTGTAGGGAAAACAGACTTCTTATTTCTTGGAAAGGTCCGTACGATATAATATCAAAAATTTCAGATGTTGACTATATTGTCGATATTGACGGGAAGCATAAAACCTTCCACATCAACATGCTTACGGAATTCCATGAACGTCCGGATTATTTACAGCCTATTTTCCAGGCAACGGACGATTCTCCAGTCCAACATGGTCATTACTCATCACTGTCCGTAATACAGGATGAGGAAACAAGTTTTTCGGATGTTAATCTTCCGCTTCCAATGATCCCACTACATTCTAGTGAATCATGGAAAAATGTTACTGTCTCTCCTGATTTGTCTCTAGGAGAACAGCGACAAGTTTCGGCTATGTTACAAACATTTCAGGATGTCCTTACTGACATCCCTGGACAAACTCATGTCAGTGAACATGACATTATTCTAACTGACCATAATCCTATTAGGGTCAGACCTTATCCTATCCCTATACATTTTCAAGCACAGGTTGAAAAGGAGTTGGATGAGATGATAGATTTAAAAATAATTGAACCATCTACTTCGGCATATTCTTCGCCGATGGTTATTGTACGAAAAAAAGACAATAACATACGTATTTGTGTTGACTATCGCAAATTGAATCAAGTTACGAAGTTCGATGCTGAACCTATGCTTTTACTAGAAGAACTACTTACTAGGCTTTCCAAATCTCATTTTTTCACTAAACTTGATTTGTCTAAAGGATATTGGCAAGTTCCGTTATCTAAACGCGCCAAACCTCTTACCGCTTTTTCTACACCCAGGGGTTTGTTCCAATGGAATTTTATGCCTTTCGGCCTTATGAACGCCCCAGCTACATTTGTACGCATGATGCGTCGAATCCTATCTTATCGGTCAGATGTCATTGCATACCTAGACGACATCTGTCTTTTCAGCGATACTTGGGAAGATCACTATTCGGGGTTATATGAATTGCTGTCTACTTTACGCGAGCATAACCTGACAGCAAAACCATCTAAAGCTTGCATTGGTTTTAGCGAAATTTCTTTCCTGGGCCATCGAGTCGGTCATGGTTTCCTAAAGACAGAGGACCATAATACCACTAAGATACTTAACATCTCTATCCCTAAGACTAAAAAGCAAGTGCGAAGTCTCTTAGGTCTCATACAATTTTATGGACGATTCATTCCGAATCTATCCTCTATCATGGCACCTCTTTCTACACTACTAAAGAAAGGGTCGCCTAATATAGTTCACTGGTCTCAGGAATGCCAATCTTCGATGGATAAGATCAAAACTATGTTTTCAACTTCACCTATCTTGATGTTACCTACTACAGATAAGACATTTATTCTTCGTAGTGACGCTTCATCCACTGGGATCGGAGCGGCACTAATGCAAGAGTACTCAGATACTCTGCATCCTGTAATGTATATCTCCAGAAAATTTAATGCTGCAGAAAGGAATTACTCGGTTTTAGACCGTGAATTATTGGCGATGGTTTGGTCAATTCTCAAACTTCAAAGATTCCTTCTTAGTGCGCATTTCATAGTGGAAACTGACCAGAAGGCTCATACGGCTATTCAAAGTAAGAACTTGAAGAGCTCGAGATCAACTCGATACGCCATTGCTCTTCAACCTTTTCATTTCTCGGTGCGAGCTATCCGTGGCTCAGAAAATGTGATGGCAGACATTTTGTCTAGATGCCCACATGATTCCACCTAAATGTTAAATCTTGGACTTCTTAGTGTGTCTAACTTTACAACAGTTCTTTTGTATATCAAAATATGCACACATTTGTAATATATGATATGGTGATTGTATAAACACTTAGCGGTTCATCAATGTATATTTACCGCTGGTCTTTTGATGATTCTTCGTTGTTTATCATGAATCTATGGTACTTAATATAAAATTATTGAATGTAATTATTGTATACATTGTGTAATTGCCAGAATTGTAGTATATGTTGGTGGCACATCCCTGGAAATATTTATACTTAGAGAAATGCTTTCTCTGAGATGTTGAGATATATTCTCACAAGTCGATCTATGCTTCGACTTTACCTTAATTTGTCATTACAAATGGCTGTTATTTGTCATCTGCGCATTATTCGTGCGTTGTGAGCCTATTGTATGTTGCTCTCAGATGGAAAAAAAAATTTCATTTTTTTCTCCCGGGGGTTGCGGTAGTCTGTTACCAACAGATTACTAGTCATAATGTATGTAGTTATTATAATATTTATTTGTCTGAGAAAAGTATTTATTTTTAGAATCAAAATGCTTTCCTAGTCTAAGCTATATCACTCACGTTTTATTGATACTTTCGTTATATGGGTTATCTCTCCTGTATATCGAACTTGGCGTATGAATCTAGATTTCGTTGGTCTGTTCCTTGTTGAGCCAGAAACAGATTGTTCTTGCTTAGGTTTATGCAGGAATGTTTATGGTCCGAGACTATGTTTATTCCTTGTCTATTTAAGGCGATTTAGCCTTTGGTCGTTATATCTTTTCATGTCTAGGTCGGACTATATTCTCTAAGCTGAACACTGAGGTGAGGAGTTGTTGTTTCTTCGAATGCGTCGATTGAGACGAAAAGACGAAGCCGTGTGTCATGTCGTCCTGATGAATGGTGTACCGGACTGAAGTCCGAAGATTTATCTCTGTGTTAGTGTTAAGGTATTTTATTGGCATGGTCTGCTAGAGGTTAACAGCATAAGATTAATAGGTGACTACGTTTAATATAATGTAAATAATTGTTAGTTAGTGTACGCGATACACACGATTGATTATGACGTGTATGCGTTGGTATGTCACGCACCGTGACTAGGTTACCACACCCTTTTCTTAGATGACCGTCAAACGGATAAGACGTGTCCTATAATCCTTCCAGTGGTAGGCATGATATTGCCGCACATATGTTATTGCAGTACGGACATGGGTCAGTCCGATATTCTTATGAAGAGAGGAATGTATCGAGGTTAGTAATTTTAACTAAAGTCAAGGAAGGATGAAATTATGGTCCACATTCGTTTTATATCGCCAGACGTCTAATCTCATTGTCGGCCGTTGGATGTCCCAACCGCGCGTACATATAGTTACGACGTTCTGACTATAGTGTTGCATATTATTGGACCAGGACTATAATGCATGGATAGCATTTATGATGTATGATTCAATTCTAATATATAATGTTTTCATAATCAACCTCCATGGACTGTCTACTGTTTGAAATGTATATTAAAAATTGTGTGGACTCGAGAAGAGACTTATCACGTTCATTGAAGTTACAAATTCAACAATTATGATACTGAGTTCAAACCGTGTGACAGACAGAAAGTATTAACTCACATTCGCGTAACTATTCCAACAATAGCACGATCAAGAATTAATGAATCAAATGACCAGAACTAAGAAGCTTATTGAATCAATGAGAACGGTGGCTTTCCACAACGACCACTGAAATAGAAGACGGGGCCGCAACAACAATAAAAGAAGTGAATCGTATAAAGCCCCGCAACAAAGTGGTTGCCATTGCTGGGGAACGAAGGAAGAAAGAAATTTTTCTTGTTTACATACTTTCACGGACTGTTTACGATTACAAGAAAACGTTCAAGTCACATGATTCCGAACATGACGTGGCTTGTGTAACTATGCAAAAATCAGTGACGTCACAATATTCCGTGTACAAGCCAACGATCGAAGGACGATGCCAGCTCACCTAATGTTTCATTCAAGAATACAACTTCTCAGTAGATCATAGGATTGAAAAGACATTATTTACCAACAAGGAGCAAACAGTCCTATCCTCTAGTCTAGGCCGTTGGTGAAGATCGCATCGGACGACGGGTTAAAAGATAAGTCTCAGTTCGTGACTGTTGTCATTCATAAGAAACATCACTGAGTCTAATTCACATTTTTGCAGGCATGTCCGTTCTATATATTTTATATGCACGTTATATTTGTTTTTCATTGTTTGTGCTGTGCCTAATTTGTGGGAGGTTGGAGTGGAGATTCAGAATGAATAAATTATGGCTCTACGGATTGCCGATATTCATTCTGAACGGTCTTTAGGGTAGTGAATTAAATCGCATTTCGCGGAGAACGCGTCGATGACATTTCCGGGGCTTGTTTCGTTCGGGACTGCATTTAATTCACAGTATATGTTAGATGTCTAGTTTGGTGAAATAATCGGTGTATTTTATCGTATTCAGTTTAAATTCTATTTAGTTTGGTAACAATGTTAGTAATCTATCTTGTTCTTTCTGATCTTGCTATTATTCAGTTCATTTTTTTTTTGTATAACCGTCAATGAGTCCATGTTTGCGTCATTAATTTTTGTGTACGCAGATTTAACTCTATATTCAGTTAACCTCACCCTACTCTATATTTCCGGTTTGCAGATTTGGTTTCATAATATCAATTTTTATTGTAGAAACGTCTTGTTTCGTGATAATATGGTTTGTTTATCCTTGGTTTACCCATCGTATCGTATGTCCTCATTTCAGCTGTTCATGATTTAACACTAATAATATAATTTCTTGCTTAATAAGAGTGTATATGAATATAATTAAAATTTAATGACTTTTAAGGAGAATTAGGGACTTTGCACCAATTTGCAGTGGTAGTCCAAGAAATGGGCGATGCACTTTATAGCTCATGATTAAGGCATAATATAATAATAATATATATTTATAAAATAATTTGACTTTTTAGTCTGTCCTGCATATAAAGGACATAGTGTATATTATTTGGTACATTTTTTCCATTACTAAATGATTTACTTAGCACATATCACTGACTGAATGATATAATACTTGAGGAATAATACTATTTATTATTAGGTGCATGATAGTAATTCAGCACCCGAAATAGATAAATATCATAACTATTTATGATATATTAACGAGTATATATGTAATATTTTTCCCAACATAGTATGTCTATGTATGGAATCTACAAATAATAGTTAGATAATATTACAATTAATTAAATTGAACATTCCCAGATTAAGTTCAATAATATTATGATTGTTTATATCGACTATTCATAAATTGAATAAGTATAATAATTACTTAAAATTTATTGGTGATTATTACATAACCATTACGTACAATATTAACGTCAAGATGCTTAACTTAGACTATTTTATTAAAAATGGTAAAGATTTTGGGAAAAAAGGAGAACTTCTCGAGGCTTATGCATTGGCTGAATTTGCAAAATATAAGCAGAAGAGGAGGAAAGAAAGCCATTGCTAAAAGAAAGCTTGTAAGAAGAAAAACAGGCGGAAAAGAAAGCCATTGCTAAAGCAGAGATGGAAGAACTTGAAAGAAAACAGGCGTGAAAAGAAAAAAGGCAGAATAAAAAAGACAAGAAGAAGAAAGAAAGATAGCAAGAGATGAAATCCTACGGATTGAAGAAGAGAATAAATTGAAACGACAAGAAATCATACTGCAGCAAGAAATGGAATTGCAACGACTTAAATTAGAAACAGCAAAACTTAATTCACAGGGCGCTGCAGCAACCCAAAATGATACTGCTCAATCTGGATCTTCATCCACACGACTTAAAGGTAATTATTACTTTAAGCTGCCTCCATTCAAGTTACACGTAGATGACCTTTCATCGTGGCTCGCGCGCTTTGAGGACATATGTAAGGTGAATAACCTTGACAAAGCGGCATGGGCACTGAAACTTAAGGAATTTCTAGATGGCGAACCTGCAAGGGCAGCACAATATATAGATCCAACACTATCAACAGACTATGAGGCCATTAAGACGTTGTTACTACGTCGTTTCCACTTGAACGAAGAGGCATGTAGATTGCGTTTTAAAAGTTTGTTGCCAGATAACAATAGAGATTTCACAGGTTTTATTGCTAACATACGCAATACTTTTAACAGATGGGTTGAACTGGCAGGTGTCAACAAATCCTACGACAAGTTAGTCGATTTGTTATTGAGGGATAAAGTATTATCGTCTGTCAGCCCACCATTCTTTGCTTATCTGCAAGAAAGAAAACCAGAATCTATTGATGAGTTAGAAAAAATTTCTTTAAATTACTGCACAGCTCATCCGAATGCTAATATTTCTGGCACATTGATAAGAGAACCACTTCCTGTAGCCTCCAATATGGCATATCATAATCATAACAAACCTAGAACACACAGTGTAGACAGGGGTAGGTTCAAAGGAAACTATGACATTAATTTTCATAAAGGGACAGAATAACTTTAACAATAACTTTAATAGAGGACGACAACAAACCCAGAAAACTATTCATCACCTCAGCCAAGAAATAACAGTAATCCACGTAAAACTCAAAGTTATAATCGATCATATAACTAATAATAATGATTGTACAAGTGGAACAATAGCGATAATTATAACTCTCGAGACATCGAGATAACACGGTTACAATAGAGGACAACGGGATAATTCATCTAATTATTCTCGTCATCGTTCTCATTCTCGTAGATCGACAACTTATAACCATAATACAGGGGCAGCTGTTACTACTACTACAACCCCTAGGGTTCAGAGTTCAACTACTGATAACAAAATACAGTCATCGTCCTACTTGTTTTTGCAATGAATTATATACAGTGGCAACATAGTTGCCCAACATGTAATCTTATATTTTCAGAAAAGCAAAGAGAGACAGTTCTGAACATGCGGTCATATTCTAACCAGAAAGTCAGTCTAGCAGTCAATGACGGAACAGGATCACTGATCTTCAACAGAGGAAAAGTTAATGGATCCATCGTCTCAGTCTTAAGAGATTTCGGGATCGACCACGATCGGAAATCCGTCAACACTTTGTTCATCCAAATTGTGCAACTGGAGAACATGTCAGGTGCATGACTTTGGGGGAACCATAGAATATTATCCAACAAGCTATTATTTAACATTGACACACCTTTCTTCACCAGGCAATGTTAAAAGCATGCATGTTAAGAAACCCAATTGCCGACCTTATGGTGGGATGCATACACGGGAGTAAAGATTGCACACACAGATGAAGATTATTCAATGGGAAAAAAATAATATCTATACATCGGAAATGCAGCAATAACCAGAGCACATACAAAAAAAGTAGAGACTATAGACAGGGAAAACAAGGAATCAAATGATAATGAAAGTATCGAGATTCATTCTGCTATTGACCGAGTATCATTTGCTGCAAAACAGAGGGAAGACAGGTCACTAACAAAATTTTTTACGCTGGTCAACAAAGATGACAATCTTTCTAGGAACATAAATTATAGTCAGTGGTTTAGTAATTAAAAATGACATTTTATTAAGATGTTTTATGGATAACAAATACTCAGATAAGAACAAAAGTCCATGGTACCTTCTTGCTTTTAGGCGGGTCTACAATACTTCAAAACATGCACATGATTCTACGTGTACAGGGCACGTGGTGTATCCTCGTACACGTTCACGAGTATTCTCTTCTTTTTTTTGGCCGGGAGTATCACGAGATATTTCACAGTACGTACGCTCCTGTACGATATGCCAAGAAGTGAAAGCACGGGGAGCCTTTCACACGGCGCCTATTCAGGCCATTGTGATTCCCATCGGTGAGTGCCATTTCGACAAACATGGCCATTGATATCATTGGCCCACTTTTCCCATCCGCCAGATGACCATAGGTTTACGCATTCTCACTTGCATCGATTTTAATGCACACGATGGCCAGAAGCCATCCCATTAAAAAAACAACCCACCGCAACAGATGTAGACTGCTGCACTACACTTGATCTTTTCTAAGAGTAGGTTTTCCTAGAAAACTTTTTGTCAGATTCATGGGTTCTCAATTTATATCTGAGACTCATGGAACGGTCAAGTATTGAAGGACTTGGCAAATAGATAGAAACCTCAGCAACAGTTATCACCCAATGAGTAATGGTGCTGTAGAAAGACTTAACCGTACCCTCAAACAAATGCTACATAAAGTTACAGTTAACCATCCACAGGACTGGGACAGAGTGCTACCAGCGGTGTTATTTGCTTATCGAGAGGTGCCAAATGAACAAACTGGCTTCTCTCCGTTTTTCATTTTAGTCTTTGGCGCTCCTCCAAGAGGTCCTATGGAACTGATAAAAGATTTATTAATCGATTCTGAGATGACTCAGGACACTCAGTCATCCTATGAATATGTAATTAATCTCCGGAATAACATTATTGAATGCCTGTCAAATGGCAACAGCTCATCTGAGGCTGCGAAAGAGAAAGCTAGAACTTTCCAAAAACAGTAATAGACGATTACTAGTTCCAATTATTTCCAGGAGATCAAGCTTATGTGTTATTGCCACATAACAATAATAGACTACTAAAATCTCGTGGAATGGTCCTTACCCAGGTTATCAATAGATTTTGATGTTGATTATGTCCTGGACATTAAGGGACATCACAAAATATTTCACATAAATATGCTCAAGCAATTTCATACTCGACCTGAACATCTACAAGCTATTTTTCATGAATTAGATGAAACTTTCAGACCTACATGTCACTATTCTAATTTATCCGTTATCCAGGAAGAAGAATCTTCTTTTCCTGAGGTACAGTTAGCTTTACCTGTACCTGGAGTGCAATCTAGGCGACTCTTGGCGGGGACGTAAACCATCCTCTTCGTCGTTTACACCGCAACAGCAGACAAAAGAATGCTTGATCTGCTACAATCTTATCCAGATGTATTTGACCGATGTTTCCAGGTCCGCCCATCAGTCATTAATCCATGACATCACTCTTAAACGAGGATACTCCAATCGGGTACATCCTTATTCTCTGAGTCCTGATACACTTTCTTACTAAAACTACTAAGGACGGAACCTCTGTAACAGATGTTATCTTTAGGAATCTAATCGAAACCATAGTAATTCCCCATTTTCATTGCTCCATTAGATTAATTGATTCCATAACGAAGGACAAAAATAACATTACAGACTATGCGGTCGTCGACTATAGGAATAAAAATTAAATGCCGCAAACGATTTTTGTTGAAGTTGATTGATAGGTGGTGATGCCGAACCACATCCACTTTTCTCGATGACTTACGCCCCGTCTGTATCGACACGCCAAACTATTTCTATACGGGCGACTAAAGATAGGGTACTTAACTAAAAGGTTATTGGCAGAATACCCTAAACCGAACAAACTGAGCAAAACTACTTACCACAGCACCGTTTATTCAACCTCCGCTAGGTCAATATACCAGTGGTATATTATTGTTGATGCCTTTTTGGGCTGGTTTCACAGCTCCTGGTGGGCACCTACCTTAGTAATGTTCGCATAGTCATCGGCTTACACATTGGATTTTTTTTTTTTTTCAGGAAGCACCCAGACATTATTAACCATAATAACCTTATGACAACATCTATGCTACCTTTGTTTTAGTTGTTCATCTTTTGATTGGAACCACATTTTTTGGGTCTTGGATAACGTTTTTGATACAGACCTTGAGAATTTATCGGTACGAAGTTGCTTAACGATGCTGTCGTCCTACAACAATTGACAGGATAAGCAATTTTCATGAGATCACTTTTTTTTGATACGTTTGTTTTTTTATTGGGGCTCACATCTATTTAGGAGAAGCTGGATATATAACCGACCCACAATACCCCAGTTACATGTGCTTTTCATGAAACACTTGTAAACATTTCCGTTCCTCATTAACCGAATATCGAAACAAGTGAGAGCTTGTTAACATTCCGGCTCTAGTCATAAACGAAGATCCATGTGAGTGAAGGCTTGGTTAGTAGGTAGTCATAGTACATTATTCCTTACCTAAACTTGTAATCCATCACTTACGCCCCCCCCCCCCCTGTACCTGGTTCTTGTCCTCATCATTGGATCCTAAAGAAGAACATGCCAGTGCCAAAACGTGAGACCACATGGTGACTTGAATGAACGAATGTGAGCAGAATTTTTTCGGCAAATAATGTTCTATATTTTTTCAAATCCACCTAATTTTGAGAAATTAATTGAATGCTATCTAAAAAAAGTTCATTCTTCGTAACAGATATGCGAGTAAACAACTACGGAATTGGCGCATGTTGCTTCAATACACACCACACACATATATCATGACCCATTGACATCCAATCCATCCCAACACTTGTACGTGACCACGAAAAACCTGAAACCACCAGAAGTGAAGTACTTCTACGGTTGATCGCGAAACTCTTAGCCGTCGTTTGGGCGATAACCAAAACTAGAAAAAATTCCTTACTGGAGGCCCCCCTTTTGTAGTACAAACAGATCAAAGGGCCCGTAGCATCAACTACAACGAGCAAATCACAAAGTCCCAAAGCTGACCTGATCTGCTATACTCCTCCAACCCTTCGAGTTCTCAATCGAGTACATCACAGGGATCCGACAACGTCTTGGCGGGGACCTTTATCTCGAAATCCCAATGGTGTCGATTCCTATAAATTCCACGTTTTATTTGTCGCAAAGACAATACTCATGTCACAGAGAAAACTTAATCCAAAGGGACATAGCACCAATCGTTGCTTTTGACACATGAATGAACCATTGACTCAAGCTGCTTTAATCTATAAAGGCAGATTATAACGCAAAGTGACTGCAATCCAATTGACAGACTATATTCGTCCTTACCGCCGGGACTTTCCTGGTTTACATTAGTCACAATACATTGTTTTTCAAAATCCACTGAATCGGAGAAAATAAAATTGACAATCCATTCGAACTAATGTCGTTATATAACCGTGATTCAGAATAACTTGAACATTTTGTCTAAAGGAAAATTCAAAGGATCAGGAGACTATACGAAATGGGATCTTCATATCCCAATGTTAATTAACTTTTATTTATTCTTTAAAAACTAGTCCACATCTAAAATGACAAGTGAGTTGAATTTTAAAAAAAAAAAAATGAAACTTGAAAAATGAAAGAAAGAAAGAGAAACTCACACAATTCTTTGATTAATATTCTTAGATTAACATTGATAATATTGCAAACTATTGTTTAAATTATTAGAAAGGTATTTAATAAACTTAATACTACACTTACTAGATGTTCAACACACATAACTTGTTAAAATTTTATACACAATGTTTTTTTTCTTTCTCTAGATTTATGTCTTTATTCCTGTATAAGTCTTTCTTTAACAGATCCACTACATTTTTTCGTACAATTAGATTTATTCAGACAACTTATACTTATTCCATACCTAGTAAATAGTTATTTAGTTTACTGTATAACACGTTAAATAGTCCCTGACATGACATTTTACAACGACATAATTATTTAAGTTAAATTAAATTATTTTAGATTAGAGATCGACATTACCATTCTCTTTTAGTTTCTTATTACCATTTTATATTTATTTAATGATATAAAAAAGGAATATATTTAACATGACTATTTGGTTAGTCGACATGACCTACGAATTGGTTCATAGACAGGAACGGTCCGTAAGGCCATATGCCGCAATCGTCGTTAAATATTTTATTTTTGATATTGTTAACATATTGGTATTTTTTTCAGATTGGGTTTTTGTTAAAAAAAATCTATCTAATAGATTTTTTCCCCCCAGTGGACATGAATTGTTAAGGAATTTTATTGGCATGGTCTGCTAGAGGTTAACAGCATAAGATTAATAGTAGACTACGATTAATATAAGGTAAAAAAATTTGTTAGTTAATGTACGACGATACACACGATTTGATTATGACGTGTATGCGTTGGTATGTCCGCACCGTGACTAGGGTTACCACACCCCTTTTCTTAGATGACCGTCAAACGGATAAGACGTGTGCTATAATCCTTCCAGTGGTAGGCATGATATTGCCGCACATATGTTATTGCAGTACGGACATGGGTCAGTCCGATATTCATATGAAGAGAGGAATGTATCGAGGTTAGTAATTTTAACTAAAGTCAAGGAAGGATGAAATTATGGTCCACAATCGTTTTATATCGCCAGACGTCTAATCTCATTGTCGGCCCGTTGGAATGTCCCCAACCGCGCGTACATGATAGTTACGACTATTCTGACTATAGTGTTGCATATTATTGGACCAGGACTATAATGCATGGATAGCATTTATGATGTATGATTCAATTCTAATATATAATGTTTTGGTTTAATGACTACCCA